>CM060924.1:734970190-736220190 GCA_030737875.1 Allium sativum | reverse complement strand
AGAAACGTCGGGACCGGGTAGACAAGATCTTTCTAATGGCAGAGAAAAATCGAGTTTTCGTCGTGTAGATTTTATTTTATGTCCAAATCAAATTTTGAAAATAGCGCTATGGAATTCCTTTATATTTTAAATCGATTATTTTAAAGAATAAAAGGGTTTTAAAATATTTTGACTATCGATTTGGCCTGGAATTCAACCAGAGTTATTTTATCTTGTATCTATACGAAATTCTGGTCGGGTATGACCAATCGGGATATTTTATTTTGATTATATTGAAGTATTTTAAAATTAATTTATTTTAATTCAAATTGGGCAGTTTAAAAGGGACCTTCTTCAAACGACCTCTGTTTTCGACGAAACAAATTTTGTTGAGACCGTAATGATGAATTATTGCTAGATTTTCGAACCGCACGTCAATCGGTGTTATTCTGTGAGCGTGGCAAAATAAAATGCAAGATAAAAGTGACTATTTGGGCGTTAACGAGCGCTGTTTGAGAAAACGAACTCAGAGTTCGACGAAACAAGATTCGTTTGGACCGTATAGTAAAATTTTACTATGCCGTCCAATTGCGTCACGAACAGAGCTTGTATGTGAGTGCAGGAGCCAATAAACAGTATCAGAAATAGCGATAGACACAAAATAAAAATCGTCGGTCGTTGTCAAACATCACGTCAGCTTAAAATATATTAAAACATTCTTATATAAACCCCTTCCCATCAGTTTTTCCAGCCCAACCAGAAATTTACACATACAATTTGCAAATAAGTCCCTATATACAAAAACGATTATATCTCTCGATCCGTGATGATTTTGCTATGGGGTTCTGAAGGGGAATGGTAGATCGGGTCGAGGGCTACCTCCAGTAAAAAGTTGGGGAAGTTTCATCGAGGGTGGTAGCCGGAATCGGAGTTTAAAGTGAAGAATCAAGTTTCGTTCTTGGGTCAAATTGGCGAGCTGTGGTCGATTGCAGGAGTTCAGACTAGGGGGGTTTTGAAGAGGGGAGTTTTATCTTTCTTTTGGTACCAGTTGGAGGTCCTACGATGGAATGTAGTGGCCGTGGGTGCAAGTTGAACGAAGGTGATCTGTTTTGGGGTTTTCTTCGAAGTAACGGCGGGGTTTTTGTCTTTTCCGGCGAAGTACGTCGTCGAGAGGGTCGGGGATCTGACGTGGATGAAAGGTGGAGGTGAGGCGGTCAATGGGGTTGTGGTCTGGTGATGTCAGGAGGCGTGTGGCGGCGGAATTTTGGACTTGATCAGAATTGGGGGCGGAGGCAAATTCCGGCGAACGGTGGAGAGCTGGGTCCCCTCGGTTCTGGCGATGGTCCACGGGGGTGAGGCGAAGAAGGGGTGTCGGTCAAGGGTGGCGCCGAAGGTCTGTGTCGATGGTTGTGGTGGCTCGATGAGGTCGTGCTTTTTCAGACGTGAGTGATTTTAAAGGAAGACGAGTTGGAGAATTCCCTTCCAGGCAAAACGCGTGAACAATTAGGGGATGGACTGATGTGGACAAAGCGTTAAAAAGGTAGTTAAGGATAATTTTTATTTAATTAATTAATTTAATTATCGTTATATTTACCCAAACTTCGTAATACGATATCTTTCACATACGTTAACGGAATCTGACGAAACTGGATCCGTTGGAATCGTAGGGACGAGACCTAGACAATGGCAATGACTAGGCACTGATCAGACGCCGTTGAAATTTCAGCAAAGTTTGGACGTTCGTTGCAATTTAAAAAGAACAAACACGTCCATCGTCAACCGTATCCACTGGTGAGTTAATTCTCACACTTCTCTGGACTACTATGATGTGATAAATCCATATAATTTAACATATCAGTTAAATTGGTTGATTGGATGCGATGGTTGCTAGTGATTGTTGTTGTTTGATTGGTTGACCGTATTTATTTGTCAATTTAATGTGTTATACTGACAAAATCTTTTTGTATGTGTTAAGTAATGCAGAGAAGGACAGGTAGGAGGAATCAAATTGAATTCCTCAAATTTATTTTATTTGTTGATCATATTTTTCATATATATGAAATGACACCCAAACGATGTAAAACCTGTTCAGATTGGATAGCTAGTAAACCGTGTTGTGTTTTGAATCTACCAACAGAATTGTTTGGGTTATTAGCAGTGATGGTGTAAACCGGTTGTTTTATGGCATTGTTTTGTCGTTGGCAAACAGACGAAGTTTATAGTTATAAATTTATTTTTATAACTGAAATGGAATTTAAACCGATTTATACTAGTTAATTAAATAGAAATTTATAAATATATTTATATTCATAATCAGGTTATCGGGGATTTGATTAAATATTTTATATAATGAATATTTTGTCAGAAGGACATAAACCAATATACGGATTGGTAGCATTGAACAATTGTTTTATAAAACAATTAAGTGATACTTTTAAATTAATCAAGTTATGAACTAAATTTGAAAAGGGAAAACGGTGAGTGAATATCAGTTAATATTAACTAGTGTTGACAGTCGACAAAAGTAGACTGTTTAATTTAAAGTTGAAAATTTGAATGGGTTGATTAATCAACTCGATTAATTTCTAATGTTCATTAACTTAACGAAGATTGTTTAAATTAGTTAATCATTGATTAACTATGATTATCAGGTTAATTATCGATTAGTGAAGTCAATTTTGATTCAATGATCTTTCAAAATGATTAACTTTTATTTCTAGTTATTTAAGGATTTATTTATCTTATTTCTAATTTAAATGAAGGTAACTATGATTTAAGTAGTTAATGGTTAGGTTAATTATCATTTTAAATAATGATAATCATAGTAATTGTTTTCATGATAGATTAAATTAGAAAGTTCTCAAAAAGGGATATAAAATTTGATTAAGATTTGGTTAAAAGGATTTTAATCCAGTTTACAACCATAGTTTGTAAAAATGGCTCGTAAGAAAACATGAGAGTTCGAATAAGGATTTATTTAATCAACTAAAGGGAGTTGGTTAAAATAAGGCAAAAAGGAAGTTTTGAATATTTACTTGATTAATTAATTAAGCAAAGAGAGTCAACGGAAATTTCCAATGAAAAAAGGGGTTATAATACCATAGTTGAATCAAATAGCAAATAAGAGTTGTCGAGGAAGTTACCTAATTAAGGAGTGGGAGTAATTTATTAAGAGAATATTATATTTATTTATAAGGATTTAGAAATGAGATCGAACTATTTGGGTTTAAAATGAGAAGAAGATTAAATTGGGGTCAGAAAATGAAATATGATTTTTCTTATATAATGTAATTAAAAGTATGACGATATTCCAATGCTAGTAGGAAGGGAAGTGGTTTTAAAACTATAGAGATATTTGAAATGATAAGAGTTATGGAAAATGGTTCGATAATTTGAAACAATGTTTCAAGATTAAAAGAGAATAAAGAAGTTTGGTGAAACATAAGGATATTTCTGAACAAAGGAAATAAAGTTTGATATATAAGTTATTCGAAAGCGAGTATTGGTTATATTTTCAAAGAAATAAATTACAAGAGTTTCATCGAGATAAAATTATGGAATCAATCATCCAAATCGATGAAAGGGTTAAACAAAGTATTTTTATAACCTGAGCTGCCAATGGACTCAACCACATTGTTATGGTTTGATAGTTAAACAGCCGACTATCAAATGAGTTATTCCTTTTGACGAGTTGTTTTCGAAGAGACCGGGATGGGAACTAGACCCAAAACCACTTCGAATCAACTGTGCGATCATGATTAACGTGAAGACGATAAAGATGGAGCATTGAAGACCATAGATCTTCATAAGTGGAAGAACCACTAACAATCTCTGAGTCCACGCAGAGATATACTGGGGTTCTGTCATGGTTGGAATCTGTGGATTGCAAGGACTTCTCGCTACTGATCCTTGGGGTGATTCCTATATTGGATGTGGTAGGAGAGTACCTTCGGTTCATCTTGTTCCTGGATGACTTGTATGGACGGATGTTTGACAAAGTATTTCCAAAGAGGCCAAGTATATTGATTTCTCCAACTATACCAAGAGTGGAAGCTGAGGAGGAAACTTCTTTAGCCAACACGTAATGTATTGTTGAAGACGTCAATCAGTGATTTCGATGGATCTGACGATGTGGCATTCAAAGTGAATCCGATGTGATGGTCAAGCGTAGCCTCAAGCTTCATCAACTGGGAAATGACAAAAATTAGGCAGGCAGCATGGCTATGTGGGTCGCTCCCATTAGGGTGTATAATCACCTGTCTAGAGAAATTCCTTTTTCTTCTTAAATCTATCGATGCTATCCCATTTCGGGAGACGGTGACTAGCTACACCGTCGGTGATATACATTCGATACACTCAAGCGAAATGAGTGGTCGGTCATGTGAGGGCCGGGTTGCAAGACGTTCTTGTTGAACCCAGTGTATTCGCCTCTAGAGATACACTATCGACAGGTGGTCCCATACCTTGTCATAGTCGGAATCCAAATTCCAATAAGCGCCTGCGGTTTGTGATTGTATACTATATACGTAGAGCGTGAAATGCAAGCGTTCTGCTAATTTGTTATTTATTTGTGGTTTGATAGACACTATTATAATATCAGAGGATATATTGATTTCAAAAATGTTTTGGGTTATAGTAAGGTAAAAACCATCCGTGTTTATGTGTGGACTGGTCTTACTATTATCCTTTTATTTCAAAAGGATTTCCAAAGTTAAACAAGTCGTTTGTACTATGAATTTATCACTGAAAGTATTCCAGACTGACCCGGTGAATTTTGTTTTAAACCAATTGTGCTCGGGTTAGAGCGAGTATGTTTCCAGGTCAGGTTTTGCTTGGAGTGTCAGAAGCCGGAAGTAGGTGGCTTCACCGATAGTTATTCAAAGTTATTTCTGCTGTGTCTGATATTTGATGTACTCTGATGATTGGTATGTATATATGCGGTTTCCTTTTTTAAAAGGTATTTGATGTATTATATTTGATCATTCCGCTATGAGATTCTGATGTGTTCTTCTTTCTTTCTTCTATTCTAACAGTTCTTTCTTTCTTTCCTCACCCTCTAACTTCTTTCTCATAACAATCCAGTGTTTTCGATGCTTGAATAGTCGACGCGGTGATTATATGTTGATTTTCGGGGTCGAAAATCCTTGGGTCGTTACATCGTTGGTATTCCGTATGAACCTGGGATCATTGATTATTCCTTCGAGAATTGCTTTCCTTAGTTAAATTCATTGGAATCTCTTTGTTGTGCTTTTGTTGGTGTCAGCCACCTTGTCGTAGGACTAAAGTGCTGAAGATCGGTGTTCGCTACGTCGTCACGGTTGAGTTTTGGGAATGGAGTAGTCAACCACCGAAATTTCCCATCTCCAATCCTAAGAGAAATATCTACTATTGATATCTCGCGTCTGTAGGATGCATTCCCCTTGCTTCTTGAAATTCCAAATTAGATTCGCTAGGTTTTTGTGCATTCTATTGATTCTCATTCCTTTGAGAATCATACGAAGAAAGGCGAGTCTATTTGAACTCATAGCATTTATGAATTTTTCTGGATTTATTTTACCCGTTTGGGATGACTACCTTCATGGGTAATTAAGTTCGAGATTGAATTCTAATTTTTATGATCTTGCGACACGAAATCGCCGTTGGTGTGACCTTTTCATTTCGTGTCGGTTCTTATGGTACCACTCCGTGGTATTATTTTTGGTTGTTACCCATTACTTCAATCTTAAGGAATTGCGGGGACGTAATTCTTTTAAGGGGGAAGTCTGTAACAACCCACTCATTCGACGATTTTAGATTTAAATATTTTATTTAAATATATCGTTGTATCTCATGTGTCACTCAAAAAAGTCATTTTTCACAAACGATAAGATTAAGACTCGAGACCACTTCCATTGAGTCCGGATCATTGTTTACGATCTTTTTGACTGTAAACATCGATACCTTTTGAGTTGAGCAATTTTGGTCTTTTTCGTTTGGTGTATGACCAAAAATATCACTTTTTCATATGAATGAATTTGGACTCGAAACTATTTCCATTGAGTTTAAAACATTGTTTAGGTGTTCGAAAAGTGTAAGCTTCGATATGTTTTGAGATTCGGAAATTTGGCACTTTGGGTTTGGTCTTGGTTGAGCTAGCCTAACTCATCATATAACCCCTCTTGACCCTCTCCCTCTCATTCACCTTCAACACTTAGAAGAAAATAGAAAAATGGAGAGTGGAATGGGAAATTAAAATTCCCTAAGCCCTAGCTTGATCTTGTAGCTCCAATTCTTGAGGAAATTAAGTGTAGAGACTTGGGTAAGCTTCTCCATCTTCATCTCTATCTTCTCCAACCCTATTCCTCTTGAATTTGTATGATTTCCTAAACCTAACTCTTAGGAATCTTGTTGATATGCTCATAGATTGGAGACTCATGAGTATTGGTTGAAGAGAGGTTGATTTAGCAAAGCTTTGGGTTGATTTCTTGCTTCTAGCAAGCAAAGGTGAGTTCTTTTTGAACTCACATCTATGCCACAGCCTATGTGCTTGTACAAGTGTAATTTAGGACCATTTCATGTTGCATTTGCTTGTTGAATTGGTTAGGGTAGTTTACACTTCTCGGTTTCTTAGTTTGAATTTCATTTGAAATAGAAATTATGATAAGGATTGTTCACACGATCTAATTCATATGATTTGTGTTGATTGGGTGATGTTGTGAAGCTCTGTTGCTTCCCCGGCATAGTTCTAAGTCTTCACAAGTCACTTGAATTGCGTTTGATTTTCTTTGGTTAGAAAATTTGTCCGCTTTGGAATTTATAATCAAAACCATCGCAAATCTCTTGTATAAATGTTTGTGCATGTGAGTTTGGTGTTATGAGCTACCCCGATGAATTTTAGAAGCCTCATATACATATGCATAACATCATAGGCCTTCGGGCATTCATCGATATCGTTTTGAACATGTTTTCAAGGCAAATTGTGCTCTGGAATAGGATTCAGACGTTTGAATATTATAAGCCAGACGTCTGACCTGCTCCAAATAATTATAGTTTCAAGTAACAGAATTTAGAAGTCTGAAAATTATTGTTCAGACGTCTAAATTGTAATTCAGACGTCTGGCTGGAATAATTCAGACGTCTGAATTAGGGCCAAAATAAAATAAATTCTTTCGGGTTTAGGAAATTGCACATTCAGACATCTGACCTAAATGATTCTGAGGTCTTAATCTATTTTTCTGCTGTGGATACCAGAGGGGACCTCGGTCCACAGTTTACCCCCATCCAGGCTCATTCCCGGCGAAGTTTCGGCCCATTTCGACTTCGTTTGTGACTTGTCAGTTTCTCTGGTTTGCAGATTTCTGCATCTCGATTCCTCGACTTCGATTCTCATGTGATTCTTCCAATGTTGATCCTTCTTGGCCGATTCACATTTGTTTATGATGTGAATTGAATAAGTGATCATTCTAAATCTCGCGCTTTATTTTGTATATCGAATTTATTTGATACTCTTGTTAAGATGATTCACGCCTCTAAAACATGAATTATCGAATCGATATCCTTCGAGTCTATTCCGATGTAGTTTAAAACCTTTGGGTGCTAGTTTGGGATTTCGATTCGTTCGTTGATCAAAATTACAACCGCTATCCCTTGATTTCATGTATGTTGTTGTGATGTGAGTTTATGATTTATGATTTGAGATCACGTCATTATGACGTGAACCCCTTTTATCGATTTGCCTCGGCAACCGTACTATTGTTTATTGCCACTCTGAAATTTTATGAAGAGGTTTTATGCTATTTAGTAGATATCAAATTCTTGTACTAAAATGGTTTCCAATCTTACTTCATTATACGTAGCTAATTTAAGAAAACGTTTTATGAACCTTCTTCGAAGCTACTAGTATATATTTTATAAACCTTTTTCTCGTTCGATTGAAAAATGTGGCGATGATGACTTACGTTTTGAATAGGAACCAATTACGAGTGTGTAAATATTCGAGAATAGCATGTGTTATATGACATGTTACTATTTTCTTATATTAACTAGCTCGGAGTAATTTCTATTCACCTAGATCCTTGGTATCCGCCTCTATGACATAGTTGTTTGGTTTGCGATCGCCCTAGTGGGAATATACGATTTGTGACCTTCATCTATGGGACTTCGGTCCAACTCTCTATGATCTATGATGTTTTCTAGGGATTTCACAATTTATGTGTTTTCTCTCTTCTGGGGTCACATCACGGGCACGGTGGGGAGCTTCGGCACCCGGTACGGTGGGGAGCTTCGGAAACCGGCACCGTGGGGAGCTTCGGCTCTAACGAAATGGGTTCGCTACCTAGAGATCGTATCTCATCTTGGGACAGGCCTCTTTATGATGTTTTCTGGATTTCGAGTGATTTCTGGATTCTTGATTACTTTGACGAGATGCACGTCAATTTGAGAAATGATTTATGATTCATGATTTACTTTGATGCGATGGTCATCAATTTGATGTGTATTTGGCATTCCGTTGTCATTCATGTGTTTAGTTTATTTGGCATTCCGTTGTCATTCATGTGTTATTTTATTTGGCATTCCGCTGTCATTTCCTGTTATGTGCTATTATTTGAATGTCGCATTCTATATTAGCTAGGAGATTATTTAGAGATATTTGTGTGTTGACATTCCATTGTCATTTCCTGATTGTGTCGATATACCATGTTCATGTCATCCTGTGTTATATCTCTTGTTATCTCAGTTTATTTGATAATTATAGCTAGACTGATCCGTTTATTGTTTATTTCCTTATAAGTAATACTCGGGTCAGGCCGAGTCATTTTAGGTACTCCTTTGGGACTCATCGCAGGATTGATCTTCCGCTTTCAGCTTGCTTCTCTATCTCTGCAGCTTTATGTACCATTGTACCTATGACTTTATCTATTGTTGTGTACATATTCTTTAATGTAGATCATGGTGCATGTACCTATTATTTTGGGATCAGTGGATCTTTGTTGACCATTAGCTTGTTGTACACAATCTTGGTTTATTCATATCTATTCCGCCTTTGTGATATGATTATTCTGTGTCTGGCTTTGAGATATACCATATTTATATTATTTTTGTTGTCTATTTTATACTGCTTTCCGGATTGCATATAGCCGTTATGTAGTTGCCCTATGTGCCGAATGGTCATGTCGAAATTTTAATTGGTATCAGAATTCGATGTGCATTCCTCACATGGAGCAATTAAACAATCGGTCCCCAATCGGTCGCCCTTCACAAACCTCATTCTCCGTTATGGTCTACGATATTTCTTCGAAATGAACCGGACGATAGTGGGTATAGAGGCGGGGCGTTACAGTTGGTATCAAAGCTACTTTCCGGAACAGTGTAAGATAGCATGACGATGGTATTGTAACAACCCGTATTTTTAATAACCTGTTATAACATAATCGAGGCAGAATTTAATTCTAAAATCTGAAACAAGGGAAACGG
The DNA here is from genome assembly GCA_030737875.1 of Allium sativum. NCBI lineage: Eukaryota > Viridiplantae > Streptophyta > Magnoliopsida > Asparagales > Amaryllidaceae > Allium > Allium sativum. The sequence continues at coordinate 736,210,758 of CM060924.1, read as the reverse complement.
GCTGGGCCATTGCGTTCGTCTCGGAAAAATACGCGAAATAGAGTCCGAGTTTTCGAAAATCGGAGTCCGTATGACCCGATTAAGGCCCAATGAAGTTTTCAGAAAATTTCAAGTTCAAAACAGATTTCGAATTTCGGGTTCAAAATTCGAAAAACGGTCAGATTGGGCTAGGCGGGAAAATTCCCGCCAGAGCACCCAAGTCGACAGCCCTGTCGACTTGGTTGGACCCAAGTCGACAGCCCTGTCGACTTGGCTGTCGACTTGGTTCAGCCGGGCAGTTTTGCCTGGTGCACCATTTTGGGGTTTAGGTCAGGTTTTGGGGCCAGATTCGGTTTTAAGGGCTGAGATTGGAATTAGGGTTTAATCCTAAGGTTGAAACTAATCCTAATCTCTATAAATAAGCCCCTAACCTAACCCTAAATCATCATTATTCAACCCTACAACTAAACTATGGCAAAATTATTCCTCTCATGGCCTCCACTCTCTTCATAAAATTCTAAGTTATTTCTATGAGAGATTTTCCATGCATACAAGTGTTTTCAAGCTTGTATGAGTGTCATTAGCTTTCATTCAAGTCAAGTTTCCATATTTACATCATAAAGCAAGGGTTTTGATCATTTTGGCTCAAGGGTTTTTCTATTGGAGCTTGCATTTTGGGTTTATTTGATTGCATAAGGGCTTTGTCTCAATCTATATATATTTTTGTGTCTTCATAAGCATTGTAAGCCCTTTTCTACTTTCATATTTAAACTCTAAAGTTAAATGAATGATGCAAGTTTGGTTGATCATTATGATATGCAAGTTTGCCATGATATATAAGTTTACTATGTCATGTTATGCAAGTTTGATATGTTATGATATGCAAGTTTGCCATGTTATGTTATGCAAGTTTGCCATGTTATGATATGCAAGTTTATCATGTTATGTTATGCAAGTTTGCCATGTTATGATATGCAAGTTTATCATGTTATGTTATGCAAGTTTGCCATGTTATGATATGCAAGTTTATCATGTTATGTTATGCAAGTTTGCTATGTTATGATATGCAAGTTTGCCATATGATATGCAAGTTATGTTATGAAAGTTTGGGTTGATCATTTTGCTCATGTTATCATGTTATGCAAGCTTATCTTGGGTTTATGAGCTTAAAGCTTCAAGCTTTATGCTAAAGGTTGCATCTTGGCAACATGTAAGTTATCATATCCCTTATGATAACTTGCATGTGAGGCTAAATGCGAACTTATGGCAACTTCTACATGTCATTTATCACCATGTATCACCAATATGCTAAGTTTGGTTTTATGCATGCTTTTGAGGCCTAAAAATGTAATATGCAAGTATATGAACATATGTACATTTCATATGCCACCATGTTAAACTTGTGGCTTCAACACCTTTATGTCATGATTATGCCAAGTTCCCTCTTTCTATCCTTTATGCGCTATTGTGATATGTAAGCGATGGGATTGCGTTTGGGGTTGGGTAAACTGAAAAGACATAGAAACGTAAGATTGGGAATTTACCTATTAAGTTAGGTCTACCCATTGGGAATTTACCTATTAAGTTAGGTCTACCCAAATGCTTGAAAACTTGTAATATGTTTTGTAAACATAATGGACATGATACTTATAAAATATAAGTGTGACCAACTCGAGGTTGGGTTGAGTTTGTAGCGTAAACCTACCCGGAACCGACCGGCTTAACTAGTTGCTACAAACAATAGGACCCTATGTGAGAAGTTGGTCATGTTGTACCTTGAACCCGAGGTTAGACCAAGTTGTGGTGTAAAGCTACCCGGAACCGACCGGCTTAACTAGTAACCGCAACAAAGTCTAATGTGAGAGGTTAAGGCACATTAATTAATTAATGCTACATGATAAGGTTAAGTAAATTTGACTTATGACACTTAACCAATCTGAACTCGGTAAATTAACGGGGTTAAGTTAACCTACACTTAACCAATCTGAACTCGGTAATTTAACGGGGTTAAGTTGAACTATACTTAACCAATCCAACTCAGTAATTTGGTAAGGCTGAGAACCAATTTGATACCTGGTCCGGATAAACTAACTTAATTGATAAATTAAACAAACCTGTTTTGTGGATCTGTAGGACCCACACCAAGTTAGGCAAGTTTGTAAATCTGTTATCTGATCCGTTAGTCTGAAAACTGATTCGTCTGAACTTTGTATGTCTGAACTCTGTTAATAAGTTAATCTGAATCTGATAGTCTGGGGACACAAGGGGGAATACTTGTGTCATTTGTTGTTTGGGACCCATATTAGTCAGTAACCCTTTCTGGTATCAAAACTTTGACCCAACTGTAGGTAGGGTCCGGGCACGCTTACTGAACTAATTATAAGTGGTTCATTCTGATAATGGCGATGGGTGTTGATGGTGCGTTCCAACCGGGTCATGTGCGTGCATGGATCCCGGTCTGCCTCTGAGGATGTAAGACGCCGTGACATCTGTAAATATGCCTGTGCCAATTGGTTGCCACTTTAGGGAGTGATACACCCTATCGTAGGGCCGACATAGGGTATTTATGTATTAGGAAGCCGATCGCTTGGGTAGGATTTAGGGTACACTTAGCTCTGTCTGATTCTTTTGGTACCGTCTGTTTTGTTGGGTGGTAACACCCTTCTGTTTCTGCGTGGTACCGTTCTGTTAGGGTGGTAAAGGCCCATTATTGTTAGCATTCCGTTTCTGTACTTTATCTGTTAGGGTGGAAAAAGCCCATTTTTCCCAAACTCTATCTCTGTATGGACCATTCTGTTCCGTCCTATTTCAATGTAAACATTCGGGTAACACCTAATCCTGTTATACTAGAATTGGTACCAAGAAGTTGGATCTTGATTTAAGTCAAACACCTGATACTGGGCCAAGTTTAGGCCAAGGGATAAATTCTTGTTTATACATGACATGTTAGAATGCTGGTACACCTATGGTGAAAAACTTCACCTTGATTATGCGATGACTCCTTTGAACTATCTGTTAGATATTCACCATGCTAGTATGTAATTATCCTTATGTTCATCTCAGTTCCTCATGCCAGTTAACTTTATCAGTTTACATTGATTGTAGTATGGCTTACTCAGTCTTTTTGACTGACCTGTTTTTCTTTCGCCTCTTTTCTTCCGTTTCCCCCCCAGGTTCTCAGGGAGGGAATATTGGAGCTTAGCTTGGATTTCTGATCGCTTGCTCGTGGGATTTTAGCTCATGTACGGTCTTGACATGAAGCTAGCTATGGTTATCACTTATTTTGGGGATAGTACTTATGTATTTCAATTTTTCAGTGATGTTGACGTTTTATCTAGACTTGTTTATTTGGAAAGATGATACTTTGTTGTACCTGACTTGTTTTGAAATGGTTTAAAATCTTCCGCTGTTTTATCTATCTTATTTACTATGATTACATAAATACATATGTTATGTTCTGCCTTGATATATCATTATGCATGTTTACCTGATTCAAACACCCCTCCAAAGTCAGAGTGCTTGCAAGAGCCACCCTGGCGGAGGTGGGGTGTTACATTTGGTATCAGAGCGTATGATTTACGAGAAGGAACAAAAAGGTTTTTAAAACTTTTGGAAAACTATTTTCAAAAACAAATATAAAGTATTTTCCAAAGAAAAGTCTAGTTTATTTTAAAGGCTATTCCCCAAAAAGCCATTAGCAAAATTCCTTCGTTTTTCTCCATTCTGAATCTGTCTTTTTCTTCGTTTTCAGTATGGCAGATAACTTTGTTATCCCAGAGGGAGTGCAAGTTCCTGTTTGGTATAGGAGACTTATGGAGGCTAGGGCGACCGAAGCCGGCCCCGCAAATGTTACTCCTCCTCCGGTGGTTAATGTTCCTCCTCCTCCTGTCGCTGAGGTTCCTCCTCCCCCTCAGCATCCTCCAGTAGAGTTCACGAAGATTTGCAAGGACTTCAAAGCAATGGGCGGCAAGAACTTTCTAGGTACCGAGACTTTTGTAGAGGCCCGGAATTGGTTGAAAGAGACTGAGGATTTATTCGCTATCTTTGGATTAGATGACCAGAGAAAGATCTTGTTGGCGGTTTGGCTTATGAAGGATGAAGCCGCTTATTGGTGGGAGATCACCACCGCGACTAGGCCCGTTGAGACTTGGGCCGATTTCAGGACAAGATTCGGGCTTAAGTTTCTGTCTTCTACTGAAGAGAATTTGCAAATGGAGAGGTTTATTGCTTTGAAGCAAGGAGACATGTCTGTCAAAGAATATGTGAACAAGTTCAATCAGTTAGCTCGTTTTGGCTTGGATATGGTGAGTACTACTCAGAAGAAGGCTCTTCGTTTTGCTAGAGGATTGAATGAGCCGTTACAGGAGTTAGCTATGTCTCATGTGCCCATGGGGGCCACGTTTGAGAATTTGGTAGATATGGCCCTACTCAATGAAGAGAACAGGAGTGCAAAGAAGGAGGTCAAGGTGAATGAGTCTCAAAACAAGAAAACGAGGACCAAAAAGGAAATGCAAAAGAAGGAGGAGAAGTCTGAAGATAAGAAGGAAAAGAAGTGCTTTACTTGTGGAAGCTCAACTCATCTAAACAAGGATTGCAGAAAGAGGAAGGGCACTTGCTTTAACTGTGGAGAGATGGGACACTTCACTAGGGACTGCCCGAAGAAGAAAGGGACTACATCGGAAGGAACAGTGAATACTCGCATGGCGAGTGAATAGATTAGGGCTAGAATAATTTGCCTGTAGGATGTTTAATTTTCCTTGTCTGATTTTCAGTTTGAAACTCTTTTTCTGGTATTTTGATTCTGTAATGGAAACTCGGTACTTTAATGCTAGTCTTGCTTCTGATCTGGTAATAGTCTCAAACTCCCTGAGAGTTATAACTCATCTGTTTGTGATAAATTGGGGTTTGAGAGTATCTGTGTTGGGCATGAGGGTGACTATGACGAATACATTCTGGGTTTCTACCATGCTTAGTTTCCTAAGAATCATTTGGGGAAATCTGATCTGTACTAGTAGACTGTAAGTATATGTACCAAGTTTTTGTTTTATCTGTACTCGCTTCAATCACTCGACTGTATCTTGTTGAGATAGGAATCCTACGGATGTAAACATGTGTTTGAGACATGTTATGTTTGATGGTTGCAAGTGGATGCAAGTGGTTGCTAGTGGTTGCTCGTGGATGCATAAACACACACTAGGCACTAGATCGGCTTGAAATACACTCTCATATTGCATATGGACGTGTGTACATTTTCAATTCTTATGGTTTCAAGATGGTTAATTCAGCACATGGATGTTGCATATGGACGAATGTTTGTGCACACATATAGTATTATATGATTAGGACTATTTGCATACATAATGGATTCATTTCACTAACATACTTTGCATTGATGATCTTTGCATTAGATAAGAACATATACACATACCTTTTGCATATGTTCATACTGCATTAGAATCTTTAAGGACAATGATTGCTCGTAAATGATGATTTGAGTAGATGGATGATGGATGGTAGGATGCGTTCTTCCTAACTTGAAGATTTCGAGGACGAAATCCTATAAGGAGGGGAGAATGTAACAACCCGTATTTTTAATAACCTGTTATAATATAATCGAGGCAGAATTTAATTCTAAATCTGAAACAAGGGAAACGGGCTGTGCCATTGCGTTCGTTTCGGAAAAATACGCGAAATAGAGTCCGAGTTTTCGAAAATCGGAGTCCGTATGACCCGATTAAGGCCCAATGAAGTTTTCAGAAAATTTCAAGTTCAAAACAGATTTCGAATTTTGGGTTCAAAATTCGAAAAACGGTCAGATTGGGCTAGGCGGGAAAATTCCCGCCAGAGCACCCAAGTCGACAGCCCTGTCGACTTGGGAGTCGACTTGGTTGGACCCAAGTCGACAGCCCTGTCGACTTGGCTGTCGACTTGGTTCAGTCGGGCAGTTTTGCCTGGTGCACCATTTTGGGGTTTTGGTTAGGTTTTGGGGCCAGATTCGGTTTTAAGGGCTGAGATTGAAATTAGGGTTTAATCCTAAGGTTGAAACTAATCCTAATCTCTATAAATAAGCCCCTAACCTAACCCTAAATCATCATTATTCAACCCTACAACTAAACTATGGCAAAATTATTCCTCTCATGGCCTCCACTCTCTTCATAAAATTCTAAGTTATTTCTATGAGAGATTTTCCATGCATACAAGTGTTTTCAAGCTTGTATGAGTGTCATTAGCTTGCATTCAAGTCAAGTTTCCATATTTACATCATAAAGCAAGGGTTTTGATCATTTTGGCTCAAGGGTTTTTCTATTAGAGCTTGCATTTTGGGTTTATTTGATTGCATAAGGGCTTTGTCTCAATCTATATATATTTTTGTGTCTTCATAAGCATTGTAAGCCCTTTTCTACTTTCATATTTAAACTCTAAAGTTAAATGAATGATGCAAGTTTGGTTGATCATTATGATATGCAAGTTTGCCATGATATGCAAGTTTACTATGTCATGTTATGCAAGTTTGATATGTTATGATATGCAAGTTTGCCATGTTATGTTATGCAAGTTTGCCATGTTATGATATGCAAGTTTATCATGTTATGTTATGCAAGTTTGCCATGTTATGATATGCAAGTTTATCATGTTATGTTATGCAAGTTTGCCATGTTATGATATGCAAGTTTATCATGTTATGTTATGCAAGTTTGCTATGTTATGATATGCAAGTTTGCCATATGATATGCAAGTTATGTTATGAAAGTTTGGGTTGATCATTTTGCTCATGTTATCATGTTATGCAAGCTTATCTTGGGTTTATGAGCTTAAAGCTTCAAGCTTTATGCTAAAGGTTGCATCTTGGCAACATGTAAGTTATCATATCCCCTATGCTAACTTGCATGTGAGGCTAAATGCGAACTTATGGCAACTTCTACATGTCATTTATCACCATGTATCACCAATATGCTAAGTTTGGTTTTATGCATGCTTTTGAGGCCTAAAAATGTAATATGCAAGTATATGAACATATGTACATTTCATATGCCACCATGTTAAACTTGTGGCTTCAACACCTTTATGTCATGATTATGCCAAGTTCCCTCTTTCTATCCTTTATGCGCTATTGCGATATGTAAGCGATGGGATTGCGTTTGGGGTTGGGTAAACTGAAAAGACATAGAAACATAAGATTGGGAATTTACCTATTAAGTTAGGTCTACCCATTGGGAATTTACCTATTAAGTTAGGTCTACCCAAATGCTTGAAAACTTGTAATATGTTTTGTAAACATAATGGACATGACACTTAGAAAATATAAGTGTGACCAACTCGAGGTTGGGTTGAGTTTGTAGCGTAAACCTACCCGGAACCGACCGGCTTAACTAGTTGCTACAAACAATAGGACCCTATGTGAGAAGTTGGTCATGTTGTACCTTGAACCCGAGGTTAGACCAAGTTGTGGTGTAAAGCTACCCGGAGCCGACCGGCTTAACTAGTAACTGCAACAAAGTCTAATGTGAGAGGTTAAGGCACATTAATTAATTAATGCTACATGATAAGGTTAAGTAAATTTGATTTATGACACTTAACCAATCTGAACTCGGTAAATTAACGGGGTTAAGTTAACCTACACTTAACCAATCTGAACTCGGTAATTTAACGGGGTTAAGTTGAACTATACTTAACCAATCCAACTCAGTAATTTGGTAAGGCTGAGAACCAATTTGATACCTGGTCCGGATAAACTAACTTGATTGATAAATTAAACAAACCTGTTTTGCGGATCTGTAGGACCCACACCAAGTTAGGCAAGTTTGTAAATCTGTTATCTGATCCGTTAGTCTGAAAACTGATTCGTCTGAACTTTGTATGTCTGAACTCTGTTAATAAGTTAATCTGAATCTGATAGTCTGGGGACACAAGGGGGAATACTTGTGTAATTTGTTGTTTGGGACCCATATTAGTCAGTAACCCTTTCTGGTATCAAAACTTTGACCCAACTGTAGGTAGGGTCCGGGCACGCTTACTGAACTAATTATAAGTGGTTCATTCTGATAATGGCGATGGGTGTTGATGGTGCGTTCCAACCGGGTCATGTGCGTGCATGGATCCCGGTCTGCCTCTGAGGATGTAAGACGCCGTGACATCTGTAAATATGCCTGTGCCAATTGGTTGCCACTTTAGGGAGTGATACACCCTATCGTAGGGCCGACATAGGGTATTTATGTATTAGGGAGCCGATCGCTTGGGTAGGATTTAGGGTACACTTAGCTCTGTCTGATTCTGTTGGTACCGTCTGTTTTGTTGGGTGGTAACACCCGTCTGTTTCTGCGTGGTACCGTTCTGTTAGGGTGGTAAAGGCCCATTATTGTTAGCATTCCATTTCTGTACTTTATCTGTTAGGGTGGAAAAAGCCCATTTTTCCCAAACTCTATCTCTGTATGGACCATTCTGTTCCGTCCTATTTCGATGTAAACATTGGGGTAACACCTAATCCTGTTATACTAGAATTGGTACCAAGAAGTTGGATCTTGATTTAAGTCAAACACCTGATACTGGGCCAAGTTTAGGCCAAGGGATAAATTCTTGTTTATACATGACATGTTAGTATGCTGGTACACCTGTGGTGAAAAACTTCACCTTGATTATGCGATGACTCCTTTGAACTATCTGTTAGATATTCACCATGCTAGTATGTAATTATCCTTATGTTCATCTTAGTTCCTCATGCCAGTTAACTTTATCAGTTTACATTGATTGTAGTAGGGCTTACTCAGTCTTTTTAACTGACCTGTTTTTCTTTCGCCTCTTTTCTTCCGTTCCCCCCCCCCCCCCAAGGTTCTCAGGGAGGGAATATTGGAGCTTAGCTTGGATTTCTGATTGCTTGCTTGTGGGATTTTAGCTCATGTACGGTCTTGACATGAAGCTAGATATGGTTATCACTTATTTTGGGGATAGTACTTATGTATTTCAGTTTTTCAGTGATGTTGACGTTTTATCTAGACTTGTTTATTTGGAAAGATGATACTTTGTTGTACCTGACTTTTTTTGAAATGGTTTAAAATCTTCCGCTGTTTTATCTACCTTATTTACTCCGATTACATAAATACATATGTTATGTTCTGCCTTGATATATCATTATGCATGTTTACCTGATTCAAACGCCCCTCCAAAGTCAGAGTGCTTGCAAGAGCCACCCTGGCGGAGGTGGGGTGTTACAGGTATTGTCTTAAGCCTCTCTCGGGAATCGTGCTTTAGGGTTTTAGTTAGAGTCTTAAGACCCGTCATAGCTTATCTTCCTATGCGGTTCCATTTTGATTGAATTCGCATCGTTTGAATTCAACTTGAGACTAACTTTTCCTCCTTTTTTTTCCTTAAAGAAGCGAAATTGTTGGTCGTAGCCGTGGAAATGCCGGTTCACCTAGTGTACCTCCCATGGGAGGGGTGATTATGTCTCAAATGGCCTAGTTTTAGTCATTTAGAATAGTTATCGACTCGTCCCTTCAGGTTGATTTCTATAGTCCATCTAGGGCCCGTGTGCTCTAGTGGTGCTTCTGTTTCATTCTTTGACTCGAGTTGCTAATCGATGACTGTTTTTGTATAAATTACGTTATTAATACGTAAATTTCAAGTTGTCGATCGCTTCAGTGATCGTATTATGACATTGTCATGACTACTTAAATCATACGAGAAATTTAATTAAATGCCTTAGTAAACATGAGGACTATGGACCCTTGTGTTTGCTTTAACGGATAATTACTAGACTTGTGCATTTGAAAACTATTGTGTATCACACTTAACTTGTTGATCATTTATGATCCTTGTAGTTGATTGATCATTGGATATCTTGCCCGTGTGTCGTAACGCACGTTGTAAGCGCCTTTGATCTTGGTATTTCTTGATTTCTAGCTGAGATTGTTTCGTACGTCATTACATACCTAGCATGGTCTATTGATCACTTGTCGATCGGTATGGAGATACCATGTCTTTGTGACTAAATCAACCCCCTTGTTGTCAGCTATATAGTTCTAGTTCGGCGTGAGATCACCAAGCCTTCGGCTAAAACAACTCATTTGTTGCCTCGTTGTGCCGGTGTGACGGCCTGCCCCGCACCAGCTGGCATTTCCTCCGAAGGTGCGCTGTACACATGCTCAGCTAGCACGGAAACGGTCGCCAAAGAAAGGAAAGAAGGTGAAGAACTAACAAAGAAACCTGTAGAATGCCTCATAGCGCATGGAATAAAATATAATAACAACATACTTGACATAAAACAGGAGAGACAGTATATAAGCCGAGAAACTAAAACCAACATCATCAGAGTAGCGGAAATCCAAAATACAGCTTATTACAACTTTCAAACTGTCTCTAAAGCAAAGCAAAAGAAAGGTACACTACTAATGCCCAAAGTAGTGACCGCAGCAACATAAGGAGAATATATATATATATATATATATATATATATATATATATATATATATCATACGTGGAAGCCTCGTGCTCGTCTCCGGTACAGCTACCCATGCATCACCAGCTAACCTGTCTCTAATCTGCTCGAATGAGCACCCAGAGTAATAAGAAGAGACATAAAACTCTGGGTCAGACAAAAAGTCTGGTACGAGCGATAAGCAGCTAAACAGAACAATAACAGGTATACTAAACCATACCTGAACCTGGACCTGCAACCAAAGAGTTAGCACTACATACCGTACAACACTCTAAGGTGCCACTAAACAGATGGTATAAAGATAACGGGGGTGGGGGTGTATATGTCATAGTGAAAGCAAGCAATCAAGCATAGCAACCATCCTCACATCTCTCACTCAGTGCATAAAGCATACGACACCTGCTACTGTCAATCACTAGACCCATCGAAGTAGTGACGGAGTTCGACTTGTACGACTACTGCTACTACCAAGCTTACCCCATGGAGTCACGACTAAATCTTTGCAAATGACCCCACTTCATTGGTCCTTAGCCCTTTTAGTCATACCTAGGCCACTGTGGCCCTGAGTCCGTTCACATACCTCCCATACATAGTGATCCAAAGTGACAGACATCGACAACCCCTTTGCACACGTCTCGCAGCAAAGCCCAACTCATGAAGTGAACTCGTTGGTTCCCATCTGGATCCTGAGCTCTAACTTCCATTTGGGCTACCTTTGCATCTCGGGTTTTGGTCTCCTCCGGATCGGTCTTCATTTGGTTCATAATCCCTGCCTCACGTCCAAGCTTCCATACAGTCCTGATTCGATTCGTGACTCGTGGATTGCCCCGTGGTGTCAACTCATGCTCCCTCCATCGGATCGGATCGGAGTGCCGGGTCGCTGGACTTCATCGGATCGCTGGACCCCATCGGATCGCTGGACTCCATCGGATCGTTGGACTCCATCAGATCGCTGGACTTCATCGGATCGCTAGACTTCCATCGAATCACTAGACTTCCATCGGATCGCGGGATATGGGGCTAACCTTTTTCTGCACAATTTCCTGCAACTCTTCCAGCGATTGTTTACGCCATTCGACGGCATTTTTGACCAATCTAACACTTCTAGACAATCACAAAGCATACCATACAGTCATAGCAACATGTATAATCATTCACAAACATCAAAACACGAATGTGATAGGATAAAACGGATCAAACATAGCCAAAATCCCATATTTTCCCTTAAGCATGTTTAAGCAAAACTAATTATAGGATTAACAAAACTTAATCAATTCAACCCAAATTTCTAACAGAGGTCTAAAATAATATTTCGAATTTTTAGAATATTTTTCCAGAATTTTATAGTGTAAGAATTCACTAATTATCGCTAATCACCCTGATTAACTGTAATTAGTGTCAAAACAATGCTAACCACTCACCTTGGCCACAAATAAAATTCTCAGAACTGAAACTCCTCTGATTTGGGGCAAATACTGATGTCTAACAGCAGCTCTAACCCTGCTTTGATGTTATTTCTTCTTAATTTGATGTTGCTAAGCCTAATCTTCAACTAGAAAGTGATTTGGGGTGTTTTAGATGTAGGAGGCCATTGTTAGAGCTTCTAAGATGAAAGTGGCAGCTGGAAAATGTGTAAAAACCCGAAATCCTAACCCTAGCAGCCCTTAAATACCCCTAATCCCGAAATCCCCCAATGGGCCTAGCTGCTAATCACCGAATTAAGCCCGGTTAAGCTGTTTTTCACCTTCCGAACCTTGTTTCAGCCATATCTCCCAAACGGTAAGTCCGTTTTGCTAATGTGACCACTCTACGGAATTGTAAACCATCATTCAGAGCCAATGGAAGGGGTTTCAGGTCAAAACTCCTTTCCAGTCAAAAGTTATGGCCGAAATAAGATCAGCTAGGGGCAAAATGGTCATTTAAAAATTAATAAAAATCATGAACATGGGAAATGACCCCACTAGTCGTTCCCCAAAAGTACACGACCATACGACTTCACATGAAGAAGAAATAAATATTCTACGATCTTCCGATGCGTAGAATGCGGGTCATTATAGCCGGTGTGAGTCACCAAGCATTTGTGCTAAATTAACTCAACAAATGCGCAACGATACATTTGTGTTACCTCGTTGCGTTCCAAACTCAAGATCAAGAATGAGGGAAAGCATCCTGCTTCTTGTGATTCCCCTTCTTGAGTTAAGGTACGTGTCATTAATTCTTTAATGTCATTTACCTTGTTTTGAGATTATTTTATTTATGTTCTTTTGATATACGTCGACCATGTTCTTCGTTATCAAAAGATATCAATTGTGTTTTATTCATAAGTTGATAAAGGAATTTTATTTCCTTTATGCCATCCCGAATGATTTGTTGAATTTTTTTATTTTCGCGAGATCTGCGTGAACGTTAGAAATTGTGAGGACTTTCTTGTGTTAACTTGTCCATCGGGTGCGTTAAGGATCTCGAACCAGATATGGGACGCCATGTTGTAGTTCAGAATTCCTAAACACCATTATGTGACAATCCGACATTTGAAATGATCCCTAAAATTAAATTAACCATTAATAAGTTAATCAAAATAATAATATTTTGGGACTTTTGCGATTTTTCGTAATCGTTTGTTATTTTTCTAGATATGTTATTTCTAGATATCCTTGGAGCAATTCCAAGAATTTGAATGTTTCAAGATTTTCAATTAGAAATTATCTTGAATTTTTTCTTTGAGTAAATAAATAACTCTAGGAACAATTCCTATCGATTATTTATGTCTCTCGTTTCTGGGTTTCAGATCTTTTGATTTTCGAGATTCTCAATCAATAAGGAATCTCGCCTAGTTCATAATCCTTGTTTCGATTTGGCAAAAAGAATTTAGTATTCTTGTGATTCCATGGGTCTACTTATTTTCTCTAGTGAACAATCACTCGAGAGAATGGAAGTTCGCGTTGGGGAGGGAAATTTGAGATTTTGTGATCCACGGCAAACTCAATAAGTCCTTTCTTTGAATCTATGATCTAGTCGATCCTCCGGAAGTGCTATAGTCAATTCACTTATGGACTTAGCCTTGAGTTGTTCTTAGAAATGAATATCGAAAGGATGAGCTCTTTTGATATTCCTCCTTTCGTGTTTGAATCATTTGGATTGACAATTGTCTCCGCACGTTTGTTAACCCTTGTCAATCAAATCTTTGCGAAATATGACCTCTTTGGTTTAATCTCATCTTGTTAGAGAAAATTGTCTATTGTTTCTTTGATTAATTGCTGATGTTTTTATGATTTGAGATTTTTGGTGGAAAACTATCTTAAATCTTGTTGTTCCGAAGTGGTAAGTTTTGCACTACTTATCCATCATCTTCTCGATGTTTCCAATTTTCTAAAATCGATACTTGAGTTTCAGAATACTGGGAATTTCATATAATTCCTAATGATTCGTCCTTATGGTTTCTAAATGGGATTTAGTACCTGGTTAGAAATCGATATCCTCGAGTAGTTCATTGGTATTCCGTTACCAATGTTTGATTCATTGGTATTCCATTACCAATATTTGATTATCGATTTGTAGTTCATTGGTATTCCGTTACCAATATTTGTTTATTGGTTTCTAGCTCGTTTATATTCCGTACCAACCTGGGATCATTGATTATTCCTTCGAGAATTGCTTTCCTTAGCAAAATTCGTTGAAATCTCTTTGTTGTGCTTTTGTTGGTGTCAGCCACCTTGTCGCAGGACTAAAGTGCTGAAGATCGGTGTTCGCTACGTCGTCGCGGTTGAGTTTTGGGAATGGAGTAGTCAACCACCGAAATTTTCCATCTCCAATCCTAAGAGAAATATCTACTATTGATATCTCGCGTCTGTAGGAAGCAGTCCCATTGCTTCTTGAAATTCCAAATTAGATTCGCTAGGTTTTTGTGCATTCTATTAATTCTCATTCCTTTTAGAATCCTACGAAGAAAGGCGAGTCTATTTGAAATCATAGCATTTATTAATTTTTCTGGATTTATTTTAACCGTTTGGGATGACTACCTTCATGGGTAATTAAGTTCGAGATTGAACTCTAGTTTTTATGATCTTGCGACACGAAATCGCCGTTGGTGTGACCTTTTCATTTTGTGTCGGTTCTTGTGGTACCACTCTGTGGTATTATTTTTGGTTGTTACCCATTACTTCAATCTTAAGGAATTGCGGGGACGCAATTCTTTTAAGGGGGGAAGTCTGTAACAACCCGCTCATTCGATGATTTTAGATTAAAATATTTTATTCAAATATATCGTCGTATCTCATGTGTCACCCAAAAAAGTCGTTTTTCACAAACGATAAAATTAAGACTCGGGACCACTTCCATTGAGTCCGGATCATTGTTTACGATCTTTTTGACTGTAAACATTGATACCTTTTAAGTTGAGTAATTTTGGTCTTTTTCGTTTGGTGTATGACCAAAAATATCACTTTTTGCATATGAATGAATTTGGACTCGAAACTACTTCCATTGAGTTCAAAACATCGTTTAGGTGTTCGAAAAGTGTAAGCTTCGATATGTTCCGAGATTCAGAAATTTGGCACTTTGGGTTGGGTCTTGGTTGAGCTAGCCTAACTCATCATATAACCCCTCTTGACCCTCTCCCTCTCATTCGCCTTCAACACTTAGAAGAAAATAGAAAAATGGAGAGTGGAATGGGAAA
The DNA here is from genome assembly GCA_030737875.1 of Allium sativum. NCBI lineage: Eukaryota > Viridiplantae > Streptophyta > Magnoliopsida > Asparagales > Amaryllidaceae > Allium > Allium sativum. The sequence continues at coordinate 736,195,672 of CM060924.1, read as the reverse complement.
TTAAAATTCCCTAAGCCCTAGCTTGATCTTGTAGCTCCAATTCTTTAGGAAATTAAGTGTAGAGACTTGGGTAAGCTTCTTCATCTTCATCTCTATCTTCTCCAACCCTATTCCTCTTGAATTTTATGATATCCTAAACCTAACTCTTAAGAATCTTGTTGATATGCTCATAGATTGGAGATTCATGAGTATTGGTTGAAGAGAGGTTGAATTTGCAAAGCTTTGGGTTGATTTCTTGCTTCTAGCAAGCAAGGGTGAGTTCGTTTTGAACTCACATCTATGCCACAGCCTATGTGCTTGTACAAGTGTAATTTAGGACCCTTTCATGTTGCATTTGCTTGTTGAATTGGTTAGGATAGTTTACACTTCTCGGTTTCTTAGTTTGAATTTCATTTGAAATAGAAATTATGAAAAGGATTGTTCACACGATCTAATTCATATGATTTGTGTTGATTTGGTGATGTTGTGAAGCTCCGTTGCCGCCCCGGCATAGTTCTAAGTCTTCACTAGTCAATTGAATTGCGTTTGATTTGCTTTGGTTAGAAAATTTGTCCGCTTTGGAATTTATAATCAAAACCATCGCAAATCTATTGTATGAAGTTTGTGCATGTGAGTTTGGTGTTATGAGCTACCCCGATGAGTTTTAGAAGCCTCATATACATATGCATAACATCATAGGCCTTCGGGCATTCGTCGATATCGTTTTGAACATGTTTTCAAGGCAAATTGTGCTATGGAATATGATTCAGACGTTTGAATATTATAAGCCAGACGTCTGACCTGCTCCAAATAATTATAGTTTCAAGTAACAGAATTCAGAAGTCTGAAAATTATTGTTTAGACGTCTGAATTGTAATTAAGACGTCTGGCCGGAATAATTCAGATGTCTGAATTGGGGCCAAAATGAAATAAATTCTTTCAGTTTTAGGAAATTGCACATTCAGACGTCTGACCTAAATGATTCAGACGTCTGAATCTGTTTTTCTGCTGTGGATACCAGAGGGGACCTCAGTCCACAGTTTACTCCCATCCAGGCTCATTCCCGGCGAAGTTTTGGCCCATTTCGACTTCGTTTGTGACTTGTCAGTTTCTCTGGTTCGCAGATTTCTGCATCTCGATTCCTTGACTTCGATTCTCATGTGATTCTTCCAATGTTGATCCTTCTTGGCCGATTCACATTTGTTTATGATGTGAATTGAATAAGTGATCATTCTAAAGCTCGTGCGCTTTATTTTGTATATCGAATTTATTCGATACTCTTGTTAAGATGATTCACGCCTCTAAAACGTGAATTATCGACTCGATATCCTTCGAGTATATTCCGATGTAGTTTAAAACCTTCAGATGCTAGTTTGGGATTTCGATTCGTTTGTTGATCAAAATTACAACCGTTATCCCTTGATTTCATGTATGTTGTTGTGATGTGAGTTTATGATTTATGATTTGAGATCACGTCATTGTGACGTGAACCCCTTTGATCGATTTGCCTCGGCAACCGTACTATTGTTTATTGCCACTTTGAAATTTTATAAAGTGGTTTTATGCTATTTAGTAGATGTCAAATTCTTATACTAAAATGGTTTCCAATCTTACTTCATTATACGAAGCTAATTTAAGAAAACGTTTTATGAACCTTCTTCAAAGCTATTAGTATATATTTTATAAACCTTTTTCTCGTTCGATTGAAAAATGTGGCAATGATGACTGATGTTTTGAATAGGAACCAATTACGAGTGTGTAAATATTCGAGAATAGCATGTGGTTATAGGACATGTTGTTATTTTCTTATATTAACTAGCTCGGAGTCATTTCTATTCACCTAGATCCATGGTATCCGCCTATATGACATAGTTGTTTGGTTCGCGATCGCCCTAGTGGGAATATACGATTTGTGACCTTCATCTATGGGACTTCGGTCCAACTCTCTATGATTTATGATATTTTCTAGGGATTTCACAATTTATGTGTGTTTCTCTCTTCCGGGGTCACAACCCGGGCACGGTGGGGAGCTTCGGCACCCGGCACGGTGGGGAGCTTCGGAACCCGGCACTGTGGGGAGCTTCGGCACTCGGCACCGTGGGGAGCTTCAGCTCCAACGAAATGGGTTCGCTACCTGGAGATCGTATCTCATCTTGGGACATGCCTCTTTATGATGTTTTCTGGATTTCGAGTGATTTCTGGATTCTTGATTACTTTGACGAGTTGCACGTCAATTTGAGAAATGATTTATGATTTACTTTGATGCGATGGTCATCAATTTGATGTGTATTTGGCATTCCGTTGTCATTCTTGTGTTTAGTTTATTTGGCATTCCGTTGTCATTCATGTTATTAGTTTATTTGGCATTCCGCAGTCATTTCCTGTTGTGTGCTATTATTTGCATGTCGCATTCTATATTAGCTAGGAGATTATTTAGAGATATTTGTGTGTTGACATTCCATTGTCATTTCCTGATTGTGTCGACATGCCATGTTCATGTCATCCTGTGTTATATCTCTTGTTATCTCAGTTTATTTGATAAGTACAACTAGACTGATCCGTTTATTGTTTATTTCCTTATAAATAATACTCGGGTCAGGCCGAGTCATTTTAGATACTCCTTTGGGACTCATCGCAAGATTGATCTTCCGCTTTCAGCATGCTTCTCTGTCTCTGCAGCTTTATGTACCTTTGTACCTATGACTTTATCTATCGTTGTGTACATATTCTTTAATGTAGATCATGGTGCATGTACCTATTATTTTGGGATTAGTGGATCTTTGTTGACCACAAGCTTGTTATACACAATCTTGGTTTATTCATATCTATTCCGCCTTTGTGATATGATTATTCTGTGTCTGGCTTTGAGATATACCATATTTATATTATTTTTGTTGTCTATTTTATACTGCTTTTCGGATTGCATATAGCCGTTGTGTAGTTGACCTATATGCCGAATGGTCATGTCGAAATTTTAATCGGTATCAGAATTCGATGTGCATTCCTCACATGGAGCAATTATACAATCGGTCGCCCTTCACAAACCTCATTCTCCATTATGGTCTGTGACATTTCTTTGAAATGAACCGGACGATAGTGGGTATAGAGGCGGGGCGTTGCACAACATGTATACCAATTTGCACTTAATTGACTGCCATATTCCAATTTGTTAATCAACCTTTAGTTTTGTGTTCTTACGAAATAAAACTTCACATATTTTCTTTATTCTTTTTTATTTTACTTTACATCGGTTTTTTTTACTGTTTATTAAACCTTTAAATGATTTGACATTTGAGGAAACAACAATCAATTGAGATAAGTTATAAAAGGAATTCCTATCAATTAACATCTGAATACAAAGAAAGTAATGTGAAAATCAGTTAACATTTAATGATAAGATTAATGTTTAATCAACCAAAGTTATGGGTTTTGTTAATGTATGCCTAATGGCATATGTTAAGGTTAAATAAATAATTATTAAAAGATAAGGAAATTTATATTAAATACCTAAATTATCCATATACAATTAAAAGGGAGAAGATATATGTATGTAATTTAGCCATCTTAACATTTTCCTAAAATTTTTAGCCAACATTTATGTTTTAAATCCTTATTCAACATAAATTTATTTATTTTGTCAGTTAACGTTCACCGGGATAACAAGTAATAAAAAAGGAATACAATAAGTCATCATTTATGTTTTAAATTCTTATCCAAGTTATTTATATTAGTTTATTAGTCTTGATTGTTGCAATATATGTATTGTAAATGTCATTGAAAGAAAAAGAAAAAAAACATTATTAAAGAATATCAAAAAGAGTTTTTCAAGATGCTTCAACAAAAAGATATTGTAATATAAAGATTTAAATAAAATGTTAGATGAGGTATTGAGATTAACATCTGAATACAAAGAAAGTAATGTGAAAATCAATTAACATTTAATGATAAGATCAATGTTTAATCAATCAAAGTTATGGGTTTTGTTAATGTATGCTTAATGGAAAACTTTAAGGTTAAATAAATAATTATTAAAAGAGCTAATTTCGTAACCAATAAAAATTCATGTTTTAGGAGAAAATGCAAAAGTATTCAAATTATTTCATCTTTACATGATACAAATAAATAATTATTAAAAGATAAGGAAATTTATTTTAAATACCTAAATTATCCATATACAATTAAAAGGGAGAAGATATATGTAATGACCCGGGTTTTCGGTCAACTAATTTTAAATATTTAATCTCGTTTTAAATATTGTGTAGACAATATAAATGAAATTTTATATTGAGTTACCGATTTAATATCGAAATACTATTTAATTTAGAATAAATTGAATTATCGTAATACAGAAATAATTGAATTCGAAATTCAATACTGAATCGAGACGATTCAGAGATGATCAATATAAATCTTATTTGAGTATAAACGATAATAAGGACAATTTAATAATAAAGAATTAATTGTTTGAATTTAATTTATATCTGTTTAAATTAATATCTTCTCCAGGTGATCGAATAAGGCTTTGAAACCTGTCCCAGTGGGCTCAGAATGATGGTTTAACCCTAGGAAGGACTGTTGTTGGGTTCAGAAAGGAGTTCATAATCATGGGTTATTTTAATTATAGGATACCCATTCAAAAACAAATAAAAATACATGTCCCTTATTAAACCACGTATTCCCTTTCCTCACCACTAGTTAAATATATCGTGGCCACTCCCTTACTCAAACAATAATCACCGGCCTCCACCATTTAAACTCTAAAATCGAAATAAAATCCCACCGAATATCAAAATGGGGAAATCAGAGAGCGAATCAAAGAGGGTCGGTTTCTACTTCGATTCAATAAGGGGTATGGTGCGATTTCAGTTCTGGACTTCCACTGTTCTTAATCGATGACGTTAGTGTTGGTGCGTGGAACAGGAGCACTCGCGGTTTCAGGAAAGGGAAACTCGAACAAATCGTCGATGGTGAAGCGTCGACCTTAGCTTCCAAGTCGCGGTGGATTGGGAAAAGGGATTAAGTGGAGTCTGCAAATGAGGTATCGATCTCGAAGTAATGTGCGATACAATTTGAAAGGGTGCGAACAGGTGATGGTCATCGGTCAGGGAAGTAGAGGGATCGCGACAGGGGCTTTAGGCAAACTCGCGAATTTGAAGATTGAAAAAAAGGAAGTCGCTGCTCTTTACTATAGCACGCTGAACGAGTAGCGATGCAAAACTTAAGGGCGGCGTCGAGATTTGGCAAATCGAGGGCTGGTTTAGTTCAAGCGTGGAGAAACGTTGTTGGGTGTTGGATTGGGGAGGAGTTCAAAATAGTTTGTTGTCGATGTTTGTTTGGGTACGGATTTTATGTAAGCTTGCAGTTCAAGTTCTGAAATGAAGAAGGAAAAAAAGCTCTGTTTCATTTAGTAAGGAAGAAGGCCTAAACATGATTAAGGTATGGTAATTAAATTTAATAATAAATTAGTTAAATTTATTTAGTTTTAAAATTTCATTAATTATAGGAGAACAATTGACTGAAAGGTGGCAGCATGTTGGTATTAAGCTGTGTTGATTAGGAGAAAAGTTTGGATGTAAGTAAATTCTTTTATTTATAAGTTAATTAGAGTTTTAAAATATAAGTTATAATTTTAAAAATCGTATATCTTGTCTTGCTATAAAATAGATTTGAACGAGATGGTCAGGTTCAATTCGTATTTGTCGTCAGCAAAGCAATGGAATTCAATTGAAATAAATTACGAATCAAAAATCATGGTGAGTAAATCTCACTCACCATCATTTATAATTATTTTTATCAGTTAAAAATAATTGTCGGTTGATTGTTTGGTTGCATTTAAATATTCGTTGGCTGCTTGATTATATATTAGTTATTTAGGCTTGACTATTATATATATATATTGGGTTGATGATTGGATTGTTCCCGCATTCTCATTAGCGGATGCCCACGGTATCATTAGCGGATGATTTCCCTATGCGCCCCACAAATATATCTTAGTGGATGACCTTCATACCACGATATCCTGCCTTGAAGCGGGATGGGTATTACTATGTTGACTACTATATTTGGATGCAGGAAAACAGGTTGGAGGGATCCAACTGGATCCCTCAAAAATATATTATCTGTTTGTTTATTTGTTTGCATATATACTGTCATATATGAAGTGTTAGAAAACCTGAAATAAATAATTGGTTGTTGGGTGTTTAAATATCACTGGGCCTAAATGTTGATATTTAAAAATATCATGAAAAGGAATTTTTTAGATTTAAAAAGGTAATTCTATTTTTCTAAAAAAGAATTTGAAATTCGAATAAAATAAAATATTAACTTGTTTTGAATAAATAAAACAAGTATTGAAATCTATAAACGATGTTTATAAATTAAATAATATAAGAAATCGAAGAGATGAATTTATAAACGATGTTTATAAATTAAATAATACAGGAAATTGAAGTGATGAAGTTATAAATGATGTTTATAAATTAAGTAATACAGGAATATGAAGTAAATTTATAAACGGTGGTTATAGACAAAATAGAATGATTTTCATCTGGATAATCAAGGACTTGAAAGGAATTTATAAACGGTGTCTATAAATGAAGTGGAAAAATTATCATTTGATAATTTGAATATTTAAATTCAAATATGAATCTAAAAATAGAGAGGGGGAAATCGTTTTAAAGAAATAAATGATGGAATTTATTCTGATGACAGAATATAAAATGAAGTTAAATAAATCGATAAGGATTTATGAATTGAATTCGATTAATTCGAATTTATATAAATAGAAGTTAAATTGAATAAGAAAATAAATTGGATGTTATATATAAGTTATTATAGATAGAAATTCCAAAATAAGATTTTGGTTTCAAATAGATGTCGAAATAGACTTGTTTAAATATAAAACAAGGAAATTTATAAAATGGTGTTTATAAATAAAATGAATTAATTATCAAGAGATAATTTGAATATTTATATTCAAATATGAATTTAAAATATGGAATTTGAATATTGAAAATTCAAATGGAATTTGAATATAGAAAATTCAAAGAGAATTGAAATGGAAGTTGAATAAAGAAAATTCAAATATAGAATTTGAATATAGAAATTCAAATGGAGTTTGAATATAGAAAATTCAAATATAATTGAAAATAGAATTTGAAAATAGAAAGTTGAAATCATTTCGAAATGGTAGCGACGAAATATATTTCAGAATGCGGATTTTTAAACAGAATAGAAATAAATCCAAAGGGATTTATAATTTGTAAAAGGAATTGAAATTTAAATATAGAAGATCGAAGTATAAATAAATTATAACCGAGTAAGTAAAAATCGACGATTTTAGATAATCAGAATTTTTGAGTTGAATTGGGAAAATTGGTTTGATATATATTAAAAATATATTAGAATGGAATTGAATTTATATATAAATGAAGTTTAAAACGTTTATATATTAAATATAATTAAAACGAACTGGCCGCGGTGCGGCAGTTCGTAAATTGGCGTTTCAAACTTCAATTGAGTATACAGGGCTCAATTTAAGTCGGAATTGTTTGAAACAAGAATCGTCAGGACCGGTTGAATAATAGTTTTCTAATGAAAGAGAAAATTTTGAATTTCGTCGTATAGATTTTGAGTTATGTCAAAATCAACTTTTCAGAAAAACAGCGCCATAACCCTTAGAAAACCATAATGGTTTATTTAAATAAATAAAAGGATTTTAAGGAAATAAAATTCGAATTTCCGTTTGAAAAATCTAGACTTGAGTTAATAAATAAATGTGAACTCAAGTGAAGTAAATGAAATGATTATTGAAACAAGAATCACATTTTTATTTTTGCCTGGAATCAACCAATTTGGCAAAAGGGATCTGGCGACGATTGCCAAGAAAATCAAGTGATCGGCACTTGGAAAATCACCAGATTTGACAAGCGATCGGACGCGAGAAAATCAAGTGATCGACACTTGGCAAATCACCAGATTTGACAAGTGATCGGACACGAGAAATCAAGTGATCGGCACTTGGCAAATCACCAGATTTGGCAAGCTAAGTGATCGAACACGAGAAAATTAAGTGATCTGGCAATGATTTCCAAGTTATTTCAAGTGATCCGGCAAATCGAGTTATGAATCGAATTTGAACTTGGATAAGTAAACTGGACTTGTGAATTCGTATTCGAATTCGTATATGAAACTTAAATTGAAATTTGGAATTTAATTAGTTAATAAGCAAGTTAAAATTTATTTGAACATATTATGTTCAAGTACAAAAGTGAAATAGACTAAAGAGTTAATTAACAAATTAATTAACGAATTGAGTTAAAACGATCGGGTATAGTTGAAATAAATTGGACAGGTATAGATATACAGGAGACAGGTATGGGATAGGGTTCATAAAGGTATATAAATAGAACGCTCGACAAAAAGGTATGTATTTAATTCACATATGAGGTTTTATGCGCCGTATCAGCAAGCCGCTTGGCTTTTTCTTTTTCTTCTTGAATGGAGAGGCATGTGCGGCAAGGTTTGACTTTTTCCGGTAGCCCCGTACAAAGGAGGTTATGGCGAATATTTCCGAAAATTTAAGGAGTTAGAATATTTTTATGAAGATTTGATAATTAGAAATCGATATGTCGATATATAGAATTCGATAATGAAACAAGATTTTAAATAGAATGTTATAAACAAAAAGGAAATAAATAAATTTGATAAACATAGAAAGAGAAACGTTTAAATATATGGATAATTGGTTTAATATGATGTTGATTATTCGAGGTAAGTGGTCTTGTCAGTTTTGAAGTTAAGGATGTTTCTAGTCAAGGTCTGGGAGGTAGTTATACCCCAACTTGATTGATTTCGTCTTTAACCGATAAATAACAAGATCTAGTCTCGAAGAGAATGTTGGATAAGAGTAGTTAAATGGGGTGTTTTGGGTTGTTGTAACGATGTTTTACACAACATTCGTTTTAACCCAAGTAGGTAAATTTTGGAAATATAATAATAAATATTTCCTAAGTATAGAAATGAATGGTCGTGAAAGAGATAAGTGATTGGAATATTTTCCAATTATAAATAGAAGATATTTTCTAAGTACAGAAAATAAAAGAAGGCGATATGTGGAAATTTTTTCCAGTGTTAATAACATATATTTTCGAAACATAGAAAACAAGGAAGTATGAATATATATATATATATGTTTGATGATTTGATCGACAATTACATTTGGAAATAAGATCGTTGTATGTACACGGACAATTTTCATTTGATAGTTAAATCATTGACTATCAAAGTTTTGACCATTTTAACATTGTTAATATGGAGAGACCGGTTGGATTATTATCCAAAGAACCACTCCGTATTGGCATAAGCGTTGCAAACCAGGTATGCTAAATATATTAAAGACGGAGTAAAGTGCAAGGGCTATTGTATAAGTCTTAGGTAGAGATTGCCTAGGATGGATGTACTGAATAGTGCCTTCGGTTTCGTTCAGTCCCAAAACGAACGTATATGGACGAATGTCTGACAGAATATTTCCAATGATCGAATGGGTTGGTCCGTATAAAAATATATGGTTGCAATGGATTTATTCCCTTAGCATAACATCCAGAATATTTGTGTAAACCAATTAATGATTAACGGATCTGATAATGTGGCATTTAAAGTAATTATGTTATCAATGAGAGAAGTAATCATAGCCTCAGGCCTCAACAACCGGGAAATGACAAAAATCGGGCAGGCAGCATGACTATGTAGGTAGCTCCCATTAGGGTGTATAATCACCTATCTAGGGAAATTCATTTAATTCCTTATTCTATTCGATGCTGTCCTATTTGGGAAACGGTTGCTGATCCCAACCATTGGTGATATACATTCGATACATTCAAGAGAATTGAGTGGTCGGTCATGTGTTGCCGGGTTACAAGATGTTCTTGTTGAACCTAGTGTATTCTCCTCTAGAGATATACTATCGGAAGGTGGTTCCATACCTTGTGATAGTTGGAAATCCATTACCCAATAAGCGCCCGCGCTTTGTTCGTATACTATGTATGTGGAACGTGAGATGAAAGCGTTCTGCTAGATTGATATCTATTTGTATTTAGACACTATTGTAATATCAAAAAGAGTTTTGATATAAATATCATTTTGGATACTCATAAGGGAAAAAACCCGTTCCGTATTCACGGCGTGGTCTTATGAGATATCGTTTATTGTCTCAAGCTGTTTGAAACTGTTTACTCATACCAGTCCCATGACTAACCCGGAGTTTATTTTGTTTTGTTCTGCCTAAACTCTTGGATGCCTACATTTGTATGGGAAGTCAAGTAGTTCAGGATTTTACAGATCTATCTAAAGGAGCTTGGAGCAGGAGGCTTCAGCGTTATCTAGTTATTATTATTTCATGTGTTGTAAGTTGTACTCTAATAGTGATACTCTGATAAGTGTATGGTATACAGTTGAAATTTTGTATTTCAAAAGTTATGATATATTATATTTTGTTCCACTGCGATGTGAGATTCTGTGTTGTTATTTCTGTTCTTCTTCTACCTTTTTCTTCTAAAAAAAATGATTCGTATTTTCGTGATATTTGGGTTGGATGTATGATGTATGTAGTCAACTCTTATATTACGGATTTGCGGGTTGTTACAGTTGGTATCAGAGCTTAGGTTGAGCGAATACCTAGGCTTTGGGGAATTGTGCTCATTAGAGATAGGGTCAGTAGTACCCTAGAATGAGTTGAGTGTATATATATATATATATATATATATATATATATATACGAGAGAGCGTATTTGATATTTGATATAAAAACTGTTTTATATCTGTTGAGTGAATTATGAAATTCTGATCGAATCGTGGGATGCCACGATGTCAATAGGAGTTTATAAACACTTGAACAGAAGATTTGACATGATATTGTTTTTAAATGGTTGAGTTGATTGTTAGAATTATAATCGAATGAGATTATAAAACAGAAATAGTTATATATAACCAATACAATTGGTATAAAAATAAAATATACAAATAAGATGAATTAGAGTTGAATTCAAACCAGAAATTAAAATTTAAATCCTGGGTGTTTGGAAATTATTTTTTTGAACTCACTTCAACGGCTGGAAAATAACTCTGATAATGATTGCAACATTTTCAGTATTCATTTTCGAGTTTCTAAGTGATGAATTGCAACCTTAGAAAAGTTTTGATGGAATTTGTTTGAAAGAAAACAAGTTGATTTGGAAAATTCAAATGTTTTGAATTTGAAAAGATTTTAAATATAAGCATATATTTATGTGATTCAAAAGAATTTGAATTGAAATCTAGGAATTTAAATTTTAAAATTTAAATTTAACTTAAGCAAGTTAAAAAGATCGAAGTAATTGATCAGAATCAATTTGAATGGAAGATGAATTGATTGTAAATCATTTAGATAAAATGAATATAAGCATATTTGATATTCAATATGAATGAATACCAAAAGTTTTGGTTAGAATCAAAGTTGTAGAAAGGTTAAATGTTGAGTTCAACATAAGTAAGTTTTGAAAGGTTAATAAGTTAGTAACATTCTTCGACCTTACTAATTTCGGGGACGAAATTCTTTTAAGAGGGAAAGAATGAAATGACCCGGGTTTTCGGTCAACTAATTTTAAATATTTTATCTTGTTTTAAATATTGTGTAGACAATATAAATGAAATTTTATATTGAGTTACCGATTTAATATCGAAATACGATTTAATTTAGAATAAATCGAATTTTCGTAATACAGAAATAATTGAATTCGAAATTCAATACTGAATCGAGACGATTCAAAGATGATCAATATAAATCTTTTTTTTTTGAAAAACAAAAATGTGTGATCTTCTGAAGAGAAGAGAGCACACACATATATATAATAAAAACAAAGATACAGAGTCCGACTATAGTACATAAGAATACAAGATAAAACCTAACACGGCTCTAGGGATGTAAGGATCGTAGATAGATGAGCTCCGGATAAACCACCGCCCATCTACTCCAATATCGAATTCCGGCAAGGCCACCACCCGATATTGAAGTATATCTACTCCAAAACAATAACCCATGCTCTCTATGTAATAACAAAAATAATGAAGTACAACATCAAAAAACTCTCTAACAAGAAGCCCAAATGAAATGTGAATCATCAATCCAAACAGCAATCCTCTAGGCTCGACAATAATATCCATCAACCTGAACACCTGAAAAGTATATAACTGCTATCAATCCATCCAGCTATCCACTAAGCACTTCCTCTTAATCAACAACCTGAATCTGCGAAAAGCTCAACAAACTATTAGAAATTTGTCACACATATATATATGGAAATATATGTGTCTAAATATATATATATATATTATATAAGCATATATATATATATATATATATATATATATATATTCATACATATTTATTTACCATACATATATGTGTAGAAGAAAAATACAATGAAAAACTAATAAAAGAAATTAGTAACCAATGCGATATCTATTGCGAAAAAAACTGTTGATTCTAATAAATAAATACAAATTGAATCTAACCATTATCAATAAACTCTCAAAGCCCAATTTCCCAAATAGTTTGTAATGTGAATTAGACATCCAATTCAAGCAAAAATAAACTATTTTAATGATTAAATTATCCGTAGAAACAGAATTAGAATGGAAAGATCTCTGATTTCTCTCGGACCAAATGAACCAATATACGATAGTGACTAAAGAATCTAAAATGTATCTTTTACTAGCATTATAAACAAATCTATAGGAATCCCAATAATTAGCACAACAATTGAAAGAATACTGACAATCAAAAGCAAATATCCGTAAAACCATACTAAGTATAAAGTTTGTGATATTGCATGAGAAAAATAAATGATCAACATCCTCATTCTTAAGATTACAAAAATAACACTTAACATCAAAAATGATATTCTTCCTCTTAAGAAACTCAACCGTATTAAGTTTCTTATGAGTGATTAACCACATTAGAAATTTAGCTTTAGGGGGAGAATTAGATTTCCAAATAAACTTAAAAGACCGAAATGAGATTCCCGTAAAATTTATAAAGTTATACATAGAATTAACCGAATAAACTTGACTTTTATCCATACCCCAACTAATAAAGTCCTTACACTCGTCGATGTGATATAATAATAACTTAGCATAAAGCAAAGTTAATTGTCTTAACATATCTCCTTCTAAGATATTATCAAAAGAAAATTCCCATGGGGGATCCAAATCTCTTCTAAAGATATCTTTTATCAATGCATTTTTAAAACTACAATTATTAAAGAGCTCTCTAAATTCAATTTTAAGTGGTAAACGAGAAATCCACCTATCATGCCAAAAGTAAGTCATATTACCAGAATGAACAATCACCTTATAACCTAAGTTAAAAAAGTCAAAGCACTTTAATACTGACTTCCAAAAGTAAGATAAACTATTATACCAACTATCACAAGTTCCAACAATGAACTCTCCTCCTGAATAGTAAAATTTAGATACAATAACTTTCCACGTTGTCGACACTACAGGAGACCTAAATTTCCACAACCATTTGGCTAATAAGGCAGAGTTAAAATTAAATAAATTAATTATCCCCAATCCCCCATCTTTCTTAGGCTTACAACACACCTCCCAGTTTACTAAACATTTGAAACCCCTACAAATAGGATCTCTACCCCTAACCCATAAATAATTACGTCTTATTCTATCAATCTTATCGATAACCCATTGAGGAAATCTATGTACTAACATCCAATACGCAGGGATAACCGATAGTACTGAATTAACCATAACTAATCTACCAGCCCTAGACAAGAATCTATTGTTCCAACTCGATAGTCTACTATTAATCTTATCAATTATGACTAACCAATCCTCCTTCTTTAATTTTGACGGAATTAAAACCTAAATAATCAAAAGGAAATTTCATTACAGAACAGTTTAAGGTTTTAGCAACCATAGCCTCAACATTATCAAAATCATTGATGACCATAACAGAGCTCTTGCCAAAATTAATTCTAAGACCTGATAACATCTCAAAACAATAAAGTATGAATTTAAGAGCAATAATGTGTTTAGATAGATGAAAAGAAAATAATAAAGTATCATCCGCAAATTGAAGTATAAATAGTTCATTGTTAAATATATCATTACCAACATAACCCAAAACACCTAATCTCACAGCTCTCTTAATGATTCTAGAAAAAACGTCAACCGCTAAATTAAATAGTAGAGGTGACAGGGGATCCCCCTGTCTAAGACCCCTCTTAGATTGGATCTTCTTTCCCACCACCCCATTGACGACAATATTAGAACTACCAGACCTAAGTAAAAGCATTATCCAGTTAATACATTTAATACTAAAACCTAGCTAGACATACTTCACATATGTAATCCCAATCAATAGAGTCAAAAGCTTTCTCAAAATATAGTTTCAAAATAGCACATAAAAAATTATTTTTAACACACACATTAATGTATTCCTGTACCGCTGCCACTCCATCTACTATTTGCCTACCTTTAATAAATGCAGTTTGTGAATGATCTATAAGATCATTCATCTTCCCACTTAGCCTATTCGGTAGAACTTTAGAAATGATCTTAGCAGATACATTTATCAAAGAGATAGGTCTGAAATCCTTTAAAAATTTGGCATCCTCTCTCTTCTTAATAAGGATAACATTAGCTAGACTGAAATTACCTAGACACAAATTACCGCTATAAAAATAATTAAATAATCTAATAACATCAGATTTCAAGACCTCCCAAAATTGTTTTTAAAATAGAACAGAAAAGCCATCAGGCCCCGGAGCTTTGTCACTAGGCATATCACAAATTGCCTTCCAAATCTCGTGTTCAGAAAAAGGTTTATCTAAATCTAATAACTCTCTCTTATCATCATTAGGGTAGATTTCCTTCCAATTAACGTTAATTCTTCTCTTTATCCTAGTCCCAAAAATTTGTTTGTAATAATTGGTGAAAGCTTCATTTAAATCACGCTGAACTGTCAGTTCCTCATTATTTAAGAAAATAGAATGAATTAAATTATCACGTCTCCTCTTATTAGCCATACTATGAAAAAAATTCGTGTTATTATCCCCTTCCTTAATCCATTGAACACGTGATCTTTGCTTCCACGTTATTTCTTCTTTTTCCGAAATCAATTTGAAATCATTTCTGAGATTGTAAAGCCTATCTCTCTCACCTAGATTAAGAGTCCTAGATTCACTTATCTTATCTAACATCTCATATAAAATCTTATCTTTCTTAATTCTAACACTACCAAAAACAAATTTATTCCACCTCTTAAGAAAAAATCTTAATTTACCAAGTTTTGACACAAAAATCTTTGCCGAATTGCCATTGTACAAATTATTAAAATAGAATAACGAATTCCACTTAACAGTAACAAGTTTAATAAAACTGGTGTCTAGTAGCCACATCTTTTCAAATTTGAAACTGTTACTAATTAACATACTCGAATCACATGAAAGGATTAATGGACAATGATCCGAATATAAAAAAGGTAACCCTTTTACTTTACAAATTGGAAATCTTTCATCCACCTCCGTACTTATAAAAAATATATCTAATAAGGCAAAAGACGGACTATCACTAATATTAGACCTAGACCAAGTAAAAAATCTATTGTTAAGTGGAATCTCAATCAAATTATTATCAAGAATGAAGTCACTGAATTCTTCCATATCGGAGAAATCTCCTTCTCGAGGAGATCTCTCTCCTAAAAACCTAGTAACGTTGAAATCTCCCCCTATAATCCAAAGATTGGGGGCAAGATTCCTAAAGTCCGAACATTCGTCCCACAAACATCTCCTCTCATTCTTTGTGTGAGGGCCATACACATTAGTAATGCCAAGTGAAGAATTATCACTAAGTGAAGTTAATATAACGTGTAATGAATGTAACTTAGGAAATTCCTACACAAGTCTATACTGACTATCTTTCCAACCAATCATAAGCCCCCCCGCACTACCAATTGACGGAAGACAGGCCCAATTACGAAAAAGGGACCCCCTATCCTCGCATAAAATCTAAAACTAGTGTTTTCGATTTTAGTCTCTTGCAGCAAAACAATATCAATGTGATAATCTACAAAAAAGTCCTAACCTTAGCACATTTTTTAGGATCATTTAGACCCCTAATATTCCAGCTAACAATCCTCATCTACTCAAAGAGGAAACTCTCTCTAATTCCCTACTCCTAATGTACTCAGTATCAATCTCAATATCAGAAAATATAAAGGCAATATCACTGGCAAGCTGAAATAACTGACTAGTCGAAAGGCTACCTGAAACATAAGGAGAATAATCACTACCATAAACAGATGTCATACCTGAGCCCACAGCCGAATTGCTACTAATAGCATTTGTACTCGGGGACCTACCTCGGAGAGGAGAGGAGCTAGATCTGATCCTTGCACTTCGATGAATCACTCCAGAACTGGGGACTACTCGCCTACGCCTTCCCCTCCTAGCCGATGAAGAGGAAACATCCGTACACTGAATAAGACTCTCACAAGGCTCCAACGATCCTTCACATCTCGAGGGACTAGGATCAACTCCAGTGGTAAACTCCGAGCAAAATAAATCGCCCACCCAACTAGAAACACAAAAATTCGGTCTCACATATAAGAAGAAAAGCTTCATTAGCTTCTCGCTCACCAACACAGTGCCTTTACCCATGTCCCAAGAAATAGTAAGATCAATGTAAATCTTATTTGAGTATAAACGATAATAAGGATAATTTAATAATAAAGAATTAATTGTTTGAATTTAATTTATATCTGTTTAAATTAATATCTTCTCCAGATGATCGAATAAGGCTTTGAAACCTGTCCCAGTGGGTTTAGAATGGTGGTTTAAACCTAGGAAGGACTCTTGTTGGGTTCAGAAAGGAGTTCAAAATCATGGGTTATTTTAATTAAAGGATACCCGTTCAAAAACAAATAAAAATACGTGTCCCTTATTAAACCACGTATTCCCTTTCCTCACCACTCAGTTAAATACATCGTGGCCACTCCCTTACTCAAACAATAATCACCGGCCTCCTCCATTTAAACTCTAAAATCGAAATAAAATCCCACCGAATAAAAAAGAAATCAAAATGGGGAAATCAGAGAGCGAATCAAAGAGGGTCGGTTTCTACTTCGATTCAATAAGGGGTATGGTGCGATTTCAGTTCTGGACTTCCACTATTCTTAATCGATGATGTTAGTGTTGACGCGTGGAGCAGGAGCACTCGCGGTTTCAGGAAAGGGAAACTCGAACCAATCGGCGATGGTGAAGCGTCGACCTTAGGTTCTAAGTCGCGGTGGATTTGGAAAAGGGATTAAGCGGAGTTTGCAGATGAGGTATCGATCTCGAAGTACTATGCGATATAATTTGAAAGGGTGCGAACAGGTGATGGTCATCGATCAGGGAAGTAGAGGGATCACGACCGGGGCTTTACGCAAACTCGCGAATTTGAAGATTGAAAAAAAGGAAGTCGCTGCTCTTTACTATAGCATGGTGAACGAGTAGCGATGCAAAACTTAAGGGCGGCGTCGAGATTTGGCAAATCGAGGGCTGGTTTAGTTCAAGCGTGGAGAAACGTAGTTGGGTGTCGGATTGGGGAGGAGTTCAAAACAGTTTGTTGTCGATGTTTGTTTGGGTACAGATTTTATGTAATCTTGCAGTTCAAGTTCTAAAATGAAGAAGAAGAAAAAACACTGTTTTATTTTGTAAGAAAGAAGGCCTAAATGTGATTAAGGTATGGTAACTAATTTTAATAATAAATTAGTTAAATTTATTTAGTTTTAAAATTTCATTAATTATAGGAGAACAATTGACTGGAAGGTGGCAGCATGTTGGTATTAAGCTGTGTTGATTAGGAGAAAAGTTTGGATGTAGGTAAATTCTTTTATTTATAAGTTAATTAGAGTTTTAAAATATAAGTTATAATTTTAAAAATCGTATATCTTGTCTTGCTATAAAATAGATTTGAACGAGATGGTCAGGTTCAATTCGTATTTGTCGTCAGCAAAGCAATGGAATTCAGTTGAAATAAATTACGAATCAAAAATCACGGTGAGTAAATCTCACTTACCTTCATTTAGGATTATTTTTATCAGTTAAAAATAATTGTCGGTTGATTGTTTGGTTGCATTTAAATATTCGTTGGCTGCTTGATTATATATTTGTTATTTAGGCTTGACTATTATATATATATATATATATATATATATATATATATATATATTGGGTTGACGATTGGATTGTTCCCGCAGTCTCATTAGCGGATGCCCGCGGTATCATTAGCGGATGATTTTCCAATGCGCCCCACAAATATATATTAGTGAATGACCTTCATACCGCGAATTCTTGCCTCGAAGCAAGATGGGTATTACTATGTTGACTAATATATTTGGATGCAGGAAAACAGGTTGGAGGGATCCAACTGGATCCCTCAAAAATATATTATCTGTTTGTTTATTTGTTTGCATATATACTTTCATATATGATGTGTTAGAAAACCTGAAATAAATAATTGGTTGTTGGGTGTTTAAATATCACTAGGCCTAAATGTTGATATTTAAAAATATCATGAAAAGGAATTTTTTAGATTTAAAAAGGTAATTCTATTTTTCTAAAATAGAATTTGAAATTCGAATAGAATAAAAATGTTAACTTGTTTTGAATAAATAAAACAAGTATTAAAACTTATAAACGATGTTTATAAATTAAATAATACAGGAAATTGAAGAGATGAATTTATAAATAATGTTTATAAATTAAATAATACAGGAAATTGAAGTGACGAAGTTATAAACGATGTTTATAAATCAAGTAATGCAAGAATTTGAAGGAAATTTATAAACGGTGGTTATAGCCAAATTGGAATGATTTTCATTTGGATAATCAAGGACTTGAAAGGAATGTATAAACGATGTCTATAAATGAAGTGGAAAAATTATCATTTGATAATTTGAATATTTAAATTCAAATGTGAATCTAAAAATAGAGAGGGGGAAATAGTTTTAAAGAAATAAACGTTGGAATTTATTCCGATGAAAGAATATAAAATGAAGTTAAATAAATCGATAAGGATTTATGATTTGAATTCGATTAATTCCAATTTATATAAATAGAAGTTAAATTGAATAAGAAAATAAATTGGGTGTTATATATAAGTTATTATAGATAGAAATTCCAAAATAAGATTTTGGTTTCAATTAGATGTCGAAATAGACTTGTTCAAATATAAAACAAGGAAATTTATAAAATGGTGTTTATAAATAAAATGAATTAATTATCAAAAGACAATTTGAATATTTATATTCAAATATGAATTTAAAATATGGAATTTGAATATAGAAAATTCAAAGAAAATTCAAATGGAATTTGAATATAGAAAATTCAAAGAGAATTGAATTGGAAGTTGAATAAAGAAAATTCAAATATAGAATTTGAATATAGAAATTCAAATGGAGTTTGAAGATAGAAAATTCAAATAGAATTGAAAATAGAATTTGAAAATAGAAAGTTGATATCATTTCGAAATGGGAGCAACGAAATATATTTCGGAATGCGGATTTTTAAACAGAATAGAAATAAATCCAAAGGGATTTATAATTTGTAAAAGGAATTGAAATTTAAATATAGAAGATCGAAGTATAAATAAATTATAACCGAGTAAGTAAAAATCGACGATTTTAGATAATCAGAATTTTTGAGTTGAATTAGGAAAATTGGTTTGATATATATTAAAAATACATTAGAATGGAGTTGAATTTATATATAAACGAAGTTTAAAACGTTTATATATTAAATATAATTAAAACGAACTCGCCACGGCGCGGCAATTTGTAAATTGGTGTTTCGAACTTCAGTTGAGTATACAGGGCTCAATTTAAGTCGGAATTCTTTGAAACAAGAATCGTCAGGACCTGTTGAATAATAGTTTTCTAATGTAAGAGAAAATTCTGAATTTCGTCGTATAGATTTTGAGTTATGTCAAAATAAACTTTTCAGAAAAACAGCGCTAGAACCCTTAGAAAACCATAATGGTTTATTTAAATAAATAAAAGGATTTTAAGGAAATAAAATCCGAATTTCCATTTGAAAAATCTAGACTTGAGTTAATAAATAAATGTGAACTCAAGTGAAGTAAGTGAAATGATTTTTGAAACAAGAATCATATTTTTATTTTTGCCTGGAATCAACCAATTTGGCAAAAGGGATCTGGCGATAATTGCCAAGAAAATCAAGTGATCGGCACTTGGCAAATCACCAGATTTGACAAGTGATCGGAAAAGAGAAAATCAAGTGATCGACCCTTGGCAAATCACCAGATTTGACAAGTGATCGGACAAGAGAAAATCAAGTGATCGGCACTTGGCAAATCACCAGATTTGGCAAGTGATCGAACACGAGAAAATCAAGTGATCTGGCAATGATTTCTAAGTTATTTCAACTGATCTGGCAAATCGAGCTATGAATCGAATTTGAACTTGGATAAGTAAACTGGACTTGTGAATTCGTATTCGAATTCGAATATGAAACTTAAATTGAAATTTGGAATTTAATTAGTTAATAAGCAAGTTAAAATTTATTTGAACATATTATGTTCAAGTATAAAAGTGAAATAGACTAAAGAGTTAATTAACAAATTAATTAACGAATTGAGTTAAAACGATCGAGTATAGTTGAAATAAATTGGATAGGTATAGATATACAGGAGACAGGTATGGGGTAGGGTTTATGAAGGTATATAAATAGAATACTCGACAAAAAGGTATGTATTTAATTCACATATGAGGTTTTATGCGCCGTATCAGCAAGCCGCTTGGCTTTTTATATTTCTTTTTGAATGGAGAGGCGTGTGTGGCAAGGTTTGACTTTTTCTGGTAGCCCCGTACAAAGGAGGTTATGGCGAATTTTTCCGGAAATTTAAGGAGATAGAATATTTTTAAGAAGATTTGATAATTAGAAATTGATATGTCGATATATAGAATTCGATAATGAAACAAGAATTTAAATAGAATGTTATAAACAAAAAGGAAATAAATAAATTTGATGAACATAGAAAATGTAACACGCCACCTCCGCCAGTGTCACTCTTGCAAGGGCACTAACTTTGGAGGGGCGTTAAACAAGGTAAACATGCATGACGATATCACAAGACAGAACATAAAGTAAAAACAGAGTAAATAAAGCAGCGGATAAAACTAGCATTTCAAAACCATAGTCAAGTTACAACAAAGTACTTGGTCATTATTTTCCAACAAACAAAGTCTAGAGAAAAGAATAAACTGAAAAACTGAAATACATAAAGTACTATCCCCAAAGTGAAGTGATAAACCATAGCTAGCTCAATGTCCAAAACCGTACATGAGCAAATCCAGCAAGTGAGCTATAAAGATCCAAGCTAAGCTCCAATGTTCCTACCCTGAGAACCTGAGGGGGGGAATGGAAGAAAAGAAGCGAAAGAAAACAGGTCAGTCAAAAAGACTGGCAAGCCCTAACTACTATCAGTCCATGAACTAATAAAGTTAACTGGCATGAGAAGCTGAGATGAACATAAGGATAATAACAAACTGGCATGATGATTAACTAACAAGATATATAAAGGTGTCATCGCATAATCAAGGTTAAGTTTTGCACCACGGGTGTACTAGTAATCTGACTTATATAAACAAGTATTGATCCCTTGGCCCAAGCCTTGGCCCAAAAACATGAAATGACCTTAATACAAGGTCCAACCAAACGGTCTAGTCGATCGGCTTCGTAAGCCTAACTCGTCAAGTGTTGGTGTCAATACAGCCCAATAACATGATTGTAGTCAGACTGTGCTGGGTCCACCTTCGGGTGTATCAAGCCCTAGGGTGCCAACCCCGGACACCATAAACAAGAGTGCACAGTCTCGATCTACTGGTACCCGTGCCTAATTCTCCAAATACGGACTACGTGCACGACCCTAGTCCGTCCGGAACTACACCGGCGTACCACTCGGCCGTCGTTTTGGTCGCTTACATCAGCCCATTAATCGTGCCCCCACCCTAGCCTAGTCCCTAGGGTGTCGGTGATACAAACATGCGGGGTTACTGCTGGAACGGGCCCCGTTACTAGGGTTTTATAGTAGGGCTAAGTGCGGTTTAACCCTTTACTAATCACGGATTAATTTGGTTAAGTGTACCGAACGGTTCACGACTTAACCCCGATTAACCCATTAATCCCCAAGTTGGTTAAGTATTTAGTGGACCATGACTTAACCCTAATCATGAGGCATTAATTAACTTAATGTGCTTTAACCTCTCACATTAGACCTTGTTGTGGTTACTAGTTAAGCCGGGCGGGTCCGGGTAGCTTTACACCTCAACTTGTTCTAACCTCGGGTTCGAGCACAACATGACCAACTTCTCACATTGGGTCCTATCGTTTGTAGCCACTAGTTAAGCCGGTCGGTTCCGGGTAGTATTACGCTACAAACTCAACCCAACCTCGAGTTGGCCACACTTATATTTTCTAAGTGTCATGTCCATTATGTTTCCAAAACATAATTACAAGTTAACATATCATGTCATGTTATAAAAACCATGTTCATGTCATAATGTTACATAACCCCAACGTAATCCCATCGTTTACATAATCGCAACAACGCATAAAGGATAAAATAAGGAACTTGGCATAATCATGACAAAAAGGTGTTGAAGCCACAAGTTTAACATGGTGGTATATGAAATGTACATATGTTCATATACTTGCATATTGCATTATTTGGCCTCAAAAGTATGCATAAAACCAAACTTAGCATACAAGTGATACATGGTGATAAATGACATGTAGAAGTTGCTAGAAGTTCGCATTTAGCCTCACATGCAAGTTATCATAAGGGATATGATAACTTCCATGTTGCCAAAATGCAACCTTTAACATAAAGCTTGAAGCTTTAAGCTCACAAACTCAAGATTAAATTGCATAACATGATAATATGTGTATAATGATCAACCCAAACTTGCATAACATAGCAACATGTGTCATACATAATGATTAAACCGAACTTGCATAACATAATGATCAACCAAACTTGCATATCATAATGATCAAACCAAACTTGCATCATTCATTTAACTTTATAGTTCAAAAAGAAAGTAGAAAAGGGCTTACAATGCTATGAAGACTCAAATGAGTATAAATAAATATAAGATTGAGATGAAGCCCTTATGCAATCACCAAAAACCCAATATGAAAGCTCCAAATGAAAAACCCTTGAGCCAAATCAATAAAAACCCTTGCTTTGTAATGGAAATGTTGCAACTAGACTTGAATGCAAACTAAGAACACTCATACAAGCTTGAAAACACTTGTATGAACTCAAAATCTCTCATATAAATAAACTTAGAAATTTTAGCATGAGGGTGGAGGCCATGAGAGGAACAAATTTGGCATAGTTTAGTTGTAGGGTTGAATAATGATGATTTAGGATAGGGTTATGGGTCTATTTATAGAGATTAGGATTAGTTTAAACCTTAGGATTAAACCCTAGCTCTAATCTCAGCCTTCAAAACCGAATCTGGCCCTAAAACTCAACCCAAACTCAAAATGGGTGCACCAGGCAAAACTGCCCGGCCACCCTGTGTCGACTGCCAAGTCGACTGGGCAGTCGACTTGGGTCCAACCAGGTCGACTCCCCAGTTGACCTGGGGTGTTGGCGGGAATTTTCCCGCCTGGCCCAATCTGACCTGTTTTTCGAATTTTGAACTCGAATTCGAAATTTGTTTTGAACTTGGAATTTTCTGAAAACTTCATCGGGCCATAACTGGGTCATACGGGCTCCGATTTACGAAATTTCGGACTCTATTTCGCGTATTTTTCCGAGACAAACGCAATGGCACATCCCGTTTCTCTTGATTCAGATTTTATCATTTAGTTCTGCCTTGATTTATGTTATAACATGTTGTAAAAATATGGGTTGTTACATTCTCCCCTCCTTAAAGGATTTCGTCCCCGAAATCTCCAAGTTAGGAAGAACGTATCCTACCATCCATCATCCATCTACTCACATCATCATCCATGAGCAATCATTGTCCTTAAAAGATTCTAAATGCTGTATGAACATATGCAAAGGTGTGTGTATATGTACTTATCTAATGCGAAAATCGGGCGGTTACTGATACAGTAAACCTCCTTAATGCATATGTATGTTAGTGAAATGAGTCCATATGTATGTAAATTCCTAACATAATTCATAATATCTATATGAGTGCACATAACATTTATCCATATGCAACATCCATGTGATAACACAACAAGTTTCAACCATGAATAAGTGTAAGCACTCATGCATATGCAACATGAAAGTGTGTGAGCCGATTTTAGTGCCTAATGTGTATCATGCATCCACGAGTATCCACTTGCAAACACTTGAAACCACTTGCAAACATTAAGCATAACATGTTTCAAACACATGTTTCGTCCAAAGGGTTTCTACCTAAGGTTCTCATGACAAGATTAACAAGATAACTAGACAAACAAGGTAAACATGGATGGTAAAAGAAAGATAGGAAAAGAGATCGAGAATGTACCCTAAAAAAGAAATGGATAAAGCCCACGCATCTTCTCCTCGGTTTCCCAAGTTGTGTCCTCTTCGGCTTCATCCCACTGAACCTTCACCAACTTGACTTCTTGACTCCTTAGCTTCTTGATCTCCGTTCCCAAGATACGAATCGGAGCTTTCCTCAAGGTTGCTTCTTTCTCTACCTCCAAGTCTTCAAGAATGCTAGGCTCAACCACTTCGGCTGACTCATGTAGACACTTCCGAAGATGCGAGACATGAAAGACATTGTGCACTCCGGCCAGTTTCTCGGGCAATTCCACTTTATAAGCCATCTTCCCAATCCTCTCTATGATAGGGAAAGGTCCTACGAACCTTGGTGCTAGCTTCCCAACTGCTCCAAAACGAACCACATTACGCAAAGGAGAAACCTTCACGAAAACCATATCTCCAACTTCGAATTCCAAATCAGTCCTTCGCTTGTCTGCATAGGATTTCTGTCTATCTTGGGCCACCTTCATCCGTCTTCGAATCAACTCTACCGTCTCGGATGTATCCCTAATCATATTGGGCCCAAGTATAAGCTCATCTGTCGTCTCCCACCAACATGTTGGTGACCTGCACGGCCTTCCATACAAAGCTTCAAATGGTGCCATCCCTATGCTTGCCTGATAGCTGTTATTATAAGCAAACTCCACGAGAGGAAGATGATCTTCCCAAGTACCACCAAAGTCAAGAATGCACATCCTCAACAGATCTTCTAGTACCCTATTCACCCTTTCCGTCTGACCATCTGTCTATGGGTGATAGGTCGTACTTAGATTCAAACTCGTACCCATCGCTTCTTGCAAACTGTTCCAGAACTGACTAGTGAAGATCGGGTCACGATCGCTAACTATGTTAGAAGGAACTCCATGCAATCGTACTATCTCTCGAAGATAAACAGATGCTAGCCATGATGCGGTCCTCTTGCATTCACTGGAATGAGATGAGCACTCTTCGTGAGTCTATCAACTATGACCCATATGCTTGTATTCCCTTTCCTTGATCTAGGCAATCCATCCACGAAATCCATAGAAATACTCTCCCACTTCCATTGCGGGACCTCCAATGGATGTAATAGCCTACCGGGTTTCTTCGACTCGGCTTTCACTTGTTGGCACACCATGCACTTTGAAACATACTCTGCCACATCCTTCTTCATTCCATCCCAAAAGAAAATGCGCTTCATATCCCTATACATCTTGTCCCCTCCAGGATGTATAGTCATCTTAGAGTGATGTGCTTCTTCAAGAACTCTATGGACTAAATCTCCCACTCGAGGAACACATAATCTTCCATCATGCCTTAGCCACCCCTTGTCATCAATAGCATATCTGGCTAGGTGACTAGACGTCTCGCCACGAATCAACTTGTCCATGATCCCGACTATCTGCGGGTCTTCCTTCTGCGAAGTCCCAACTTGATCAAGAAGTGTAGGTCTAAGCTCGAGAGATGCTAACGTGCCAGTCATCGACTCAACAACAAGCGTGAAATCAAAGGTTGCTAAGAACTCTAGATTCTTCATCTCAACAAACAAAGGGCTCAAAGTCAACCTTTTCCTACTTAGCGCATCCGCCACAACATTAACCTTGCCAGGGGTATAAGCTATATCAAAGTCATAAGATGCCAAGAATTCCATTCATCTCTGTTGCCTTTGATTCAAATCCTTTTGCGAAAAGAGATACTTCAGAGACTTATGATCAGTATACAACTCGAACCTCTCGCCTAGAAGATAATGGCGCCACGACTTAAGTGCAAAGACAATCGCCGCCAACTCCAAATCATGCATGGGATAGTTCTTCTCATGAACTTTAAGTTGCCTACCCATATAACATATCACCCTTCCTTCTTGCATCAGAACTGCACCTAAACCCGTGCCACACGCATCGGTGTACACAGTAAACATCTTACCACCATCGGGTAAAGCCAAAACTGGAGCTGTGGTGAGGGTCCTCTTGAGCCTTTGAAAAGCAAGCTCACACTCTAAGTCCCATGCAAAGAATAAGTTCTTCTTCGTCAACTTAGTAAGAGGGGCTGATATCTTAGCGAAGTCCTTAATGAACTTCCTATAGTAGCCTGCCAGACCAAGAAAGCTTCTAACTTCGGTTGCATTCTTAGGAGTCTTCCAGTCTTGAACTGCAACCACTTTCGCAGGATCCACAGCTATACCTTGCTTAGAAACTATATGTCCAAGAAACCGAACTTCCTTTCTCCAAAAATGGCACTTGGAGAACTTGGCTTTTAACTGATGGGCTCTAAGCGTATCCATCACTTCCTTGAGATGTCTAGCATGTTCTTCCTCGTCCTTTGAGAAGATCAGAATATCATCCACGAAGACAACCACGAACTTGTTAAGGAACTCCTTGAACACCCTACTCATCAAATCTACGAAGTAGGCGGGTGCATTAGTCAAACCGAATGGCATGACAAGCCATTCAAAGAATCCATCTGGAGTCCTAAACGCAGTCTTGTCAATACTATCCTTAGCCACTCTAAGCTGATGGAATCCGGTGGCTAGATCGATTTGAGAGAAAACAGAAGCACCAACAAGCTGGTCAAAAAGATCATCAATCCTCGGTAACGGGTGCCTATTCTTCTTTGTCAGCTTGTTCAACTCTCGATAATCAACACATAGACGAAGCGAACCATCCGCCTTAGTAGCGAATACCACAGGAGCACCCCATTCAGAAATGCTTCGCCTAATGAAATTCTTCTCAAGAAACTCCTTGATTTGCTTACTAAGCTCTTTTCTTTCTCACGGGGCCATGTGCCTAACGGGCAATGAAACTGGCTTGGCATTATCAACAAGATAAATGCGGAAATCAATCTCTCGCTTAGGGGGCAACCCCCTAACCTCTTCAAAGACATCAGGATATTCTCGGACCACCCTTACAGATTGCAGATCATCGATGGACGAGTCAAGTGATTCAAGATAACATAACATGACAGGATCCTTAGGGTTACAAGAAATTTCTAGGGTATTACCGAGGCGAGTCATGAGCCTCACTACCCTATGCTCACAATCAAGAATGGCTCCATATCTGGACAACCAATCCATGCCCAAAATCAACCCGTATCCCAAAAACTCGAGAACATAAGCATTACACATGAATTCTACAGTCAAGATAGAAATCTTCAAATCCACACAAATCATAGATAATTGGGCGGAACCCCCAATTGGATTTGAAACACTGACGGGATCATCAACTAGGCTAGTACTAAGGTGCAAACTTTCAACAAGTTCAGAAGAAATAAAACTATGCGATGCGCCAGAATCAAACAAGGTGCGAACAGGATAATCAGAAATGTAAACAAGACTTTCTACAGAAATACTACCTCGATCAAGAACTTGAGCGGTGTTGAGAGCATGCACTTGCCCTCCAGAAGATCCTGCACGCTGAGTCTGTCCTTGCCCTTGTCCTTGCTTCTTAGGGCAATCCTTGCTAAAGTGTCCAGTCTCTCCACAATGGAAGCATTCGCCCAACTTCCTCTTCTTCTTCCTACAGTCCTTGGCCAGGTATCCAGCAATCCCACAGTAGTTGAACTTCCTTGGGTCCTTTTCCTTGTTGTTGCTGCCCTTATTTCCCTTCTTGTTGTTCTTGTTGTTCTGGTTGCTCTGATTACTCTGATTGCCTCCCCACTTGGAGTCAGTCTTCTTTCCTTGGTTCTCTTGGGGCTTAACTTCCATCTTGCCATCTCCTTGAAGTAATGCCATATATACTAAGCTCTCAAAAGTGGCCCCCATGGGTATATGAGACATAACCAATCCTTGTAATGGCTCATTCAATCCTCTAGCAAAACGTAGAGCCTTCTTCTCGGCTGTGTTAACCACGTCTAAACCAAAACGAGCAAGCTGGTTAAACTTATTCACATACTCCTTGACAGTCATGTCCCCTTGCTTCAAAGATATAAACTTCTCCATCTGAAGATTCGCTTCTGCTGATGATAGAAACTTAAGCCCAAACCTCGTCCTAAAGTCATCCCAAGTCTCAACGGGCCTAGTAACGGTAGTAACCTCCCACCAATAAGCGGCTTCTTCTTTCAATAGCCACACCGCCAACAAGATCTTCCTATGATCCTCAATACCAAAGATAGCGAAAAGGTCTTCAGTCTCCTTCAACCAATTTCTGGCCTCTACAAAGGTCTCTGTCCCAACAAAGTTCTTGCCACCCGTCGACTTAAAATCCTTGCAAATCTTCGCGAAGTCCACTGGTGGATGCTGAGGAGGAGGAGGAACCTCAACTACGGGAGGAGGAGGAGGGATATCTGCGGGGCCGGCTTCAGTCGCCCTTGCCATAGCCTCCATGAGTCTCCTGAACCAAACATGTACTGGTACGCCGTCTGGAATGGCAAAGTTATCGGCCATACTGAAACGAAGGAAAAGATAGATTTAGAACGAGGAAACTAAGGATAGTTAACTAAGGATTGTGCTAATGGCTTTTGGGGGATAGCCTTTTTAAAATAAACTAGACTTTTCTTTGGAAAATACTTTATTCTTGATTTGAAAATAGTTTTTCAAAAGTCTTAAAAACCTTTTGTTCCTTCTCGTAAACCATATGCTCCGATACCAAATGTAACACCCCACCTCCGCCAGTGTCACTCTTGCAAGGGCACTAACTTTGGAGGGGCGTTAAACAAGGTAAACATGCATGACGATATCACAAGACAGAACATAAAGTAAAAACAGAGTAAATAAAGAAGCGGATAAAACTAGCATTTCAAAACCATAGTCAAGTTACAACAAAGTACTTGGTCATTATTTTCCAACAAACAAAGTCTAGAGAAAAGCATAAACTGAAAAACTGAAATACATAAAGTACTATCCCCAAAGTGAAGTGATAAACCATAGCTAGCTCAATGTCCAAAACCGTACATGAGCAAATCCAGCAAGCAAGCTATAAAGATCCAAGCTAAGCTCCAATGTTCCCACCCTGAGAACCTGAGGGGGGGGGGACGTAAGAAAAGAAGCGAAAGAAAACAGGTCAGTCAAAAAGACTGGTAAGCCCTAACTACTATCAGTCCATGAACTAATAAAGTTAACTGGCATGAGAAACTGAGATGAACATAAGGATAACAACAAACTGGCATGATGATTAACTAACAAGATAGATAAAGGTGTCATCGCATAATCAAGGTTAAGTTTTGCACCACGGGTGTACTAGTAATCTGACTTGTATAAACAAGTATTGATCCCTTGGCCCAAGCCTTGGCCCAAAAACAAGAAATGACCTTAATACAAGGTCCAACCAAATGGTCTAGTCGATCGGCTTCCTAAGCCTAACTCGTCAAGTGTTGGTGTCAATACGGCCCAATAACATGATTGTAGTCAGACTGTGCTGGGTCCACCTTCGGGTGTATCAAGCCCTAGGGTGCCAACCCCGGACACCATAAACAAGAGTGCACAGTCTCGATCTACTGGTACCCGTGCCTAATTCTCTAAATACGGACTACGTGCACGACCCTGGTCCGTCCGGAACTACACCGGCGTACCACTCGGCCGTCGTTTTGGTCGCTTACGTCAGCCCAGTAATCGTGCCCCCCACCCTAGCCTAGTCCCTAGGGTGTCGGTGATACAAACATGCGGGGTTACTGTTGGAACGGGCCCCGTTACTAGGGTTTTCTAGTAGGGCTAAGTGCGGTTTAACCCTTTACTAATCACGGATTAATTTGGTTAAGTGTACCGAACGGCTCACGACTTAACCCCGATTAACCCATTAATCCCCAAGTTGGTTAAGTATTTAGTGGACCATGACTTAACCCTAATCATGAGGCATTAATTAACTTAATGTGCTTTAACCTCTCACATTAGACCTTGTTGTGGTTACTAGTTAAGCCGGGCGGGTCCGGGTAGCTTTACACCTCAACTTGGTCTAACCTCGGGTTCGAGCACAACATGACCAACTTCTCACATTGGGTCCTATCGTTTGTAGCCACTAGTTAAGCCGGTCGGTTCCGGGTAGTATTACGCTACAAACTCAACCCAACCTCGAGTTGGCCACACTTATATTTTCTAAGTGTCATGTCCATTATGTTTTCAAAACATAATTACAAGTTAACATATCATGTCATGTTATAAAACCATGTTCATGTCATAATGTTACCCAACCCCAACGTAATCCCATCGTTTACATAATCGCAACAACGCATAAAGGATAAAATAGGGAACTTGGCATAATCATGACAAAAAGGTGTTGAAGCCACAAGTTTAACAAGGTGGCATATGAAATGTACATATGTTCATATACTTGCATATTGCATTATTAGGCCTCAAAAGTATGCATAAAACCAAACTTAGCATATAAGTGATACATGGTGATAAATGACATGTAGAAGTTGCTTGAAGTTCGCATTTAGCCTCACATGCAAGTTATCATAAGGGATATGATAACTTCTATGTTGCCAAAATGCAATCTTTAACATAAAGCTTGAAGCTTTAAGCTCACAAACTCAAGATTAACTTGCATAACATGATAACATGTGTATAATGATCAACCCAAACTTGCATAACATAGAAACATGTGTCATACATAATGATTAAACCAAACTTGCATAACATAATGATCAACCAAACTTGCATATAATAATGATCAAACCAAACTTGCATCATTCATTTAACTTTATAGTTCAAAAAGAAAGTAGAAAAGGGCTTACAATGCTATGAAGACTCAAACGAGTATAAATAAATATAAGATTGAGACGAAGCCCTTATGCAATCACCAAAAACCCAATATGAAAGCTCCAAATGAAAAACCCTTGAGCCAAATCAATAAAAACCCTTGCTTTGTAATGGAAATGTTGCAACTAGACATGAATGCAAACTAAGAACACTCATACAAGCTTGAAAACACTTGTATGAACTCAAAATCTCTCATATAAATAAACTTAGAAATTTTAGCATGAGGGTGGAGGCCATGAGAGGAACAAATTTGGCATAGTTTAGTTGTAGGGTTGAATAATGATGATTTAGGATAGGGTTAGGGGTCTATTTATAGAGATTAGGATTAGTTTAAACCTTAGGATTAAACCCTAGCTCTAATCTCAGCCTTCAAAACCGAATCTGGCCCTAAAACTCAACCCAAACTCAAAATGGGTGCACCAGGCAAAACTGCCCGGCCACCCTGTATCGACTGCCAAGTCGACTAGGCAGTCGACTTGGGTCCAACCAGGTCGACTCCCCAGTCGACCTGGGGTGTTGGCAGGAATTTTCCCGCCTGGCCCAATCTGACCTGTTTTTCGAGTTCTGAACTCGAATTCGAAATCTGTTTTGAACTTGGAATTTTCTGAAAACTTCATCGGGCCATAACTGGGTCATACGGGCTCCGGTTTACGAAATTTCGGACTCTATTTCGCGTATTTTTCCGAGACGAACGCAATGGCATAGCCCATTTCCCTTGATTCATAATTTATCATTTAATTCTGCCTTGATTTATGTTATAACATGTTGTAAAAATATGGGTTGTTACAAGAAACGTTTAAAGATATGGATATTTGGTTTAATATGATGTTGATTATTCGAGGTAAGTGGTCTTGTCAGTTTTGAAGTTAATGATGTTTCCAGTCAAGGTCTGAGAGGTAGTTATACCCCAACTTGATTGATTTCGTCTTTAACTGATAAATAGTAAGATCCAGTCTCGAAGAGAATGTTGGATAAGAGTAGTTGAATGGGGTGTTTTGGGTTGTTGTAACGATGTTTTACACAACATTCGTTTTAACCCAAGTAAGTAAATTTTGGAAATATAATAATAAAAATTTCCTAAGTATAGAAATGAATGGTCGTGAAAGAGATAAGTGATTGGAATATTTTCCAATTATAAATAGAAGATATTTTCTAAGTACAGAAAATAAAAGAAGGCGATATGTGGAAATGTTTTCCAGTGTTAATAACATATATTTTCGAAACAAAGAAAATAAGGAAATATGAATATATGTATATATATATATGTTTGATGATTTGATCGACAATTCCATTTGGGAGTAAGATCGTTGTGTGTACACGGACATTTTTCATTTGATAGTTAAATCACCGACTATCAAAGTTTTGACCATTTTAACGTTGTTAATATGGAGAGACCGGTTGGATTATTATCCAAAGAACCACTCCGTATTGGCATAAGCGTTGCAAACCACGTATGCTGAATATATTAAAGACAGAGTAAAGTGCAAGGGCTATTGTATAAGTCCTAGGTAGAGATTGCCTAGGATGGATGTACTGAATAGTGCCTTCGGTTTCGTTCAGTCCCAGAATGAACGTATATGGACGAATGTCTGACAGAATATTTCCAATGATCGAATGGGTTGGTCTGTATAAATATATATGGTTACAACGGATTTATTCCCTTAGCATAACAACCAGAATATTTGTGTAAACCAATTAATGATTAACAGATCTGACAATGTGGCATTCAAAGTAATTGTGTTATAAATGAGAGAAGTAATCATAGCCTCAGGCCTCAACAACCGGGAAATGACAAAAATCGGGCAGGCAGCATTACTATGTGGGTAGCTCCTATTAGGGTGTATAATCACCTATCTAGAGAAATTCATTTAATTCCTTATTCTATTCGATGCTGTCCCATTCGAGAAACGGTTGCTGATCCCAACCATTGGTGATATACATTCGATACACTCAAGAGAAATGAGTGGTCGGTCATGTGTGGCCAGGTTACAAGATGTTCTTGTTGAACCCATTGTATTCTCCTCTAGAGATATACTATCGAAAGGTGGTTCCATACCTTGTCAAAGTTGGAAATCCATTACCCAATAAGCGCCCGCGCTTTGTTTGTATACTATGTATGTTGAACGTGAGATGAAAGCGTTCTGCTAGATTGATATCTATTTGTATTTAGACACTATTGTAATATCAAAAAGAGTTTTGATATGAAGATCATTTTGGATACTCATAAGGGAAAAAACCCGTTCTGTATTCACAGCGTGGTCTTATGAGATATTGTTTATTGTCTCAAGCTGTTTGAAACTGTTTACTCATACCAGTCCCATGACTGACCCAGAGTTTATTTTGTTTTGTTCTACCTAAACTCTTGGGTGCCTAAATTTGTACGGGCAGTCAAGTAGTTCAGGATTTTACAGATCTATCTAAAGGAGTTTGGAGCAGGAGGCTTCAACGTTATCTAGTTATTATTATTTCCTATGTTGTAAGTTGTACTCTGATAGTGATACTCTGATAAGTGTATGGTATACAGTTGAAATTTTGTATTTCAAAAGTTATGATATATTATATTTTGTTCCGCTGCGATGTGAGATTCTGTGTTGTTATTTCTGTTCTTCTTCTACCTTTTTCTTCTAAAAAACTGATTCGTATTTTCGTGATATTTGGGTTGGATGTATGATGTATGTAGTCAACTCTTATATTACGGATTTGCGGGTTGTTACAATATATGTATGTAATTTAGCCATCTTAACATTTTCCTAAAATTGTTAGCCAGCATTTATGTTCTAAATCCTTATTCAACATAAATTTATTTATTTTGTCAGTTAACGTTCACCGGGATAACAAGTAATAAAAAAGGAATACAATAAGTCATCATTAATTTCATAACCAATAAAAATTCATGTTTTAGGAGAAAATGCAAAAGTATTCAAATTATTTCATCTTTACATGATACAAATAAATAATTATTAAAAGATAAGGAAATTTATTTTAAATACCTAAATTATCCATATACAATTAAAAGGAAGAAGAAATATGTATGTAATTTAGCCATCTTAACATTGTCCTAAAATTGTTAGCCAGCATTTATGTCCTAAATCCTTATTCAACATAAATTTATTTATTTTGTCAGTCAACGTTTGCCGGGATAACAAGTAATAAAAAAGGAATACAATAAGTCATCATTAATTTCATAACCAATAAAAATTCATGTTTTAGGAGAAAATGCAAAAGCATTCAAATTATTTCATCTTTACATGATACAATCAATTAATTTTGTATATATGGTAAAGAAGGTTTGATTTGAAAAAATTACCAGAATTATTTTTTCCTAAAATTAGTCTTTGTGCCTATATTTAAATATTACCATATAGTGGAGACACAACCTAGGAAAACATAAAATAGAAAACATGAATGAAAAATTATAAATGAAAAAATATGAAAGGATAAAAAGTTAATGACATTTATTACAATGAAAGCATATCATATAGATATTAATTAGAAACAAATTCTTTTTGTTTATAGGAGATTTATATAAAAAGGATTTATTTCCTTCCTTCTAAAGGCCTTGCACTGTATTCCTAGGGAGTCTCTGTTATGATTTTTCTAGCATGGAAACGTTTCTCAACTTAAAGTTAGTGAGAAAATCCCTAGGGGTTGGAGATATCGAATTTGAATCGTGCAGCCCAACAGTATACGAGGCAATGTCTGGTGATTGGATGAAAAATTTGGAAGTTGGAATTCCAGCATTACTAGAAGACGGTATAAAGATGCTCATATATGCAGGAGAATACGATTTAATTTGCAACTGGCTAGGTGAACTTTACTAAACTCTAGCTACCACAAATTCAACTTACTTTTTCCTATGTCCTTTGTAAAATGATTTGTGTTAATAAATATGCAACAAAAGCGGTTACAACTATGTTGTAGAAAATGGACCGGCTCTGCAAATAACGACGAACTCAGGAAACGCAATTAAAATGACTTTGCGTTTTTATATTTCATTATCTCATGAGAACTAAAATTGCATCCGCATCTTAGAAATATAAACATATAATGTTTATTATATACTAAGATGTTGGTCTATTCATGTTCCAAAACATTTAATGCGTCACAATTTCTTCATACTCTCATGTAATATTCATTCATTTTCAATAATTTCAATGTCAAATCATTGTGCATATGGAAGCAAATGCATAACATGCTCCATAAATTGACAGGAAACTCAAGATAGGTGCAGACAATACAATGGTCAGGCCAGAAAGACTTTTTGGCAGCACCAAATGTGGATTTTATTGCCTATGGTGCAAAAGCCGGAAAGCTCAAAATGCATGGACAACTCCAAATTGTTGTGATATAGAGTGCTGCTGATTTTAACCTTTAATTCCTAAATGGTTGTCATATGTGATCTTTTGTATTGTTAAGTCGTATTATCTGAAAAGGTTCACATGTGAACATTGTGTGATTTTGTATTCCTAAATGGTTTTGTATTGCCCACGATGTTCATCAAAACCTTCAAATATTTCAAATGCTAATTTGGACCATGTGCAGCAAGTTTGTTTTCTCCCCTAAATATATTATCACATATTTCATAATTTAAAATTATTTATCATGCTGGCTATTATTTCCTTCAATTCGTATTAATAATGTTTTGGCAAAATTTTAATTTTTAGTTATGTATGTTGTTGAGTATCAAAAAAGAGGACTCCCCCATGCGCATAGGTTAATATGGTTGGAAGAAAGTGGTAAAAAGGATTTGAAGAGTAATATTGATAAGTATGCATGTGCAGAGATCCCTGATGAAGAGAAAGATCGATATGGATATGCAGTTGTTAAATAATTTATGATACATGACCCTTGCAGACCTGGATTTCAATCACCTTGCATGAAGGGTTCTAAAAGTACAAGGAAATTCCCAAAAAAGTATGATCAAAAAATTTATTCAACTCTAAAATATAAATTAATTTTTTTGTATTTAAATCAAAAATTTCTTTTTCTTTTTCAAGTATTGTTCAAGTACAATGTTTGATGATTGAGGATTTCCAATTTACAGGAGAAGAAAAACCAAACATACTGTCAAAGTTAGAAATACAAATTTAGATAACTAGTGGGTGGTTCCTTATAATAGGGATCTTTTGGTTCAATATTATAATAGGGATCTTTTAGATCAACAATCTGGGGAGAAGAAAACAGTAAATGAGATTAAAACATACTTAGATGGGAGGTAATTTATACTAAAAGAATTTTATTTTAATTTACTCATGATCTTATATTTATTTTGCTCTAAAAACTACTATTGGTTAATGTATTTTTCTGATATGGATGTTTATTTTTATGTTGTAATTTGATTTTTTTTAAATTAGAATGCCTCTTATACATAAAAAAATCTATTTAAAACTTAATAACAAATCATACATTGAGCAACAACCACTCATACATTGTTTAGAATGCCATATATATAACTATCTAATATTAATTACAATACTTTATTTTTGATATTTAATCATTACAATATATATTTTTAATAACATAAATTTTAATGCCCTGCAAGCGGGGAAAAAATACTAGTATGTTATATTTGGTCTAATATATTAGATTTACAAAAACCATTAAAAGGACAATTCAAACCAAACAAAAATCCTTATTCTCTATTTCTTTAAATCTGTTTCACTTAGAAAAATCAGCATGGTGTGGCACTCATTATTGCTGAAATTCCACAGCAAAAACCTCTATAAAACTTCAAGTGGAAATTACTTCAATTTTATTTGATCAAACATTTTCAACAAAGTTCATAAACTGAACTTTCACTTCTCCTATATCCGTAATGCAGGTTAATTAGATAGAAGGTGGAATACCATCGTATTAACCAAACATTGAACCTAATAGAGTGTCAAAGAAAGAACGCATACATAAATATGCCAAAAATGCATTACATTCTTTAGGTAAAAAAGGTTTTAATCATTTTTGCATCACCCATGACATATCGCTTACAGTTATAATTATACATAGGCTTTAGATTTATCATATGATTTGTATGCACCAATGACAAATAATAAAAACATAAACTATTACAACTGCTTGATTCACAAAGTCTGAATCCATCTACCATGTGGGTGACTTCTTTAGATGAACTCGGTATCTGATTAAATAAGGAGAATTCATATAAAAGTTGGTAATTACAATTATGAAAACATAGACATTTATTCGTTGTGAGGGAGGGCTTCCAAACAAAAGTTTTTTTAGTAGTACTTACTACTGTACCTTTCAGGGTCCCAATTTCTTTGTGCCAGTATGTTTGTAACTACGAAAATTAGCATGTCGCAACTATAAATGTTGTTCAAAAAAATAGGCGTAGACACAAACAAATATATGTTCATCATCCGCAGATAAGAGCAGTGATGTGTAACCGTGAACAATGGTGTCAACAACAGGTCAATAGCATACAGTGAATCAGTGATAAAATTGGATGATACGAATACTAGGATTACATCATAAAATAATTTAGAAGGATGTGGTTCAAAAAAAAAAAACCCTGTTACATAGAGAACTCACCGGGATGTCCTACGAAACGGGTGGAGGCGGGATGGTAGTAATAGGTAGGACGACATAGTTCGACAACTCAGTCCCATTGTTGAACATGGATCGACACTGGTGTAGGCAATGATTGAGCAAACAAAATTCAGAAATTTGTAGGCCATTAATGAATTCCGGAGGAGCGGCGAATGATGTAACGTCAGAAAGTAGAAAAGACAGAGGTCTCGGCTGATTCGATTTGGTGAAATTATAATACAAATTGATTTTGGGACGAAAGAGGGAAAAATGATAGAAGTTACCTGATGTCAATCGAACGGTTTAGTTTTTCTCAAAAGCCGCTCCTCGTCAATATTTTCAAAAAGCGTTGGCGAGCTAAAACGCTGACACGTTGGATATAGGGGAAAAGCAGTGTTCCACATCAGCACGTCATCCATTCTGCTTTCTATTGTAGATAGTAGATTTCTCCCCCATACCCTTTCGAATGTTCTAAATGCATGCACTATGATATACGCAAACGTTGAAAATACAAACTGCACTTCATCAGAGTAAATTAACCCGCATAGGAGATGACAGGACAAGGACTGATGGAAATTGGGTCCGAAAATTACTTCTTCTGGACTTGTACATCGAGAACTCATGTCTTTCATTGCATGTTTGAATTGTTCGCTTCAATACACGTTTGTTGTCGCAGTTGTAGCTATAAGACCTCCTTTGGTTTCAAACTGTTTGCTACTGTAGATAAACTTTAGAGCTTTTCCTTTGCCAATAGAGAATGTCGTACATTTATTCTTATTCAGATCATATAATTATTCCAAATTTGAGATAGACTAAAAGGCAGCAAGCTATATTATAATCTTACAGTATTAAAGCTAGCAAATACTTCACATTAATGTATACAAACAAACATATAGCACAATCGCAAACAAATTTTTTATTTTTTCCAATTTCACAAGGTAGTTTGTCCCAAAAATGTGAAAGACAAACAAAAAGGCAAACAAAACAGCCAACAAACTGTGGCAACGTGCCAACATCAACATCTTACAGTGGACGCCAAGTACAAACTTCATAAAAAAATGAAAGGAGAAGAATTGGTCAACATAGGGGACGAACATGTATGCGCTCACTACATAAACTGTGTGCTCCTATCCGACGTACCTAAAGACTTTGCCATCCTTCATAAAATAGAAATAATTGCGAAGTTGAATCAGAAACGGTTGAATTATATATGATTGGTGTTCCACAACAGTTTTTCCCCTTTTTTCTCTCAAATTTGATTACATTATTCACCTATGTCTCCCAATTGTGGAGCTATGACAAGAACATCATGTACATCATCAGATCTACTGGAATAGTCAGTCAAAAAATATGAGACTTCAGAAATGATGATAATAAAAGGAAAAACTATTATGATATAAAGCACATGATTGTTTTCTTCTATACAATGATAAATGAGCAAACAGGCCATTTTTGATATCATATAACACACATATGCAACAATTTCTTTTTTTTTTTGAAAGTTAAGTGCTAATTTTATTAAGCAACGAAATATTTACAAATTTAAGCTCTCAAGCATATACAAACATATGCAAAGCTTACAAAATGAAAAGACTCAAAACATTGCTAATGTCACCGTAACTTGCTGCATAGCTCATTGGAGCATGATGTATCCCATTAGACGACCTCAAAACATCTTCCAATTTATAAAGAATTCCATGGAAGTTTGCTATCTTCAGGTCTGCATGTTGATGAACAACATAAAATGAAATCAAATCACATCATGTAAGAGATGGGTCATACATCGGATTGTTCCGCGTATGCCATCTGTTTGTTTCCAGCTTACTACTAACAGGCATCACATCCTCTGGACCATAATTATTACCATCATCGAGGTCATCATCTGCCTAAAACTTTCCTTTCAGTTTTTTGTGCTTGGAATTAAAAGAAGGAAGGGAGGAAGTGGGCACCGCAGTTGAAAGCAGGGCGTTGTTAACAATGGGAAATGTCAAACCTGCGCCTGTTACATTAGAAGGAGGTAGTTGAAAGTTTGACGGAGGCTTCAAGTGTCCATATGGGGACGTAGAAGCAACAGGAGCTGATTTCGCGGCGATAGGAGGGGATTTAGAAGAGACTGGATTTAAACCAGTGGTACGTATCAGACCACATGTTGCAGAAGTATTGCTCATGCCTGAATTTCCTTTTGGCGATTAGTCAACATTAACAGAATTTTCATCAAAGAGATTACCTAGCAGATCCTCCTCGCCTTCAACTTGATTGACTTGTTCTATATTTTGAGCTGCAGCCTCCTGCATGGTATTGATTAATGCTACAAAGCTAGTTGCAGCTTCAGCATTACCTCCAATATTATAATCAACCTGTTGACTATTAGCTTGCACATTTGTGTTGGTATTGATCTCATTATTAACCATCCCTTCATCTACTACTGCTTGTTCGTCCTTACCAACGTGTTCCACATCTGCAGCAGCAAGATTCTTAAAAGGATTGGAGCTTCCATTTCCTATCTCCACATCTCGACTCCCATTAACCATACTATTACTCATGGTTTTCATTCTCCAATATTTCTTTTTCCTATTATTAACTATTCTCCAATTGTTCTGAAAAGAGATCTCCTGTGTCTTTTTTATGTTATTCCCATTGTGATCATTGACTTGATGTTGCTTGATAGTATCAATCTGAACATCTTTTGCAACATTCTTGTTATTATTTAACTCACATGAGGATGTTTCATGACCAAATTCTTTGCACATGGTACAAATCAACGGCTTCCAGTCGTAAGAGAGTTTAACAGGGGGACAATTCTCGCCTAAGGCTGATATTGGAATAGAATCAGGAAGTACATACTCAGGGGAGATTTCCACTAATGCCTTTGCATATCTAAATCTGTTCATTCTCTCTGTGCTACTATCAAAGCAGATTAATTTTCCTACATGACACACTAACCAGTTTATACCAATTAGAGTCCAAAGAATAGTGGGAATTCGATAGAAGTGAATCCATACAGGAACTTTCCTGATTTGCGACTGAACATTACCGATCATTGGATCCTATTTAGTCAGAATAAACATTCTTCCTCTAATAAAAATCGGATCAGCATTTAAGATCTGATCCTTTTCATCATTG
The DNA here is from genome assembly GCA_030737875.1 of Allium sativum. Taxonomy (NCBI): domain Eukaryota; kingdom Viridiplantae; phylum Streptophyta; class Magnoliopsida; order Asparagales; family Amaryllidaceae; genus Allium; species Allium sativum. Next base: position 736,154,748 of record CM060924.1, on the reverse strand, counting down.
TTAAAAAACTTGAAATAGTAAAATCTACCATCAAATTTGATGTCCACATCCCCTTTTAATTTCCAATACTTCTTCAGAAAATTGGTCACAATAAGATAATTCAGTGTACCATCTAGAGAAAAACCTACTAAATAACTACTCCAACAATCCATACCTGTTTTCTGACCAAATCAGGCAACGATTTGGGGGGGGGGGGGCGTCCCTGGGAATATCAAAGTGGATAGGCTCATAAACGCCAGCGTTTCTTGGAAGGGAATTGAAGAGAGAAGCGTAGTCGCACTTAGTAGATGGATTCGATGACGACGATGGGATCTGATTGGGTTGCGATTGCTTATTTTCTTGGCGCCTATCAGAAGATACAGCACCAGAATTCGGGAGCAATGGGTTCGCAGCAGAAGGATTTGCATCGGAGGGGGGTGGATCGGATGGAGAGGGAGGAGAAGGAGTGCGAGATGGAAGAGGAGGGAAGGAATCAGAGGCAAGGTTAGGAGAAGAGGAATTTGAGTTTATTTGCGCAGCCGCCATGACCAATGTTCATGATAGGGTTTCGTTATATGCAACAATTTCTAAGAAAAGCAAAGTATAATCAGAACGAACTATGTGAAAATCAACTTTTTTTCCTTACTTTCTCCATGCATCATAAAAGAATCCAAATCCAAACCTATTTCTAAAAGCAAAAGATGCCTTCAAAATCTGCAGAATTGAACCCCACCAACTCCTTGCTGAAAGGCACAAACTTTGGCTTCCCTTTTGTAGTACCAAAGCTGCAAAATATAAGTGCATAATTTTTTCAATGATTAAAATACACCGTAATTTGACAAAACTTAAATGCAATGGCGAAAAATAACCAATACAAACATAAACCTCAAGGAAAATGATGTCAAAGGAGTTCCAGTTAAAATCGGTGAATGATCTCCATCGATAATCCTTTGGATATAAGGATTCAAGTCATTGTGGGACACTAATGGAACACATGTTTTGAAACTTTCAACATCATTTCTATCTCCAAGACCCAAATTTTGCGAGTACTCAGCGTCTTTATTCATTTCTAATATCTTTTTCAATGTTTCTTTCTGAACTTTTTCTACAACTTTTGTGATTTATTCAAATTCTTTTATAACCGACCAAATACAAAAGTTATTCTCTTTGTCCGGCATCGCCACAAGATAGCATAGTTACGAACAAAAAGGCAGTGATCAGTGATGTGTGGGCAAATTGAAAATACGATGAGTGTACTTATAGTGAAGTAATGTAATAAGCCAAAAGGTTGATTTACGTTTAAATTGAATTTTATTATATAATTTGAATTTTCTAAATATAAATTGGATTTAATTAAGGTTTAAATATAAATTTTGATTTAATAATCTTAAATAAATGTCCTATTTTATTTTATGAATATGGATTTTGTAATCGGAAAACTTATTTTAAAACTATATTTAATTTTGGTGATTTTATTTATATTTTCAATACTAATATGTCTCTAGAAGACATAAGAATAAGTATGAATTATTTTAGAGATGTTATGTAATGAAATACATAAGGTTTTACAAATCTATTTTGATTATTAAGATTTAAAATGTTATATGTATATAATTTTTTTAAAGGGTGTTAAATATTTATATTTTTAAAATTTGTTTTGTTAAATTTAAATTTAAGGCCATAATATGATTTTATAATGGTTGAAATTAATTTAATTAAAACAGTGTTCGTGTGGGAAAAACAGTAAACGATTGGCAATATATAGTTGAAACAATCACTATTCAAATATAAATTATAATTTGGATGTCCGCTTTAAATAATCATTCGATTTCTGTGCGCGCAATCTTAAAATATTTTATAGAATTTTACTATAAATTTTAATTTAGGAAATAAGCATATATTTTTCTAACATATTGTAGGACAACAGTGGTCCTTTTGACACTTTACAAAATTAATCAACCGGTTTATTTTAATATTATTATGAGATCTGTAGACATGGTTGTACATAATAACAATATAAATTTCTGATCGTTTGTTATACAAGTAGCTCATTAACACCCACTATATGATCGTGTGTGTGTATATATATATATATATATGGAAAAATTCAGGCAAGTGCTCTGGTATGTGGTGCGCTAACCATTTGGTCCAAACGCCTGTGGCAAATAAAAAGGATAAAATATAAAAGTTAATTAAAGTAATAAAACGTGTAAACATTTAAGGCTTGCAAGGGGACATTTACGCAAAAGGGTGGACACGTGCTTCCTCCATTTGCTCGCTTCAGCCATTTGTAATGCATATCCTATTTGAATTATTTCTGCCCACCATTCCTTTTCGTTCCCGTCACTCCTCCTTCCTCACACAAAACTGCTCAACTCCTTCTTCCTTTGTTGCGCAACAGTCATCCGTCCATGACTTCACAGACCACATCCCTCCACCTTTTCTTCTCTCTCTCTTCTCCTTAAACATGCACTGTACTTATCAGTTCTCACCCACAAAATAGCTCGGCCTCCCAACCTCCACCATCTGTAACGACCTGACATTTTGCCCGTTCTAAATCGGTATTTAAACCAACTCAAAACGTTCAAAACGACAGATTGTTATTGGCTTACATGGTTTAAACAAAATCACAAAGTACAATAATTTGCAGCGAAACAAAATTTTCATATAAATATCAGAGCTTACAATTTGTACAGTGAAAGTTAAAAATAAAATATGTGTCTTTACATAAATTTTTGACGAATAAAAATGTACACTTTACGGTCGAGCTTAGCGCGCGCATGCGTCTCCACGTCTTCACGTTCCTCTCCTCTTTGCGAGCTGTAAACTTTAACCCTGGAACACTTAGGACCTGACATGAGTGTCCCATGCAAAATACACAAAACACCCAAGTCAGGATTATACTTATTTCAAGTTAGTGCACTTCGATGATAACATAAATATTATTGTTAATCCTGAAAATTTAATTAAATGGTTCGAGTATGCCAACCATAGACTGCAGAAATATAACATAAGAGAATATAACAACCGAGACAACATGCGTGAGACATGTGAAAGGAACGATCAACAATTACGTATGGTAAAAGGAAAACTGTGTGAGCTTAAAGCCATAACCAGTCAAGCATAGAGCAAGATATAAATAGTACAATCTAGTAAAATTATTTCATAAGTCCTAAAGCATTATGCACATCATACGTGTAGTGTACAGATGATGAGGAATATGACGTATTACAAGGTAAATGTTTTAAGCAACTGCCTTAGGACATCACCTATAAAAAGATGCATACTCAAGTTATGGCAACACCGGAACAGATAAAGCTTGATTTGTCGGAAAATGAAGAGAGCCGTACGAACTGAAACATGCAGGGCAGTTTCTATGTATATGTGCTTCTAAAACCAAATCTAACATTTCCAAGATAATTTATGTATGAAACAACATAAGAGTTCAATTTTCTCGTGAATTCGACACACAATTACATCCACTACTGGAGTGACCATCTAAACAAATGCATTAGTTACCATGTTGTGATGTTCAATGTCAAAATACATGTTGGAAATCTTTGCCACAGGTACATATATGGGTTTTGAAGTGCCCGGGACGTTTCTAGTCAAGTTAATATTATCATGCACTAACAATTGAAAATCTGGCAGACAGTGGATGAAAAATAATTGTTTAATCATCTATGAGGCAATTCAACGTATCCATGCATGCAAAAATTGTTCCACTTAATATACAGCAAGACAAGGAGCTTTCCTTTTTAAATAAGAACATGTAAATGGAATGCATAACAGGGAAATAAAGACTTATAAGACATATGTACATCAATGCATGCAAGTTTAATGATATATCCTAAAAATGCAGTAAACATGATAAAAGGAATGCTATGATCACTACTGTGTAAGGGTGCCTACCTACCATTCCTCATACGTATAGGTCCAAAAGAACTAAATTCAGTGTGGTGTCAACTTCACAAAATACTACTGTAGTGGATCTACTTTTGTATGCGAGCATGCCGATTCAAACAGGGAATAAACTAATACAGCATGTATCAGGTGTGCGGAAAATGTGTAGCTTTAGTCGCATGACGCATTTCAACTACTGTCAAGCTGTAAAAAGGGTGGTTTAGCAGCACAATATATACCATGGTAACATGCATGCATATGGATAGTGGAGCTCATACACCATAAAACCAATTTGTTCATAACTACTAAGTACTAACTTATATGTCCAACGTGTATGTAAGGATGCAATCAAATTTTCAAAATAGATAAAGGTTTATGCAACGCACAACTAAAAGTTACAACATGCAGTGTGATGAGTTAAATGTGAACTGATGCATGTATGAGTAGTGTGTACACCAGTATGACAGCATATATAGGACATGTACTAATGAGACAAACTAAAATGCATGCGAGTGTTTGGCCATCCTAGTATATTCATATGATGAAGAGAACAAAAAGAAAATTGGTGACAAGCCACTGGGTAAGGTATATATATTTCCTTACTGTTGCAACCCGTACAACAAGCAGTCAAAGAATTACACCCCTCTCGAAAAAAGCTAATACAAAGATCTTTTGGAACAATGGTTATTGCGTGGTGTTGCTTTCCGAGAGGTCGGGGGTTCGAATCCCGTGGGTGTGACAGTTGGTATCAGAGCCTATACCCAGCCGGAATTGTGTGTGTAATGCTGCAGATGTCAGTCGGTGTGGTACTGATGCGGGTTACATGCACAACACCTGGGTGGTGAGTGATATGAGCCAATGAGGACGTTGGGCTCTTTAAGGGGTAGTCTGTAACATCCCTCTCGAAAAAAGCTAACACAAAGATCTTTTAGCACAGTGGTTAGTACGTGGTGTTGCTTTCCGAGAGGTCAGGGGTTCGAATCCCGTGGGTGTCATACCATCCATACGACCTCCACCGTGCAAGTCCGTCAACCGCCGTCACTCCAAGCTGGCGCACCTCCAGGCCTCGACAGTTCAGCTGGAACCTCTCTGAACCATCTAATACGATCCCCCATTCCCTCAACCCCTGTTTCTCTCTCCACCGCTGACATCACCTCGTTAGCTTTTGCACTAACCCTGCGCCACCTATAGCCGCACCCATTTAACTGCACGCACGAATGGTGCTGCCTTTTCTCTCACCGATTCTCCCCTTACTCTCCACAAAACATCACGCACAAACCTCCCCTCACGTGCACATCTTCTCTCTTGCATGAATTTGCTCCGAAAGCTTCTCTTATAGTAGGAAGAATCCAAGTTTTGCCCATCCTTTTGACTATGGAAATGGTCTTTTGAGAATCCTGATTCATGCAAGTAAGGAACTACAGTATTCCAGTAGAGTTATGGTGGGAACGGGTATTCTTAAATCCCATCCAATATGTTTTCATGTTGGGTAGGAATGAATTCATGTTGCTCTAACTAAGTGAGAGCTGTGCAGTGGGAAAAAAATTATATATCATGCAAGGAGAAACCATCCCCATCAATTTTTGGTCCGCTCAGCATGACCAAACACCCTCTGATCACCCAGTTTCCGCTCGGTTAGGTCCCGACCTTCCTCCGTGTTAAAGTCAAATGTGAGTTGAGAGATATTTATGTCTACACGTTGATTAGTCCGCGAAGAAGAAGTTGTGCGCGTCATTAAAATTGTACGTGATCGTCCGTCGATATAGAGCGTTGATAGTGAAGATGTGGAGAGAAATTGATGATGACTCTAATTTTAAATTATTATTTTAATTAGTGGAATTATAATTAGTTGGTAATTATAACTGGTTAACGTAAGTTAATTGATTGTGGATGTTAATGGTTGTATGAAATGCTTGGATGGACGGTTAGCAACTATAACACACCAAATCACTAACCGTTATTGATTGTAACGCTTTGCACATAATAAAATTTATTGTTCGAATTGTTATGATTAATTCATATTTGTTTGTATGGTTTATCGGTGAGGTTAACCCTGGATGTATGAAATCACACACACCGTAGTTGTGGATTTACGTGGATAATCAGTTTAAATCTTCCTTTCATGCACATAACGATTTTATTACCAAAGTGAAGGATCAGAAAGTTAGAATTTTTAAATTAGATTTCTATTGTTTGGAAATCTAAAATAATTAAATGATGTTCGTAAAAAACAACGATTTGAAATAAAATGGTTTTGAAATTTAAAAGGGAACGTAATTTTGAATTATATTCGCAAATAATGGATTTATGCGAACACTTGATTTCGTATAGAGTTTTGAGAAAATAATCGAACGAGCTTTAAGAAAATGTTATTTAATTCGTCTTGATTTAAAATGAAAATTTGAGGGTTTGAAATGAGGTTTTTTTAAGTAAAGTTATTTTGGAACCAAGATGTAAATATAAAATATCATTTGGAATATGTAAAGAAAAAATTTAAAATTTTAAGTTATGAAATTAAAATTTAATTTAGAAAGGATTTGAGTGGATTTTTGTTAATCGTTTAATAGTCCAAACTGAACGCATCGCGTAGCGACAGTTCGTTAATATCGATTATAATTTTCAAATGATTATAACTTGAACATTTTAAATCAGATTGACGTGAAACGAGAAACATCAGAATTCTATTGATAATAGTTTTTGAATAGAAAAGAAATTTTCAAATTCTAACATACGGTTTTCAAGATATGTTTAAAATAAAATTGGAAAAGGTCGCTATACGTGCAGTTCGACGACCGTAAGGGAAAATCGAATAAAATGGACTTATATTAATTATTAAAAATTTGGGAAATTTATGATAAATCATATTTGATTATTTAAAAGTGATGTAAGTTGAAATATTTGAAATTTTGAACAATTTTGAATCTACTTTATCTAAATAGCCATTTCAGCACCTTCAGTAACGCTTTTAATGCTATTATAAGTTGTTCTTCGAAGATGGTTTGGTTTTAAAAAATTTAAACCATGAATTATTGTTTAAGACTATGGAAAGAGTTTGTTAAATATTTTGAAAGGTTTTAAAGAGTTAAAATTATTTCGTATGAAATTCATTTAAATATTGCTGATTTTAAGTAAAATATTGGAAGTTTGAAACGAAAAGGAATGAGTTTGGTTAAAGTTAGCCGAATATTTGATATGTGAAGAAATTATAAATTATTATGGAAATCTAATATTTGTTTGAGTTGTAAATTGATATCGAATAATAATTCGATTAAAATCTATCTGAAATATCAGTTGGCAGAATTATCGTGAATGGAATTTAAACCGATTAAGTTTTGGTAATTTGAAAACTTATGAAGGGATAATAATGAATAAAAGAAATATGTTTGAAATATAAGATTGAGAAAATGAATATTGAATTTCAAAGAAGGATAAGGCGATAATGGGGTTTATGGAAACTGAAATAAATCCAACCTTGATTATAAGTGAATTAATAACAATTGATAAGGAGATTTAAATTGGAAATCCTAAATGATTCATAACTATCGTTTTACAATAAGCTTATTACTTGGAAAGATCGGGATCAAATATATGTTTGAAAACCATTCCAAGTAATAATTCGACGTTATAATGGAAGTGAAGACTTGTAAATCGATAAGAGAAGACCGAGAATCTTCGAATAGTCTGGATTAATTGATGATGTCTCGATTGGGCCGATCACCCAATACGAGGTTATAAGTGGCATGAGGTCTGAATATATTTGGAGATTTTTAGTTTGTCGTTCCTTTCAGACCTAGAACAGACTCGTATGGATTGTGTGCCTAACATTGAAATTAACCACGTAGCACTGATTTATGTTAATATATATCGGATTTGTGGCAATAAATTATTCTCATCTCTAAGACACATGAACTTAGGGGTTATGTAATTCTCGTCTCTAGGGCACATGAACTTAGGGGTTATGTATTGATAGAAATCAGTGACATGTCGTGAATTTTCATGTGGCATACTCAAGTTATGAAATGAGCTAGTGATGATCAAAGCATGACTTATTGAAGTGTAGCTTTGTGTATGCCATGACATTGACGAACCTCACACCCCGGATTGATGGTAAATTGACGGTTAGGTGGTATACATAATCTCTAGTGAAAATCAAAAGCTGCGGCGGTAGATCTACCTCGAAACCTGATGAAATAAAGTATATACGGTGTTCGATGTCTGGATGAAGACCGAGATATATACTTTGCGCTCTGTATTCGGTGTCCGTGTCTGGATGTTAACCGGAGATACTTAGCTTCGTGTCCTCGATTTACCTTTCGTGTCAGGAACCATCATGTTGGAAAACCCAATAACCAATACGAGCCATTCGATTTGTTTGTAAACTATGTATGTGAGCATAGCTAATATGCTTGCTAAGATTAATATAATTATTTGTGAAATGGTTTTCGACACTATTCTCTAATGATAATATTAAAAGAGGAATTTCAAGTATTAAAGCATTATTGGTTATCATAAGACAAACTTGCCCATCTGGTGTGCGTTTGCATTGTGTGATATGAGACGAGTTTATGATAGCTTCATTTTCCAAAGTCATTGCGGATTTCTATGCACGGGAATTCACATGGAATAAACCCATTCTGCTTTAGCGGCGTGGTCTGGTGAAATTTCCCAACTTTAAAATAAACTCGAAATAATAACTGTTTTGAGTTCTCACACCAGTCCACAACTGACCTGGAGTTTATTGTTCCCACCTAAACTCTGGGTGCCCATAAATTTTGCGTGGGCAGCTAGAAGTTTAGTTTGCAGGTTTAGTCTTTTGAGCTGGATTCAGATTTGGAGATAGAGCTTGTTTTGGTTTTACTTCTTCCATTGTGAGCTATTTGCTTCCGCTGAGTTTGTATTGTACTCCAATTCATTATAACTCTGATGTAAAATATTTTGTAATGAAATAAAAGGTTCTATTACTTGTGTTCAAAAACGTTAATACCCATAACCATCCATCTTTATGAACGATTTAATTGGTTTAATTACCGACGAGAATCGGGCAAAAAGGCAGGTATTAACAATTGGTATTAGAGCTTTGGTTTATACAAAGCTATGAGGTACAACATATTTGAACAAGATATAGGACTCATCAGGGTTATAATATCTCAATAGAGATAGGGTTATAAATGCCCTAGAATGAGATTACGGAGTATTATGATTGAGAGAACGTATTTTTGAAAATATAAATTATTTTGAACTAAGTAAATCATTTTGAAGTATATTATATGATAGGAGATTTGAGTATATTACTGAACGTCGAGATCGGACTATCAAGTATGTAAGGATTTTGAATATACGCCTAGCTAACATATATACGAAGTCCAGTATATACTAGATAGATGTAGAATCACACTCTAGTCGCTTGAAGATGATTCTGTTGATGACTGGAACATCATCAGTATATATTTTCGAGTTTCGAAAGTGGGATGACTTTATGATTCCGATTTAAACATCGAGAAAAACTTAAAAGCATTAGATAAGCATTTGAAATTTCTTGGATAAATTTTAATAAAATGTTTCGATAAGTAAATATGAAATGAATTAGATAAGCAAAATTTAATAAGTAATGCATTCCTTGTCTGTAAAATATAAATTGAATTTGTAAATAAATTAAATAAAATTTGAGTAGTAAAGAATGTTGGAAAAAATTTCTACCTCTTCGCTCATTGATATGTTTGTTTTTCCCTGATCCACCGTCATCGTTTGCTTATCATTTCTTCGATTCTATTCGTGCTTAAATTTTAAACCGTGCAATTCTTGAATCTTTCGTTTGCCTTATTTTGACAAATCTAAGGGCAAATTGTGTTAGTAACATAGTTCGGACTTGGAAATAAGTATTTTGAATTATAATTAACATTGAATTTTTGCAAATGGTTGACAAATGAATATTATAGTGTTGAATTTATTCGAGATACTATGTTTTGGAAAACAAGGTTTATAGGACAAGTTGTTTTCAAGTTATTTTCCGACTATTCTAATAAGGTGATCTTTCCAATCGAGGTTTAAATATTAGAAACCTGAATGAAATAAAGTTTTATAGTATTTGTGCAAATGATTCTGAAGTAAAATTTGAAAAGAGAAGTTATATGACTTTATGAATCTCTAGAAAAAAAATTATTTTATGAGAAATTGTTGGAATTTTACTTTCAATGATATTTCGAAAGGATTTGAAATTTAGTTTCATGAAATTTAAAATGGTTTATAAAGCTTGTAATTCAGATATTTGTCCAATTTGAATTTAGACAACACTTGATTCAAGTTAAATTGATATGTAAGGTCATTAAATTCTGACTATTGAATAAAAATTGATTTTTTCCAATTAATTGGAATACGAAAAATAATTTATAAAGTGTTTTATAAACAAAGAAATTTCCATGAATAGAAATCCTAATATTTTAAAATGTTTAGAAAAATAATAATAATATGTGTTGAAAGTATTTGTAAATTATTATGGCAAATGAGTTATAAACTTCGGGATATGAAATAAAATGATGTTTTACTAAATTTCGAGTAACCCGTGACTAAAGAAAGGTATGACGTGGGTGCAAACCCTTAATTGATGACCTTCTCTGAAGATCAGAGATGCATCACTTATTTATATCAATACATGTAGGCCGTGCCTAGTGGCCTTGTCATTGGGAAAAACCTCTTGACTTGGGACACAAATGTATGTTATGTCAGTTTATCGTAAAATATTTGAATTTTTTTGAAATGGTTTTGGGTTTTTGAAATCTCGAAGCGAGTATGATTCGATATGAAAAGAAAATGATTATATTTCAAGTTACTTGAAAATAAAACTGGGATTTCGAGTCGAAGAAATTAATCCACGCTTTAATTTCAAATTGTAATAGAAATTAGGTTTTGATAAGTTAGTTTGATGAGTTAGTTTTATAGGAAAGTTTCAACTTTTGAGATAGTATCCAAAAACTGTATGAGGGAGTTGATTTAAAATTTGTATAAGAATTTAAAACTAACCATTTCCCTTTTCGAGGACGAAAAGCCTTAAGGGGGAGGTGAGTGCAATAACCCATGATGTTGATTTAAGTTTAATTGAATTTTATTATTTAATTTGAATTTTCTAAATATAAATTGGATTTAATTAAGGTTTATATCTAAATTTTGATTTAATAATCTTAAATGAATATCCTGTTTTATTTTATGAATATGGATTTTTGTAATAGGAAAACTTATTTTAAAACTATATTTAATTTAGGTGATTTTATTTATATTTTCAATACTAATATGTATCTAAAAGATATTAGAATAAGTATGAATTATTTTAGAGATGTTATGTGTAACAACCCGGATTTTTGGAAGGGGTTGTAATAGCTCAGATAATTTTGGCATTTAGAAAATGAATTAAATTAAGATTTAAATAAAAGTTACATTTTCAATTCTAATTAACATTTAAAATTTTATCGTTTGAGTGTAGTTTGGAATATATTTTTTTAAATGATTTTTTTTCATAAATCAGCATTTTGTCGAAAAACAGTTAACATTAACGTTACTAGTTGATTTGGATTCATTGGAATATTCGAAAATGTAATTTGGAAATGCATCCAAAATTGAAATATAAACCTTGTATGTTGTTGAGAAAATTTAAATTTTATTTTTCATTTTTATTTTTGAGAATTTTAGTTAAATAATTTTATATAATTGAATTTTGTTTTTGAAAATATATTTGTGAGTGCATTTGAAATAAATAAATACCCATTTTTTTTGTATCCATAGTATTATAAATGGGATATATTCTTTAAAATATTTGGTGTTTGCCACTTGTTTGTGTGATAATATTGTGTGGACACTTGTCCTTTATTTTACCTGTAAACATAACGCGTATCCCCTCCTTTTGTTTATCACCGTGCTGTGTTTCTCCTGTTTCTGGAATACTCCACGCTTCCTTTATATTCATTTTATCGGGTCCCCTTCTGGGAGGATCCTCATTTTTTTCCTTTAACAAAGGATGCTTTCTTGTCCCAAAAAAAAGGGATAAATCCCTAATTAACTCCACTCAATTCAGATGGCCGCACCACCCACCTTCCCCTGATTCGACACCTCCCCCAACCTTCAATCGGCCGCACACCCTGTGTAATGTCCCGGATTTTAGACGACTTTGTTTAGTAATAAAACATCGATTATTATGAGTTAATTAAATTGAAATAGGATTAAATTATAATAATAACAAACGTAAACAACTAAAAACTGGTGTGTAAATATATAAGCGAATATATATAAGGGTATATAAATGTATGTGTATGGAGATATACATATAATTTGGCTTATGTCTTAACATTGGATAATTAATACAATCTTTAAATTAAAATCAAATATGCTATTTAAAACAAACTAATTAAAGTGATATAAATACATATATGGATTTATAAACAAATAATGGACATATTTAAGGCTATGTTTAAACTTGATTAGCATAGAACAAATATGTAACAATAAAACCATCACTGGAAACATATTAGAAGTATATGTACACCTTAATACATATACATAAATATGATAACATATGTTACATATAAAAAGGGGACTTTTGTCACTTTAAATACAAAGGACCTTGCATCAAAAACATAAACAAACTAATATAAATAGACAAGAAGAATTCAGCCATCACATGAAAACTTGCATATGTAAATAGTATGGCACATAACCTATTTGACCAATTGACCAACAGGTAAAAATCAAAGGTAAATATAGATAAGACAAACAAATTTCAAGCATATAGAGACAAAATTATTAACTTGATGTAACTAAAAATAGTGCCAATAAGCATAGGAGAACTAGCATCTAAACCTATCCTCAACCCAAGTTGTGCATAGATGTATGGTCTTAGCTAAAATATCTCTACACTTAAGGATGAAGAAACCTATTTTATAATGCATGAAAGGACAAGCATTTAATGAAGTATGGATGTGATTCTAGAAGCTTTAACATAAGACAAGCTCATTGGCTAAAAATCTAAGTATAAACAAATATTTCCATGCATTGGTTCCTTAAAATAAGGACGTAGAGATGGGTGAGGCTAATGAGGAGATTGCTGTAGAATCATGTGAGGAAATGGTTTTTAAACTCATGAGGTTTGGCTATAAATATATACACAAGAACTCACATTTCCTCACACAAACAAGCACTAAGTTAAAACCAAAAACTGAAGTGGACATTCAGGAAATTGGAAAGCTTTTATGTGAGTAAACTTCCTTATATCCCTGATTTTTAATATCTTTGAACTGCTGCTAAAATAAATTGTTTGAGTTGGATATATAAGCCGTATGCTATACTTCACATAGTTACATATATTGACCTGAAGTACATTAAACATCACTCGAACTATCCATTTGAATACTCTGTACATATGCAAAGCCAGTAGCCGATGTCAAAGAACCTATATTTTAGATTTTGACGAGTTTTGATACTGGTTTCCTCGTGGTAGTAATCATACAAACCTCTACGTATTTAGTAAGAAGGGGATATGTACTGCGCCTTCTTCTTTGAATATGATCATAACCATATTTTGAAACTAGATGCGTTATACCTCAGTAAAATGCCCTACGACAACTCATATAAACTTCTGGTATGCAGCGAAAATAGTATACAAGTTCTACCGGCATAAATACGATTAACTATGTTCCGAAATCATATGTTTAATACCCAGTGTGTATAGTGAAATCAAACTAGTTAGCCAATTTATCGAACCGCTCCAACACATATAGCCCTGTAGAAATGTTTGAAACAAGAAAAAGTAACATTAAAATAGAAAGAAAGGAAAAGCGCAGCATGTTGTTGACATAGGAAATAGAAGGTGAAAAAGAAACCTGTGTTCAGTTGTAGTTTGGAAAGAAAAAGGTAAGGACCTGTAGAAAAGAAGGGGAGCGACAGTAGACAAATTAGTAAGGTTATAACAGTATAAGGGTGCATTTATATCTAGCATGAGACCATATACATGGGTATATTTGGGTACAACTAATTACCTGTACTTTACATAGCTTTGTAGTTTGTATGGAGTTAATCTTGTTAGCCTTGAATTCAGAGGATTAAGAAGCCCGTAGTTTTGTCCAATTTAGCCTTATGTCACATTTAAAACAGAGAAAAGGACTTGACATTGAATTAATCTTGTTAACCTTTAATTCAGACTCCTTTTCTCATCTGATTGCTTTAGCTAGGAAATAAAGTATGTAAATATGTTTTGCTAAGCTAGGTGAAGGTTGCATGTTTCTTGTGTCAGCTGCTTTTGTGCACATGCACGAATGTGTACATGATTGTGTACACGTGAAGAGTTAAACAGAAATTATGTATTATGAAAACAAGATGGGAACAAGAAACGTGAGTGGAAGAGGTGGACAAAAGAAGGAGCTGAGTAGCCGTAGCAAGGGGTGTGGGACTCGGTGGTGGTTAGTTCAGTTGTGCACGTGAACGGTGCAAATGGGTACACTGATGTAGTAAATAAGATAAATGGGGTAAGGATGTCACTTTAACAGTACAGGCAAAAGGAGAAATGGGGGGAGCAAAAGGAAAGGAGTAGGAATGGTGCTTCAATACTGAACACCAACTGATAGAGATGTGCTAGTTTATGCGTGAGGGTGACTGGGTAGAAAGTTTTTCATGGAAGTTTTAGGTACTACTATATTTTAAAAGGTTAACATGGGAAGAATGTAGAAACAAACGAGATGTAGTAGGAGGTGTTCGATCTGGAAGTGGTGATGCAAGTTGGTTGAAGTGCTCATATGCTGGAACAAAAGAAACAACAGTAAAGGATTAAAAGAAAAAGAGAAAGTGAAAAGTAGAAGGAAGGAGGGACAGAGCCAGTGGTGATGCGCAGGAAATGTGGGAGCATATAGAAGTAAAAGTGTAAATTAAAGAAAAGGGGTATAGAAGTTTTAGAAATAAGTTAAAAGAATTCCTTTCAAGTAAATCAAACATCAATATATATATATATATATATATATATATATCTAAATGAAATATAAAAAGAAAATAGAAATAATAGGATTTGGCACTTTGCCAAAGTACCTAGTGGTACTTTGGTAACGTCAAGGAAACATTAGCGTAGCATGTGGTTTCGAGGGCAGATGTAACGACCCGTATTTTTCTGCGATATATAATTAACATATTTAATTATATAAATAGTGATTTAGAATTCAAATGGTCGTTTAATTAAATTATATTGAATATTTAATTAATATAAATAATAGAATAATATATTTAATCCAGAAATAATAAAAAATAGTGGAATTCACAATATGGTGTAAATTGTATTATTTAAAATATATAATTCAGTTTAGAGTTGAATTAGATTCACGAATATATTATTTAAACGAAGTTTGAATGTATAATTATAATCGAGCTCAAAATGACGCGGCAGTTCATAATTTGGCGATTCGAACTTTAAACGAATATACAGAATCCGTTTTAAGTTGGATTTCTATGAAACAAGATACTTTCAGAGCTGGTGAAGTATATTTTTCTAATGGAAGAGAAAAATCGGGATTTCGTCGTGTAGATTTTTATTTATGTCCAAATCAAATTTTAGAAAAGTCGCTGTGGAATTTCTTTATAATTTATATCGATTTATTTATATTTTTTTTGGGATTTAAATATAAATCGAATACCGATATAACTGGAAAATTGGAAATATTAAGTTATAAATCCAATTAGAGCTGTATGATATTCTATTGGGAATATATACGATAATATTTATTTATAAATATTTAATTTAATTGTTTTTAAATATATTTATATATTTAAAAGGGTTAAAAAAAATTCACCTTTTTTCTTTTTGGTGGCTTGGAAGAGGCTCGGGGGAGGGCTGGAAGCGGCGCCGGCGTCAGAGGCGGATAGAGGGTTGGGCTAGGCGTGGTGGAGGTCAGGGCAGGCGGTGGTGGGTTCGGTTTCACGGATTTGGGGCGAGTGGCTTCCGTCCCAAGCTGGAGAGAGAAAGAAGAGAGGGGAGGATCAGAGATGGTCGGATACGGGTGGAGATGAGGGAGGCGATGGCGGAGCGGGGCCCGGCGGCGACGACGAGGGGTGTGGAGGAGGAATCGCGATTCGGTTTCTTTTTTTTTATTATTATTTTATTTGAAAAGATATGATTTTAAAAATCGAATGATAGGATTTTTTATTTAGAAGAAAGCCAGGATTTTTAACATGGTAAAGACTAGATTTTTAAAAATATAAAGGCATGATTTTGTTCATATTTGTTGTAGAAGAAAGATGTGATTTTTCTTATATGAAGTAGTGAAGGAAAAATATAATTTTTATATAGTATAGATTATAAAAATATAATTTTTATTATAGTAGAGCAATAAAAATATAATTTTTATAACATGAGAAGGTTAAAAATATAATTCTTAATATAATAGAAGATTAAAAATATAATTTTTATACTAGTGTCATGATAAAAATATGATTTTTACTTAGATAGAGTATTAAAAATATGGTTTTTGTTAAAGTAAAAATATAAAAATATAATTTTTATATGGTTATGATAATAAAAATTCAATCTTTATATAAGAATTAGAAATATAAAAATATAATTTTTATGTAGGAAGAAGCGTTGTAAATATATGAAGAAGAAATAAAAATACGATTTTTATATATATGAAGTGAAGATAAAAATTTGATTTTTATAATGAAGAAGCGAATATAAAAATGCGATGTTTATATGTGTAGTGAATACGGAAGATGAAAGTGAGAAAAGGGCGGGAACGACAAGATTTTCTACGAATGAAGAGTCGTGGCGTTTGGTTAAGCTTTGGTGAGAACTTCTCACTTTAAATTTCTTTTCCTAGTTAGAAATATATACTAGGATGCAGACGGTGTTTAGTAGCACCCGACACCATCGTCCACAGACCATGGACTTGTTTGATTGGTTGTTTGGTGATCGATTAGAATATTTGTTGAAATTTTGTGGCGTGAATAATGAAATTGATTTGGTTGATATGTGAATGGCGTGGGCCATTACTAGACCGGGGATAAGGCTAGGCCTTGTCCCGTTTCTAGTATCGTGCCGTTATGCCGCCGAAATTTTCTAAAATATGTTAGAAAAATAAAAATATCATTTTTATTGTGTAAGTGAACTGAATAGAAATTCACGTGTTGAAAGAAAATATTTTATCGTTAAAAATATAATTTTTAACGTGGAAGTGAATAAATAAAATATTCATTTACAAACCAGACGGTTTGTTTATGTACACTGATTTGACCGATCTTGATTGGGACGATAAATTTTACATATCGCCCAACTGCACAAATAAAATTTTTGTTTGTTGATGTGAAACACCACACGGGTATTGGGATGTACACTAGTCCCAATAATTTATTGTATGTCGATCGATAGGTTGACAGACAGTTGTGTTGTGCATTTTGGATGATGGTTGATTATTTATCGTGGCTGTTATATACATGTGTTGTATGGAATCCAAATAATTATCCTTATATGGCAATTGATTAGGCCTCATTCCAATTTAGAAAATAAAGAATATTGAAAAATATATATTCATGCGTTGAAAATAAAATATATATTCATGTATTGAAAATAAAATATATATTCATGTGTTGACAGTATTCATTCGTTGAGATTAGTCATGTGTTGAAATAAAATATATTAAATAACAAAATATATATTCATGTGTTGACAGTGCTCATTCGTTGAGATTAGTCATGTGTTGAAATAAAATATTCATGTGTTGAAGGAAAATATTCATTTGTTGAATAAAATAAAGAAGTTATTGAAATATACAAAGCCTTGTTGGTTAGATTTGCGCCATTTTGACGTGAACAATATTTATATCGATTTTATTCGAATATTGGAAAAGAAGTGATTTCAAAATATAATGTTTTGAAAATATTATCATTTATATATATCGATGATGTGGAATATTCAATTTTGATTTAAAATTGAATATGAAGTTGAAATCGTTTTGAAAACGGATTTAAAACGATTTATAAAATATGTTTAGAATTGAAATCGATGAAATATATATAATATATTATATATATTAAATGGCCTGAATAGAACGCGCCGCGCTGCGGTAGTTTGTGAATTTCGACCATTGACTTTGAATTGACGTTACGGGAGATCCGACCGTCAGATTATCCTGAAACCGGGTTCGTTGGGTTCGTATCGAAAAGAGCTTTCCAATGAATATTAGAAATTTGAAATCTAACGGATGGATTTGGAGATACGTCCAAATCAAGTTTAGAAAAGGTCGTTGTAAGTGTAGTTCGACGACCGTTATTGGAAATCGACTGTACAGGCCTTGATAAAATTATTAAAAATGTCGATAATTTGTGAAAAATCAAAATTTATGAATTGGAAAGAACTGGGATGAAAAATCCCCTATTTGAAAGGATAAAAGTGTATTTTTATCGAAATGAACTAGTTATGAAATAGAATTAAAATCCAATATTTTTAAATAAATGAATTGGATTAGAAGTGATTTTAAAAATAATCAGAATTTGATATTGAATATAAGCCGATATATTTTCTATTCAGAGCCTTGTATTTAATATCAAATGGAATTTTGGGTTTGTCGTGAACCGTGTTTTAAATGACGTTGGTTCTTTAACCCAGTTAAAGATTAAAACTAAGTGGATTTTTAACGAATCTTTAATTAGATTGAGATGGTCGAGAATGGAGTAGCACCAGTTTTGCTCCAAAGCGATAGTTAAATCTTTAACTAGATGTGAACGTGAAATGGTAATTAAGTTTACCGATAACACCGTGGTGTTAGATATGGGGTATTACCAGTTTTGCTCCATGGGATAAATAGGTTGGGATTGGGAAATAAATTAAATAATTACTTCGGTGTGGTTCGCTAATCCTGACTAGTTTGAAATGATATTCAAAGAAAGATTAAAGAATAAATTTTAAGGAATTTATCTTTGATAAAATTAATGGGAACCTTTCCCAAAGAATGTGAAATTTAGAAAACTAACTGTGGGTTGGTTGAGATGAATGGTTTCCTAGGTATTGGTCTGATGTTGGTTTCGGCCTTCGGGGTTAATATCTGGGGAATTGTTCTCTTACTAATTTACGGTTAGTGACTTATGAATTGGAATGAGGTGTATGTTGTGTTTGTGTAACATTTGAGTATTTTATACGTGGGTTATTTGGAAAGACCGGGTTTATACCCATTCTGAATAACCGATTCGACGATATGTCGAAGGTGAAGACGGTGGTTGAAAACCGAGGGTCTTCACATCGTTTGGGTGATTACTGATGATCTTGATTGGGCTGTGCACCCAAGAGGAGGGAATCAGTTGATGGTCGTCCAGGCGTACTTGGAGATCGACGGATATGCAAGGAAAGTGCCTCCGGTTTCGTTCAGACCCAGAACGAACTTGTAAATGGACTGTGTGTCTGACATTGGATTTTATTCTGTGTGATTGATTTCTGTTAAATATATATCTGTTTGGCCGCAGAGAATTTATTCTCTTGCTTAACGCCCTTCTCTGAGACGTACGAGCTTAGAGGTTATATATCGATAGATATCAATCGCATGGCGTGAATTGCCTGTGTGGCAATTGATCAAGGCTTTTGTTGAAAAGCAGAGTCTTGTGGTTGATGATCAAAGTACGGCCTTTGTGGCACCGCTTTGTGTAACGTGAATTCGCGAGCCTCACACCTCGGTATGAGTCAAAAACGGGATACGGACCGTTGGGAGAGCACGACGTTTCTTTCTAGCTATGTGTGGTGTCAGTGCTTAAACTGGCCGACATTTATATACTTTTCAATTGTTTGGTTGTTGGATGAGGCGCCTCGATATTAGGTCTGTTAGGACCGGGAAACGTGTGTTCTGGAATTGCCAATCCTCAAAAGTAAGAGAGGACCGACCCTGCCGATTCAAAGGATCATAGTGGGGTACTGAGACATTTGCTAGAGTGTCTCGAATTGGAGAGGAGCTTGCCCCTTGCCTTGACTCATGATGGAATCCAATTTCCAATACGTGTCATTCGGTGTTATTTGTAGAGCCTAGTATGGCGACATAGTGGGATGGGGCACTATGCCGTCTATGATTTATACTTATGATTGAAGTTGTTTTCTTCACTTATAGTGTTAATAAAAGATGAATTTTCACGTATCAAGCATTATTTGGTTGTTATAAGGTAAAACCCTACCCTCTGTTTGCGTTGCATTGTGTGATGGGACCTGGGTCTTATAACAGCTTCATTGTTCTTTATTTAGCATTGCGCTGTTTGTTTAAGCACTGGTATTCTTGGGGTAAAAACCCGTTCCGTGTTTTACGGCGTGGTCCCTTGATTTACCGAACTTTAAAAATCAAATTTATAACTGTTTTAGTTCTCACACCCGTCACAAGACTGACCTGGAGTTTATTGTTTTGACCTAAACTCTGGGTGCCCTTATTTTCCGCACGGTTTAATCAAAATAAAACGACCCGAACTTCGCCGTGAAGGAAAGCACGGATTGCTTTGAGAACACGACAAATCAGAACATAAACAGAAGAACATTTCATTGTATATTACAACAATTCCATTAGAATATACAGAATATAAATAAATATTACACATTATAAAACATCAGAGTTTAAATACATTACTGCAGCGGAAAAATAATACAAGACATAACTGAAAGAAATACACGGATACACAGCTTTCCGAATATCACTTCAGCTATAAACCAGGATCCTGTGAATATAAATCTGCAAAACCCAACTACTAGCTGCCCGTGTCAAAATAAGGGCACCCAGAGTTTAGGTTAAAACAATAAACTCCAGGTCAGTCATGTGACTGGTGTGAGAACTAAAACAGTTATTAATCTTTATTTTAAAGTTAGGTAAATCAAGGGACCACGCCGTATATCACGGAACGGGTTTTTACCCCAAGAATACCAGTGCATAAACAAGCAGCGCAATGCTAAATAAAGAACAATGAAGCTGTTATAAGACCCAGGTCCCATCACACAATGCAACGCAAACAGAGGATAGGGTTTTACCTTATAACAGCCAAATAATGCTTGATACACGAAATTTCATCTTTTATTATCACTATAAGTGAAGAAAACAACTTCAATCATAAGTATAAATCATAGACCGCATAGTGCCCCATCCCACTATGTCGCCATACTAGGCTCTACAAATAACACCGAATGACACGTATTGGAAATTGGATTTCCATCATGGTGGTTACTGATTCGAAAGATCTATCGCATAGTGCAATTATCCACGGCTTACGTCTCAGCGAGAGAAAACACCGTAATGCACATCCGCACTTTTGGGAAATCAAGTATCACCGCGGCTTACGTCCCAGCGAGAGAAAACACCGCTTATTCTATCCCTCAGGGATTCGGGGGGTGAGCCCTATCCCTCTGAGCATGAAGCTCAATCCACGACACCACTGTGCCCATCCTCTAAAAAGCATACTGATCTAACCATCAGTTTACCACCATACCGGGGTGTGAGGCTCGCGAATCAATGCTACACAAAACGATGTCACTAAGGTCGTGCTTTGATCATCAACCACAAGACTTTGCTTTTCAACAAAAGCCTTGATCATTTGCCACTTAGGCATGCCACACAGACAATTCATGCCATGCGATTGATATCCATCAATATATAACCTCTGAGCTCGTACGTCTCAGAGAAGGGCGGTAAGCAAGAGAATAAATTCTCCGCCGCCAAACAGATATATATTTAATAGAAATCAATCACACAGAATAAAATCCAATGTCAGACACACGGTCCATTTACAAGTTCGTTCTGGGTCTGAACGAAACCGGAGGCACTTTCCTCGCATATCCGTCGATCTCCAAGTACGTCTGGACGATCACCAACTGATTCCCTCCTCTTGGGTGTACAGCCCAATCAAGATCATCAGTAATCACCCAAACGATGTGAAGACTCCCGGTCTTCAACCACCGTCTTCACCTTCGACATATCGTCGAATTCGGTTATTCAGAATGGGTATAAACCCGGTCTTTCCAAATAACCCACGTATAAAATATACAAATGTTACACAAACACAACACACGCCTCATCCCAATTCATCAGTCACTAACCATAAATTAGTAAGAGAACAATTCCCCAGATATTAACCCCGAAGGCCGAAACCAACATCAGATCAATACCCAGGAAACCATTCATCTCAACCAACCCACAGTTAGTTTCTAAATTTCACATTCTTTGGGAAAGGTTCCCATTAATTTTATCAAAGATAAATTCCTTTAAATTTATTCTTTAATCTTCCTTCGAATATCATTTCAAATTAGTCGGGATTAGAGAACCACACCGAAGTAATTATTTATTTTATTTCCCAATCCCAACCTATTTATCCCATAGAGCCAAACTGGTAATACCCCATATCTAACACCACTGTGTTAACGGTAAAATTAATTACCATTTCACATTCAAATCTAATTAAAGATTTAACTATCACTTTGGAGCAAAACTGGTGATACTCCATTCTCGAACATTTCAATCTAATTAAAGATTCATTAAAGCTCCACTTAGTTTTAATCTTTAACTGGGTTAAAGGACTGACGTCATTTAAAACACGGTTCACGACAAACCCAAATTCCCATTTGATATTAAATACAAGGCTCTGAATAGAAAATATATCGGCTTATATTCAATATCAAATTCTGAATATTCTTAAAACCACTTCAAATCCAATTCATTTATTTAAAAAATATTGGATTTTAATTCTAGTTCATAACTAGTTCATTTTGATAAAAATATATTTTTATCCTTTCAAATAGGGAATTTTTCATCCAGTTCTTTCCAAATCATATATTTTGATTTTACACAAATTATAGATATTTTTAATAATTTTATCAAGGCCCATACAGTCGATTTCCAATAACGGTCGTCGAACTGCACTTACAGCGACTTTTTCTAAATTTGATTTGGACGTATCCCCAAATCCAACCGTTAGAATTCAAATTTCTAATATTCATTGGAAAGCTCTTTTCGATACGAACCCAACGGTCCCGGTTTCAGGATAATCCGACGGTCGGATCTCCCGTAACGTCAATTCGAACTCAATGGTCGAAATTCATGAACTGACGCAGCGCAGCGCGTTCTATTCAGGCCATTTAATATATATAATATATATATATTATATATATTTCATCGATTTCAATTCTAAACGTATTTTATAAATCATTTTAAATTCGTTTTCAAAACGATTTCAACTTCATATTCAATTTTAAATCAAAATTGAATATTCCACATCATCGATATATATAAATGATAATATTTTCAAAACGTTATATTTTGAAATCACTTCTTTGTCAATATTCGAATAAAATCGATATAAATATCGTTCATGTCTAAATGACGCAAATCTAACCAACATGGCTTTATATATTTCAACAACTTCTTTATTTTATTCAACAAATGAATATTTTCCTTCAACACATGACCAATCTCAACGAATGAGTACTGTCAACACATGAATATATACTTTGTTATTTAATATATTTTATTTCAACACATGACTAATCTCAACGAATGAGTACTGTCAACACATGAATATATATTTTATTTTCAACACATGAATATATATTTTATTTTCAACACATGAATATATATTTTTCAATATTCTTTATTTTCCAAATTGGAATGAGGCCCAATCAATTACCATATAAGGTTAATTATATGGATTCCATACAATACATGTATATAACAGCCACGATAAATAATCAACCATCATCCAAAGTGCACAACACAACTGTCTGTCAACCTATCGATCGACATGCAATAAATTATTGGGACTAGTGTACATCCCAATACCCGTGTGGGGTTTCACATCAAAAAACACAGATTTTATTTGTGCAGTTGGGCGACATGTAAAATTTATCGTCCCAATCAAGATCAGTCAAATCAGTGTACATAAACAAACCGTCTGGTTTGTAAATGATTATTTTATTTATTCACTTCCACGTTAAAAATTATATTTTTAATGATACAATATTTTCTTTCAACATATGAATTTCTATTCAGTTCACTTACACAATAAAAATGATATTTTTATTTTTCTAACATATTTTAGAAAATTTCGGCGGTATAACGGCACGATACTAGAAACGGGATAAGGCATAGCCTTATCCCCGGTCCAGTAATGGCCCACGCCATACACATATCATTCAAATCAATTTTATTTTTCACACCACAAAATTTCACCAAATATTCTAATCAATCACCAAACAACCAAACAAACAAGTCCATGGTTTGTGGACGAGGGTGTCGGGTGCTACTAAACACCGTCTGCATCCTAGTATATATTTCTAACTAGGAAATGAAATTTAAAGTGAGAAGTTCTCACCAAAGCTAAATCCATTCACCGCGACTCTTCTTATGTAGGAAATCTTCACCTTTTCGTCTTTTGTCACTTACGTTGCCCGTATTCACTACCTATATCAAAATCGGATTTTCATCGTTACTTCACATTTATAAAAATCGAATTTTTATGACTTCAACTTCATATTAAAATCGTATTCTTTTAACGCCTTTCATATCATAAAAATCAATCCGCTTCATATAATATAAAAATCAAATTTTTATCTCGATCTTTGCTTTGTAAAAATCACATCTTTACCTTGCTAACTCAACAATAAAAATCATATCTTTTCCTATATAAAAATATAATCTTTCAACTTATATAAATTCGATCTTTCAATTTATATACATTCCACCTTTCATATCATAAAAATTCCATCTTTCATATCATAAAAATTCCATCTTTCTTATTTAAAAATCTGTTCTTTTTCTTTAAAAAGACCTGTCCTTTTTCTTTGTAAAAACCTATTCTTTTCTTCATAACTACATACTAAAATCGAAAAGAATAATATATAATAAAAATAAAAACTCACTGGTATTTATTTGGTGGTTGGAGGGGCTGAGAGGGGGCCGCCATCGTCGAGAGGGACCTCTGGCAGTCGCGGGTGGTGGCACAAGCAGCTAGGGCAGCGGTTTGGGTAGCAGCGTTGGACTTGATGGGTGCTAGGCTAACGGTTTCCTGGGTCGAGGAAGGAGAGGGGGTGGCGATGGGCTGTGGGGAGGTGGGCGCGAGGATCCGGTGTCTGGTGGCGGCCTTCATCAACTGGCAGCGGCTTGAAGGGGGTTTGGGCGAGGTGCTCTCGGGGTGGGGTTTCAGAAGGAAGAGAGAGAGAGTATGGCGGCGTGGGGAGGGGTCGGGGGTGGAGGCACGGTTGAACGGAGGTCGGCTCCGACGGCGCGAGGTCCAAGGCTGCGACGGGATCCGTGTTTTTTTTTTTTTTTTAATTTCCTTTTTGAATCGTTGACTAGTATGAGAGAGGGAAGGGAGAGTACGGGGGGTTTTATGTAAAATATATCTTTAATTTAATTTAATTCTCCACTAAAGTTGACTTTCCATCTGAACTCCAATCGAGGCCCAATGACTGTCGTCCCTAGCGTAATACCCCCATTCTGAACACAATGGGATATGTCCCGTAAGCCAATTCAACTGTTATGATCAGTTTCCGTCAAAATCAAAATATAACTCTATATATTGAATTTGAACGTGCATTTCGATTTACCGGGGTCATGTACGGATTCTAAAAATTCCCGAAAAATAGTTTCTAGCTTCGTATTGATGATACGGTCCTAACAAAACTAGTTTCATCGAATTCTGAGACCGTTTGAAAAATGGCCATTTTCAGGTCAACCCGAATTTAATTGAAACTGTTAAAACACGTTTAACTTCGCCACGCTCACATATTGATTCAGAAAATTATGAAAAATTCGTATTACCAATAAATTGACATCCCGGATCCAACAAAAGTGGTTTCGTCAAAAACCGAGGTTGTTTGTAAAATTTCCATTTTCAAGGGCCTTTATATATATTAAAAAATATATAAATTCCACAGCGACTTTTCTGAATTTTAAACTGGACTTAACTCTCAACTTTTAAAGTGAAATTTCAGTTTCTTACATCCGTTAGAAAGATATGATTAAACAAATTCCATTATTTCTTGTTTCGTTCAATTTCGACTCAAAACGAATTCTGTATATTCATTTGAAATTCGAAATCAAATTTTCGAACTGCAGGGCCATTTCAGGCTCGTTATATAATTAAATTAAAATTATTCGTTTTAACTTCGTCGAAAATAAATTTTCCGTCGATATAATTTAAAATAAATCATTTTAAATATTCAAAATCGATTAAAATAACCAAAATAAAAATTTTAAACTGGCTCAGAATTTCCAGGTTGTTACAATCTCCCCCACTTAAAATCTTTTCATCCTCGAAAAGGAACGAAGTCGAAAGTTGTTTATTAATCAACTCAACTTCCATTATTTCCATTACGGCTTAAGTTCTTTGACTTTTCAGTTTCTAAGAACTTTCAAAATTTTCAAAAATTTGGCTAACACCCTAAATTTTCGAAAAATTTCGCCATAACCTCCCCTGCACCGGGAGCTTCGGTATATTTCAAATAGCCTCCCATGGCCCTCACCAATCCAATGGTGGTATAAAAAGAAAAAGCCAATCGGCTCATAAAATCATCATTACCCAAACAAATACAATAAACATGTACCTATTTGTCGGGCAAACAATTTTATTCCTCTTCTCTAGCCTCCTTGCTATGACCTGTTCAATGTATATACATGTATATGCATGCAATTTCAAACAAATTTCAATTCAGTTCAATATTCGGTTCAATTTGGCTAAATTTACCATACACTTACATATTGGTTTCAAGGAATAATCATACAACACAAACATCAATCAATTAGTTGATTAGCTTATCAAACATATAACTTTGATATAAGTAGAGGAAATCATGTTTTTGATGCAAAAATCACAACAATAAATCTTATTCTAGTTTTGGTTCTCACACCAGTCGATGGAAATATATAGATATCTCACTTTCGAAACTTGAACATAAACTCTGATGATGGTGCACCGATCATCAGAATCGTCTCCGGGCGACTAGAGTGTGATTCTATATCTATCCAGTATATTAAAATTTCGTATACACGTTTGCAAGGCGTATTGCAAAATCTTTATATATTGGATTGTCCAAATTCAATATAAAATGAATATTCAAATACGTATAAAATGGTTTAAATTTTCAAAACAAAATTGGTTTCCATTTTTATTTCAAAAATAACACTCTTTTGACTCGTTCTAGGATACTACTGATGTAACGTCCCGCATTTTTATCGGTTTGAATTTGAATATTTAAAACAGTTTAAATATTGAATTCGAAATATAAGTGGATTAATATATTAATTAAAACGCAGTTGAACGTATATAAATATATAATAATTATAATCGAGCTCAGAACGACCATGCGTTCGTAATTTAACGTTCTAAACTTCAACTGAGTGTACCAGACTCGTTTTGAATCGGATTTCTTCGAAACGAGAAATGTCGGAATCTGTTGAACTGTATCTTTCTAATAGAAGTAAAAAATCAGGATTTCATCGTATATATTACAAGATATGCCCAAATCAAATTTTCAAAAATCGTTGTAGAATCGTACATCGACCGAAACGGTTATTTGAATATAACTTGATATCGGTTGCAAATCGGGACAGGGTTCTTTAGAGGCGTAGCGATAATTTAATTTTTAGAATTTTACTGTAATTTTTAATAAATTAAATATGCAACTTTTTATTTGGGGTATTGTGCACCCTGTATCGGTATTTCGGGGTTTCAAAATATGAATCAATCTACCGGTATTATTATATTTTTGGGACTGTGGCACCTCGTTGGACACGACTGTGCTCTTATTTCTGTCCCTAGCGGCTTAGACACGAACGAAACTTTACATAACATGGTACCCACTAAAATTTGAAAACATAAAACAAATATTGCCTACACGTGTGATCCATTACCTATTACTTTGGATGGAAGAAAACAAAAATATAACGCATCATGAAGCATTGTGTAAGCCATTCCTTGAGAACGCGAATACCATGCCCAATTAATACAGCATTTATGATACAATACGCCTAATATAACCCTACACAGTACTAAATGGAAATGGAAACCATGCACCTACCCTAAGACCAATGGCCAACCTACTTGTACCCTATACTATTGCCTATATCTTAAGCCTGAAGCATCCTTTCCTTTAAATATCGAAAACCATACTCCATTTTAGAAAACACAAAACGCAAGCACCCTCCCTCTAGTAAGCTTCTAACCGACAGCTCTCAGATCAATATTTAAAACAAAACTCCTCTTCTAAACCCAATACACCAATCGCCACTTCTCAGTTGTGTGCTATCCGGCGAATTCAAACCATTTTGGCTCATTGTCTTGAAGCAATAGCGAGAGCAATCCAGTAGAGACACTCGCTGGTCCTACTTTAGATCCACAAGTTGAAACAAACTTAAAGAAAAAGAGAAAGATATATACGAGTTCATCGTGGCCGTGAGATCCTGTAGCCACTGGTGAAAAATGGGACACTGACGCTGCGACACACGAGAAGAGGTGGTGGTCGGATCATAAGCTCCAGCTGCGAGGCGGTTTTCGAACTGAGTGGTTCGGGAAGGGTAAGAAGTGGCGTGTATAAGGAGATGGAAAGAAGGACGGTTGGATGGGAGGACGTATAAAAGGAATTCAAAGTTCATATATAACAGTAAAGACTAGTGGTGGAAATATACGAACAGGCAGGCGGTGGGGTAATATGACGTTGGAGAGTTTTGGAGAAAAAAATAAGGCGTGAGGCCTTATACCAAAGAAGAAGAATGGAAATGTGTGTTGGTAGTGAAGGTGGAAGTACATGTAAGTGAAGTGAAGGTGTATGAGAAGGACATGTGAATGGGTGGGCATTTTGCAGTAGCACGTCGGTGCAGAAATTGGTAAATGCATGATGCTGGAGCTAGTCTTAAAAGGTGGAAGATGTAAGGGAAAAAGGAGTGAAGTGAGTTACGGTTATGGCCAGTGAAAAGGAGGAATGTTTTATGTGTTCAGAAGATGGTTGTCGGCAAGGCATCAAATGTGTTGTCTGTTCTGGCTTTTGTGGTGGTTCCAGCTTGAAGTGGAGACATGAAGGGATTGTTGTTCAAAGCATGGTGGGTTTATTCTAGTGAAGCAGCAGCAGCTTGCCTTAACGACGCAATGCAAGAATGAGGGCCGTGTGTTAACTTTGAATAACTTTGAAGAATTAGAAATGAGATCCAATGGTGATTTTTATGTGATGTTTTAATAAAGAACAGAAAAAGGGTAATCACGCAACAATGCGTATGTGTGTGAGTTGGAGGTGCATTTTTGCAAAGGAAAAGAGTTAAAAGACGGTGGGAAGTTCAGTTGGGCTTTGGGCCGGGAAATGGTGATGGGCTGAACGGATTTAAGGAGTGAGACCCATGAAGAAAAGGGAAAATATAGAAGTGAGAAGCTTGTGCATGTGTACCAAAGAGAACTTGAGGATCGGGATACCACGTGGAGGAAGTATTCCACAAGCTGACATGGGAACAGTCATTAAGGATCCGATAGGATCGCATAAGCGAATGCTACGTGCTGAAGTTGATCCGGAGTGGGTGGGAACTCGGTTGAACTCTAAGGCAAAATTTAACGGCTGAGCAAACCAACTGACGCAAATCGTTATTTAACGGTTAACGCGCCAAGATGAGTAAAATCACTAACTCTGATTTACTTTTAAAATATTTTAATTATATTTTAATGTTGTTCGAACGCTGTGTGATGGTCGACTAGTTAGATTACAATTAATTTGGTCGAATATTATATACCGTTACATATGTACACATCATCGGTTGGACACTGATTTCATCGATTAGAATACCCCCTAGTATAGAGTTAGTGTGAACTGTGTTGACTAACATCTGTGGATGCGGAAATCGGTTGGAGGAATCCGACCGGATTTCTTGATAATTATATGTACTGTTTGTTTTGTATGAACCCGAATTATATTTAAAATCCCCTGTGAATACTGGATGTTGAACGGGAATTCAACATCTGTTTGATAAACCAATAAATGATATCGACTAAGAGAGTGGAAACGGTCGATCGTTAATCCATCATTTTGTTAAGGGGTGGGTTGGCCGTCAGGCGTTTTAATGAAGTTAATTATAAAAATTATATTTTTATAATTAAAAAGAAGATATAAATTTATAATATAAGTTCTATTATAAACCAGTATTTTAGAGTTCGTTTTTATAAAATAAATAAAAACGATTGTTGGCATTTAAATAAGTTATAAAGCAGAATTATCTGACGATTAAATATTTGGATAATTATATTTTAGATAAACAATTTAGAAAATATTATTAGATTAATTATATTAATCTAATGTTGAGAAGTAATTAAAATCAGTTAACGAATTTACTGATGAAATGGAGTTGATTAAATCAACTATTATTTGGGAAAATGATTTTTAGATTTATTTGTCTTTGATTAATCTAATGAAACAGTTTAGAAATAAATTAATCCAAATTTATGATATTTAATTACCTTTTGGTTAAGAAGTTATAAATAGGACGGTGGGATGGAGAAAGCGAAGGGTTAGTGTTTAAATTAAATATCCATAAACACCAAAGACTTCAAAGTAAGGATATGGTGTTATAAAATCATAGTTAAAAATAAACATGAAAAATATGATCTGATAGATATTATAAGTAATAAAGAATTAGAGTACAGACTTGTATCGGTTCTAAGGTAAGAACGTTGTCGATCAAGGTCTGAGAGGTAAATAGAATACCCCAACTTGAGCGGCTTCACTATTATCGAGGAACGATATCAGTTTGTAACGGTAAGAGATGTCAAGATTTGTATAAAGGGAATATGATAGCGTATGGCAAGTCTGAAACTATAGCGAGAAATAAATGCTGTTAACTAGGCTTAAGCGCGACTGTTAGGTCAAGATTAGTATAAAAGGAATATGGCAGCGTATGCAAGTCTTAGAACTATAACGATAAATTAAACGCTGTTGATAGGATAAGTGCGACTGTGATGTTGAGATTAGTATAAAGAGAACATTACAGCGTATGGCAAGTTTTTACTATAGCGATAAATTAGCGCTGTTGACCAAACTTAAGCGTGACTTTTATATACCAGCTGTTCCTACGAAATGTAGCAGTTTAGTTGAAATCCATTTATTCGAAAGTGATAAATAACGATGTCGTAAGAAAATATAAGAATCAGTTTAGAAAGAGAAATTGGAGAATCGTGTTAGAAAACGATGACAGCATTTCGATGTTCGAAATAAACCGTTAGGATTTGGAACTAGAATTCGACGATGTCGAATGTATTAAAAATAGAAATAAACTATTTTTAGGGATTATAATCTGATAGAATAGTTAACATTCAGTTTTAAACAAATAAATGTTAATAGGATAAGAATCAGTATTTAGTTATCAACTGGATATTGTTTCGATAATGGGTCGACGTAGAAATAGAGTTTATAAAGCGGAATAGGAATATAAAAGTAGGAAAGAGATTTCGGTAAAAAAGATAAGAGAAATTTTTATGTGAATAAAGAGTTATATGATAAAGGTATTTAGATTTCTATAAAAAGGGAGGATATTCACGTTTCAAAGTGAATAGTGTTTTAAAAGTGAACGTGGGGCCGATTAAAAGGTTAAAAGGAAATTGGAAATATTTTCCAACATAAATAGGGTAGTTTATCCAAGTATAGAAATAAAGAATGTGAAATTAATAGAAATAGTTCGAACGTTAATAACGTATATCTTTCTGAAATAATGAAAGAATAAGAGTTTATAATAACTGGAAATGTTTTCCAAGAAGTGCAAAAAGACTAAAACAGGATTTGAGAAATATCTGGTAAGATATGAGAATTCGAAAGTCGAATGTTAAAATTAAAAATACCCGTGGTTGTGTGATGCTGTTATACATTAGAATGGATGTTGTTTTAACTCCGATAGTTAAATAACCGACTATCGAAGTGTTTTGACCATCGTTGTCAATACGGAGAGACCGGTTGGATATGTTATCTGAAAACCACTCCGTATAGGCATAAGCGTGGCGAATTAGATATGCTGAAGGTAATTGAAGACAGAGTTAAATGCAAGGGTCGTCCAATTCTAGGATGATGTTTTGTTTGTCCAGTCCCAGGACAACTTGTATGGACGAGTGTCTAACAGAGTATTTCCAACGGTCACGCCGTTGATTTTACGAATATACCAAGTTGGTGGGGAGAAGGTAATTTCTCTTTATTCTACACCCAGTGTGCATTTGTGTAATCAATGTGTGATTACAGATTTGACGATGTGACATTCAAAGTGAATGATGATCAGATGTTCTGAAGATAGACGTAGCCTCTAGCCTCACAACCAGGAATGACAGAAGTTGGGCTAGGCAGCATGGCTAGTTGGGTCATCCCCAAGCAGGGTGTATTGTCACTGATCTAGAGAAAATTCATATTTATACTTCTTTTGGATTCTGTATATTCGGATGACGGTTGGATGGCCTACAACCGTGGTGGCAATATATTCGCGACACTCAAGCTAAATGAGTGAGCGGTCATGCGTGGCCGGGTTGCAAGACGTTCTTGTTGAACCCTGAGTGTATCCCCTCTAGAGTACACTATTCAGAAGGTGCTCCTATACCTTGTCTGTTGAAATCAAATTTCCAATAAGCACCCTGCGGTTTATGATTTTATACTATATATATGTGAAACGTGAGATGCAAGTGTTCTGCTACTTGGATATTTATTTGCTTAGACATTATCATAATATCACTGGATTTGATATCAAAGATATTCATAGTAAGGTTTTTCAAAGTTAAACAGTATAGTTGGAATTTACACACACCAGTACCATGACTGACCCAGAGTTTATTTGTTTGTGTTTTCCCTAAACTCTTGGGTGCCCAAATTTGTACGGGCAGTCAAGTGTTCCAGGATTTTGCAGATTCACTTAGAGGAGCTCAAAGCAGGAGACTCCACTATTAGTTATTATTTCCGCTGTGATGTATATGAGTTGTACTCTGATATGGTATGATATACAAATTCAGCTTTGTATTTCAAAGTTATGTTATATAATACATTTATTTTATTCCGCCGTGAGTTTCGTGTTTACTCTGATTCTGTTCAGTTGTAATCTTCTTCTTCTTCTATTCTATTAGTTCTATCTTTTCTATCTCATCCTCTAAATTCTTCTATTAATGTCCCGGTATTTTCGATGCTCGAGTAATCAACAGTGTGTTTTTATGTTGATTTTCTGGTTCGAAAATCCCTGCCATTATAGTTGGTATCAGAGCTAATGGTTAAGTGATTACCTTGGCTCTGTGGCGTAACTCAATAGAGATGGAGTTAGTAATACTCTAGATTGAGTTGAGTGTATATATATATGTGCGCGTATTTGTAGACTAATATAAAAACTGTTTTATATTTTGTTGACTGGTCAGTCGAGTGGTTTATGAATTCTGGTCGAAACAGTAATGCAAACTGGGTCGATAGGTGTTTCTAAACTCTTGAACAGAGTAATTCGATACAGTATGTTTTTAAAAGAGGGTAAATGAAATAATTTTACCCAAATTACATTTTGACATAAAAAGGAGTATATATCTTGAGATTATTATAGTATTGATAGTTATTATGATCAAATAAGATTTATAATTGAGTTGGTTATATAAATAACTTATCGAAATGTTATATAAGTATAATACGAAAAATCAGAGTAATTAAATCTGAATTTAAAACCAGAATTGAAATAGAACTCTAGAAACTTGGAAAGAGTTGGAAATAATGTTGGATTGAATATATGGAAAATATAAAATCCTGGGAGAGATTTGAAAATATTTTCCAAGCATTTTGAAAAGATATTTTGAAGTGATTTTCTAATGAAAATGTTGAAAATGAGTGTTTTGAAAGTAATATAGTATTGAACTCACTTTGATCACTGGAAAATAATTCTGATGATGCTGGCCACACCATCAGTGTCATTTTCGAGTTTTGGAGTGACGGATTACTACCAAAAAATCTTGTTTTTGAAGTGTTTTAAAGAAACAAGTTGTTCGAAAATTCAAATGTTTTGAATCTCTAGTATATATGATTTCGAACTGATTTGAAATAAATTCTAGGAATTAGAATTCTGAAATAAAAGTTTAACTTATGGAGTTAAAATGGTAAAAGTGGAATTTAAACTAAGATAAACAAAATTGGATGGAATTTGGAACGATCCAGGATGGAGATTGTAAAAGATAAATATTGGAAATTCGAATTATTAAAATGAATCGATTCCGGGAGAATAAGAATCGAATTGTGAATTTGGAGATGAAGAGATAACTGATTTGAGAGATAAATCAGTAAATGAAATTGGAGTGAAATATAATTTGGTTGGTTAGAAAGTGAAAGATTGGTTTGAGAATGGATTGATGGAAACCAACCAACGATGCTTGGATATATGTTAAATGGCAGAGATAGAGTTAAATGCCAACCAAAAAGGGTCATGTTGATAATTTATACGAGTATAAGATTTTGATGAGGCTATTTGGCAAGCCGTTTAGCTGTTTGATTTTCTTTTGGATTGGAGAAGGCCCAGAGTAGCTAGTTGTCGTAGTATCGGGTGAGCCGTGCAGAGGAGATGCTGGCGAGATTCTCCGAAAATTTAAACCGTTGGGAAATTTTCAGAATTTTGAAAATATTCGGTAATAAGAAGAAATTAATATTTTAATAGGAATTAATCAGTTCAGTTGAAACTGAAATTATGAAGTAAACTTAAAAGATTTTTAACCTGTTTATAACAGAGATTGTAGCATTTTCCCTATCTTAGCAATTTCGAGGACGAAATTATTTTAAGGGGGAAGGACTGTAACGTCCCACATTTTTATCGGTTTGAATTTGAATATTTAAAACAGTTTAAATATTGAATTCAAAATGTAAGTGGATTTATATATTAATTAAAACGCAGTTGAACGTATATAAATATATATTAATTATAATCGAGCTCAGAACGACCCTGCAGTTCGTAATTTAACGTTCTGAACTTCAACTGAGTGTACCGGACTCGTTTTGAATCGGATTTCTTCAGAACGAGAAACGTCGGAATCTTTTGAACTGTATCTTTCTAATAGAAGTGAAAAATCAAGATTTCTTCGTATATATTACAAGATATGCCCAAATCAAATATTCAAAAAGTCGCTGTAGAATCGTACATCGACCGAAACGGTTATTTGAATATAACTTGATATCGGTTGCAAATCGGGATAGGGTTCTTTAGAGGCGCAGCGATAATTTAATTTTTAGAATTTTACTGTAATTTTTAATAAATTAAATATGCAACTTTTTATTTGGGGTATTGTGCACCCTGTATCGGTATTTCGGGGTTTCAAAATATGAATCAATCTACCGGTATTATTATATTTTTGGGACCGTGGCACCTCGTTGGACACGACTGTGCTCTTATTTCTATCCCTAGCGGATTAGACACGAACGAAACTTTACGTAACATGGTACCCACTAAAATTTGAAAACATAAAACAAATATTGCCTACACGTGTGATCCATTACCTATTACTTTGGATGGAAGAAAACAAAAATATAACGCATCATGAAGCATCGTGTAAGCCATTCCTTGAGAACGTGAATACCATGCTCAATTAATACAGCATTTATGATACCATACGCCTAATCTAACCCTACACAGTACTAAATGGAAATGGAAACCATGCACCTACCCTAAGACCAATGGCCAACCTACTTGTACCCTATACTATTGCCTATATCTTAAGCCTGAAGCATCCTTTCCTTTAAATATCGAAAACCATACTCCATTTTAGAAAACACAAAACGCAAGCACCCTCCCTCTAGTAAGCTTCTAACCGACAGCTCTCAGATCAATATTTAAAACAAAACTCCACTTCTAAACCCAAAACACCAATCGCCACTTCTCAGTTGTGTGCTATCCGGTGAATTCAAACCATTTTGGCTCATTGTCTTGAAGCAATAACGAGAGCAATCCAGTAGAGACACTCGCTGGTCCTACTTTAGATCCATGAGTTGAAACAAACTTAAAGAAAAAGAGAAAGATATATACGGGTTCATTGTGGCCGTGAGAACCTGTAGCCACTGGTGAAAAATGGGACACTGACGCTGCGACACACGAGAAGAGGTGGTGGTCGGATCATAAGCTCCAGCTGCGAGGCGGTTTTCGAACTGAGTGGTTCGGGAAGGGTAAGAAGTGGCGTGTATAAGGAGATGGAAAGAAGGACGGTTGGATGGGAGGACGTATAAAAGGAATTCAAAGTTCATATATAACAGTAAAGACTAGTGGTGGAAATATACGAACAGGTAGGCGGTGGGGTAATATGAAGTTGGAGAGTTTTGGAGAAAAAAATAAGGTGTGAGGCCTTATACCAAAGAAGAAGAATGGAAATGTGTGTGAGTAGTGAAGGTGGAAGTACATGTAAGTGAAGTGAAGGTGTATGAGAAGGACATGTGAATGGGTGGGTATTTTGCAGTAGCACGTCGGTGCAGAAATTGGTAAATGCATGACGCTGGAGCTAGTCTTAAAAGGTGGAAGATGTAAGGGAAAAAGGAGTGAAGTGAGTTACGGTTATGGCCAGTGAAAAGGAGGAATGTTTTACGTGTTCAGAAGATGGTTGTCGGCAAGGCATCGAACGTGTTGTCTGTTCTGGCTTTTGTGGCGGTTCCAGCTTGAAGTGGAGACATGAAGGGATTGCTGTTGAAAGCACGGTGGGTTTATTCTAGTGAAGTAGCGGCAGCTTGCCTGAACGACGCAATGCAAGAATGAGGGCCGTGTGTTAACTTTGAAGAACTTTGAAGAATTAGAAATGAGATCCGATGGTGATTTTTATGTGATGTTTTAATAAAGAACAGAAAAAGAGTAATCATGCAACAATGCATATGTGTGTGAGTTGGAGGTGCATTTTTGCAAAGGAAAAGAGTTAAAAGACGGTGGGAAGTTCAGTTGGGCTTTGGGCCGGGAAATGGTGATGTGCCGAACGGATTTAAGGAGTGAGACCCATGAAGAAAAGGGGAAATATAGAAGTGAGAAGCTTGTGCATGTGTACCAAAGAGAACTTGAGGATCGGGATACCACGTGGAGGAAATATTCAACAAGCTGACATGGGAACAGTCATTAAGGATCCGATGGGATCGCATAAGCGAATGCTACGTGCTGAAGTTGATCCGGAGTGGGTGGGAACTCGGTTGAACTCTAAGGCAAAATTTAAC
The DNA here is from genome assembly GCA_030737875.1 of Allium sativum. Taxonomy (NCBI): domain Eukaryota; kingdom Viridiplantae; phylum Streptophyta; class Magnoliopsida; order Asparagales; family Amaryllidaceae; genus Allium; species Allium sativum. Next base: position 736,117,712 of record CM060924.1, on the reverse strand, counting down.
GGCTGAGCAAACCAACTGACGCAAATCGTTATTTAACGGTTAACGCGCCAAGGTGAGTAAAATCACTTACTCTGATTTACTTTTAAAATATTTTAATTATATTTTAATGTTGTTCGAACGCTGTGTGATGGTCGATTAGTTAGATTACAATTAATTTGGTCGAATATTATATACCGTTACATATGTACACATCATCGGTTGGACACTGATTTCATCGATTAGAATACCCCCTAGTATAGAGTTAGTGTGAATTGTGTTGACTGACATCTGTGGATGCGGAAACCGGTTGGAGGAATCCGACCGGATTTCTTGATAATTATATGTACTGTTTGTTTTGTATAAACCCGAATTATATTTAAAATCCCATGTGAATACTGAATGTTGAACGGGAATTAAACATCTGTTTGATAAACCAATAAATGATATCGACTAAGAGAGTGGAAACGGTCGACCGTAAATCCATCATTTTGTTAAGGGGTGGGTTGGCCGTCAGGCGTTTTAAAGAAGTTAATTATAAAAATTATATTTTTATAATTAAAAAGAAGATTTAAATTTATAATAGAAGTTCTATTATAAACCAGTATTTTAGAGTTCGTTTTTATAAAATAAATAAAAACGATTGTTGGCATTTAAATAAGTTATAAAGCAGAATTATCTGACGATTAAATATTTGGATAATTATATTTAAGATAAACAATTTAGAAAATATTATTAGACTAATTATATTAATCTAATGTTGAGAAGTAATTAAAATCAGTTAACGAATTTACTGATGGAATGGAGTTGATTAAATCAACTGTTATTTGGGAAAATGATTTTTAGATTTATTTGTCTTTAATTAATCTAATGAAACAGTTTAGAAATAAATTAATCCAAATTTATGAGATTTAATTACCTTTTGGTTAAGAAGTTATAAATAGGACGGTGGGATGGAGAAAGCGAAGGGTTAGTGTTTAAATTAAATATCCATAAACACCAGAGACTTCAAAGTAAGGATATGGTGTTATAAAATCATAGTTAAAAATAAACATGAAAAATATGATCTTGGTAGATATTATAAGTAATAAAGAATTAGAGTACAGACTTGTATCAGTTCTAAGGTAAGAACGTTGTCGATCAAGGTCTGAGAGGTAAATAGAATACCCCAACTTGAGCGGCTTCACTATTATCGAGGAACGATATCAGTTTGTAACGGTAAGAGATGTCAAGATTTGTATAAAGGGAGTATGATAGCGTATGGCAAGTCTGAAACTATAGCGAGAAATAAACGCTGTTAACTAGGCTTAAGCGCGACTGTTAGGTCAAGATTAGTATAAAAGGAATATGGCAGCGTATGCAAGTCTTAGAACTATAACGATAAATTAAACGCTGTTGATAGGATAAGTGTGACTGTGATGTTGAGATTAGTATAAAGAGAACATTACAGCGTATGGCAAGTTTTTACTATAGCGGTAAATTAGCGCTGTTGACCAAACTTAAGCGTGACTTTTATATACCAGCTGTTCCTAGGAAATGTAGCAGTTTAGTTGAAATCCACTTATTCGAAAGTGATAAATAACGCTGTCGTAAGAAAATATAAGAATCAGTTTAGAAAGAGAAATTGGAGAATCGTGTTAGAAAACGATGACAACATTTCGATGTTCGAAATAAACCGTTAGGATTTGGAACTAGAATTCGACGATGTCGAGTGTATTAAAAATAGAAATAAACTATTTTTAGGGATTATAATCTGATAGAATAGTTAACATTCAGTTTTAAACAAATAAATATTAATAGGATAAGAATCAGTATTTAGTTATCAACTGGATATTGTTTCGATAATGAGTCGACGTAGAAATAGAGTTTATAAAGCGGAATAGGAATATAAAAGTAGGAAAGAGATTTCGGTAAACAAGATAAGAGAAATTTTTATGTGAATAAAGAGTTATATGATAAAGGTATTTAGATTTCTATAAAAAGGGAGGATATTCACATTTCAAAGTGAATAGTGTTTTAAAAGTGAACGTGGGGCCGATTAAAAGGTTAAAAGGAAATTGGAAATATTTTCCAACATAAATAGGGTAGTTTATCCAAGTATAGAAATTAAGAATGTGAAATTAATAGAAATAGTTCGAACGTTAATAACGTATATCTTTCTGAAATAATGAAAGAATAAGAGTTTATAATAACTGGAACTGTTTTCCAAGAAGAGCAAAAAGACTAAAACAGGATTTGAGAAATATATGGTAAGATATGAGAATTCGAAAGTCGAATGTTAAAATTAAAAATACCCGTGGTTGTGTGATGCTGTTATACATTAGAATGGATGTTGTTTTAACTCCGATAGTTAAATAACCGACTATCGAAGTGTTTTGACCATCGTTGTCAATACGGAGAGACCGGTTGGATATGTTATCTGAAAACCACTCCGTATAGGCATAAGCGTGGCGAATTAGATATGCTGAAGGTAATTGAAGACGGAGTTAAATGCAAGGGTCTTCCAGTTCTAGGATGATGTTTTGTTTGTCCAGTCCCAGGACAACTTGTATGGACGAGTGTCTAACAGAGTATTTCCAACGGTCACGCCGTTGATTGTACGAATATACCAAGTTGGTGGGGAGAAGGTAATTTCTCTTTATTCTATACCCAGTGTGCATTTGTGTAATCAATGTGTGATTACGGATTTGACGATGTGACATTCAAAGTGAATGATGATCATATGTTCTAAAGATAGACGTTGCCTCTAGCCTCACAACCAGGAATGACAGAAGTTGGGCTAGGCAGCATGGCTAGTTGGGTCATCCCCAAGCAGGGTGTATTGTCACCGATCTAGAGAAAATTCATATTTATACTTCTTTTCGATTCTGTATCTTCAGATGACGGTTGGATGGCCTACAACAGTGGTGGCAATATATTCGCGACACTCAAGCTAAATGAGTGAGCGGTCATGCGTGGCCGGGTTGCAAGACGTTCTTGTTGAACCCTGAGTGTATCCCCTCTAGAGTACACTATTCAGAAGGTGCTCCTATACCTTGTCTGTTGAAATCAAATTTCCAATAAGCACCCTGCGGTTTATGATTTTATACTATATATATGTGGAACGTGAGATGCAAGCGTTCTACTACTTGGATATTTATTTGCTTAGACATTATCATAATATCACTGGATTTGATATCAAAGATATTCATAGTAAGGTTTTTCAAAGTTAAACAGTATGGTTGGAATTTACACACACCAGTCCCATGACTGACCCAGAGTTTATTTGTTTGTGTTTTCCCTAAACTCTTGGGTGCCCAAATTTGTACGGGCAGTCAAGTTTTTCAGGATTTCGCAGATTCTCTTGGAGGAGCTCAAAGCAGGAGACTCCACTATTAGTTATTATTTCCGCTGTGATGTATATGAGTTGTACTCTGATATGGTATGATATACAAATTCAGCTTTGTATTTCAAAGTTATGTTATATAATACATTTATTTTATTCCGCTGTGAGTTTCGTGTTTACTCTGATTCTGTTCAGTGGTGATCTTCTTCTTCTTCTATTCTATTAGTTCTATCTTTTCTATCTCATCCTCTAAATTCTTCTATTAATGTCCCAGTATTTTCGATGCTCGAGTAATCAACAGTGTATTTTTATGTTGATTTTCTGGGTCGAAAATCCCTGCCATAACAACTGATCCCATCCCTAACGAGCCATTCTCATTGGATATTACTAATCTAACTTATGTTGAATTCTTTCGTTTGGTTCTAATGTGTCTTGTTCTCGAGCTTTGTAAACCAAAGCTCTGATACCAAAATAAAACGACTCGAACTTCCCCATGAAGGAAAGCACGGATTGCTTTGAGAACACGACAAATCAGAACATAAACAGAAGAACATTTCATTGTATATTACAACAATTCCATCAGAATATACAGAATATGAATAAATATTACACATTATAAAACATCAGAGGTTTAAATACATTACTGCAGCGGAAAAATAATACAAAACATAACTAAAAGAAATACACAGATACAGAGCTTTCCGAATATCACTTCAGCAATAAACCGGGATCCTGTGAATATAAATCTGCAAAACCCAACTACTAGCTGCCCGTGTCAAAATAAGGGCACACAGAGTTTAGGTTAAAACAATAAACTCCAGGTCAGTCATGTGACTGGTGTGAGAACTAAAACAGTTATTAATCTTTATTTTAAATTTAGGTAAATTAAGGGACCACGCCGTATATCACGGAACGGGTTTTTACCCCAAGAATACCAGTGCATAAACAAACAGCGCAATGCAAAATAAAGAACAATCAAGCTGTTATAAGACCCAGGTCCCATCACACAATACAACGCAAACAGAGGATAAGGTTTTACCTTATAACAGCCAAATAATGCTTGATACGTGAAATTTCATCTTTTATTATCACTATAAGTGAAGAAAACAACTTCAATCATAAGTATAAATCATAGACGGCATAGTGCCCCATCCCACTATGTCGCCATACTAGGCTCTACAAATAACACCGAATGACACGTATTGGAAATTGGATTTCCATCATGGTGGTTACTGATTTGAAAGATCTATCGCATAGTGCAATTATCCACGGCTTACGTCTCAGCGATAGAAAACACCGTAATGCACATCCGCACTTTTGGGAAATCAAGTATCACCGGGGCTTACGTCCCAGCGAGAGAAAACACCGCTTACTCTATCCCTCAGGGATTCGGGGGTGAGCCCTATCCCTTTGAGCACGAAGCTCAACCCGTGACACCACTGTGCCCATCCTCTAAAAAGCATACTGATCTAACCATCAGTTTACCACCATACCGGGGTGTGAGGCTCGCGAATCAACGCTACACTAAGCGATGCCACTAAGGCCGTGCTTTGAGCATCAACCACAAGACTTTGCTTTTCAACAAAAGCCTTAATCATTTGCCACTTAGGCATGCCACACAGGCAATTCATGCCATGCGATTGATATCCATCATTATATAACCTCTGAGCTCGTAAGTCTCAGAGAAGGGCGTTAAGCAAGAGAACAAATTCTCCGCCGCCAAACAGATATATATTTAATAGAAATCAATCACACAGAATAAAATCCAATGTCAGACAAACAGTCCATTTACAAGTTCGTTCTGGGTCTGAACGAAACCGGAGGCACTTTCCTCGCATATCCGTCGAACTCCAAGTACGTTTGGACGATCACCAACTGATTCCCTCCTCTTGGGTGTACAGCCCAATCAAGATCATCAGTAATCACCCAAACGATGTGAAGACTCCTGGTCTTCAACCACCGTCTTCACTTTCGACATATCGTCGAATTCGGTTATTCAGAATGGGTATAAACCCGGTCTTTCCAAATAACCCACGTATAAAATATACAAATGTTACACACACACACAACACACGCCTCATCCCAATTCATCAGTCACTAACTGTAAATTAGTAAGAGAACAATTCCCCGGATATTAACCCCGAAGGCCGAAACCAACATTAGATCAATACCCAGGAAACCATTCATCTCAACCAACCCACAGTTAGTTTCTAAATTTCACATTCTTTGGGAAAGGTTCCCATTAATTTTATCAAAGATAAATTCCTTTAAATTTATTCTTTAATCTTCCTTCGAATATCATTTCAAATTAGTCGGGATTAGCGAACCACACCGAAGTAATTATTTATTTTATTTCCCAATCCCAACCTATTTATCCCATGGAGCAAAACTGGTAATACCCCATAACTAACACCACGGTGTTATCGGGAAACTTAATTACCATTTCACGTTCAAATCTAATTAAAAATTTAACTATCGCTTCGGAGCAAAACTGGTGATACTCCATTGTCGATCATTTCAATCTAATTAAAGATTCATTAAAACTCCACTTAGTTTTAATCTTTAACTGGGTTAAAGAACCGACGTCATTTAAAACACGGTTCACGACAAACCCAAATTACCATTTGATATTAAATACAAGGCTCTGAATAGAAAATATATCGGCTTATATTCAATATTAAATTCTGAATATTCCTAAAACCACTTCAAATCCAATTCATTTATTTAAAAAATATTGGATTTTAATTCTAGTTCATAACTAGTTCATTTCGATAAAAATATTTTTTTGTCCTTTCAAAAAGGGAATTTTTCATCCCAGTTCTTTCCAAATCATATATTTTGATTTTACACAAATTATAGATGTTTTAAATAATTTTATTAAGGCCAGTACAGTCGATTTCCAATAACGATCGTCGAACTGCACTTACAGCGACCTTTTCTAAATTTGATTTGGACGTATCTCCAAATCCAACCGTTAGATGTCAAATTTCTAATATTCATTGGAAATCTCTTTTCGATACGAACCCAACGGTCCCGGTTTCAGGATAATCCGACGGTCGGATCTCCCTTAACGTCAATTTGAAGTCAATGGTCGAAATTCACGAACTACCGTAGCACGGCGCGTTCTATTCAAGCCATTTAATACATATAATATATATATTATATATATTTCATCGATTTCAATTCTAAATGTATTTTATAAATCGTTTTAAATTCGTTTTCAAAACGATTCCAACTTCATATTCAATATTAAATCAAAATTGAATATTCCACATCATCGATATATATAAATGATAATATTTTCAAAACGTTATATTTTGAAATCACTTCCTTTTCAATATTCGAATAAAATCGATATAAATATCATTCACGTCTAAATGATGCAAATCTAACCAACATGGCTTTATATATTTCAACAACTTCTTTATTTTATTCAACAAATGAATATTTTCCTTCAACACATGAATATTTTATTTCAACACATGACTAATCTCAACGAATGAGTACTGTCAACACATGAATATATAGTTTGTTATTTAATATATTTTATTTCAACACATGACTAATCTCAATGAATGAGTACTGTCAACACATGAATATATATTTTATTTTCAACACATGAATATATATTTTATTTTCAACACATAAATATATATTTTTCAATATTCTTTATTTTCTAAATTGGAATGAGACCCAATCAATTACCATATAAGGTTAATTATATGGATTTCATTCAACACATGTATATAACAGCCACGATAAATAATCAACCATCATCCAAAGTGCACAACACAACTGTCTGTCAACCTATCGATCGACATACAATAAATTATTGGGACTAGTGTGCATCCCAAACCCGTGTGGGGTTTTGTAACACCCCACTTCCGTTAATGTCACTCACAAAGGGAATGCATTAACTTCCATGGAGGTTTTAAGTGAATATAGAACAGTAAAATTACAACAAGACAGATATAAAATAGTACTTGGAAATTAAAAACTTTATTTCATTGCAGCAGAAGTCAAAACATGTTTGATTACATCATAATACTATAAATCAGAGTCAAGTACAATATCCATCTTGATAAAAACAAATACATAATCCCATTACATAAACAGCCGTTAAAGAAGATAACAAACTGGTCTTTACTTCATGGTCCAAGCTTCCCAAAAGAGACAAAGCAATCAAAACAAACTTCACTAGAACTGAGCCCACTCTGAGGACCTGGAGGGGGAAAAAGATGGAAATATAGGGGGTCAGAAATTAAGTCCGGCGAGTACGATAATTCTAACAATACTATTCTCAAAATAATTAGACTAAGGCATAAGCTGGAAAATAAGGAAATGCCTATGGACTATTGGGTACGGAAGAGCGGATAAAGATAACGTTAAAGGCACCCCTAACTGCTACAGAATAATTACTACCCTGCCCCACCTCTAACCTAACAGGATTAGGCGTTGCCCTAATATCTAAACTTAAACAGAAACGAAACAGAATGATCGATACTGAAACAGAATGCTAGTAATGGGACTTTACCACCCAACAGACGGAAGGTACAGAAGCAGAATACTAATAATGGGCCTTTACCACCCAGCTAATAGGCCTTTACCACCCCAACAGAAATAGAAGATATAGATTAATCCTTACGGAAACAGAATGTGGAATTAGGTGTACACTACTAATGGGCCTTTACCACCCGAACAGACGGTACCACGCAGAAACAGACAGGTGTAACCACCCAACAGAAATAGACGGTACCCACAGAAACAGACAGAACTAAGTGTACCCTACGTCCTACCCCAAGCGATCGGCTCCCTACTCGTAGATACCCGTGCAGGTCCCACAGTGGGGTGTATCACTCCCCAATATGGCAACCTTAAGACACACAGCTTATTCCTACACGATGCAACAACGTCTTACCTACCAGCCCGGACCCACGCATGCACGTGACCCCGTTGGACTTGCGTTGCCACCGCCACCCTGTTTTGGCCTCGAACAATCAGGCCCAGTAGGCGTGTCCCGTCCTCGACTTGGGTCGAGCTCACAGAGATACGAAATGGGCTACTGGTCTGAAAAGGCCCCCACCAAGCTTCCCACCTAGGCTTGGTCAATTTCTAGAGTTTCCCACTTAACCCCATGCCCACCTACATGTTTCAGATTTGGTTGAGGGTTTCTATTAGTAAATCCACATGCCACCCAAGGCACCCACTTAACCCTCTTGTTAGTCATGTTCATTTACATGTGTGTTTGGTTAAGTCTTACTAATCGTATTTCAAATGCCACTAAAGGCACCCACCAGATTCCTCATGCCACCTAAGGCACCTACTTAACCCTCATGTCCCAACTTACATGTTTATCTGGTTAAGTATTTCTTAATTCATTCAGACCATAACCTCATAAAGACCTCTCACATTAGACTGACATTTATGGCAACTGGATTCGTCGGGCGGTTCCGGGCAGCTTTACACCATAAAAGAGTCTAACCTCGTGTCTTTATAAACGGCATGCTTTAGTTTGGGCCTAGGACCTCTCACATTGGGCTGACATTTGTGACTACTGGATTCGTTGGGCGGTTCTGGGCAATTTTACGTCACAAATGAGTCCAACCTCGTGTTCTAAGCATTGATTATCACTTATAATCTTTTACCCCAGTCTTAATAATCCCCTATTTGAATTATTAAATCAATTCCATTTTTAATGATGTCCATAATTGACTCAATTATGGCCATCCACTTATGGCATGCAAAATCATATCAATTGCACCCCAATTTCTCAATATTAAATTCTTAATATTGCTCCTACCCCACGTTATACGTTCGCAGAATATATGTTAGACTCAGGTAGTCTAATTCATAGCACAAAGATAAATTATCACAACACACATACAACTAAAATAGATCTTATCATAAACGGGGTAAAACTTGCATGTATGGTCATAGTGTTAAACCCAACTAGCATAAATAATCAACCCAAACTTGCATGAATCACATATGTCATAAAGAGGGTAACTTGCATAAGTATTCATGTCAAAGATCTATCATAAAGGGATAAACTTGCATACATGTCATAGATCTATCATAAAGGTGTCGTGAAATCTACACAATCTTTATTAATTAATGCCTAAACTTGCATATATAATTATGATTTACCATATGAATCCACATAACCCAAATAACGTCACTTTTGTGTGATTTGATTAAACATGATCTAATCAACCTAGATAACAGCATCATGATCTTGTAACATATATGATTCATCACAACTTACCATAGAGAATTTACACATATACAACATCATCATCTCATAACATGAAATTTACAACATATGTGTTAACATAGCATAAGATCTACAACATATATGATAATATAAGATCAATATTCCACATCATTTACTTATGATCCAAATCATAACTCAATCTAATTAATTTGCTAATAATCTTGTGAGAATCATCATACTCACAGTTATTGCAGAAAGAGAGTCTTGAATTAGATTAGAAGCGATTAGAATTGGATTAGATTAGCCTTTCTTCCTCTTTAGTTTGCGGCGGCTAAGCTGAATTCCATGGCAACGGCATAACGGCAACTCCTCTATTTTTAATGATGTTTAGGGGTAGTATTAGGGTGTATTTATAGGTTTAGTTAGATGTTTTAGGCCTTAGCATTAACTTTAAAACAAATCAGAACCGTTAGAATTCGTCACAGCCCTCAAAAACAGCCCAAAACCCCATTCAGATGCACCCAGGCCGACCTGGCTCGACCAGGGAGGTCGACCCCCAGGTCGACCCTAGGGTCGACACCCATGTCGACCTGGTCCCCCCCAGGTCGACCTGATCTAGGCGGGGAAATTCCCGCCTAGCCCGTTTTCTACATTTTCGAAATCTGTATCGTTTTCTGATTTTTCGTGAAACTTCTGAAGGCCATATCTCGGTCATACTGACTCCGATTTACGAAATTTCGGACTCTATTTCGCATATTTTTCCGAGATGAACGCAACCGCGAAACCCGTTTCCCTTAATTCTCACATCTGTAATTAATTATTCTTTAATTTGTGAATATCACTGTAAATAGAAATACGGGGTGTTACATTCTCCTCTCCTTAAACGATTTCGTCACCGAAATCTCCAAGTTAGGAAGAACGTATCCTACCATCCAGACAACCATCTACTCAACCATTAAACACTGGCATTTATTGTCCTCATAAAGTCTCTAATGCTGTATGAACATATGGAAGAAGTGTGTGTATATGTTCCTTATCTAATGCAAAATCAGGCGGTCTACTGATTCAGTTGACCTCCTTAATGCAAACCATGATAGTGCCATGCGTCCATTATATATGCGGAAGAACCCTATTGATACAAATTATTTCTACATGTGTGCACAACCATTCACCAAATGCAGTATCCAAATGATAGCACAACCATTACACATCCATTAACCTAATTATGTACACACATTTATGCAATATGCAACATGAAGTGACTGAGCCGATCTAGTGCCTAAAGTGTGTGTATATGCATCCACGAGCAACCACTAGCAAACACTTGCATCCACATGCATCCATCATACATAACATGTTTCAAACACATGTTTACATCCATGGATTTCCTATCTAAAGGTCAAAGATCCGGTCGATGGGATGATACAATTAAAACAAAAGCTCCGTCCTTATTCGACATCGGTTAAGGGAATAATTTCCTTAGTCTCAGCACCGAAGACCGAATTCAACATCAGACTGCCACTCAGAAAATTACCCCCATTAAACGATGTCAAAACTGGAAATCTACAAGATAATTACTATAGTGCACCACCACTAGTATAACAGGATTAGGCGTTACCTGTAGCACCCCACTTCCATTAATGTCACTCACAAAGGGAATGCATTAACTTCCATGGAGGTTTTAAGTGAATATAGAACAGTAAAATTACAACAAGACAGATATAAAATAGTACTTGGAAATTAAAAACTTTATTTCATTGCAGCAGAAGTCAAAACATGTTTGATTACATCATAATACTATAAATCAGAGTCAAGTACAATATCCATCTTGATAAAAACAAATACATAATCCCATTACATAAATAGCCGTTAAAGAAGATAACAAACTGGTTTTTACTTCACGGTCCAAGCTTCCCAAAAGAGACAAAGCAATCCAAACAAACTTCACTAGAACTGAGCCCACTCTGAGGACTTAGAGGGGGAAAAATATGGAAATAGAGGGGGTCAGACATTAAGTCTGGTGAGTACGATAATTCTAACAATGCTATTCTCAAAATAATTAGACTAAGGCATAAGCTGGAAAATAAGGAAATGCCTATGGACTATTGGGTACGGAAGAGCGGATAAAGATAACGTTAAAGGCACCCCTAACTACTACAGAATAATTACTACCCTGCCCCACCTCTAACCTAACAGGATTAGGCGTTGTCCTAATATCTAAACTTAAACAGAAACGGAACAGAATGATCGATACTGAAACAGAATGCTAGTAATGGGCCTTTACCACCCAACAGACCGAAGGTGCAGAAGCAGAATACTAATAATGGGCCTTTACCACCCAGCTAATGGGCCTTTACCACCCCAACAGAAACAGAAGATACAGACTAATCCTTATAGAAACAGAATGTGGAATTAGGTGTACACTAGTAATGGGCCTTTACCACCCGAACAGACGGTACCACGCAGAAACAGACAGGTGTTACCACCCAACAGAAATAGACGGTACCCACAGAAACATACAGAACTAAGTGTACCCTATGTCCTACCCCAAGCGATCGGCTCCCTACTCGTAGATACTCGTGCAGGTCCCATAGTGGGGTGTATCACTCCCCAATATGGCAACCTTAAGACACACGGCTTATACCTACACGATGCAACAACGTCTTACCTACCAGCCCGGACCCACGCACGCACGTGACCCCGTTGGACTTGCGTTGCCACCGCCACCCCGTTTTGGCCTCTAACAATCAGGCCCAGTAGGCGTGTCCCGTCCTCGACTTGGGTTGAGCTCACAGAGATACGAAATGGGCTACTGGTCTGAAAAGGGCCCCCACCAAGCTTCCCACCTAGGCTTGGTCAATTTCTAGAGTTTCCCACTTAACCCCATGCCCACCTACATTTTTCAGATTTGGTTAATGGTTTCTATTAGTAATTCCACATGCCACCCAAGGCACCCACTTAACCCTCTTGTTAGTCATGTTCATTTACATGTGTGTTTGGTTAAGTCTTACTAATCGTATTTCAAATGCCACTAAAGGCACCCACCAGATTCCTCATGCCACCCAAGGCACCTACTTAACCCCCATGTCCCAACTTACATGTTTATCTGGTTAAGTATTTCTTAATTCATTCAGACCATAACCTCATAAAGACCTCTCACATTAGACTGACATTTATGGCAACTGGATTCGCCGGGCGGTTCCAGGCAGCTTTACACCATAAAAGAGTCTAACCTCGTGTCTTTATAAACGCCATGCTTTAGTTTGGGCCTAGGACCTCTCACATTGGGCTGACATTTGTGACTACTGGATTCGTCGGGTGGTTCCGGGCAGTTTTACGTCACAAATGAGTCCAACCTCGTGTCCTAAGCATTGATTATCGCTTATAATCTTTTACCCCAGTCTTAATAATCCCCTATTTGAATTATTAAATCAATTCCATTTTTAATGATGTCCATAATTGACTCAATTATGGCCATCCACTTATGGCATGCAAAATCATATCAATTGCACCCCAATTTCTCAATATTAAATTCTTAATATTGCCCCTACCCCACGTTATACGTTCGCAGAATATATGTTAGACTCAGGTATTCTAATTCATAGTACAAAGATAAATTATCACAACACACATACAACTAAAATAGATCTAATCATAAACGGGGTAAAACTTGCATGTTTGGTCATAGTGTTAAACCCAACTAGCATAAATAATCAACCCAAACTTGCATGAATCACATATGTCATAAAGAGGGTAACTTGCATAAGTATTCATGTCATAGATCTATCATAAATAGATAAACTTGCATACATGTCATAGATCTATCATAAAGGTGTCATGAAATCTACACAATCTTTATTAATTAATGCCTAAACTTGCATATATAATTATGATTTACCATATGAATCCACATAACCCAAATAACGTCACTTTTGTGTGATTTGATTAAACATGATCTAATCAACCTAGATATTAGCATTATGATCTTGTAACATATATGATTCATCACAACTTAGCATAGAGAATTTACACATATACAACATCATCATCTCATAACATGAAATTTACAACATATGAGTTAACAAAGCATAAGATCTACAACAAATATGATAATATAAGATCAATATTCCACATCATTTACTTATGATCCAAATCATAACTCAATCTAATTAATTTGCTAATAATCTTGTGAGAATCATCATACTCACAGTTATTGCAGAAAGAGAGTCTTGAATTAGATTAGAAGCGATTAGAATTGGATTAGATTAGCTTTTCTTCCTCTTTAGTTTGCGGCGGCTAAGCTGAATTCCATGGCAACGGCATGACGGCAACTCCTCTATTTTTAATGATGTTTAGGGGTAGTATTAGGGTGTATTTATAGGTGTAGTTAGATGTTTTAGGCCTTAGCATTAACTTTAAAATAGATCAGAACCGTCAGAATTCGTCACAGCCCTCAAAAACAGCCCAAAACCCCATTCAGATGCACCTAGGCCGACCTGGCTCGACCAGGGAGGTCGACCCCCAGGTCGACCCTAGGGTCGACACCCATGTCGACCTGGTCCCCCCCAGGTCGACCCCCAGGTCGACCTGGTCTGGGTGGGAAAATTCCCGCCTAGCCCGTTTTCTGCATTTTCGAAATCTGTCTCGTTTTCTGATTTTTCGTGAAACTTCTGAAGGCCATATCTCGGTCATACTGACTCCGATTTACGAAATTTCGAACTCTATTTCGCGTATTTTCCCGAGACGAACGCAACCACAAAACCCGTTTCCCTTAATTCTCACATCTGTAATTAATTATTCTTTAATTTGTGAACATCACTGTTAATAGAAATACGGGGTGTTACAGGTTTCACATCAACAAACACAGATTTTATTTGTGCAGTTGGGCGACATGTAAAATTTATCGTCCCAATCAAGATCAGTCAAATCAGTGTACATAAACAAACCGTCTGGTTTGTAAATGAATATTTTATTTATTCACTTCCATGTTAAAAATTATATTTTTAATGATAAAATATTTTCTTTCAACATATGAATTTCTATTCAGTTCACTTACACAATAAAAATGATATTTTTATTTTTCTAACATATTTTAGAAAATTTCGGCGGCATTACGGCATGATACTACAAACGGGACAAGGCCTAGCCTTATCCCCGGTCTAGTAATGGCCCACGCCATACACATATCATTCAAATCAATTTTATTTTTCACACCACAAAATTTCACCAAATATTCTAATCAATCACCAAACAAACAAGTCCATGGTCTGTGGACGAGGGTGTCGGGTGCTACTAAACACCGTCTGCATCCTAGTATATATTTCTAACTAGGAAATAAAATTTAAAGTGAGAAGTTCTCACCAAAGCTAAATCCATTCACCGCGACTCTTCTTATGTAGGAAATCTTCACCTTTTCATTTTTTGTCACTTACGTTGCCCGTATTCACTACCTATATCAAAATCGGATTTTTATCGTTACTTCACATTTATAAAAATCAAATTTTTATGACTTCAACTTCATATTAAAATCGTATTCTTATAACGCCTTTCATATCATAAAAATCAATCCGCTTCATATAATACAAATATCAAATTTGTATCTCGATCTTTGCTTTGTAAAAATCACATCTTTACCTTGCTAACTCAACAATAAAAATCATATCTTTTCTTATATAAAAATATAATCTTTCAACTTATATAAATTCGATCTTTCAATTTATATACATTCCACCTTTCATATCATTAAAATTCCATCTTTCATATCATAAAAATTCCGTCTTTCTTATTTAAATATCTGTTCTTTTTATTTAAAAAGACCTATCCTTTTTCTTTGTAAAAACCTATTCTTTTCTTCATAACTACATACTAAAATCGAAAAGAATAATAAATAATAAATATAAAAACTCACTGGTATTTATTTGGTGGTTGGAGGGGCTGAGAGGGTGGTGCCATCGTCGAGAGGGACCTCTGACAGTCGCGGGTGGTGGCACAAGCAGCTAGGACAGCGGTTTGGGTAGCAGCGTCAGAGTTGATGGGTTCTAGGCTAATGGTTTCCTGGGTCGAGGAAGGAGAGGGGGTGGCGATGGGCTGTGGGGAGGTGGGCGCGGGGATCTGGTGTCTAGTGGCGACCTTCATCAACTGGCAGCGGCTTGAAGGGGGTTTGGGCGAGGTGCTCTTGGGGTGGGGTTACAGAAGGAAGAGAGAGAGTATGGCGGCGTGGGGAGGGGTCGGGGGTGGAGGCACGGTTGAACGGAGGTCGGCTCCGGCGGCGCAAGGTCCAAGGCAGCGACGGGATCCGTGTTTTTCTCTTTTTTTTTAATTTATTTCCTTTTTGAATCGTTGACTGGTATGAGAGAGGGAAGGGAGAGTATAGGGGGTGGGTTTATGTAAAATATATCTTTAATTTAATTTAATTCTCCACTAAAGTTGACTTTCCATCTGAACTCCAATCGAGGCCCAGTGACTATCGTCCCCAGCGTAATACCCCCATTCTGAACACAATGGGATATGTCCCGTAAGCCAATTCAACTGTTATGATCAGTTTCCGTCAAAATCAAAATATAACTCTATATATTGAATTTGAACGTGCATTTCGATTTACCGGGGTCACGTACGGATTCTAAAAATTCCCGAAAAATAGTTTCTAGCTTCGTATTGACGATACGATCCTAACAAAACTAGTTTCGTCGAATTCTGAGACCGTTTGAAAAATGGCCATTTTCAGGTCGACCCGAATTTAATTGAAACTGTTAAAACACGTTTAACTTCGCCACGCTCACATATTGATTCAGAAATTATAAAAAATTCATCTTAGCAATAAATTGACATCCCGGATCCAACAAAAGTGGTTTCATCGAAAACCGAGGTCGTTTGCAAAATTTCCATTTTCAAGGGCCTTTATATATATTAAAATATATATAAATTCCACAGCGACTTTTCTGAATTTTAAACTGGACGTAACTCTCAACTTTTAAAGTGAAATTTCAGTTTCTTACATCCGTTAGAAAGATTTGATTAAACAGATTCCATTATTTCTTGTTTCGTTCAATTCCGACTCAAAACGAATTCTGTATATTCATTTGAAATTCGAAATCGAATTTTCGAACTGCAGGGCCATTTCAGGCTCGTTATATAATTAAATTAAAATTATTCATTTTAACTTCGTCGAAAATAAATTTTCCATCGATATTATTTAAAATAAATCATTTTAAATATTCAAAATCGATTAAAATAACCAAAATAAAAATTTTAAACTGGCTCAGAATTTCCGGGTTGTTACATTAGAGCTTTAAAAATAGCCAGTTTTGCAAACGACCTCAGAATTCGACGAAACTAATTTCGTTGGATCCGCAATGTTAAATTATTGTTAGATGTCAAGTTTCGTGATTTTTAGAATCAGTATGTGGCCGTACGGATTTTTAATGTGAAAAACAATTAGTATATTGACGGTTAAAAATACGCTGTGTGAGCAAACGGAGTCGGAATTCGACGAAACCAGTTTCGTTGGGGCCGTAATGTCAAACTGTAGCTGAATGTCCATTTTTGTGATTTTTGAATATCATGGGTGACTACAGAAATTGTAAAGGATAAATAGAATCAGCGGTTCATTAAAATTGAATATTAAATTGAATATTAAAATATTTAATTTCCACTATAAATAATGCTTAAATTTTTCTAAACCTAGAAAAAATCATTCTCTAGTCAAACAACTTATCCGCCGTAAGTTTTTCATTTCCAGGAATTCTTGGGCTGGTCTTTTTGTCAAACGTGAGTGGGCCGGGAAAGTTAAGTAAAGCCCAGATATAAATAACTCATGTTTATTTTATTTAAATAGTGTACTAACTTGTAAATGACATATCTTGTTCATACGTGATCGAAACTCAGCGAAACAAGATCCGTTGGGATCGTATGGACAGTGTCTACACAATGGAACTGACGGGGAGTGAATCGAAGCTTGTTATAATTTATAGCGAAATAAATTGTCCGTCTGAATCAACAGACGCAAATCGTTATTTAACGGTTAACACGAAATGTGAGTAAAACTCACCAACTCTGAACAGTTATATTTTTATAACGTATTCTTAGAACTGATAATTATCTATTGATTGTTGTGTGTTAACTGTTTGGTTGAATTGCTTATGTATTGGTTGAAATTATAGATAACGATATATATATGTATGTATAAAAATCGTTAACCAAATATTGATTCTGTTTAGCAGAATATTTAATATTGGAATGAAATCGACGTTAATTATATTGTTTAACATCTGTGATGTTTTGGAGGGATACAACTGGATTCCTCAACATTTATTTACTGTTTTTCAGATATTGTAATATATGATGTGATATAAAATCTGTTGATGATTATGTGTGTTTGAATGATATCGATCACCGTTAATTGTTATTTCAAATACCGTGAGAAATACTGGGATGTAAAAAGGGGATTTTCAAAGTATATTTTGAAAATAAATTATTTATATAAAATCAATGGATTTTATGTATAAAAGGAAAAGGATTTTATAAAAGGAAGAAATTATTAAATCAAAGAATATAAAGGAAATTATTTGTAAAAAGAATATGAAGGAAATTATTTGTAAAACAAATATAAAGGAAATTATTTGTAAAACAAATATAAAGGAGTATATTTGTAAAACAAATGTAAAAGGATTATTTACTTAGAAAGTAAATAGAAGTATAAAAAGGAATATTTATTTATGAAATAAATAGAATAAATTATAAAAGAAAATATTTATAAAATCACAGAATTTTATAAAAGGAATATTTATTTAGAAAATAAATAAGATATTATAAGGGATATTTATTTGGAAAACAAATAGAATTAAAATGGAAATATTTGTAACCCATTTACAAATAGGATTGTAAAGGGAATATTTGTAAAACATTTACAAATAGAGTTATAAAAGGAATTATTTATTTATGAAATAAATAGAGTTATAAAAGGGAATTTTAAATAAGATTTAAGTGTTAGAAACTTAATGGATTATATAAAAGAATTAATCGATTAGAGTGAATCGAATTAGAATTAATCGAGTTAGAGTTAATCGATAGGAGTTAATTGAATATGAGTTATTCAAAAGGAGTAAATTTAATATTAGTTATTCAATTAGAGTTAATCAAATATAAGTTATTCGAATAAAGAGTTAACTAGATAGAGTTAATTGAACACAGTTAATCGAATTAGGATTAATTGAATATTAGTTATTCAATTAGAGTTGATCGAATATAGTTATTTGAGATAGAGTTAGTCAAACATAGTTATTCAGGATAAGTTGCCATTTTGTACGACTGCTAGCTTAATTCGTAGGGCCGCAGATTGCCTACAGCGGTCGGATGTTTCCTGAGGGAATCAGGCGTAACCATTGTGATCGCTGCGATCTAGAGTCAAGCGAATGGAGTTAAATCGAATATTAGCTATTTGAAATAAAGTTAAAACAGACATAGTTATTCGAATATAAGTAAATCAAATATTAGTTATTCGATAGGAGTTAGGCAAGCTGAGTTAAATAAGTCGAGTTAATCAAGTAAGTTAATCAAGTTGAGTTAATCAAATTGAGCTAATCGAGTTGAGTTGATCAAACCGAGTTAATCCAATTGAGTTAATAAAAAGAGATAATAGAAAATAATCTATTCGAAAAGTGAGTTAATCGAATATCGTTTATTCAAAAAGAGATAATCGGAATATAGTTTATTTGAAGTGAGTTAATCAAATATCATTTATTCGAAAAGAGGTAGTCGAATATAGTTTATTCGAAGTGAGTTAATCAAATTAGTTATTCGAAAAGTCGAAAAGAGAGAGTTAATCAAATATCATTTATTTGAAAAGAGATTATCGAATATAGTTTACTCGAAGAAAGGAGTTATCGAATAGAGTTTATTTGAGAGAAAGTTATACGTTGAAATTCGATTATATCGAATGTTGGAAAGTAATGTTTTACTTTCCGGTTTTTAAATCAAGATTTATTTATTTAATAAATCATTTATTTATTTATTTAAATTAAGGAAGAAAAGTTATACTTAAAGTTATTATATTTCGAAAGTAAGGGAATTATAACACCACGGTTATAATCAAATGAATTCTGTAAAAGAAGAGGATTCGTAAATAGAATCCGAGGGTTACGTAAGGAAGTTTGGTAAATATTTAAAAGATAAGCTTTGTCTATTCCGAAGTTAAAACGTTGTTCAGTTAAGGTCTGAGAGGTAATTATACCCCAACTTGATCGACTTCCTTCTTAACTAAGGAATGGCTAAGGTTTGATAGTAAAGGATTGTTAAGTGAATTTAGTAAATGAGTGGAATGGTTTGAGTTGGCAGAACGATGTTTTATTTAAACATCTGTTTAAATCCAATAAAGGAGTTTTGGAAATGTTTTCCAAATAAGAATCAGAAATGTTTTCTGATAATAGAAAATAAGAAATGAGAATAAATATGGAAACGTTTCCTAGTGATTAACAACGTATATTTTCTATATTTAGAAAATAAGGATTTAAGAAAAATATGGGATAAGGGAAATAAGGAAATGAATAAATTAATGATAAGTTAATTTAAAAAGGAAAAAATGTGGATTTGTGTTTCGATAAGATTTCCATTTGGAAATACGATCGTTGTTTGCACACGTGTTTTCTTTTATAGTTAAATCACAAACTATCAAAGTTTTTGACCATTTTTCCGTCGTCAATACGAAGAGACCGGGATCAGATTCATGACCTGAAAACCACTCTGTATGGGCGTTAGCATTGCGAATCAAATATGATGAAGAAAATTCAAAACAGAGTTATGTAAGGGCCGTTCTGACGATCCTAAGTAGAAATTGCCTAAGATGGATTTAAAGAATAGTGCCTTCGGTTTGTCCAGTCCCAGGACGACCTGTATGGAAGAATGTCTGACAGAGTATATTTAATAGATCGCGTAAGTTGATCTCTTCGAACGTATGTACGTTTGGTGGCGGAGGAATTCATTTCTCTTAGCTGTATACCCGTGGTATTTTTGGAGAAATCAATTTGTGATTTGGCGGGTATGACGATGTGACATTCAAAGTGAATAAACGTGTGATTTGTCAGAGATAAGTGTGGCCTCTAGCCTCACAACCGGGAAATGACAAAAATCGGGCAGGCAACATGGCTATGTGGGTTGCTTCCATTAGGGTGTATTATCACCTATCTAGAGATATTCATTTCATTCTTTAAATCTATTCGATGCTGTCTTATTCGGGAAAAGGTTGCTGATCCCAACCGTTGGTGATATACATTCGATACACTCAAGCGAAATGAGTGGTCGGTCATGTGTGGCCGGGTTGCAAGATGTTCTTGTTGAACCCAGTGTATTCCTCCCTAGAGGTACACTATCGGAATGTGGTTCCATACCTTGTCATAGTTGGAAATCCATTATCCAATAAGCGCTCGCGGTTTTTGATTGTATACTATGTATGTAGAACGTGAGATGAAAGCGTTTGTGCTAGATGATTATTATATTGTGATTGATAGAACTATTATAATATCAAAAGGATTTTGATATAAAGATTATTTTGGATTCTCATAAGGGAAAAATCCGTTCTGTTATACGGCGTGGTCTTATGAGATATCGTTTAAGCGCTCAAACTGTTTTATTCACACCAGTCCCATGACTGACCCAGAGTTTATTTTGTTTTGTTTTCCCTAAACTCTTGGGTGCCCAATTTTGTACGGGAAGTCAAGTAGTCGGGATTTACAGATACTTGGAGAGCTTGGAGCAGGAGGCTTCAAGATCATATATCTATTATTCATTTCCATTGTGTTGTAAGTGCTGTACTTTGATAATGATATATATTCAAGTACAGATTTGTATTTCAAAGATATGTTATATAGTTTATTTTATTCGTTCCGCCGTGAGGTTCGTGTTACTCTGATGTTGTATGTTCTTCTTCCTCTATTCTAAGTTTCTATCTTATATATTCTCATCCTATAACTTCTTTCATGGACTATCCGGTATTTTCCGACGCTTGGAGTGTCGACATTGAGTATATGTCGGTAGCCAAGGTCGACAAAAACCCCGGGTCGTTACAGTGGTATCAGAGCTTCAGGTTAAGTTAATTACCTTGGCTCTGTGGCGTGACTCAGTGGAGATGGGGTTAGCAATACCCTAGATTGAGTTTGAGTGTATATATATGAGCGCGTATTTGTTATTTGATGTAAAAATGGTTTTATATTGTGTAGATTTATTGGTTGAGTTGTTTATGGGTTCTGATCGATCAGTTTGATCCACTGTATCGGTAGGAGTTTCTAAACACTCGAATACGATGGGTCGACACAATATGTTTTGAAAAGAGGGTAAATGAAAATAATTTTTACCCAAAGTATATTTTGATATAGAGAAAATATATATATATTGGAATTATAATATATTGGATATATTGGTTGTTATTATAATCGTGTAAGATTATAAAAAGTGAAATGGTTATGTAAATAACCAATCAAAATTCGTATAAGCGTTATGAAATGAATTAAATCTGAATTTAAATCAGAATTGAAATTAAAACTCTGGAAGTTTGAATAAGAGTTTGTAAATGGACTTGGATTAAATATATGAGAATTTTAAAATCCTAGGAGATTTTAATTTGTTTTAAAGGCCGTGTGAATGATAATTTGAAAATTAATTTCAAATTGGAAATGTTTAAATATGGTTTTGAAAATGATATAGTATTGAACTCAGTGCAATAGCTGGAAAATAGATTCCGATGATGACAGCTGCATCATCGGTGTTCATTTTCGAATTTCTAAGTGATGGATTACTACCAAAGTTATTATTTTTGAATTGATTTGAGAAAAGCAAGTCGTTTTGAATCCTAAAAAGGAAAGTTTGATTTTCGATATGGTAAACTGTTTAAAATTCCCCGGGAAAGATTGTTTGGATTAAAAAAACAAATTTAAATAAAAATTTGTGGAAATAAATTGAAATTAAATTGAAAACCAATTTAGTGGAAATTGAGTTGGATTAGAATGATATTGAGAAAATTGGATTTGTGACATAGGAATCCGAAATGGTATTGGATTGGTGAGTTAAGAGTTTGAAAATCCAGAACGTAACAATTGTTTGAAATTTGATTTGGCTTGGATAAGCGAATGGTTGTGTTGGCGATAAAAGTGATTCGAGTTTGATTGGTATAACATTAGTATATGTTGGATTGATAACAGGTGAAAGGGATATAATGATATGCCCGACAAAAAGGTACAAGTTTATATTTGGTATAAGCATGAGATTTAGGAGCCGAATTGGCAAGCCGCTTGGCTGTTTGATTTTCTTTTGGGTTGGAGAAGGCCTAAAGAGGCGAGTTGTACTTGTACCTGTTGACCAGTACAAAGGAGGTGCTGGCGAAATTTTTCGAAAATTTCGGGTGTCAGAATAATTTCAGGATTTTTGAAAATTTTCGTTAATAGAAATAAATTAATATTTTATTTGGAATTAATTGGTTCAGTTGAAACTGAAGTCAAGAAGTGAAGAAATAATTTTAACCCAGTTGGTGGAGTTTGTTTTCTACCTTAGCAATTTCGAGGACGAAATTATTTTAAGTGGGGAAGAATGTAACGACTCGTATTTTTCTACGATATATAATTAACTTATTTAATTATATAAATAGTGATTTAGAATTCAAATGGTCATTTAATTAAATTATATTGAATATTTAATTAATATAAATAACAGAATAATATATTTAATCCAGAAATAATCAAAAATAGTGGAATTCACAATATTGTGTAAATTGGATTATTTAAAATATATAATTCAGTTTAGAGTTGAATTATATTCACGAATATATTATTTAAACGAAATTTGAACATATAATTATATTATAATTATAATCGAGCTCAAAATGGCGCGGTAGTTCGTAATTTGGCAATTCGAACTTTAAACGAATATACATAATCCGTTTTAAGTCGGGTTTCTATGAAACAAGAAACGTTCAGAGCTGGTGAAGTATATTTTTCTAATGGAAAAGAAAAATCGGGATTTCGTCGTGTAGATTTTGATTTATATCCAAATCAAAATTTAGAACAGTCGCTGTGGGATTCCTTTAAAATTTATATCGATTTATTTATATTATTTTTTTGGGATTTAAATATAAATCGAATACCGATATAACTGGGAAATTGGAAATATTAAGTTATAAATCCAATTACAGCTGTATGATATTCTGTTGGGAATATATACGATAATATTCATTTATAAATATTTAATTTATTTATTTTAAATATATTTATATATTTAAAAGGGTTATTTAGAGCTTTAAAAATAGCCAGTTTTGCAAACGACCTCGGAATTCGGCGAAACTAATTTTGTTGGATCCACAATGTTAAATTATTGTTAGATGTCAAGTTTCGTGATTTTTAGAATCAGTATGTGGCCATACGGATTTTTAATGTGAAAAACGTTAGTATTTTGACGGTTAAAAATACGTTGTGTGAGAAAATGGAGTCGAAATTCGACGAAACTCGTTTCTTGGGACCGTATTGTCAAACTGCAGCTGCATGTCCATATTCATGTTTTTGAATATCATGGGTGACCACATGAATTATAAAGGATAAATAGAATCAGCGGTTCATTAAAATTGAATATTAAATCGAATATTAAAATATTTAATTTCCACTATAAATAATCCTTAAATTTTTCTAAACATAGAAAAAATCATGCTTTGGTCAAACAACTTATCTGCGTAAGTTTTTCATTTCCAGGAATTTTATTCGACCTTGAAAAATCCAAAACAAACGATATAAATTTCTATAAATTATTGTACATATATATTTGCAATCCTATCAGCATACTCTTCAATCTCGTATCAACTATTTAAGGTGCGATCGACATTCAGAGCAAGGGTTTTTGGGACAGCGTGCCTAAGGTTGGGAACTGCTCGAGATTGAGCGAGCTTGGGTTTGTTTCGATCTTAGATTCGTAATGAGGAAGCAAAACCGAACTTGTGGACTTGATTTTGTTGAGTACGGTGAAGTTTTGTGGTCGATGGTTTTCTGGGTGTTGCGGTTAAAAGTAAAGAACGGATTTTTACCTAGCAGTTCGGAGGTGATGCGATTGGCATGGGTGCAGAGAGAAGGAGATGGAGAATGAAATGGTGGTTTCAGTTTTGTTGATTTATGAAGTATGGGAGGAGAACGTTGGGATTTTGTTCGGTAATGGAGTGTTCGAATAATACTGTAAGGAGTTAGTATTGAACGGAGAAGAAGACTTCTAAGGCTGGTCTTTTTGTCAAACGTGAGTGGGTCGGGAAAGTTAAGTAAATCCCAAAAATAAATAACTCATGTTTATTTTATTTAAATAGTGTACTAACTTGTAATGACATATCTTGTTCATACGTGATCGAAACTCAGCGAAACAAGATCCGTTGGGATTGTATGGACGACTTCTACACAATGGAACTGACGGGGAATGAATCGAAGCACATTACAATTTATAGAGAAATAATTTGTCCGTCTGAATCAACAGACGCAAATCGTTATTTAACGGTTAACGCGAAATGTGAGTAAAACTCACCAACTCTAAACAGTTATATTTTTATAACGTATTCTTAGAACTGATAATTATCTGTTGATTGTTGTGTTTTAACTGTTTGGTTGAATTGGCTATGTATTGGTTGAAATTATAGATAATAATATATATATATATATAAATCGTTAAACAAATATTGATTCTGTTTAGCATAATATTTCATATTGAAATGAAATAGACGTTAATTATACTGTTTAACATCTGTGATGCGGGGAAACAGGTTGGAGGGATCCAACTGGATTCCTCAACATTTATTTACTGTTTTTCATATATTGTAATATATGATGTGATATAAAATATGTTGATGATTATGTGTGTTTGAATGATATCGATCGCTGTTAATCTGTATTTCAAATACCGTGAGAAATACTGGGATGTAAAAAGGGGATTTTCAAAGTATATTTTGAAAATAAATTATTTATATAAAATCAATGGATTTTATATATAGAAGGAAAAGGAATTTATAAAAGGAAGAAATTATAAAATCAAAGAATATAAATGGAATTATTCGTAAAAAGAATATGAAGGAAATTATTTGTAAAACAAATATAAAGGAAATTATTTGTAAAACAAATATAAAGGAGAATATTTGTAGAACAAATGTAAAAGGATTATTTACTTAGAAAGTAAATAGAAGTATAAAAAGAAATATTTATTTATGAAATAAATAGAATAAACTATAAAAGAAAATATTTATAAAATCATAGAATTTAATAAAAGGAATATTTATTTAGAAAATAAATAAGATATTATAAGGGATACTTATTTGAAAAAAAATAGAATTAAAAAGGAAATATTTGTAAACCATTTACAAATAGAATTAAAAAGGAAATATTTGTAAACCATTTACAAATAGGATTTAAAAGGGAATATTTGTAAAACATTTACAAATAGAGTTATAAATGGAATTATTTATTTTTGAAATAAACAGAGTTATAAAAGGGAATTTTAAATAAGATTTAAGTGTTAGAAACTTAATGTATTATATAAAAGAATTAATCGATTAGAGTTAATCGAATTAGAATTAACCGAGTTAGAGTTAATTGATAGGAGTTAATTGAATATGAGTTATTCAAAAGGAGTTAATTGAATATTAGTTATTTAATTAGAGTTAATCGAATATAAGTTATTCGAATAAAGAGTTAACCAGATAGAGTTAATTGAACATAGTTAATCGAATTATGGTTAATTGAATATCAGTTATTCAATTAGAGTTGATCGGATATAAGCTATTCAAATAAAGAGTTAACCAGATTGAGTTAATTGAACAAAGTTAATCGAATTAGGATTAACTGAATATTAGTTATTCAATTAGAGTTGATCTAATATAGTTATTTGAGATAGAGTTAGTCAAACATAGTTATTCAGGATGAGTTGCCATTTCGTACGACTGCTAGCGTAATTCGCAGGGCTGCAGATAGCCTACGGCGGTCGGATGTTTCCTGAGGGAATCAGGCGTAACCATTGTGATCGCTGCAATCTAGAGTCAAGCGAATGGAGTTAAATCGAATATTAGCTATTCGAAATAAAGTTAAAACAAACATAGTTATTCGAATATAAGTAAATCAAATATTAGTTATTCGATAGGAGTTAGGCAAGTTGAGTTAAATAAGTCGAGTTAATCAAGTAAGTTAATCAAGTTGAGTTAATCAAGTTGAGCTAATCGAGTTGAGTTAATCAAACCGAGTTAAACCAATTGAGTAAATCGAAAAGAGATAATCGAATATAATCTATTCGAAAAGTGAGTTAATCGAATATCGTTTATTCGAAAAGAGATAATCGAATAAAGTTTTTTCGAAGTGAGTTAACCGAATATCGTTTATTCGAAAAGAGATAATCAAATATAGTTTATTCGAAGTGAGTTAATCGAATTAGTTATTCGAAAAGTTGAAAAGAGAGAGTTAATCGAATATCGTTTATTCGAAAAGAGATTATCGAATATAGTTTATTCGAATAAAGGAGTTATCAAATAGAGTTTATTCGAGAGAGAGTTATACGTTGAAATTCGATTATATCGAATGTTGGAAAGTAATATTTTACTTTCCGGTTTTTAAATCAAGTTTTATTTATTTAATAAATCATTTATTTTTTTATTTAAATTAAGGAAGAAAAGTTATACTTAAAGTTATTATATTTCGAAAGTAAGGGAATTATAACACCACGGTTATAATCAAATGAATTCGGTAAAAGAAGAGGATTCGTAAATAGAATCCGAGGGTTACATAAGGAAGTTTGGTAAAGATTTAAAAGATAAGCTTTGTCTATTCTGAAGTTAAAACGCTGTTTAGTTAAGGTCTGAGAGGTAATTATACCCCAACTTGATCGATTCCTTCTTAACTAAGGAATGGCTAAGGTTTGATAGTAAAGGATGGTTAAGTGAATTTAGTTAATGAGTGAAATGGTTTGAGTTGGCAGAACGTTGTTTTGTTTAAACATCTGTTTAAGTCCAATAAAGGAGTTTTGGAAATGTTTTCCAAATAAGAATCAGAAACGTTTTTTGATAATAGAAAATAAGAAATGGGAATAAATATGGAAACGTTTTCCAGTGATTAATAACGTATATTTTCTATATTTAGAAAATAAGGATTTAAGAAAAATATGGGATAAGGGAAATAAGGAAATGAATAAATTAATGATAAGTTAATTTAAAAAGGGAAAAATGTGGATTTGTGTTTCGATAAGATTTCCATTTGGAAATACGATCGTTGTTTGCACACGTGTTTTCTTTGATAGTTAAATCACAGACTATTAAAGTTTTTGACCAATTTTCCGTCGTCAATACGAAGAGACCGGGATCAGATTCATGACCTGAAAACCACTCTGTATGGGCGTTAGCGTTGCGAATCAAATATGATGAAGAAAATTCAAAACAGAGTTATGCAAGGGATGTTCTGTCAATCCTAGGTAGAAATTGCCTAAGATGGATTTAAAGAATAGTGCCTTCGGTTTGTCCAGTCCCAGGACGACCTGTATGGAAGAATGTCTGACAGAGTATATTTAATAGATCGCGTAAGTTGATCTCTTCAAACGTATGTACGTTTGGTGGTGGAGGAATTCGTTTCTCTTAGCTATATACCCGTGGTATTTTTGGAGAAATCAATTTGTGATTTGGCGGGTATGGCGATGTGACATTCAAAGTGAATAAACGTGTGATTTGTCAGAGATAAGCGTGGCCTCTAGCCTCACAACCGGGAAATGACAAAAATCAGGCAGGCAGCATGACTATGTGGGTTGCTTCCATTAGGGTGTATTATCACCTATCTAGAGATATTCATTTCATTCTATAAATCTATTCGATATTGTCCTATTCCGGAAACGGTTGCTGATCCCAACCGTTGGTGATATACATTCGATACACTCAAGCGAAATGAGTGGTCGGTCATGTGTGGCCGGGTTGCAAGATGTTCTTGTTGATCCCAGTGTATTCCTCTCTAGAGGTACACTATTGGAAGGTGGTTCCATACCTTTTCATAGCTGGAAATCCATTATCTAATAAGCGCTCGCGGTTTTTGATTGTATAATATGTATGTAGAACGTGAGATGAAAGCGTTTCTGCTAGATGATTATTATATTGTGATTGATAGACACTACTATAATATCAAAAGGATTTTGATATAAATATTATTTTGGATTCTCATAAGGTAAAAATACGTTCCGTTATACTGCGTGGTATTATGAGATATCGTTTAAGCGCTCAAACTGTTTTACTCAAACCAGTCCCATGACTGACCCAGAGTTTATTTTGTTTTGTTTTCCCTAAACTCTTGGTTGCCCAATTTTGTACGGGCAGTCAAGTAGTGTAACACCCCACGTCCACAAAGGAAATGCATTAACTTCAATGGAGCATTTTAAGTAAGTATAGAACATAAAATCACAACAAGACAGATATAAGCAGTACTTGAAAATTTAAAACTTTATTTCATTGCAGCGGATAAACCCATATGTTTGATTACATCATCAAAAACCATAATCTAAAGTCAAGTACATCATATCCATCTTGATAAAACAAAGTACATAAACTGAAAGACATAATCCCCAACGTCAAAATAGCCATAAATAAAGAGAAGCTGAACTTTACTTCAGCGATCCAAGCAATCTTCTAAAAGCAGTCCAAAATCAAGCTCCACTGGTGTTAGTTCCAACCTGGACACCTGGGGGGGAGAGGAAGGAAAGAGATGGAAAAGGGGGGGTCAGACATAAAGTCTGGCGAGTGCGGTAACTCTAACAATATAATTAACAAAGTAACTAGGCTAAGGCATAAGTTGGAAAGGAAGGAAATGACCATGAACTATTGAGTATGACAGAGTAAACAAGAAAACCAGATGAACAACGATAATGTTAAAGGCACACCTAAACCACTACAAGATAATTACTATAGTGCACCACAACTAGTATAACAGGATTAGGCGTTACCCTAATGTTTAAACTGGAATAGAACCGAAACAGAATAATCTATACAGAAATAGAATACTAGTAATGGGCCTTTACCACCCGAACAGAGACAGAAACAGAATAATCCTTACGGAAACAGAATGTAGAATTAGGTGTACACTAGTAATGGGCCTTTACCACCCCAACAGACGGTACCACGCAGAAACAGACAGGTGTTACCACCCAAAAGAAACAGACGGTACCAACATAAACAGACATAACTAAGTGTACCCTAAGTCCTACCCCCTAGCGATCGGCTCCCTAACTCGTAGATACCCATGCAGGACCCACAGTGGGGTGTATCACTCCCCAATATGGCAACCTTATACCACGCAAGGAATGCACAGCTTATACCTACATGATGCAACAACGTCTTACCTACCAGCCCGGACCCACGCACGCACGTGACCCCATTGGACTTGCGTTGCCACCGCTAACCCGTTTTGGCCTCTAACAATCAGGCCCAGTAGGCGTGTCCCGTCCTCGACTCGGGTCGAGCTCACAAAGTGTTAGCCTACTTTGTGAACTAGGCTACACAAAGCCAAGAAACCAACCATTGAAGAGTATTTTAAGTTATAAGACTTCGGTTCGGATTGGAAGAAAACACTACAGTTCAAATTGATAGCTGCGGTTGTTCGGATCGGATAGGATCCTCTATTCGGATCGGATTAGAGCAGCATATTGGATCGGATCGGATAGAGATCTCTGTTCGGATCGGATGTCTCTTACTGGATAGATTGGTAAAGCATGTCAAGTCGGATCGGAGGACAACTAAATCTCGCATGGAAATCCATCTGCTTGTCACGACGCTGGAGCGGAGCGGAATAGATTAGAGAGGGAGAGACGTCCAAGCCATTCCGGTTCGTATCGGGTATCCCGATCCGAACCCCTTGCCTGTGCGCCTCCGACCCGCACCCATGATCCAAGTTAGTCTCCTGTAAAATCGCCTGGAGAACCGGACCGGATATGACTAATTCCTACCCCTAACGTCCATCTCTTTGATGTGTTGTCAGCTTGATAGTTCATCCGAACCCGAAGAGAGTGCGATGGATGACACGTGTTCCGACCCGGATTGAATCTCAGGCAAATTCACACCTATAAATACCCCATCTAGAGACAAAGAGAAGGATCTTTTTTGAGCACTTGAAGAATTCAATCACCTCCAACATCCGAACTCCATTACTCCCGGAAAATCCAAATCATCTTTTATTTCTTGTTTTAGTCAATTGAGTGAACAAAAGTGAGTTGTGAGTGAATCTTTCATTGTATTTACAACTGAATTATTGAATATAGTAAAGAATAAGTGGACGTAGGCATTTGTTCGCCGAACCACTATAAATCTTGTGTGTTCATTTTTATTTCTATCTTGTTTTATCTTGTTTCAAATCAATTTGGGTGTTAGAACCATTTTTGGGTCTAACATTTTGGTGCTTTCACTGAGAATTCCTCATCTAAATTCTTTATTTTCCGGGATCTCTTTCTACTTTTTGGACCGTCGAGTTCAAAGAAGTGAATCCTTAAGTTTCTCCGCTTTCTTACATTCGTTGAAGTAATTGTCAAAGACTCATGGCCAAAGGAAAAGGCAAGGAAGTTCAGTCTGTTCAAGGAAATGGAGCTGGCGAAGATCAGCAACATGCTGTTGTAACAAGGTCGCGGGGGCAGAGTTCAGCAGCAGGAAGAATCAATGCAGGAAATCCGAACCGACAGCAAGGGGAGAGTTCCGATCCGATCCGGGTAGGAGACTCTGAAGCAGTGCACTCCCCCAATCTTAACCGATCCGACCAGGCACCCCAGCTCCGATCCGACCCGGCTTCCTACCTCCGATCCGACCCGATGCTTGGTGAAGCTGGAACATCTACTCGAGTCCCCACGAATGCTCCAATTCCAGCTGCCAGGGTTGGAGATCAGGTCAACCCATCTGCGCCCATCACTCAAGGAGATTTCTCGCGCTTGCTTGATATG
The DNA here is from genome assembly GCA_030737875.1 of Allium sativum. Classification (NCBI taxonomy): domain Eukaryota; kingdom Viridiplantae; phylum Streptophyta; class Magnoliopsida; order Asparagales; family Amaryllidaceae; genus Allium; species Allium sativum. The sequence continues at coordinate 736,086,255 of CM060924.1, read as the reverse complement.
CTTGAGAGCACGAGGGAAGCTATGAGAGTTCATGAGCGCACTAATCTCATGATGCAGGAAAATATGAGGCTCATGAGTCGGGAGATCAATGAGCTCCGCCGGCAAAGAACTCCGTCACCGGTTCGTCACACACCTGTAGATCAATCTTCATCTTCCGAGGAAGAGAGGCCCCGTGAACGAAGGCCACTCGAGCGACCTCAGAACGTGGAGCAGCTAACGTTTGGATCTTTGGGATCTCGCGAGGATATCGCACGAGCATTAGGAAACGATAGCCCTACTCGGGGGCAAAGACTCCAGTCCCCTCTTCCCGAGATCGACCGGGAACACAGGGAAAGGAATCGAGTAGAGGCAGCTCGAAGAAGAAGGGCATCTCCTGAGCAAGAGCCCCGAAGGAACTCGGACACTAGGGCCAGGGAACCTGAGCAGCCCCTAACTAGTGCCGATGTGCAGGCAATGGTTCGCCGAATCATGTCCGAGAGCCGGAATTATACAAATGAAGACTATGGCATTGAGCGAAGCCATACTCCGTTCACTGACGATATCCTAGACTTCCAGTTTCCCCGGCGCTTTAACTTGCCACAGATGGACAAGTATAACGGAAGGACTGACCCAGGACAACATTTGATGCGGTATTCGTGGCTCATGAATGTCGCTGCTGCCCCTGATGAAGTGAAGTGCAAAGCATTCCCAATCTACCTAGAAGATGTGGCATTATTCTGGTTTACCCGACTTCCTCCTCGTTCAATTTCTAATTACAAAGAACTAAGCGAGCGTTTCATGAACCAGTTCCGACTACATGCCCGAAAGTCCAAGAGTGTTATTGAATTGTCGAGAATCAAACAGGCACCGGGAGAGTCTTTAAGGGCATATCTAGATCGTTTTAACCAAGCTGTAACTGAGGTCAGTGACCCGCACGAGCCCACTATTCTGATGGCATTGAAGGAAGGAGTCGATCCTGAATCCGAGTTTGGAGACTACCTTTCTGGGAAAACACCCCCCACAAGGGCGATATTCTACGAAAAAGCCGATATTTATCTGAGACGAGAGGAAGCCAGGGCAAACCGAAAAAGAAAGTCTGAGACAGCTTCAAAGGAGAATGTGCAGAGTAATATTGCCGTGAAGCAGTCTGGGGATAGTTCTGGCAAGGTTGAAGTAAATGTAGGAAACAAGGGTGGAAACAGCAATACTGGAAATGGTGGAAACAACAACAACCGTAATTCGAACGGTAACAGGAGAAACAGAAATAGGGGAAGCGACCCTAACAAAAGGCCCCGATTCCAGAACTACGAGAACTATACACCATTGAATGACACCCTGGAAAATATTTACCTGGATACGTACAATGTGTTGCAGTACAAAAGACCGCCACCTCGTGATTCGACCGAGAAAGAAATGGCGACAGGGAAATTTTGCTTGTTTCACGGAACACATGGACATTCGACCAATGAATGTCGGCATTTGAGGGATGTAATTGAAAAGCTGCTGCGTGAAGGAAAGTTGGATGAGTACAAGGTTGCCCCGAGGGACAGGGGGCAAGGAGAGCAGGCTCCAAAACAGATCCTACCTGCTCCTAAGCCTACCGCGCAGCAGAAAGGTAAAGGGATCGTCATCAACTCCATAGTAGGCGGACCTCACCCGGCAATCCGAAGTTTTAGGTCAATGGACCAATATGTGAATGCTGCCAAGCATCTAGATGTGAATGAAGGTGACGATTTGGAAGATGTCACCCCTATAAAACAACAAAAAACCATGTTCGATGACGTGGTATTTCGCAGCCGAGACAACACGGGGATGCAATCTCCCACCAATGATCCGTTGGTTATTACTACCACCATTGGGCCGGCCTTGGTCCATAAGGTATTAGTAGACAACGGAAGTTCCGTTAATATTTTGTTCAAGAAGTCATTTGATCAGATGAAGCTCGAGCCCGAAGATCTGAAACCTTGTGAAGGATGGATTAGAGGCTTCAACGGAGCGACGACAGCTCCCATGGGATATATAGAGTTGCCCGTGACCCTAGGGCAAGGAGAACGTAGAAGAGTGCGAATGCTTCAGTTCGTAGTATTGGACGTAGATTCGCCATATAACGCATTTTTAGGGAGACCTGCCCTCGCTGAATTTAGAGTTTGTATTGCCCCTTGGTGCTTGTTACTAAAGTTCCCAACCGAAGCTGGGACTGGAGTAATAAGAGGGGATCAGGTTTCTGGACGAGCCTGCTATGTGGCCGAACTGAAGATGTTGATGAAAGGAGTTAATGCTGAGAGTAAGGATGCCTCATCTCCCTCAAAGGGGGACTCGGCATAGCAATTAGAGAGATTGAACCCAAGGGAGTTGCCCAAAGGAATGCCTGAAGACCTGGATCCTAGAAAAGACGAGGAACCAGAGGCTAGGAATGCAACTCCTAATGAAGCGACAGTGGAAATTCCTGTTGATAAAGCTGATCCGACGAAAGTTTTGAAGATTGGTTCCCAATTGGATCCACGTCGTGCTGAAGAGCTGACGGACTTCTTGAAGGCAAACTTAGATGTGTTCGCCTGGACCCATGCTGACATGTGTGGGATATCGCCTTCCATTATCAGTCACAAATTGAATGTAAATCCGAAGCATCCGCCTGTGAAGCAAAAGAGACGCATGCTGGGCCCAGAGAGGTCGGCTGCTCTCAAAGAGGAAGTAGAGAAATTGAAGCAAAATGGATTTATTCGAGATTCGACTTATCCCGACTGGATATCGAATCCTGTCTTGGTAAAAAAGCCAAACGGAAAGTGGCGAACTTGTATTGACTTTTTAGACTTAAATAAGGCTTGCCCAAAAGATAGTTTCCCACTTCCCAGGATTGACCAGCTTGTAGACTCGACATCAGGTCATGAACTTCTCTCTTTCATGGATGCATACTCTGGATACAATCAAATTCCTATGCATGTACCAGACCAAGAGCATACAAGTTTCATTACGAATTTGGGGTTATATTGTTATGTTGTAATGCCGTTCGGATTAAAAAACGCTGGAGCTACTTATCAGCGATTGGTAAATAGAATGTTTTATGATCAAATAGGAAAAACTATGGAAGTTTATGTGGACGATATGCTTGTTAAATCAAAGCAGTCTTCCAGTCATACGCAAGACTTAGCGGAAATGTTTGGTATCTTACGAAAATACCGTATGAAATTGAATCCTTTAAAATGTTCATTTGGAGTGGCGTCGGGAAAGTTCCTTGGCTTCATTGTGAGTTCCCGAGGAATTGAGATCAACCCTAGCCAGATAGCGGCGATTAGAAATATCGAAGAACCAAGGAGAATTAAAGACGTCCAAAGTCTGGCAGGGAAGGTAGCGGCGCTGAGTAGATTCATCTCCAAAGCCACCGATAAATGTGTTCCGTTTTTTGATTTGATAAAAAGGGGAAAGAAGAACTTCCAGTGGACTCCCGATTGTGTCGAGGCCTTTCAAAATCTGTTAGAGCTGTTAGAGAAACCGCCAATCTTATCAAAGCCCGTAGATCACGAAGAACTATTTGTTTATCTAGCAGTCTCGGCTCACGCTGTCAGCACAGCCCTGGTTCGAGAAGAAGACAAAGTACAAAGGCCAGTATACTATGTGAGTAAGAAATTAGCAGCGGCAGAGCGCAACTACCCAAAGATCGAGAAGCTTGCTTACAGCCTCCTGATTGCATCCCGAAAACTTCGTCACTATTTCCAAGCCCATCCAATAACCATATACACAGATCAGCCGTTAAGACAGGTGTTGCAGAGACCCGAAGCGTCGGGAAGGTTGATTAAATGGAACATAGAACTAAGCCAGTTTGATTTGAATTTTCAACCACGAAAGTCAATCAGGGGGCAAGCTCTAGCAGACTTTATTGCGGAGTTCACCATTCTAGAGGAAGAAATAATCAATGACCGAGTGGTCAAATCCGAGGATAAGCTAGAGATGAATCCGTGTAAATTATATACAGATGGAGCTAAAAACGACCGAAGATCCGGAGCTGGAATTGTCTTAGTCACTCCCGAGGGACGGTCGTTATATTACGCCCTGCGATTAGAATTTTCGGCAACAAACAATGACTCTGAGTATGAAGCCCTGATTGCCGGGCTGAAACTCGCTAAAGACCTCGGAGTAAAAATGATGGACATATTTTGTGACTCTAAGATTGTTGTTTGTCAAGTGCGAGAGGAATTCGCGGCTCGAGGACCTCGACTTGTCGCTTACCTCAAGAAAGTGAAAGAGCTATTAAATAGCTTAGAGCGGTACAACATAACACATATTCCCAGAGTAGAAAACCAGAAAGCGGATAGACTAGCAAAATTGGCTAGTTCTGACAATCCAGAAGAGACTGAGGTAATTCCAATTGAAACGTTGGAGTCGCCAAGCTTTGAGTCAATGGAAATTGAATTCGTTCTTGAAGCGGAACCAGAGAAGGAGTCATGGATGACTCCAATCAAGAGTTTTCTTAAGAATGGGACACTCCCATCGAAGAAAAGTGAGAAAAGAGCTGTAGTTCGCAAAGCTACCAGATATGTTATGCAAGACGATACTCTCTATAGACAAGGATTTTCTATGCCCCTGTTACGATGTATCACACACGACGACATCAGGCGTGTACTGAGAGAAGTGCACGAAGGTGAGTGTGGAGATCATACAGGAGGTCAAACTTTAGCAAAGAAAATATTGCGGTACGGATACTTCTGGCCTACAATCAACAAAGATGCAGCTGATTATTCACGACGCTGCGATAAGTGCCAGAGATTCGCCAAAATCCCCAGGGCACCGTCAACCCAGCTTAAATCGATGGCGAGTCCTTGGCCATTTGCCACATGGGGAATCGATATCATTGGAGTGTTACCGATTGCTAAAGGAGGGGCTAAGTATGCCATAGTAGCCGTGGATTATTTCACAAAGTGGGTGGAAGCTGAGCCCTTGACTAAGATCACCACAAGAAAGGTGATAAGTTTTGTGGTCAGAAATATTATATGCCGATTCGGAATCCCAAGAACGATTGTTACTGACAACGGGACCCAATTTGATAGCACTGAATTCAGAAATTTTTGCCAGAAATATAAGATAGACAAACGATATACTGCAGTTGCCTATCCACAATCTAATGGGCAAGTGGAGGCGATAAACAAGGTAATAAAATCCATCCTCAAGAAGCGATTAGAGCGTGCAAAGGCAAAATGGGTCGATGAATTGCCCCTAGCCCTGTGGGCATACCGAACAACGTTCAAAACGGCTACCGGTCATACCCCTTTCTCTCTCTCCTTTGGCTCAGAAGCAGTAATTCCAGTTGAACTGGAAGTTCCTTCCCACAGGGTGACGTATTATGACCCGATGACGAATCGGGCACTTTTACTTGAGTCTCTTGATGAAATCGAGGAGAAAAGGGACGAAGCAGATTTGCGTGCAGCAAGACATCGGCGTCAGATGGCACGCTATTATGACAAAAAAGTTCGTCTCAGAACTTTTGAACCAGGAGATTTGGTGCTAAAGAGAGTTTTTCCATCCCTTCCTCACCTCGGCCCAAAATGGGAAGGACCCTTTGTCATCCGACGGAAACTTGAAAAAGGAACCTTCAAGTTAACGACCGTAGATGGCGAAGAAGTTCCTCGAGCGTGGAATGCCCAACACTTAATGCGATATTTGGATTAGAAATGCCATATTTTTTGTTATTTTTACTGTGGATTCTGTAACAAGACATGCTTTGCCTTGGGAAAATCTGATGATATGAATAAAGGACTATAAAGTGGACGTAGGCTACGATTTAGCCGAACCACTATAAAAATATTGTGCGTTATTTACTTTTATGCATTTACATTCATTAGTTGTTCTGTTGTGATTATAAAACACAGGATAACTCAGAGCCTAAAAAAGGTTGAAACAGTTTGGACATAAAAAGAAGCACAATGATTATTTGTGCAATAAGACATAAAAGAATGAGAAAACGACATTCTAACTCTAACTCTCCAGAGAAAGAGAGAGAGTATAAAAGCGTCTCAGACTGAGCGCTGAAAAAGAAATTCTATTCTTAACTCTAACTCTCCAGAGAAAGAGAGAGTATAAAAGCGTCTCAGATTGAGCGCTGAAAAAGAAATTCTATTCTGAACTCTAACTCTCCAGAGAAAGAGAGAGAGAGTATAAAAGCGTCTCCGACTGAGCGCTGAGAAAGAGGTTCAACTCCGAACTCTAACTTTCCAGAGAGAAAGAGAGTATAAAGGCGTCTCCGACCGAGCGCCGATGAAGAAATCTTTTCCCGTTGAACGACCGGGGAATAAACAAATAACTGAACTCGAACTCTAACTCTCAAGAGAATGAGAGAGAGTATAAAAGAAATGCCAGGAAAAACAACAGGTATTGATGACACAGGAAATGCCATCCCGTTAGAGAATCGGGAGCATTCAGATTGCATAGCTGAACATTGAATAACTTATGGAAATTGACTGGGGACACATATACATACACATATCTCCCCTCTCCCCAACTTTGTTTCATAACTATAGATATGCATTTTTACATAAGTGCAGAACTGCTAACAAATAAACATTGCAAAAAGTGAATTACTTTTATTTACAAATGAATGAATTTGTACAGGGAAATAACTGAAAAAGAAAGTGCGGAAGCTGCTGGTGTAGCAGCACTTATTGGTTTACAAAGATGCTAAAAAGATACAGGGGAACCCACTATTTGGGTTTGGGATGAGCCTTCGATTTCTTGGCAGCTTTTTCCGCATCCTTTGCTTCCCTCTCGGCTTCAGTCAAGATTCGCTTTGATTTCTTTTTCCCTGAAGATGTAGTACTGGAGCCAGCAGACTTCTTCCCGGAGGGCTGGGCACTGGAATCAAGAGAAGATTTTTTAGCAAGTTCTTCGGTAATAGATCTAGTTGAGAGCTTAACAACTAACCTTGAACCTGCATCCACAACTGCGAGGGGCTTGAGGACCTCAGGGTCTAATTCTTCGGCCTTTAATTACAAGCACTTGTCTTGATCGGCCTTCATGGCCGCCAAGGTAACGTCATCGGCGCTTTTTGACTCCCCGGTTATTGTAACCTCTGGTTCCTCATCATGCCCCTCGTCTCCTCCGTCGTCTTTTAAAGCTGCAATCATTTCTTCATCATGGGGAGTAGTGACCTTAGTTGGCTCACTTCTTTCCCCCAGGTCTGTTGAAGCAGCCTTGTCTTCCCCTTCTTTGACCCTATCAGCGGGCTTTGTCCCAGCGGTAGCTCCTTGAGCTACATCTGTCTTTGCGGATGATTCAACGCCTACAAAATGAGAAACATTGGTTATCAACTCAGGCAAGAGCAAAGGATTTCTCATCGAACGTTCGGTCATGTAGCCAAAGGTAGTAGTAGCCTTGACAAATTGAGGAGAAAAGATAGGGATACCTTCTGAAGACTTTTCAGCGGGGGTGACTACTACCTCTGGAGTTATTTCAGGGATAGGAGATAGCAAAGTTGTTCGGGGAATTCTCGGGTTTTCGGGATCGTACCCTTCTACTTCGGGAGTTACAGGAGCAGAAGAAGAGGAACCAGCTTCAGGAACGGTTTTCTGTTTAGACTTCCGCCTCTCTTCTTCCATGGCCTCAGCAATTAGACGACGCCCTTCAGCTAGGCGCTCCGGTTCGTCGTCTCTCAAGTATTTCTCCATCAGCTTATCTTCATCGAGGGAATCGACCTTAAGTTCTTCTTTTTCCCACTCGACGATTTGATTCCACACATGAACCAGAGTGGATGGATAGTCCTCGATCCAAGAAATGTTTCGACGACGAACAATGTGCGTGAAGAATTCGATCATTAGCTCGCCGAAGCCCTGAATATCAGCCTCCGCCTCTGATAGTTGTTTGCGGGTTTCCTCCGCAGATTTAATAGCGCATTCCACATTGCCCTCAGCCAGAGCAGCCCTGTTTTCCGCCTCTAACAATTTTGAAGCCAAGTCTGCGTTTTTCTTTTCTAACTCAGCACTCCTTTTCGCTAACTCGGCGTTTTTTCTGCTCAAGCTCAGCATAAGCAAGGCGTGTCTTAGCAGCCTCTGATTTGGCCTCGTCAGCTTGCTTCTTCAACTCAGAACGCTCCTGAGTGTGGGATTCAAGCAGGTCATGATAGCGCTTTTGCATGTCCTCAAATTGTTGTTTGAAGTTAGAAGCGTTCTTTTGAGCGACAGCTAGTTGAGCTTGAGTGTCTTCTAAGTTTTTTCCTAAGGTTTTTAAGGCCTTAGCATCCTCCTCTGCGGTCTTTTGCATTGAGTCAGCATTTGTCATTAGAGTGCGGATGATTCTAGAAAGAGTGCGGGAATACTTGAACATCTCGGTATATTGTTTTTCCACCAAATCGATTTTTGCCTTGGCCTCCTCTGCCCAATTAGAAGAAATAGGTTCAAGGGTAGGTAGAAAGGTCAGAGTCTCGAAGTAGTGCTCGGGAAATTGCTCCTTTAAATATGCCAGCCTTACTGCAGTTCCCGCATCTGGTGGAGGAGGAGCGAGGATTGTTAGTTCAGTGTCCCTTCCTGAAGAAGATTTTGTAGAACCCTTGTCTGTCCTAGGTCGTTTAGTAGCAGGGACTTTTTGCTTACTTCTAGACCCAGTTTCCTTTGGAGGAGTTTTCTCTCTACTCCGCTTTTCATGGGAGGAAGTGGAATCCCTGGATTGTGGTCTATCCTCCTCCCTACGACCTTGATAGCTCTTGTATTTTTCTTGTTCCGGTCGAACTGGTGAGCGGGAGCGTGAGAGTCGAGATCGATAGGAATCATAGGGTCTTCTTTCCTCCCTACCACGGTCATCCCGGCGATCATACTCGACATCCTGAGGAGGATTGGACATGCTGCGGCGAAGCTTTCTTATATCATAAGAGGATCGAGACATTGTACCTGCACGATAAAATAAGCGAAGTTTAGAATCAATGGATTCATGGAGAAAGAAGTGCAATGAATGCTAATGCTGTGGTGTAAAGTGCATCCTAAGTGGTGTGTGTGTCCCCCCAACCAACCCGAGTCTGAAGCTAGACTGGTGCGGGCAGGCTCTTTGGCCTTAGCAGGAGTGGTTTCTTCAGAAGAAGTGAAGACTAAAGGGTCCTTCCTGAAATCTTCTGAAGTATATATAGTTTCAGGTAAGGGGAGATCCCCCAAACCCTGAAATATGTGCTCGTCGGTGCTAGGGACATCCCCTTCGGAAGCGCGAAGTGGCGACTCTTGGAAAGACTTTGACTTGTGTGGAGAAGTAGTCTCCTCGGGGGCAATATACCCTTCACGATGTTTCTTGGCCAGATTAGCCAGTTCATCATCTTGAGTGGAAGAGGGAGAAGGTGAAGCTTGAAGAGGAGCTGCAGGAATTCCCGAGCCTTCTCCTATCTCTGGAACTGTTTCCACTGGAGGAATGTATGCATAAGGGACCGTCCCATGACCGATGCTACGGAAAACGGAGAGCAGCCCGTGAAAATGAAGGTATTCATCTTTAAGGACCTCATCAATAGTTAGGAATTTTTGGTCTCCATTGAGAAGACGGTGCATTCGATCAAAGAACGCTTGGTCTGATACCTGTTTGGGATTGTCGACTGCAAACAAAAAGAAAAACAGGTCAGGGTGATGATTCAAGTGTATAGAGTCCAGGATCAGAAAATCAGTGCTTTACTTGATTTTGTCCATCTCCTGGCGCATCCAGACTGTTGCTTTATATAGAACCACTCTAGTCTGGAATCTCCAGCTTTACTGCTAAACGGCGTAGAGATTATCTTCCTTTTGGGGACTGATTCAAAGTAACAGAAAGATGGAGTTTCTCTAGTCCGATGTTTGAAATTATAGAAGAAATGAACATCATCGAACGTGAGCTCTACGCCAAGAATTTCACGATATGCTATGAATAAGGTATGCAGATAGGCATATGAATTGGGATGCAACTGCATGGGGGCAATCCGCATTTGTCTTAAGAAGTCAACGATGAAAGGCGAGAATGGAGGAATGGCGCCAACCATGCACATCAGTCGAGTAACCGTCATATATCCTTCTGGAGGGTTGTGGGGACGGTCAGAGCGTGAGGGCACTAGAGTGTCCCTTTTCATTATTCCATACTTCAAACAAATTCGAACAAGTCGGTCATTGTCGATTGTCGATTCTACAGAATCTGGAGGTGACTCCAATATAATGGCTGAGTCAAATTCATCGGGTGCTCGATGGTCACCAATCCCTCCTTCCTCCTCAAAGCCTAGGGAAACTTCATTTTCTGAAGACATTTCGTCGCTTTCCCGATGACCAACTCTGTAATCCGGACCCTCGCTGTCCCATTCTGGGTCAAATGAAGAAGATATATCCTCGAGAGTGGTTTTGTTGGAAGATTCTGGAGCCTCTTTCCTCTCAGCTAGACGAGAAGAGCGTCTGGGCCTCATTGTCATGGAACTATTGAAGAAGCAATAGCACGAATTAGAGTAAATTATCCCGTGTCCCCCTTTTTTGTGTATGTGTGTGAACTAAAGTTTGTGCAGCAAATGTGGGAAATACAAAATAAAAGTACAACAATGTAAGACGAAGCTTTAAGGAGAAGGTGATAGTCAGAGTTGTTCTTAATTCTCGTTTATGTTCACAAGGCACTATCCTAACTGTCCGCGAAGCATATTCGTCTAGAGTAAGTGTTAGTTGAATTAGTTGAGTAGTCTTTATGTGCCAAGTTTGATGCGTTCGGTTCGGTTCGGATATGCATGTGATGATTGGCTCAATACAGATGCAGATGTAGGTTCGGTTTGGATGCATCGTTAAGGCTTGGACAGTTCAAGGCAAGGAAGACAGTGGGTTCGGAAGCAGGACTGATCTGATCGGATCGGGTGACCCGATCCGAACCGAACTAGCATCACTCAACCAGTCCGTTCATGTCAGCCTCTTATCTCATTCTCATCTCCGACCCGAGCCGACATTTTCCTTCCTCCCATCTTTCTAAAATGTGCAATCCGAGCCGATCCCCTTTCCTCCTCCTTCCTTTTTTTGATCCTCCGTCTTCTACCCGAACCGACTCCAGTTTGTCATCCCACTCTTCATCTCCTTCCTCTTTCCCCCCTACTCACAAACGAGTCCGTTTTATCACCAAAGCTATCGTTAAGGGCAGATATTTGCCCTCTCCAGCCTCGCAACGCCTCGAAGTGACGGCGCATCCACCGGTAACGACGTGGAGTTCAAGCGAAGCCTGTGACCAAACCATCCCAATCCAACACAAATTGAAATCAAAAACGGCTACAACGAAGTTATTCGAGATTAGAAAAGCTACCTATATGTTTGATTCGGGAAATCTACAGGAAATAGTTTTAGAATATTGGAGTTTCTAACGTTTTCAAGGCTTAGGTTGGGAGCGGCAACAGAAAAGAAGGAGAAAAGAATGAAAGCAGCAGTGAATTTATATAAGGAATGGTGTTGACTCCTCGTCTTCCTATTTTGTCTCACCCGCTCGGACCGGAGTGAAGGCCCAGTAGCACAACTCTCTCTGAAGGCCCACTGCCCAAGAATCAAAGCGTTTCGGATCGGCATCCGAACCGGACAGGTTTCATACATTAATTTAACATCTGACTAGAATTGAGTTCAAGAGAAGAAGAATAAAGGAAGAACATACCTGCACGAAGCATTATATGTCGAGAAAAATCCCCAAATTTGCTCAGAAATGAAGAAAAGGTGCTCGGGTCGGACACCGAACCGAATAGAAATCTGTGCATTACTCCTGGCTGTTCTGATTCAAGAACTAGCATTTAAACAACGTCAAAGCACGCTTTGTACAACAGAAGCATCCTTTGAGGGGGCAAAATGTTAGCCTACTTTGTGAACTAGGCTACACAAAGCCAAGAAACCAACCATTGAAGAGTATTTTAAGTTATAAGACTTCGGTTCGGATTGGAAGAAAACACTACAGTTCAAATTGATAGCTGCGGTTGTTCGGATCGGATAGGATCCTCTATTCGGATCGGATTAGAGCAGCATATTGGATCGGATCGGATAGAGATCTCTGTTCGGATCGGATGTCTCTTACTGGATAGATTGGTAAAGCATGTCAAGTCGGATCAGAGGACAACTAAATCTCGCATGGAAATCCATCTGCTTGTCATGACGCTGGAGCGGAGCGGAATAGATTAGAGAGGGAGAGACGTCCAAGCCATTCCGGTTCGGATCGGGTATCCCGATCCGAACCCCTTGCCTGCGCGCCTCCGACCCGCACCCATGATCCAAGTTAGTCTCCTGTAAAATCGCCTGGAGAACCGGACCGGATATGACTAATTCCTACCCCTAACGTCCATCTCTTTGATGTGTTGTCAGCTTGATAGTTCATCCGAACCCGAAGAGAGTGCGATGGATGACACGTGTTCCGACCCGGATTGAATCTCAGGCAAATTCACACCTATAAATACCCCATCTAGAGACAAAGAGAAGGATCTTTTTTGAGCACTTGAAGAATTCAATCACCTCCAACATCCGAACTCCATTACTCCCGGAAAATCCAAATCATCTTTTATTTCTTGTTTTAGTCAATTGAGTGAACAAAAGTGAGTTGTGAGTGAATCTTTCATTGTATTTACAACTGAATTATTGAATATAGTAAAGAATAATTGGACGTAGGCATTTGTTCGCCGAACCACTATAAATCTTGTGTGTTCATTTTTATTTCTATCTTGTTTTATCTTGTTTCAAATCAATTTGGGTGTTAGAACCATTTTTGGGTCTAACACAAAGATACTTAATGGGCTACTGGTCTGAAAAGGGCCCCCACCAAGCTTCCCACCTAGGCTTGGTCACCTATAGTACATCCCACTTAACCCCTTCATGTCCACTTACATGTCTAAATTTGGTTAAGTGCATTTCCTCATGCCACCCAAGGCACCCACTTAACCCCCATGTCCCACTTACATGTTTATATTGGTTAAGTGTTACTAATCGTATTTCAAATGCCACCCAAGGCACCCACTAAATTTCCACATGCCACCCAAGGCACCCACTTAGCCCCTCATGCCCCACTACATGTTTATCTGGTTAAGTATTTCTTAATTCATTAAGACCGTAACCTTATAAAGACCTCTCACATTAGACTGGTATTTATGGCAGCTGGATTTGCCGGGCGAGTCCGGGCAGTCTTACGCCATAAAAGAGCCTAACCTCGTGCCTTTACAACTATTACGTATTTAGTTTATGCCTAAGACCTCTCACATTAGACTGGCATTTATGGCAACTGGATTTGCCGGGCGGGTCCGGGCAGTCTTACGCCATAAAAGAGTCTAACCTTGGGTCTTAGACGATTAATTACTCCTAATTAATCCTTCCCCAATTTGAATTACTTTCCCTATTCAAATTATCAATCAATTTCAAATTTAACGATGTCCATAATTGACTCAATTATGTCCATCCATTTATTGTATAAAAAATCATACCAATTTTCACCACAATTATATTTTATGCCTTTTAAGGCATTTATGCCAATTAAATCTTTTTAATATTATCCCCTTTTACCCCAGTTATACATTTGTTCGTTTAACGTAAAATATACGTTAGACTCGAATAGTCTAACTCATGGAATAAAAGAAAACATCACAATATATACACATAATTAAACATAGATCTAACATAGGGGTGAACTTGCATATGTGAATGATATTCTACATCTAAAACTTGCATAGGCCAAAATTACAACTTGCATAAACAACATAGGTCATGGATCCAATCTAAAGGTGTGAACTTGATGAAATAATGGCCACAAACTTGCATAAACAACATATGTCATGGATCCAAATCTAAAGGTGTGAACTTGATAAAATAATGGCCACAAACTTGCATAAACAACATATGTCATGGATCCAAATCTAAAGGTGTGAACTTGATAAAATAATGGCCACAAACTTGCATAAACAACATATGTCATAGATCTATATCTAAAAGTGTGAACTTGCATAGGTAATAATATAACATGATTAATATCCAATTCATAAACTCAAATATGTGATTTATATATCACAACAATGGTGTAAACTAGTATCTAACATGTAAAGTATCATGTAGAATTTAGCATATGTCACAGCCTAACTTTCAATTAAATTCTCACATAAACTAGGGGTCATAATCATGTAAGTTCACATATAATTCTGCCCAACTTATATATGATTCATGTTTGAATCAAAATCTAAAATTTCCTACATATGATTTATCATATGAATCAACTAATCATATTAAACATGATGATTTGATTGTATATAAGATTACAACATGGATGATAGCAACATAACTTTACATCATAAATGATAGCATCACAACATAACATCATAAAGATTTCAATCACAATCCTATAACATAATTACAACATGAAATCAATACTTCATATCACATCCATACAATCTGCATTATAACTTAATCTAATTAAATTACTAATTATGTTGTTAAAACTATCGAAGTCAAAACTCAAAAGCAGTCTTGAGTTCTGAATTCTGATTTCTGGATTTGAATTAGCATTCCCTTGAAGAAGATTCGCTGTTAGGGTTGAATAGTTCTGATTTGGTTTGCTGTTCTTCCTCTTAATTTTGGTGGCGGCTGCTCCAAGGTTCATGGCAACAGCATGACGACCATAGTTTCAGTTTTAATTCTGATTTAGTTTTGAGTCCATGGGTCTTTTTATAGAGTTTTGAATTATTTTAAGCCGTCGGATGATCTTATGGTTAATAAAAACCATTCAATCATGATAGGGTGATGAGTCAGCCCCAATGACTCAGCAAGGAGTCAGAAAGGACTCAATAACATGGGTTAGCCTAAACCAGAAAGCTGTGCAGGTTTCTGGCTCGACACGGGCGCACCTGCAAAGTGCACCAATGAAAAATTGCATGGGCGCACTTCCCAAGTGCGCCATTGCAATTTTGTTCTGGCGCACTTCCCAAGTGCGCCAGTGCATTCTGGGCAACTTCATGTTTTTCAGCCCGACTTCGTTCATCCATATCTCCTTCATACGGACTCCAATTTACGCAAACTCGGACTCTATCTCAACCAGAATTCCGAGACGAACACAACGGCGCAACCCATTTCCCTTAATTCTCACGTCTGGGATTAATTATTCTTTATTTTAGTTAATTCGATTATTCAAAAATCCGGGGTGTTACATTCTCCCCTCCTTAAAGGATTTCGCCCCCGAAATCTCCAAGTTAAGGAGAATGCATATCCTACCATCCAAACAACAATCTACTCAACCGTCAAACACGGGAATCCATTGTCCTTATAAAATTTCTAATGTTGTATGAACATATGCAAGAAGTGCGTGTATATGTTCCTTATCTAATGCAAAATCAGATAGTCTACTGATTCAGTCGACCTCCTTAATGCAAACCATGATAGTGCTATGCGTCCATTACGTATGCAAAAGAACCTTATCGATACATATTATTTCTACATGTGTGCACAACCATTCACCAAAATGCAACATCCATATGATGGTACAACCATTATACACCTATTACTTAAATATGCACACACATTTATATGCAATATGAAGTGACTGAGCCGATCTAGTGCCTAAAGTGTGTGTATATGCATCCACGAGCAATCACTGGCAAACACTTGCATCCACATGCATCCATCATACATAACATGTCTCAAACACATGTTTACATCCATGGGTTTCCTATCTAAAGGTCAAAGATTCGGTCGATGGGATACAAACAAATGATACAATTAAAACAAAAGCTCTGTCCCCAATTGACATCGGTTAAGAGAATAATTCCCTAAGTCTCAGCCCCGAAGACCGAAATCAACATCAGACTGCCACTTAGAAAATTACCCCCATTAGACAATGTCAAAACTGGAGACCTACTTCATGCTTCGAGTAGAAACCCCTATCCTTCAGAAATATTCAGATACTTATAGACTACCAGTACAGATCAGATTATAGAATGATTCTCAGAAAGCTAAGCATAACAGATCCTCGTGGGTTACAAAAAACTTTTGGGGTCTTCCCACGACAAGTTAGAAACTTAACGACCCTCTACATAGAAAGCTGGTCCATTTAGACCCAACCCATAGCCCATAAACTTGAGCACACAAATATCACATTCAAATTTTTGACACCTAACACAGATAATTTCAAACCCCTACAAATCACTATCAATTGAGCCAAACCACAAATGGGGTTCAAAACAACTACGAGATCAGAAACAAGACGAGTATTAAAGTGCAGAGTATCAATTACAGAATCAAAATGCCAGAATCAGAAAGAGTTTTAACTCAACAATCAGATAAGGAAATTAAACCATCTTCAGAAATTTTTCTTATTTCTATCCTATCCGCCAGCCTCGAGGGTATTCGCTTGTCCTCCAGAAGTTGGTCCTGCCCTATGCCCTTTCCTTGGGCAGTTCTTAATCAGATGTCCCGCTTTGCCACAGCTGAAGCAAGTGCCCTTCCTTTTCCTGCAGTCCTTGTTCTGATGGGTCGAGCTTCCACAAGTAAAGCACTTCTTCTCCTTCCTATTTTCAGACTTTTCATCCTTCTTTTGTGTTTCCTTTTTGGGCCCCGTTTTCTTGTTCTGTGGTCCTTCGTGCTTTTCTTCTTTTTTTCCACCCATTGCTCTAAAGTCCTTACATATCTTTGCAAAATTATTGACACGAGGAGGAGGAGGAGGAGGATCATTTGCTAGACCTGCGGCGGCGGCCCTAGCTTCAAGATATTGACGAAACCAACCGGGCACATGAACGCCCTCTGGTATCTCAGACGCTTCGGACATGCTGAAACAAAAAAGGAAAGATTCAATACAAAAAGGACAGAAGGAAAGATATATGGCTCTTGGGGTTATGCTTTCCAAAATATACTTTTCTCTTGAAAATACTTTCCTTAAAACATACTTTTGAAAGTACTTCTTCATAAAAATTGTTTTGAAAAATAGTTTTTTAAAAATTCATATCTGTTCTGGTAACCTTCAGCTCTGATACCACGTGTAACACCCCACGTCCATTAATGTCACTCACAAAGGGAATGCATTAACTTCAATGGAGCGTTTTAAGTAAGTATAGAACAGAAAATCACAACAAGACAGATATAAGCAGTACTTGAAAATTTAAAACTTTATTTCATTGCAGCGGATAAACCCATATGTTTGATTACATCATCAAAAACCATAATCTAAAGTCAAGTACATCATATCCATCTTGATAAAACAAAGTACATAAACTGAAAGATATAACCCCCAACGTCAAAATAGCCATAAATAAAGAGAAGCTGAACTTTACTTCAGCGATCCAAGCAATCTTCTAAAAGCAGTCCAAAATCAAGCTCCATTGGTGTTAGTTCCAACCTGGACACCGGGGGGGGGGGGGGGGAGGGGGGAAGGAAAGAGATGGAAAAAGGGGGCGTCAGACATAAAGTCTGGCGAGTGCGGTAACTCTAACAATATAATTAACAAAGTAACTAGGCTAAGGCATAAGTTGGAAAGGAAGGAAATGACCATGAACCATTGAGTATAACAGAGTAAACAAGGAAACCAGATGAACAACGATAACATTAAAGGCACACCTAAACCACTACAAGATAATTACTATAGTGCACCACCACTAGTATAACAGGATTAGGCGTTACCTGTAGCACCCCACTTCCATTAATGTCACTCACAAAGGGAATGCATTAACTTCCATGGAGGTTTTAAGTGAATATAGAACAGTAAAATTACAACAAGACAGATATAAAATAGTACTTGAAAATTTAAAACTTTATTTCATTGCAGCAGAAGTCAAAAACATGTTTGATTACATCATAATACCATAATCAGAGTCAAGTACAATATCCATCTTGATAAAAACAAATACATAATCCCATTACATAAATAGCCATTAAAGAAGATAACAAGCTGGACTTTACTTCCATGGTCCAAGCTTTCCAAAAGAGACAAAGCAATCCAATCAAACTCCACTAGAACTGGGCCCACTCTGAGGACCTGGAGGGAAAAAAAATAGAAATAGAGGGGGTCAGACATTAAGTTTGGCGAGTATGATAATTCTAACAATACTATTCTCAAAATAATTAGACCAAGGCATAAGTTGGAAAATAAGGGAATGCCTATGAACTATTGGGTACGGAAGAGCGAATAAAGATAACGTTAAAGGCACACCTAACTACTACAGAATAATTACTACCCTGCCCCACCTCTAACCTAACAGGATTAGGCATTACCCTAATGTCTAAACTGAAACAGAAACGGAACAGAATAATCGATACAGAAACAAAATGCTAGTAATGGGCTTTTACTACCTAACAGACGGAAGGTACAGAAGCAGAATACTAATAATGGGCCTTTACCACCCAAACAGAAGGTACAAAAACAGAATGTAGAATTAGGTGTACACTAGTAATGGGCCTTTACCACCCGAACAGACGGTACCACGCAGAAACAGACAGGTGTTACCACCCAACAGAAACAGACAGTACCAACAAAAACAGACAGAACCAAGTGTATCCTAAGTCCTACCCCCAAGCGATCGGCTCCCTAACTCGTAGATACCCGTGCAGGTCCCATAGTGGGGTGTATCACTCCCCAATATGGAAACCTTAAGGTACACGGCTTATACCTACACGATGCAACAACGTCTTACCTCCCAGCCCGGGCCCACGCACGCACATGACCCCGTTGGACTTGCGTTGCCACCGCTACCCCGTTTTGACCTCTAACAATTAGGCCCAGTAGGCGTGTCCCGTCCTCGACTTGGGTCGAACTCACAAAGATACGAAATGGGCTACTGGTATGAAAAGGGACCCCACCAAGCTTCCCACCTAGGCTTGGTCAATCTCTAGAGTTTCCCACCTAACCTCATGCCCACTTACATGTTTTAAATTTGGTTAAGGGTTTCTATTAGTAATTCCTCATGCCACCCAAGGCACCCACTTAACCTTCTTCTTAGTCATGTACATTTACATGTGTGTTTGGTTAAGTCTTACTAATCGTATATCAAATGCCACTAAAGGCACCCACTAGATTCCCCATGCCACCCAAGGCACCTACTTAACCCCCATGTCCCACCTTACATGTTTATTTGGTTAAGTATTTCTTAATTCATTCAGGCCATAATCTCATAAAGACCACTCACATTAGACTGGCATTTATGGCAGCTGGATTCGCCGGACGGTGTAACGGCCCGGGAAATTCGACGCTCGAATTTTCAACAACAATACTTAATCCCGTATTACTTGTCAAAAATCCAAGTATCGAACCCCAAACTGTTAATAGAAAGAGGTTAGAGGATGAGAAATAGGAAGAAAGAAATTTAGAATAGAAGAAAAAAAAGAAGAACACATCAGAATCTCACAGCGGAACGAATAAATATAATATAACAAATCTCTTTATAAAAGAAACTGTATATATACCTACCATTTATCAGAGTACAACATACATCAAACACAGCGGGAATAACTTTGTATAACTAGTGGTGAAGCCTCCTGCTTCCAGCTCCTGAAACTCCAAGCGAAACCTGACCTGGAAATATACTCGGTCTGACCCGAGCACATTTGATTTAAAACAAAAATTCACCAGGTCAGTCTGGAATACTATCAGTGATAAATTCACAGCACAAACACTTGTTTAACTTTGGAAAAATCCTTTCTGAAATCAAATGATAATAGTAAGACCAGCCCACACATAAACACGGACGGTTTTTACCTTACTATAACCCAAAACATTTTTTTGAAAACAATATCTTCTCTGATATTATAATAATATCTATCAAACCACAAATAAATAATAATCTAGCAGAACGCTTACATCTCACGCTCTACATATATAGTATACAAATCAAAATCATAGGCGCTTATTGGAGATTGGATTCCAACCATGACAAGGTATGGGTCCACCTTCCGAACGTGTATCTCTAGAGGTGAATACACTGGGTTCAACAAGAACGTCTTGCAACCCAGCCCACACATAACCGACCACTCATTTCGCTTGAGTGTATCAAATGTATATCACCGACGGTTGGGCTCAAACCACCGTCTCCCGAAAAGGGACAGCATCGAATATAGATTCAAGAAGCAAATGGAATTTCTCTAGATAGGTGATTATACACCCTAATGGGAGCGACCCACATAGCCATGCTGCCTGCCCGATTTTTGTCATTTCCTGGTTGATGAGGCTTGAGGCTACGCTTTACCATCACATCAGGTTCACTACGAATGCCACATTGTCAGATCCATCGAAATCACTTAATTGACGTCTACAACAATACATTACGTGTCAGCTAAAGAAGTTTCCTTCTCTGCTTCACTCTTGGTACGGCTGGAGAAATCAATGTACATGACCTTTCTGGAAATATTCTGTCAGACATCCATCCATAAAAGTCATCCAGGATCAGGATGAACCGAAGGCACTCTCTTACTGCATCCTAGGTATCACCCTATAGATCAGTAGCGAGAAGTCCTTGCAATCCGAAGATTTCAATCACGACAAAATCACAAGTCAGAATATCTTCGGGAGCGACCCTTCGAAATCCAACGAGTAGTTCTTCCGCTCATGAAGATCAACGGTCTTCAATGCTCCATCTCGACCATCTTCTGATATCTTCGACGTTACGTATTTGCTGGTCGGAATGGTTTTCGAATATAAATTCGATCCCGGTCTTTCCGTACCAACAATCGATAAAAGGCCAAACTTTGATAGTCGGTGATTTAACTATCAAATCATAACAGTGTATCTCAGTGGACTGGCAGCTCAGGTCCTTTATATGAAATATCTCATAAAACCAATTTATCGATTTCTTATAATCAACTTCATAACTTTATCTTAACAAAACTCTTATGGGTTTCGTTACTTGAAAACATTACTCGCTACTCGCTTTAGAACAACATATTTACCAAGCTCTTTTTTCCATTTCCCTTGTTTGGAAATATTGCCATATTTTATAAATCAGTTTTCCTCTTTGGTCGTTAACATCGTATAATTACCTCAAAACCCTTTTTACTTTCTCTTTGATTTGAAATCATGGTTATAGTTCAATAAATCCACTTTCCCTTTTCCTTTATTATTTCCATATCGTTATATCCTTATTTAATCAATGAAAAATATTTAATTACCAAAATCTCTTTCTTATTACGATTAAACCACTTCGCTTAATTTCGTTCCCAGGTGAATGCTTGTTTTAAAATCCTTGTTTTGGGTAAAATTCCTTTTTCATACTCGTTTATACGATTTGAATTAGATTCAATTCCTTTCGATGCTAATCCATTTTTAAAGGTTTGTTTTAAATAAATGATAAATTCCATTTATCGCAAAACATCTCGATAATCACTTCTCTATACATTACAAACAAATATCATCTCTCGATAATAGCGGAGCCGTTCAAGTTGGGGTATTCCAATTACCTCTCAGACCTTGATCGACAACGTTCTTATCTCAAGATAGATAAAAGCTTATAATTTAAAACCAATGTCAAACCATCTCAATAATCCAATATCTTATTCCCATTTTCATTTATTTTGGTTTTATAAACCATTTTCTTTCATTTGAAAACCCACTTTTCATATTAATTTCTTTTTCTTAATTGAGCAAAACTCTGATTGGAATGTACGCCTTAGGTTGCACCCATATTTACAAAT
This sequence comes from Allium sativum, assembly GCA_030737875.1. NCBI lineage: Eukaryota > Viridiplantae > Streptophyta > Magnoliopsida > Asparagales > Amaryllidaceae > Allium > Allium sativum. The sequence continues at coordinate 736,064,719 of CM060924.1, read as the reverse complement.
CTTGTTTATACGATTTGAAATAAATTCAAATCCCTTTCATACTAATCTATCCATAACTTATATTTATTTTAAAGGAAATTTCAAGTCTTTTAAATGTCAATCCCTTTGATTTGATCAATTTAAAACAAATTGACACAATCGTCAAATTCCAACTTTAAACGGTTGATTTTCGCCAACCGTACATATCAGTTAACCATTAACTGATTTACGTTATCATTTCTTCCTTAAATTTATTAAATAACTTAATAAATTTAAAACACCAGTTAATTGATTATAAGGACAATTATTTCATTTCACTAACCCGTAGGTTAGTTCCTGACTGCAGTTCATGAATGACTGCAGTTCATAAATAACAGGATAAACAGTTGGTTCCTGCCAACCATAACCCTCAGTTAAGAGGCTAACTGACTTCTATTCAATTTCTCTTCTTAAAATGATTAAATAACTTAATTAATTTAAAACATCAGTTAATTGTTGTATAAAACAATTATTCACTTTCACTAACCCATCGGCTAGTTTCTGACCTCTGTTTGTACAACTGCGTAGAAATTCACTATATAAACTTTTAATCATCGCATTTCTAAAACATGATTTTAAATTATAAATATAATTATAAAACTTCTTATTTATTTTAAAATAAAATAAAATAACCTCAAAATTTTAATTTAGTTATAAAATAAATTTTATAACTTGAAACTGCGTCTGTTCGCTTGACGGCAAAACGATGTTTTGGAAACAATAGATTTAAACCCTCACTGCCAACCACTATCGACCGACTAAAAATCACATCAACGGTCACATCAATTCAACAATCAACAGGTTTTGATGTCAATTGGGGTTCAAACAGTTATGTGCAACCAGTATAAAAATAAACAACACACACAAGTTATTTTGAGGAATCCGGTCGGATTCCTCCAATCTGTCCTTCTCTGCATCACAGATGGTTATAACATTTATAATTTAAATAAATAAATTAAAGATAATAATATAACTAATAGCGACCAGTAAATCAATCACAAACAACCAATGCAGCCAATCAAACAGTATATGGATTTATCACATCATAGTAGTCCAGAAAAGTGTGAGAATTAACTCACCGTTATTTCGGCTGACGGTTGACGCGTTATATCGTATGATTTTAAATTGGCGTTTAAAATTACACGGATCTCTAACTGCTTTACTTCCAGTCCAGACCAGCTCCGCAGCGTAGTGTTCGTCGCCATGACTTTAACGAATTTGCTTTCGCGCATTTCTGTTAACATACCATCGAGATATGCTTAGTATGTTATCGCCTGAATATATACTATTATTAATCTAAATTTAAACTATAAACTTAATTAAATTTTAAAATTAAATTCTCATTACCTACTTAATTACCGTTCTTAGATGATCTCAACCACGTGTTCAGCATCCTCAACCACGTGTTCAGCATTCACTCCTTCACCGTTCAATGTTCCTCTTTTTCCCATATAACTGTGCTTCTTTCTTCTTGAAACAATCCCAACGTCACTTACAAACTCTTCATTCAAATACAAAGAAACCACAGCCTCCTCAATACTGCTTCTAACTCAACCAATACGTTGCTCCATGTATTCTTCTTTCCCTTCTAACTCAAACACCATACCCCCTACTGTTCACGCAAGGACCGCATGTCCAACTTTGTTCTCAGACCCGCCTGCCACTTCTACAAATAAAACTTCATCAAAAACAAACCCGTCACCTTCAAACTTCACATAAACTTTCCCATCCACGCAACCGCAACCCAGAACACCTCAACAGTTCACTGTTAGCTCACATAACTCCACCATATCCGCCCTCGCACCCTACAGGCCACGCAAATCCTCACTTCCATGCCCACAATAAACTCAGACAACCCAACGCCATCATCAACCCCATCCCCCATTCGGTCCACACACGCATACTCCACCCGCTGCCATTTTATTTCCAACGCCCTGAAAACGAATAAAACATGTTGAGGCCTAGCGATTTTCATTGATGTGAAGAGGCCCCCACGAGTTCATCAGTCCGGTTTGACTTGGTTGTGAATTCGATTTTACCGAACTCTATAAAGATTTCCGAAGTATATACACAAGACGTTTTTTTTCTTTTTATATACTGGTTTGCTTTTCTTCTCTGGACGAAAAGAGTGGAGAGAGGTCAGTATTTATATACACTAGCAGCTTGGCACCCACGGCAAGGTAGGGTGGGCTGGAACTTAGGTCTGCTAGCTTTCATCTCGTAGCTGGGTATAGGCATGCAAATATGCGCCTAGGTTAGCCTTAGGAGAAGGTTGGCTCGCAGTCGTTTGGTCATGTGTAGCAGCGAAAGATAGAAAAGAAAAGACAGGAAAAATATAGACAACTGCGTATTATGGTAGGCATATGCCTGTTGTTGGAGCTTAACATAGCAGACTATCCCTTAGCTGGGAAGGAAAGCATACTCATGTACTCTATGTTTTAAACTTCACGTGAATTTCTCTTTTCTGCAGGGTATTTTCATTTCATGTTACATAATAGGTACGGTGAAAAGAAAGGATTGGATATGAAAGGAAATAACAAGGCATTGTCTCTCCTTTCCGTAACACTTTGGGTACGCCAACATTAAGAGGGATTGTTTTATTAATAAAATAATATAATGTAACTTGCGATGAGTTTTTGTGTTAAAAATTACCACATACAATCTCCGTTTTTGACAAAATAGGGTAATCCTAGCATAAAAATACATTCCGGACCCGATGGGATAGGTTGCATTGAATTCCGACACCGTTTGCGAAAATCCCTTAGAAAATATCGATGAAAAACACCGAGCTTTAATTCCTAAAAATTACAGAAAAAATCCTAGAAATATGAGGCCTTGACGTTTCACTAGACCTCTTCGTAAGGTTTCGTATGATACTTGTTTCGTTGAATTTGGAGTTCGTTTGACCAGTTAACCATTCAAATAAAGTTACCCACACCACTATGTACGGTTGTATGAGCGTTGCGGACTGAAATAAAAATACAGTCGTGATCAGCGAGGTGTCGCGATCCCGAAAATGTAATAATACCGGTAGATTGACTTATATTGTGAAAACCCAAATTCGCTGCTTAAGGGTGCAAAATACTCCAAATAAAAAGTTGCATATTAAATTAATTAAAAATTACAGTAAAATTCTAAAAATTAAATTATCACTATGTCTCCAAAGAACCTTGTCCAAATTCGAATTCGGTATGGAGTTATTTCAAATAAACCGCTATGGTCGATAAACGATTACGCCGCTGCTTTCTTGAACATTTAATTTGGACATAACTCGCAATCTATAACGTGGAATCTTGATTTTTCACTTCTATTAGGTAGATATAGTTCAACAGATTCCAACGTTTCTTATTTCATAGAAATCCGACTTAATTTGGGTCCTGTACAGCCAATTGAAGTTCAAAATGCCAACTTACGAACTGCCGCGCCGCTGCAGCTCGATTTAGAATTAAATTATAAACTATATATATTCAACGCATCGTCGACTAAACAGAATCGCCTATATAACTTCGATATAACCACTATTAGACCATTTCAAACTGTCTGTTCACCTATATTGCCAACAAAATATTTTCTGACAGGTTTGGAAATTTAAAATATTATTTTATTATTTATTTAATTAATAGATTCCAAAGGAAACCACTAAATTTGATAAAATAAATCCAAACCAAATATTTTAAATAATAAAATAAATTAAATAATTACCAGAAAAAATGCGGGTCGTTACATTCCTTCCCCCTTAAAATAATTTCGTCCTCGAAATTGCTAAGGTAGAAAAAAGTGTCAAACTCGTTAAGTTTACGAAAAAAATATTTAATTAAACGCTGTTTCTAATTTCAAATCTAACCCAACTGGGTTTAAACCCAATTTATTTCAAATAACGAAATTTTCTAAAAATTTCAAAAATATTCTAACACCTTAAATTCTGGAAAAATTTCAGCAGAGTCTCCCCTGTACGAAGGGATATCTGCAATATCACAGGTTCAAGAAATATCTATATATTGACCAACAGGGTCGGAAAAATCCAAAATCCAAACTCAAAACCCAAACAAAAATCGAAATTTTATATTTTGCGTAGGCGTACCTTTTTGCGAGCGCTATTACGCGATTAGTGATATATATGTTTGCTTACTCGACTAGCATGCCAAACTAGATTCAAATTTCTCCAGAGTTTTTCTTGGATTAACTTTGTACCTGTTCTTAACTTCAACGAAATCCATTAGTATTCAAACCTATGTCAATTTGATCCAAATATCACCATATAAACCATTCCAAACAGTTTGAAATAACCATATCCTCTTATTCAATTCTGATGGATTTAATTATAACGACAACTTAGCAATCCCATTATTTATTTAAACATCCATTCAAATTAATTACTCTTGGTTTAATTTCTTTCCTTGATCAGTTCAGATTGGTTTCAACCAACAATTGCTGAATTTTATACACTCCATCCAATATCAAACAACAACTAAGGCATTCAATTCAACAAAACCATTTTGGTTAATATTTCTCATTTGCTTTTACTTTGTTTTCACATTCATTTAATTTACATTGGGTTAATTCCATCCAATTTCCATTTCCTTGATTTCACAAGTGAAATCTCCTTATTATATAAATCTTTTCAATTGGATATTCTAATTTGAATTATTTTTCAAGCTATTCAAATAAATCAATTGAGGGAAATATATTTATATAAAAATATAATCCAGGGAAAACTATACAAAAATAATAAATTACAAATACGCGCTCTCATATATATATATATATATTCAAACTCAATCTAGGGTATTACTAATCCCATCTCTATCGAGTTACACCACAGAGCCAAGGTTATCACCAAAATCTCTTTCTTATTACGATTAAACCACTTCGCTTAATTTCGTTCCCAGGTGAACGCTTGTTTTAAAATCCTTGTTTTGGGTAAAACTCCTTTTTCATACTCGTTTATACGATTTGAATTAGATTCAATTCCTTTCGATGCTAATCCATTCTTAAAGGTTTGTTTTAAATAAATGATAAATTCCATTTATCGCAAAACATCTCGATAATCACTTCTCTATACATTACAAACAAATATCATCTCTCGATAATAGCGGAGCCGTTCAAGTTGGGGTATTCCAATTACCTCTCAGACCTTAATCGACAACGTTCTTATCTCAAGATAGATAAAAGCTTATAATTTAAAACCAATGTCAAACCATCTCAATAATCCAATATGTTATTCCCATTTCCATTTATCTTGGTTTTATAAACCATTTTCTTTCATTTGAAAACCCACTTTTCATATTAATTTCTTTTTCTTAATTGAGCAAAACTCTGATTGGAATGTACGCCTTAGGTTGCACCCATATTTACAAATCTTGTTTATACGATTTGAAATAAATTCAAATCCCTTTCATACTAATCTATCCATAACATATATTTATTTTAAAGGAAATTTCAAGTCTTTTAAATGTCAATCCCTTTGATTTGATCAATTTAAAACAAATTGACACAATCGTCAAATTCCAACTTTAAACGGTTGATTTTCGCCAACCGTACATATCAGTTAACCATTAACTGATTTACGTTATCATTTCTTCCTTAAATTTATTAAATAACTTAATAAATTTAAAACACCAGTTAATTGATTATAAGAACAATTATTTCATTTCACTAACCCGTAGGTTAGTTCCTGACTGCGGTTCATGAATGACTGCAGTTCATAAATAACAGGATAAACAGTTGGTTCCTGCCAACCATAACCCTCAGTTAAGCGGCTAACTGACTTCTATTCAATTTCTCTTCTTAAAATAATTAAATAACTTAATTAATTTAAAACATCGGTTAATTTTTGTATAAAACAATTATTCTCTTTCACTAACCCATCGGCTAGTTTCTGACCTCTGTTTGTACAACTGCGTAGAAATTCACTATATAAACTTTTAATCATCGCATTTCTAAAACATGATTTTAAATTATAAATATAATTATAAAACTTCTTATTTATTTTAAAATAAAATAAAATAACCTCAAAATTTTAATTTAGTTATAAAATAAATTTTATAACTTGAAACTGCGTCTGTTCGCCTGACGGCAAAACGATGTTTTGGAAACAATAGATTTAAACCCTCACTGCCAACCACTGTCGACCGACTAAAAATCACATCAACGGTCACATCAATTCAACAATCAATAGGTTTTGATGTCAATTGGGGTTCAAACAGTTATGTGCAACCAGTATAAAAATAAACAACACACACAAGTTATTTTGAGGAATCCGGTCGGATTCCTCCAATCTGTCCTTCTCTGCATCACAGATGGTTATAACATTTATAATTTAAATAAATAAATTAAAGACAATAATATAACTAATAGCGACCAGTAAATCAATCACAAACAACCAATGCAGCCAATCAAACAGTATATGGATTTATCACATCATAGTAGTCCAGAAAAGTGTGAGAATTAACTCACCGTTATTTCGGCTGACGGTTGACGCGTTATATCGTATGATTTTAAATTGGCGTTTAAAATTACACGGATCTCTAACTGCTTTACTTCCAGTCCAGACCAGCTCCGCAGCGTAGTGTTCGTCGCCACGACTTCAACGAATTTGCTTTCGCGCATTTCTGTTAACATACCATCGAGATATGCTTAGTATGTTATCGCCTGAATATATACAATTATTAATCTAAATTTAAACTATAAACTTAATTAAATTTTAAAATTAAATTCTCATTACCTACTTAATTACCGTTCTTAGATAATCTCAACCACGTGTTCAGCATCCTCAACCACGTGTTCAGCATTCACACCTTCACCGTTCAATGTTCCTCTTTTTCCCATATAACTGTGCTTCTTTCTTCTTGAAACAATCCCAACGTCACTTACAAACTCTTAATTCAAATACAAAGAAACCACAGCCTCCTCACTACTGCTTCTAACTCAACCAATACGCTGCGCCAAGTATTCTTCTTTCCCTTCTAACTCAAACACCATACCCCCCTACTGATCACGCAAGGTCCGCATGTCCAACTTTGTTCTCAGACCCGCCTGCCACTTTTACAAATAAAACTTCATCAAAAACAAACCCGTCACCTTCAGACTTCACACAAACTTTCCCATCCACGCAACCGCAACCCAGAACACCTCAACAGTTCACTGTTAGCTCACACTAACTCCACAATATCCGCCCTCGCACCCTATAGGCCACGCAAATCCTCACTTCCATGCCCACAATAAATTCAGACAACCCGACGCCATCATCAACCCCATCCCCCATTCGGTCCACACACGCATACTCCACCCGCTGCCATTTTATTTCCAATGCCCTCAAAACGAATAAAACATGCTGAGGCCTAGCGATTTTCATTGATGCGAAGAGGCCTCCACGAGTTCATCAGTCCGGTTTGACTTGGTTGTGAATTCGATTTTACCGAACTCTACAAAGATTTCCGAAGTATATACACAAGACGTTTTTTTTCTTTTTATATACTGGTTTGCTTTTCTTCTCTGGACGAAAAGAGTGGAGAGAGGTCAGTATTTATATACACTAGAAGCTTGGCACCCACGGCAAGGTAGGATGGGCTGGAACTTAGGTCTGCTAGCTTTCATCTCGTAGCTGGGTATAGGCATGCAGATATGCGCCTAGGTTAGCCTTAGGAGAAGGTTGGCTCGCAGTCGTTTGGTCATGTGTAGCAGCGAAAGATAGAAAAGAAAAGACAGGAAAATATAGACAACTGCGTATTATGGTAGGCATGTGCCTGTTGTTGGAGCTTAACATAGCAGACTATCTCTTAGCTGGGAAGGAAAGCATACTCATGTACTCTATGTTTTAGACTTCACGTGAATTTCTCTTTTCTACAGGGTATTTTCATTTCATGTTACATAATGGGTACGGTGAAAAGAAAGGATTGGATATGAAAGGAAATAACAAGGCATTGTCTCTCCTTTCCGTAACACTTTGGGTACGCCAACATTAAGAGGGATTGTTTTATTTATAAAATAATATAATATAACTTGCGATGAGTTTTTGTGTTAAAAATTACCACATACAATCTCCGTTTTTGACAAAATAGGGTAATCCTAGCATAAAAATACATTCCGGACCCGATGGGATAGGTTTCGTTGAATTCCGACACCGTTTGCGAAAATCCTTTAGAAAATATCGATGAAAAACACCGAGCTTTAATTCCTAAAAATTACAGAAAAAATCCTAAAAATATGAGGCCTTGACGTTTCACTAGACCTCTTCGTAAGGTTTCGTATGATACTTATTTCGTTGAATTTGGAGTTCGTTTGACCAGTTAACCATTCAAATAAAGTTACCCACACCACTATGTACGGTTGTATGAGCGTTGTGTACTGAAATAAAAATACAGTCGTGATCAACGAGGTGTCACGATCCCGAAAATGTAATAATACCGGTAGATTGACTTATATTGTGAAAACCCAAATTCGCTGCTTAAGGGTGCAAAATACTCCAAATAAAAAGTTGCATATTAAATTAATTAAAAATTATAGTAAAATTCTAAAAATTAAATTAACACTATGTCTCCAAAGAACCTTGTCCAAATTCGAATCAGGTATGGAGTTATTTTAAATAAACCGTTACGGTCGATAAACGATTACGCCGCTGCTTTCTTGAACATTTAATTTGGACATAACTCGCAATCTATAACGTGGAATCTTGATTTTTCACTTCTATTAGGTAGATATAGTTCAACAGATTCCAACGTTTCTTATTTCATAGAAATCCGACTTAATTTGGGTCCTGTACAACCAATTGAAGTTCAAAATGCCAACTTACGAACTACCGCGCCGCTGCAGCTCAATTTAGAATTAAATTATAAACTATATATATTCAACGCATCGTCGACTAAACAGAATCGCCTATATAACTTTGATATAACGACTATTAGACCATTTCAAACTGTCTGTTCACCTATATTGCCAACAAAATATTTTCTGACAGGTTTGGAAATTTAAAATATTATTTTATTATTTATTTAATTAATAGATTCCAAAGGAAACCACTAAATTCGATAAAATAAATCCAAACCAAATATTTTAAATAATAAAATAAATTAAATAATTACCAGAAAAAATGCGGGTCGTTACAGGTGGGTCCGGGCAGTCTTACACCATAAAAGAGTCTAACCTCGTGTCTTTACAACTGTTATGCTTTAGTTTGGGCCTAGGACCTCTCACATTGGGCTGACATTTGTGACTACTGGATTCGCCGGGCGGGTCCGGGCAGTTTTACGTCACAAACGAGTCCATCCACGTGTCCTAAGCATTGATTATCATTTATAATCTTTTACCCCAGATTTAATAATTCCCTATTTGAATTATTAATTTAATTCCATTTTTAATGCTGTCCATAATTGACTCAATTATGGCCATCCACTTATGGTATGCAAAATCATATCGATTGCACCCTAAATTTTCAATATTAAATCCTTAATATTACCCCTACCCCACGTTAAACGTTCGCTTATTAACACAGAATATATGTTAGACTCAGGTAGTCTAATTCATAGCACAAAGATAAAATTATCACAACACATGTACAACTAAAATAGATCTAATCATAAACGGGGTAAAACTTGCATGTGTGATAGATGTTTAACACCTAAACTTACATAGGCTACAACTTGCCTACATGTCATGGATCTAATGGTGTCAACTTGTTTGGTAAAATATCCCAACTTACAAAATATGATCACAACCCAAATTCATGTATACTTGCAACATAATGATGGTGTGAACTAGCATCTAACACCTAGAACTCACCCATGTCATAATATAACTTTAGATCTAGAAATTGGTGTCATAAGATCTACCCAATTATTACAAATTATTTCCTAAACTTGAATATATATATATATATATATATATATATTCATGATTCATATAGATCCACATAACCCAATTAACATATAATCAACCTAGCCCAAAATAATATCAACTTTATGATTTGATTAAACATGATCTAAATAGAATAGATAATAACATCATATATGATTCATCACAACTTAGCATAGGGAATAATATCATCATCTCATAACATAAGATCTACAACATACTTGATAGCATAAGATTCATAATAACATATATGATAATTCACATCACTTTCTTATGATCCATTCACATCTTAATCTAATTAGCTTGCTAATAATCTTATTAAGATCATCATACTCACAATTATTGCAGAAAGAGAGTCTTGAATTTGATTAGAAGCGAGTTGGGCTAGTTATATTCTTCTTTAGTTGGCGGCGGCTACGCTGAATTCCATGGCGACGGCATGACAGCAGCTCTCTTATTTTTAATGATGTTTAGGGGTAGTATTAGGGTGTATTTATAGGTGTAGTTAGATGTTTTAGGCCTTAGGTTTAACTTTAAAACAGTTTAGAACTGTCAGAATTCGTCACAGGCCCTCCAAAAAAGCCCAAAAACCCATCCAGATGCACCCAGGCCGACCTGGCTCGACCAGGGAGGTCGACCCCCAGGTTGACCCTAGGGTCGACACCCATGTCGACCTGGTCCCCTCCAGGTCGACCCCTAGGTCGACCCCTAGGTCGACCTGGTCTGGGCGGGAATTTTCCCGCCTAGCTCGTTTTCTGCATTTTTGAAATCTGTTTCGTTTTCTGATTTTTCGTGAAACTTCTGAAGGCCATATCTCGGTCATACGGACTCCGATTTACGAAATTTCGGACTCTATTTCGCGTATTTTTCCGAGACGAACGCAACCACAAAACTCGTTTCCCTTAATTCTCACATCTGTAATTAATTATTCTTTAATTTGTGAACATCACTGTTGTTAGGAATACGGGGTGTTACATTCTCCCCTCCTTAAAGGATTTCGCCCCCCGAAATCTCCAAGTTAGGAAGAATGCATGTCCTAACATCCAAACAACCATCTACTCAACCATCAAACACTGGAATCCGTAGTCCTTAAAGTTTCTAATGATGTATGAACATATGCAAGAAGTGTGTGTATATGTTCCTTATCTAATGCAAAATCAGGCGGTCTACTGATTCAGTTGACCTCCTTAATGCAAACCATGACAGTGCTATGCATCCATTATGTATGCGAAAGAACCCTATCGATACATATTATTTCTACATGTGTGCAAAACCATTCACCAAAATGCAGTATCCAAATGATAGCACCACCATTATACATCCATTAACTTAACTATGTACACACATTATATGCAATATGCAATATGCAATATGAAGTGACTGAGCCGATCTAGTGCCTAAAGTGTGTGTATATGCATCCACGAGCAACCACCAGCAAACACTTGCATCCACATGCATCCATCATACATAACATGTCTCAAACACATGTTTACATCCATGGGTTTCCTATCTAAAGGTCAAAGATTCGGTCGATGGGATACAAACAAATGATACAATTAAAACGAAAGCTTTGTCCCCATTTGACATCGGTTAAGAGAATAATTCCCTAAGTCTCAACCCCAAAGACCGAAATCAACATCAAACTGCCACTCAGAAAATTACACCATTAAACAATGTCAAAACTGGAAATCTACTTCATGCTTCTAGTATAAACCCCTATCCTTCAGAAATATTCAGATACTTACAGACTACCGGTACAGATCAGATTACAGAATGATTCTCAGAAAGCTAAGCATAACAGAACCTCGTGAGTTACAAGAAACTTTGAGGGTCTCCTCACGACAAGTTAGAAACTTAACGACCCTCTACATAGAAAGCTGGTCCATTTAGACCCAACCCATAGCCCATAAGCTTGAGCACACAAATATCATATTCAAATTTTGACGTTTATCACAGATAATTTCAAACCCTACCAATCACTTAACAATTGAGCCAAACTACAAATGGGGTTCAAAACAACTACGAGATCAAAAACAAAACGAGTATTAAAGTACAGAGTATCTATTACAGAATCAAAATGCCAGAACCAGAAAGAGTTTTAACTCAACAATCAGATAAGGAAATTAAACCCTCTTCAGAAATTTTTCTTATTTCTATCCTATCCACCAGCCTCGAGGGTATTCGCCTGTCCTCCAGAAGTTGGTCCTGCCCTATGCCCTTTCCTTGGGCAGTCCTTAATCAGATGTCCCGCTTCGCCACAGTTGAAGCAAGTGCCCTTCCTTTTCCTGCAATCCTTGTTCAGATGGGTCGAGCTTCCACAAGTAAAGCACTTCTTCTCCTTCCTATCTTCAGACTTCTCATCCTTCTTTTGTGTTTCCTTTTTGGGTCCCGTTTTCTTGTTCTGTGATCCTTCGTGCTTTTCTTCTTTTTTCTCACTTTTGGCTTTCTCTTCATGCATTAACGCCATTTCAACCAATTTCTCGAAGGTAGCCCCCATAGGAATGTGGGTCACAGCTAACCTATGAAGCGGCTCGTTTAAACCCTTAACAAATCTTAGAGCCTTCTTTTCTGGAGTATTCACTAAGTCTAAGCCAAACCTTGCTAACTGATTAAATTTGTTGACGTACTCTTTTACTGATGAGTTTCCTTGCTTTAATATCAAGAACCTTTCCATATATAGATTTTCTTCCGCCCGTGAGAGAAACTTCGCCTCAAACCTACGCCTGAAATCCGCCCAAGAGTCAACAGGACGCTCCCCATTAGTGACCTCCCACCAAAACGAGGACTCTCCCTTCATTAAACAAGCTGCTAAACGGACTTTCTTTCCTTCTTCTACTTCAAAGATTTCAATCAATTCTTCCACCTCCTTAAGCCAATCTCTAGCTTCCACAAATGTTTCTGACCCTTGAAAATGTTTTCCACCCATAGCCTTAAATTCCTTACATGTCTTTGCAAAAGTATCAGCGCAAGGAGGAGGAGGAGGAACGGGTGCAGCCGGTGGTGGAGGAACATTGGCTGGACCTGCAGCGGCGGCCCTAGCCTCTAATAGCCTCCTATACCATCCTGGTATGGTTACACCCTCCGGAAGGTTAAGATCTTCAGCCATGCTGAAATGAAAAAGGAAAGATTCAAAATGGGGAATACGAAAGATAAAGATATGGGTATTTGGGGATTATGTTTTTCTCAAAAACTTTTCTCTTTAAAAAGACATGTTTTTGGAAATACTCCTTCCAAAAATGTTTTTAGAAAAATAATTTTTCTAAAAATTTTATTTGTTCTGGTAACCTTAAGCTCTGATACCACGTGTAACACCCCACTTCCATTAATGTCACTCACAAAGGGAATGCATTAACTTCCATGGAGGTTTTAAGTGAATATAGAACAGTAAAATTACAACAAGATTGATATAAAATAGTACTTGAAAATTTAAAACTTTATTTCATTGCAGCAGAAGTCAAAAACATGTTTGATTACATCATAATACCATAATCAGAGTCAAGTACAATATCCGTCTTGATAAAAACAAATACATAATCCCATTACATAAATAGCCATTAAAGAAGATAACAAGCTGGACTTTATTTCCACGGTCCAAGCTTTCCAAAAGAGACAAAGCAATCCAATCAAACTCCACTAGAACTGGGCCCACTCTGAGGACCTGGAGGGGGAAAAAGATAGAAATAGAGGGGGTCAGATATTAAGTCTGGCGAGTATGATAATTCTAACAATACTATTCTTAAAATAATTAGACCAAGGCATAAGCTGGAAAATAAGGAAATGCCTATGAACTATTGGGTACGGAAGAGCGGATAAAGATAACGTTAAAGGCACACCTAACTACTACAGAATAATTACTACCCTGCCCCACCTCTAACCTAACAGGATTAGGCGTTACCCTAATGTCTAAACTGAAACAGAAACGAAACAGAATAATCGATACAGAAACAGAATGCTAGTAATAGGCTTTTACCACCCAATAGTTGGAAGGTACAGAAGCAGAATACTAATAATGGGCCTTTACCACCCAAACAGAAGGTACAGAAACAGAATGTAGAATTAGGTGTACACTAGTAATGGGCCTTTACCACCCGAACAGACGGTACCACGCAGAAACAGACAGGTGTTACCACCCAACAGAAACAGACGGTACCAACAGAAACAGATAGAACTAAGTGTACCCTAAGTCCTACCCCCAAGCGATCGGCTCCCTAACTCGTAGATACCCGTGCAGGTCCTACAGTGGGGTGTATCACTCCCCAATATGGCAACCTTAAGGTACACGGCTTATACCTACACGATGCAACAACGTCTTACCTACCAGCCCGGGCCCACGCACGCACATGACCCCGTTGGACTTGCGTTGCTACCGCTACCCTGTTTTGACCTCAAACAATCAGGCCCAGTAGGCGTGTCCCATCCTCGACTTGGGTCGAACTCACAAAGATACGAAATGGGCTACTGGTCTGAAAAGGGCCCCCACCTAGGCTTGGTCAATCTCTAGAGTTTCCCACATAACCCCATGCCCACTTACATGTTTTAAATTTGGTTAAGGGTTTCTATTAGTAATTCCTCATGCCACCCAAGGCACCCACTTAACCTTCTTCTTAGTCATGTTCATTTACATGTGTGTTTGGTTAAGTCTTACTAATCGTATTTCAAATGCCACTAAAGGCACCCACTAGATTCCCCATGCCACCCAAGGCACCTACTTAACCCCCATGTCCCACCTTACATGTTTATCTGGTTAAGTATTTCTTAATTCATTCAGGCCATAATCTCATAAAGACCTCTCACATTAGACTGGCATTTATGGCAGTTGGATTCGCCGGGCAGGTCCGGGCAGTCTTGCACCATAAAAGAGTCTAACCTTGTGTCTTTACAATTGTTATGCTTTAGTTTGGGCCTAGGACCTCTCACATTGGGCTGACATTTGTGACTACTGGATTCGCCGGGCGGGTCCGGGCAGTTTTACGTCACAAACGAGTCTAACCTCGTGTCCTAAGCATTGATTATCATTTATAATCTTTTCCCCCAGATTTAATAATTCCCTATTTGAATTATTAATTTAATTCCATTTTTAATGCTGTCCATAATTGACTCAATTATGGCCATCCACTAATGGTATGCAAAATCATATCGATTGCACCCCAAATTCTCAATATTAAATCCTTAATATTACCCCTACCCCACGTTATACGTTCGCTTATTAACACAAAATATATGTTAGACTCAGGTAGTCTAATTCATAGCACAAAGATAAAATTATCACAACACATGTAAAACTAAAATAGATCTAATCATAAACGGGGTAAAACTTGCATGCGTGATAGATGTTTAACACCTAAACTTACATAGGCTACAACTTGCCTACATGTCATGGATCTAATGGTGTCAACTTGTTTAGTAAAATATCCCAACTTACATAATATGATCACAACCCAAATTCATGTATACTTGCTACATAATGATGGTGTGAACTAGCATCTAACACCTAGAACTCACCCATGTCATAATATAACTTTAGACCTAGAAATAGGTGTCAAAAGATCTACCCAATTATTACAAATTATTGCCTAAACTTGCATATATATATATTCATGATTCATATAGATCCACATAACCCAATTAACATATAATCAACCTAGCCCAAAATAATATCAACTTTATGATTTGATTAAACATGATCTGAATAGCATAGATAATAACATCATATATGATTCATCACAATTTAGCATAGGGAATAATATCATCATCTCATAACATAAGATCTACAACATACTTGATAGCATAAGATTCATAATAACATATATGATAATTCACATCACTTTCTTATGATCCATTCACATCTTAATCTAATTAGCTTGCTATTAATCTTGTTAAGATCATCATACTCACAATTATTGCAGAAAGAGAGTCTTGAATTAGATTAGAAGCGAGTTGGACTGGTTATATTCTTCTTTAGTTGGCTGCGGCTACGCTGAATTCCATGGCGACGGCATGATAGCAGCTCTCTTATTTTTAATGATGTTTAGGGGTAGTATTAGGGTGTATTTATAGATGTAGTTAGATGTTTTAGGCCTTAGGATTAACTTTAAAACAGATCAGAACCATCAGAATTCGTCACAAGCCCTCCAAAATAGCCCAAAAACCCATCCAGATGCACCCAGGCCGACCTGGCTCGACCAGGGAGGTCGACCCCCGGGTCGACCTGGTCTGGGCGGGAATTTTCCCGCCTAGCTCGTTTTCTGCATTTTTGAAATCTGTTTCGTTTTCTGATTTTCGTGAAACTTCTGAAGGCCATATCTCGGTCATACGGACTCCGATTTACAAAATTTCGGACTCCATTTCGTGTATTTTTCCGAGACGAACGCGACCGCGAAACCCGTTTCCCTTAATTATCAAATCTGTAATTAATTATTCTTTAATTTGTGAACATCACTGTTGTTAGAAATACGGGGTGTTACATTACCCTAATGTTTAAACTGGAATAGAATCGAAACAGAATAATCTATACAGAAACAACATACTAGTAATGAGCCTTTACCACCCGAACAGATACAGAAACAGAAACAGAATAATCCTTACGGAAACAGAATGTAGAATTATGTGTACACTAGTAATGGGCCTTTACCACCCCAACAGACGGTACCACGTAGAAACAGACAGGTGTTACCACCCAAAAGAACAGACGGTACCAACAGAAACCGACAGAACTAAGTGTACCCTAAGTCCTACCCCCTAGCGATCGGCTCCCTAACTCGTATATACCCGTGCAGGTCCCACAGTGGGGTGTATCACTCCCCAATATGGCAACCTTATACCACGCAAGGAATGCACAGCTTATACCTACACGATGCAACAACGTCTTACCTACCAGCCCGGACCCACGCACGCACGTGACCCCATTGGACTTGCGTTGCCACCGCTAACCCGTTTTAGCCTCTAACAATCAGGCCCAGTAGGCATGTCCCGTCCTCGACTTGGGTCGAGCTCACAAAGATACTTAATGGGCTACTGGTCTGAAAAGGGCCCCCACCAAGCTTCCCACCTAGGCTTGGTCACCTATAGTACATCCCACTTAACCCCTTCATGTCCACTTACATGTCTAAATTTGGTTAAGTGCATTTCCTCATGCCACCCAAGGCACCCACTTAACCCCCATGTCCCACTTACATGTTTATATTGGTTAAGTGTTACTAATCGTATTTCAAATGCCGCCCAAGGCACCCACTAAATTTCCACATGCCACCCAAGGCACCCACTTAACCCCTCATGCCCCACTACATGTTTATCTGGTTAAGTGTTTCTTAATTCATTAAGACCGTAACCTTATAAAGACCTCTCACATTAGACTGGTATTTATGGCAGCTGGATTTGCTGGGCGGGTCCGGGCAGTCTTACGCCATAAAAGAGCCTAACCTCGTGCCTTTACAACTGTTACGTATTTAGTTTATGCCTATGACCTCTCACATTAGACTGGCATTTATGGCAACTGGATTTGCCGGGCGGGTCCAGGCAGTCTTAGCCATAAAAGAGTATAACCTCGGGTCTTAGACGATTAATTACTCCTAATTAATCCTTCCCCAATTTGAATTACTTTCCCTATTCAAATTATCAATCAATTTCAAATTTAACGATGTCCATAATTGACTCAATTATGTCCATCCATTTATGGTATAAAAAATCATACCAATTTTCACCACAATTATATTTTATGCCTTTTAAGGCATTTATGCCAATTAAATCTTTTTAATATTATCCCCTTTTACCCCACGTTATACATTTGTTCGTTTAACGTAAAATATACGTTAGACTCGAATAGTCTAACTCATGGAATAAAAGAAAACATCACAATATATACACATAATTAAACATAGATCTAACATAGGGGTGAACTTGCATATGTGAATGGTATTCTACATCTAAAACTTGCATAGGCCAATTACAACTTGCATAAACAACATAGGTCATGGATCCAATCTAAAGGTGTGAACTTGATGAAATAATGGCCACAAACTTGCATAAACAACATATGTCATGGATCCAAATCTAAAGGTGTGAACTTGATAAAATAATGGCCACAAACTTGCATAAACAACATATGTCATGGATCCAAATCTAAAGGTGTGAACTTGATAAAATAATGGCCACAAACTTGCATAAGAAACATATGTCATAGATCTATATCTAAAAGTGTGAACTTGCATAGGTAATAATATAACATGATTCATATCCAATTCATAAACTCACATATGTGATTTATACATCACAACAATGGTGTAAACTAGTATCTAACATGTAAAGCATCATGTAGAATTTAGCATATGTCACAGCCTAACTTTGAATTGAATTCTCACATAAACTAGGTGTCATAATCATGTAAGTTCACATATAATTCTGCCCAACTTGTATTTGATTCATGTTTGAATCAAAATCTAAAATTTCCTACATATGATTTATCATATGAATCAACTAATCATATTAAACATGATGATTGGATTGTATATAAGATTACAACATGGATGATAGTAACATAACTTTACATCATAAATGATAGCATCACAACATAACATCATAAAGATTTCAATCACAATCCTATAACATAATTACAACATGAAATCAATACTTCATATCACATCCATACAATCCGCATTATAACTTAATCTAATTAAATTACTAATTATCTTGTTAAAACTATCGAAGTCACAACTCAAAAGCAGTCTTGAGTTCTGAATTCTAATTTCTGGAGTTGAATTAGCGCTCCCTTGAAGAAGATTCGCTATTAGGGTTGGGTAGTTCTGATTTGGTTTGCTGTTCTTCTTCTTGATTTTGGTGGCGGCTGCTCCAGGGTTCATGGCAACAACATGACGGCCGTAGTTTCATTTTTAATTCTGATTTAGGTTTGAGTCTATGGGTCTTTTTATAGAGTTTAGAATTATTTTAAGCCGTCGGATGTTCTTATGGTTATTCAAAACCATTCAATCATGATAGGGTGATGAGTCAGCCCCAACGACTCAGCAAGGAGTCAGAAAGGACTCAATAACATGGGTCAGCCTGAACCAGAAAGCTGTGCAGGTTTCTGGCTCGACACGGGCGCACCTGCAAAGTGCACCAATGCAAAATTGCATGGGCGCACTTCCCAAGTGCGCCATTGCAATTTTGTTCTGGCGCACTTCCCAAGTGCGCCAGTGCATTCTGGCCAACTTCCGGTTTTTCAGCCCGACTTCGTTCATCCATATCTCCTTCATACGGACTCCAATTTACGCAAACTCGGACTCTATCTCAACCAGAATTCCGAGACGAACACAACGGCGCAACCCATTTCCCTTAATTCTCATGTCTGAGATTAAATATTCTTTATTTTAGTTAATTCGATTATTCAAAAATCCGGGGTGTTACAAGTAGTCGGGATTTACAGATACTTGGAGAGCTTGGAGCAGGAGGCTTCAGGATCATATAGCTATTGTTTATTTCCGTTGTGTTGTAAGTGATGTACTTTGATAATGATATATATTCAAGTACATATTTGTAATTCAAAGATATGTTGTATAGTTTATTTTATTCGTTCCGCTGTGAGGTTCGTGTTACTCTGATGTTGTATGTTCTTCTTCTTCTATTCTAAGTTTCTATCTTATCAATTCTCATCCTCTATCTTCTTTCATGGACTATCCGGTATTTTCCGACGCTTGGAGTGTCGACATTGAGTATATGTCGGTAACCAAGGTTGACAAAATCCCCGAGTCGTTACAGTGGTATCAGAGCTTAAGGTTAAGTGAATTACCTTAGCTCTGTGGCGTGACTCAGTAGAGATGGGGTTAGCAATACCCTAGATTGAGTTTGAGTGTATATATATGAGCGCGTATTTGTTATTTGATATAAAAATGGGTTTATATTGTGTAGATTTATTTGTTGAGTTGTTTATGGGTTATGATCGATCAGTTTGATCCATTGTATCGGTAGGAGTTTCTAAACACTCGAATACGATGGGTCGACACGATATGTTTGGAAATGAGGGTAAATGAAAATAATTTTTACCCAAAGTATATTTTGATATAGATAAAATATATATATTGGAATTATAATATATTGGATATATTGGTTGTTATTATAATCGAGTAAGATTATAAAAAGTGAAATGGTTATGTAAATAACCAATCAGAATTCGTATAAGCATTATGAAATGAATTAAATCTGAATTGAAATTTAAACTCTGGAAATTTGAATAAGAGTTTGTAAATGGACGTGGATTAAATATATGAGAATTTTAAAATCATGGGAGATTTTAAATTATTTTAAAGGCCGTGTGAATGATAATTCGAAAATTAATTTCAAATTGGAAATGTTTAAATATGGTTTTGAAAGTGATATAGTATTGAACTCACTGCGATAGCTGGAAAATAGATTCCGATGATGACAACTGCATCATCGGTGCTCATTTTCGAATTTCTAAGTGATGTATTACTACCAAAGTTATTGTTTTTGAATTGATTTGAGAAAAGAAAGTCGTTTTGAATCCTGAAAAGGAAAGTTTGATTTTCGTATGGTAAACTGTTTAAAATTCCCAGGGAAAGATCGTTTGGATTAAAAAAACAAATTTAAATAAAAATTTGTGGAAATAAATTGAAATTAATTTGAAAACCAATTAAGTGGAAATTGAGTTGGATTAGAATGATAATGAGAAAATTGGATTTGTGACATAGGAATCCGAAATGGTATTGGATTGGTGAGCTAAGAGTTTGAAAATCCAGAACGTAACATTGGTTTGAAATTTTATTTGGGTTGGATAACCGAATGGTTGTGTTGGCGATAAAAGCAAATTGAGTTTGATTGGGATAACATTAGTATATGTTGGATGATAACAGGTGAAAGGGATATAATGATATGCCCAGCAAAAAGGTGCAAGTTTATATTTGGTATAAGCATGAGATTTATGAGCCAAATTGGCAAGCCGCTTGGCTGTTTGATTTTCTTTTGGGTTGGAGAAGGCCTAAAGAGGTGAGTTGTACTTGTACCTACTGACCAATACAAAGGAGGTGCTGGCGAAATTTTTCGAAAATTTCGGGTGTCAGAATAATTTCAGGATTTTTGAAAATTTTCGTTAATAGAAATAAATTAATATTTTATTTGGAATTAATTGGTTCAGTTGAAACTGAAGTCAAGAAGTGAAGAAATAATTTTAACCCAGTTGGTGGAGTTTGTTTTCTACCTTAGCAATTTCGAGGACGAAATTATTTTAAGTGGGGAAGAATGTAACGACTCGTATTTTTCTGCGATATATAATTAACTTATTTAATTATATAAATAGTGATTTAGAATTCAAATGGTCATTTAATTAAATTATATTGAATATTTAATTAATATAAATAACAGAATAATATATTTAATCCAGAAATAATCAAAAATAGTGGAATTCACAATATTGTGTAAATTGGATTATTTAAAATATATAATTCAGTTTAGAGTTGAATTATATTCACGAATATATTATTTAAACGAAATTTGAACATATAATTATATTATAATTATAATCGAGCTCAAAATGGCGCGGTAGTTCGTAATTTGGCAATTTGAACTTTAAACGAATATACATAATCCGTTTTAAGTCGGGTTTCTATGAAACAAGAAACGTTCAGAGCGGGTGAAGTATATTTTTCTAATGGAAGAGAAAAATCGGGATTTCGTCGTGTAGATTTTGATTTATATCCAAATCAAAATTTAGAAAAGTCGCTGTGGGATTCCTTTAAAATTTATATCGATTTATTTATATTATTTTTTTGGGATTTAAATATAAATCGAATACCGATATAACTGGGAAATTGGAAATATTAAGTTATAAATCCAATTACAGCTGTATGATATTCTGTTGGGAATATATACGATAATATTCATTTATAAATATTTAATTTAATTGTTTTTAAATATATTTATATATTTAAAAGGGTTATTTAGAGCTTTAAAAATAGCCAGTTTTGCAAACGACCTCAGAATTCGACGAAACTAATTTTTTTGGATCCACAATGTTAAATTATTGTTAGATGTCAAGTTTCGTGATTTTTAGAATCAGTATGTGGCCATACGGATTTTTAATGTGAAAAACGTCATTATTTTGACGGTTAAAAATACGCTGTGTGAGCAAATGGAGTCAGAATTCGACGAAACTAGTTTCTTGGGACCGTAATGTCAAACTATAGCTGCATGTCCATATTCGTGATTTTTGAATATCATGGGTGACCACATGAATTGTAAAGGATAAATAGAATCAGCAGTTCATTAAAATTGAATATTAAAATATTTAATTTCCACTATAAATAATCCTTAAATTTTTCTAAACATAGAAAAAATCATTCTTTGGTCAAACAACTTATCCGCGTAAGTTTTTCATTTCCAGGAATTTTATCGACCTTCAAAAATCCAAAACAAACCATATAAATTTCTATAAATTATTGTATATATATATTTGCAATCCTATCAGCATACTCTTCAATCTTGTATCAACTATTTGAGGTGCGATCGACTTTCAGAGCAA
The DNA here is from genome assembly GCA_030737875.1 of Allium sativum. Taxonomy (NCBI): domain Eukaryota; kingdom Viridiplantae; phylum Streptophyta; class Magnoliopsida; order Asparagales; family Amaryllidaceae; genus Allium; species Allium sativum. Next base: position 736,042,326 of record CM060924.1, on the reverse strand, counting down.
GGGGTTTTGGGACAGCGTGCCTAAGGTTGGGAATTGCTCGAGATTAAGCGAGCTTGGGTTTGTTTCGATCTCAGATTCGGAATGAGGAAGCAAAACCGAACTTGTGGACTTGATTTTTTTGAGTACGGTAAAGTTTTGTGGTCGACGGTTTTGTGGGTGTTGCGGTTAAAAGTAGAGAACAGATTTTGACCTAGCAGTTAGGAGGTGATGCGATTGGCATGGGTGCTGAGAGATGGAGAATGAAATGGTGGTTTTAGTTTTGTTGATTTATGAAGTATGGGAGGAGAACGTTGGGATTTTGTTCGGTAATGGAGTGTTCGAACAGTACTATAAGGAGTTAGTATTGAACGGAGAAGAAGACTTCTTGGGTTGGTCTTTTTGTCAAACGTGAGTGAGCGGGGAAAGTTAAGTAAAGCCCAGAAATAAATAACTCATGTTTATTTTATTTAAATAGTGTACTAACTTGTAAATGACATATCTTGTTCATACGTGATCGAAACTCAGCGAAACAAAATCTGTTGGGATCGTACGGACGGCGTCTACACAATGGAACTGACGGGGAATGAATCGAAGCTCATTACAATTTATAGCGAAATAAATTGTCCGTCTGAATCAACAGACGCAAATCGTTATTTAACGGTTAACGCGAAATGTGAGTAAAACTCACCAACTCTGAACAGTTATATTTTTATAACGTATTCTTAGAACTGTTAATTATATGTTGATTGCTGTGTGTTAACTGTTTGGTTGAATTGGTTATGTATTGGTTGAAATTATAGACAATGATATATATATATCGTTAACCAAATATTGATTCTGTTTAGTAGAATATTTCATATTGAAATGAAATAGACGTTAATTATATTGTTTAACATCTGTGATGCAGGGAAACAGGTAAGAGGGATCCAACTGGATTCCTCAACATTTATTTACTGTTTTTCATATATTGTAATATATGATGTGATATAAAATCTGTTGATAATTATGTGTGTTTGAATGATATCGATCACTGTTAATTGGTAATTCAAATACCGTGAGAAATACTGGGATGTAAAAAGGGGATTTTCAAAGTATATTTTGAAAATAAATTATTTATATAAAATCAAAGGATTTTATATATAAAAGGAAAAGGATTTTATAAAAGGAAGAAATTATAAAATCAAAGAGTATAAAGGAAATTATTTGTAAAACGAATATGAAGGAAATTATTTGTAAAACAAATATAAAGGAAATTATTTGTAAAACAAATATAAAGGAGAATATTTGTAAAACAAATGTAAAAGGATTATTTACTTAGAAAGTAAATAGAAGTATAAAAAGGAATATTTATTTATGAAATAAATAGAATAAATTATAAAAGAATATATTTATAAAATCATAGAAATTTATAAAAGGAATATTTATTTAGAAAATAAATAAGATATCATAAGGGATATTTATTTGGAAAACAAATAGAATTAAAAAGGAAATATTTGTAAACCATTTACAAATAGAATTAAAAAGGAAATATTTGTAAACCATTTACAAATAGGATTTATAAGGGAATATTTGTAAAACATTTACAAATAGAGTTATTAAAGGAATTATTTATTTATGAAATAAATAGAGTTATAAAAGGGAATTTTAAATTAGATTTAAGTGTTAGAAACGTAATGGATTATATAAAAGAATTAATCGTTTAGAGTTAATTGAATTAGAATTAATCGAGTTAGAGTTAAACGATAGGAGTTAATTGAATATGAGTTATTCAAAAGGAGTTAATTGAATATTAGTTATTTAATTAGAGTTAATCGAATATAAGTTATTCGAATAAAGAGTTAACCAAATAGAGTTAATTGAACGTAGTTAATCGAATTAGGATTAACTGAATATTAGTTATTCAATCAGAGTTGATCGAATATAAGTTATTCGAATAAAGGGTTAACCAGATAGAGTTAATTGAACATAGTTAATCGAATTAGGATTAACTGAATATTAGTTATTCAATTAGAGTTAATCGAATATAGTTATTTGAGATAGAATTAGTCAAACATAGTTATTCAGGATGAGTTGCCATTTCATGCGATTGCTAGCATAATTCGCAGGACTGCAGATAGCCTACGGCGGTCGGATGTTTCCTAAGGGAATCAGGCGTAACCATTGTGATTGCTGCAATCTAGAGTCAAGCGAATGGAGTTAAATCGAATATTAGCTATTCGAAATAAAGTTACAACAAACAAAGTTATTCGAATATAAGTAAATCGAATATTAGTTATTCGATAGGAGTTAGGCAAGTTGAGTTAAATAAGTCGAGCTAATCAAGTTAAGTTAATCAAGTTGAGCTAATCGAGTTGAGTTAATCAAACCGAGTTAATCCAATTGAGTTAATCGAAAAGAGATAATCGAATATAATCTATTCGAAAAGTGAGTTAATCTAATATCATTTATTCGAAAAGAGATAACCGAATATAGTTTATTCGAAGTGAGTTAATCGAATTAGTTATTCGAAAAGTCGAAAAGAGAGAGTTAATCGAATATCGTTTATTCGAAAAGAGATTATCGAATATAGTTTATTCGAAGAAAGGAGTTATCGAATAGAGTTTATTCGAGAGAGAGTTATACGTTGAAATTCGATTATATTGAATATTGGAAAGTAATATTTTACTTTTCGGTTTTTAAATCAAGATTTATTTATTTAATAAATCGTTTATTTATTTATTTAAATTAAGGAAGAAAAGTTATACTTAAAGTTATTATATTTTGAAAGTAAGGGAATTATAACACCACGGTTATAATCAAATGAATTCTGTAAAAGAAGAGGATTCGTGAATAGAATCCAAGGGTTACGTATGGAAGTTTGGTAAAGATTTAAAAGATAAGCTTTGTCTATTCTGATGTTAAAACGTTGTTCAGTTAAGGTCTGAGAGGTAATTATACCCCAACTTGATTGACTTCCTTCTTAACTATGGAATGGCTAAGGTTTGATAGTAAAGGATGGTTAAGATAATTTAGTTAATGAGTGAAATGGTTTGAGTTGGCAGAACGATGTTTTATTTAAACATCTGTTTAAATCCAATAAAGGAGTTTTGGAAATGTTTTCCAAATAAGAATCAGAAATGTTTTCTAATAATAGAAAATAAGAAATGGGAATAAATATGGAAACGTTTTCCAGTGATTAATAACGTATATTTTCTATATTTAGAAAATAAGGATTTAAGAAAAATATGGGATTAGGGAAATAAGGAAATGAATAAATTAATGATAAGTTAATTTAAAAAGAGAAAAATGTGGATTTGTGTTTGATCAATAAGATTTCCATTTGGAAATACGATCGTTGTTTGCACACGTGTTTTCTTTGATAGTTAAATCACAGACTATCAAAGTTTTTGGCCATTTTTCTGTCGTCAATACGGAGAGACCGAGATCAGATTCATGACCTGAAAACCACTCTGTATGGGCATTAGCATTGGGAATCAAATATGATGAAGAAAATTCAAAACAGAGTTATGCAAGGGCTGTTCTGACGATCCTAGGTGTGACGACCCCAAACCCCGTACAACGGTGGCAAGGGTAATCTTTGGAATATAACACATAAACAAATAACATCAGAACAGAAATAGAGAAATACACCAGATAATGAATACAAGAATACACCGAATACATAACAACATCAGAGTTACACAGTATAACAGGATCATACTTAGTACAAAATACAGTTTCAGAATAATATAAAATGTCTGCAGTGGAATCAAACATAATATACATAAGTGTCTGAACAGTAAAGAAGAAATGATAAAGAACCATCTCCAGCTCCATAGCTATCCAGAATGAGTTTGCTAAACCTGAATACAAGGCTGCCCGTGTAAAAATAAGGGCACCCGAGTTTGCAAAGTGAAACAAACTACGAGTCAGTCATGGGACTGGTATGAGAAATCTACTTAACTGGTTATACAATAATAATACGGCAAATCATAGGACCACGCCACTTTCGCGGAACGGGTTTACTCCAGTGATTGCCAATGCAGGTAACAAAGAAAATCTTTTTAGAACAACGCAATGATTTTTAGAAAGAATGAAGCCGATATAAGACTCAAGTCCCATCACACAATGCAACGCAAACCGGAGGATAGAGTTTTACCTTATATTGGCCAAAATATGCTTGATACGTATGAAACAAAGTCATTTGATATTATTTTATCGTTTAATTCTTAATCAGACTCCAACTGTAAATTAGCAAGAGAACGATTCCCTAAGTATTAACCCCAAAGGCCGAAACCAACATCAGACCAATACCTAGGAAACCACCCATCTTAGCTCGTTTCCAGCTAGTTTATAATTTTAAATACAATCATAAATGTCAATCATAGACGGCATGGGTACCATATATATTTACAATCAAAACCGCACAATGTCTTATTTGGAAATTGGATTTCCGTCATGAACCAAGGAAAAAGGATAGTCCTTACCGAATTCGAGACTCTCTAGCCCGAGCCTCAGGCAAGCGCACAGACAAGCCTTGGAGCAACAGGGCCGGTCCACTCGATGTGGATTAAACTTAAACCCTGGACAATACGTCTCCCCGCCCTATGGGGTGTAAATGAGCCAACGAATGACTCCATCGGTCCCGGATCGACCGATATACTCGAGGCGCCTCGCAACAGCAACAACCACATAGGTGAAAATAATATAAATGTCAGCCAGTTTAAGCACTGACACCACCTCTAACTAGAAAGAGACGCATGCCCTCCTTGATGCCCTCTCCCGTTTCTGGTTCATACCGGGGTTTGAGGCTCGCGAATTAATGTTATACACAAAGCAATGCCACAAAGGCGGTGCTTTGATCATCAACCACAAGACTTTGCTTTTCAACAGAAGCCTTGATCACTGCATCTTAGCATGCCACGTTGTCAATATACAACGTTAAACACACATCCATCTATAAGTCCGTTCTGGGTCTGAATGAAATCGGAGGCACCTAGTACCTCGCATATCCGGTCGACTTCAAAGTACGTCGGAACGATCACCACTAATTATCTATATTTCGGGATGCCTCGCAATCAAGACGTCAGTGATCATCCAAACAACGTGAAGCTCTCTGGTCTTCGACCACCGTCATCATCATCGACTTCTTATCGTAGATCAATTATTTGAAATGAGATTTTACTCGGCCTTTTCAAATAATTCACGTATATTTAGAATATAAATCAGTCACTAACTGTAAATTAGGAAGAGAACGATTTCCCAGATATTAACCCTGAAGGCCGAAACCAACATCAGATCAATACCCAGGAAACCACTCATCTCGGCACGTTTCCAGTTAGATTCTAACTTTCACATTCTTAGGGAAAGGTTCCCATTATTTATATCAAAGATAAATTCTTTAGTATAATTTTCATGTCAAACACAGTCAACCATCAAATTTCAAGCAAACCAAGTAAAATTGGTTTATTTTCATTTCATATCGCTTATAATATTTTATAATGATTTTTCGCCATTTTTATTTATTTAAAAATGGCCTTATTTAATTAAACGACACTTCAGGCAATGTGGCGGCCGTGGCACTGTTTTTCTCCAGATTTGATTTACACATATCTGAAAATCTAACCATTGGATCTTCACAAATTTTATATCGTTGGAAAGATCTTTTCAAGGCGGACCCAACGGTTCCAGTTTTGGGAAAATCCGACGGTTGGATCTCCCGGTATCATCGTTTAAAGTTACGATTTCAAAACACGAACTGCAGCGTCGTTAATCGTTTTATTTTAATTAATTATATATATATAATCCATTCTGGCGCTGTTTTTATTCAGATTTGATTTACACATATCTGAAAATCTAACCGTTGGGTCTTTGCAAAGTTTGTATCGTTGGGAAGATATTTCCAAAGCGAACCCAACGGTTTCGGTTTCGGGAAAATCCGACGGTCGGATCTCCCGGTATAATCGTTTGAAATCACGGTTTCAAAATACGAACTGCACGGCCTCGATTCGTTTTAATTTAATTTATGTTTATATATATATATAATTCATTCGGCGATTTCTAAATCGTTTTCACTTCAAATATTTCACTTACGCCTTTAAATTTTGGAAAATTTCGCCATAACCTCCTTTGTACAGGAAGGGTCGGGAAAATCCCCAAACAGCCACACGGGAGTCTCATCTCAAAAAGAAAAAGAAAAAGCCAAGCGGCTAGCCAATCGGCTCATAAAATCATCACCCAAGAAATATGATAAACATGTACCTATTTGTCGGGCTTACAATTTTATTCCTCTGCTCTAGCCTCTTTGCTATAACCTGTTCAATAGATATTCATGTATATGTGCAATTCTAAACACTTTTCAATTTACAAATATTTACTTCAACAAGTGGTTATTTTTAACACATCCTACTTCATTCAAAGATGATATTTTTAGCGAACTAAAATATATTTCAACACATGACTATTTTATTTAGTTCCTATACATGTCAAAAATAATATTCATATCAAACAAATATTTATTCCAACACTTGTTTATTTTTAGCAAGTCATATACATGATAAAAATGATATTTTAAATATTTATTCAACATATGAATGTTTTTAGCACCTCCTATTCTCAATAAAAATGTAATTTTTATTGTTCAATCTTTTATTCGACACATGAACCATTTTCAACACATGAATACTCAACACATGAATTTTTCCACACATGAATATTTTATATAGTTCGTACATATAATAAAGATGTGATTTTTATTGTTAAGACCATTTATTTAAAACAAGGATATTTTACATACATCATATATATAATAAAAATGTGATTTTTATTGTTAAAACAATTTATTTATTCAACACATGGCTTTTATTCAACATATGAACTTTTATTCAACACATGAACTTCTAATCAACACATGAATTTCTAATCAACACATGAATATTTTATTTACTTCACACACACGATAAAAATGTGATTTTTATAGTTCTAAACATTTATTCGACATATGAATATATTATATACTTCATTCAAGGATGAAAATGTGATTTTTATCGTTCCATATATTTATTCAACATATGAATATTTTCTATACTTCATTCAAGTGATAAAAATGTGATTTTTATCGTTCTATGTATTTATTCAACATATGAATATTTTCTATACTTCATTCAAGTGATAAAAATGTGATTTTTATCGTTTATATAATTTATTCAACACATAAGTATATTTTTCCACACCAGTATATTTCGAACACAAACAACCATAATCAACCATTCGCATTTCATATATATTTTCACCATTCGCATTTCATATATATTTTCCATTCGCATTTCATATATATTTTCCATTCGCATTTCATATATATTTTCCATTCGCATTTCATATATATTTTCATATCACATTTCATATATATATTTTCACCATTCGCATTTCATATATATTTTCACATCACATTTCATATATATTTTCACATCACAACTCAAACAAGCTGTCCATGGTTTGTGGACGACGGGTGTCGGGAGTTTCTAAACTCCGTCTACAACCTAATATATTTTATTTCTAAATTAAATTTGATTTAGAAATCTCACATTGCTTTTCGTGTTGCCAAAAATTGTAGAAGGCTCAGAAAAATATCCGGTCTCTTCTAGAATGTAGAAGACGTCCTCACGGTCCTGGTGTCTCTTGTTTCACTGGATTTCGACAAGAAACGAAAAAGATATGATTTTTACAAGATTAAATCACTTTGCGACGCTTTTAGAAGTTTAAATCAGTTTAAATAAATAAACCCTCACCTTTCAGCTGAGTGTTCAAACGAGGGTTTGATCTTTGCGATCAAACGGTGAAGTGTTGCGTCGATCTGAAGTTGCAGCGTCGAAGAGGGATGGCTGGCGCACCCGCGCGTGGTGGTGGCGTCACGTGCGGCGGTAGATCGGAGCAGCGACGGAGCTCCAAACGCGTCATCTTCTCAGGCGTAGATCTCAACGATGGAGCGATGGCAGGAGGCGAGGTCAGAACGGATTTAAAGAGGGGGAAGAGGGCTTTCGAACGTGGGTGGTGGCGCTCGATTCGGTTGAGGGACGGAGGAGAAAAAAAGGAGAGAAGGTTGGGAGGTTTTATCGCCGCCGATCGTGAAGAGGAGCGGGTTTGACCCGTGGTCAACGCGGAGTGAGGAGAATGGATTTGATTGGCTCGTATTTTTATTTATTTATATATTTTATAAAATCCGAAAATACCCCCTTCCACATACAAACTCCAATCCAAACCCAATGACTGTCGCCCCTAGCTAAATACCCCCATTCCGAACACAATGGAATACATTTTGTAGGCCAATTCGACTATTACAGTCACTTATTCTTCAAATTAAAATATAAAACATTCAAATTCTGTTTTGAACGTACATTTTAATTTGCCGGGGCCACATACAGCTTCTAAAAATTCCAGAAAAATTATATCTGGCTATGTTGCGACGAAACGGTCTCAACAAAACTGATTTCGTCGAATTCTGAGATCGTTTGAAAAATGGCCATTTTCTGGTCGACTCGATTTGACTGAAATCAACCAAAACACATTTTCCTTTGCCATGCTCACATATTGACTTCAAAAATTCTGGAAAAATCAACTTAGCAATATTTTGACATCCCGGATCCAACAAAAGTGGTTTCGTCGAATTCTGAGGTCGTTTGCAAAATCTTTGTTTTCAAGAGCTGTATTAACTTCACAACGACCTTTCTGAAAATTGATTTGGCCATAACTTTTGATTACTGCTATGAAATTTCGATCTTTCAGATTCGTTAGAAAGATATTCCCAAACAGATTTAAATATTTCTTGTTTCGTTGGAATCCGACTCATTTTGCATCCTGTACATTCAGTCAAAGTTTGAATTCAAATTTTCAAACTACCGCGCCATTTCAGGCCTTGTTTATACAGTCCCAGGACGACCTGTATGGAAGAATGTCTGACAGAGTATATTTAATAGATCTCGTAAGTTGATCTCTTCAAATGTATGTACGTTTGGTGGCGGAGGAATTTGTTTCTCTTAGCTGTATACCCGTGGTATTTTTGGAGAAATCAATTTGTGATTTGGCGGGTATTCAATGTGAATAAACGTGTGATTTGTCAGAGATAAGCGTGGCCTCTAGCCTCACAACCGGGAAATGACACAAATCGGGCAGGCAGCATGGCTATGTGGTTTGCTTCCATTAGGGTGTATTATCACCTATCTAGAGATATTCATTTCATTCTTTAAATCTATTTGATGCTGTCCTATTCGAGAAACGGTTGGTGATCCAAACAGTTAGTGATATACATTCGATACACTCAAGCGAAATGAGTGGTCGGTCATGTATGGACGGGTTGCAAGATGTTCTTGTTGAACCCAGTGTATTCCTCTCTAGAGGTACACTATCGGAAGGTGGTTCCATACCTTGTCATAGTTGGAAATCCATTATCCAATAAGCGCTCGCAGTTTTTGATTGTATATTATGTATGTAGAACGTGAGATGAAAGCATTTCTGCTAGATGATTATTATATTGTGATTGATAGACACTATTATAATATCAAAAGGATTTTGATATAAAGATTATTTTGGATTCTCATAAGGGAAAAACCTGTTCCGTTATACGGCGTGGTCTTATGAGATATCGTTTAAGCGCTCAAACTATTTTAAATTGTTTTACTCACACCAGTCCCATGATTGATCCAAAGTTTATTTTGTTTTGTTTTCCCTAAACTCTTGGGTGCCCAATTTTGTACGGGCAGTCAAGTAGTCGGGATTTACAGATACTTGGAGAGCTTAGAGCAAGAGGCTTCAGGATCATATAGCTATTGTTTATTTCCGCTGTGTTGTAAGTGCTGTACTTTGATAATGATATATATTCAAGTACAGATTTGTATTTCAAAGATATGTTATATAGTTTATTTTATTCATTCCGCTGTGAGGTTTATGTTACTCTGATGTTGTATGTTCTTCTTTTCTTCTATTCTAAGTTTCTATCTTATATATTCTCACCCTCTAACTTCTTTCATGGACTATCTGGTATTTTCCGACGCTTGGAGTGTCGACATTGAGTATATGTCGGTAACCAAGGTCGACAAAATCCCCTGGTCATTACAGCGGAGCACGGCAATTGAAGTTCTGGCACTTTGGTACTTTGGCACAATAGGCAAACGCGGCCGTGGTAAGGAAAATTTGAACGAACGGACGGTGACTGGGGAAGTGGCACTTTGGTATTTGGCAAAGTACCAGGTTGTACTTTGGCAAACGCATGCGCAACCTTAGGATCTGAAGCGAAATCATGGCATTTTGAAGCTGGTACTTTGGCAATCTGGTACTTTAGTCAATACGCTTGAAAATGAGTTTCTGAACGAAGTTTTTAATTAAAATTTATTTTAATTAAGTAGAAAATAAATAAAATTAAAGAATAAATTAATAATTAAATAAAAATAGAATTTTTATTTAATTTGGCATAGGCAAGTAGAAAGAGGAAAATGGCAAGAAGATCAAGTACAGAAGTTAATCGAAGAAGTTCAACGAGTTTGAAACTTTAAAATATAAAGGAAATAATTTAAATAAACTATTAAACTAATTTATTTATGATAAATTAGAAGGAATAAAATAACTTACCAGAAGAAATGGAGTATTGAACATCGTTTAAACATCGACCATGAACAAAGAAAAATACCGTGTGCAAAGCACGTGTTTTATTTATCCATTTCTAAATAATGAGCAAAAATGAATAGAATACTGCATGCAACTGTAACGACAAGTATTTCGGCCGGACCTAATCGATCGCTAAACCGACCAATGTTGTTCAAAACACGTGTTGTTATGAGGACAGGACGAATCAGAACATAAACAGAAGAACATTACATTGCTTATTACACTAATTTACATCAGAGTACAGAATATACAGAGTATGAACAAATATTATACATCATAAAAATATCAGAGATTTAAATACATTACTGCAGCGGAAAATGATACAAAACACAACTGAATAAAATATACGGATACAGAGCTTTTCGAATATCATTCCAGCTACAAATCAGGATCCTGTGAATATAAATCTGCAAAACCAAAACTACTAGCTGCCCGTGCGGAAAATAAGGGCACCCAGAGTTTAGGTTAAAACAATAAACTCCAGGTCAGTCATGTGACTAGTGTGAGAACTAAAACAGTTATGTAACACCCCGTATTTCTATTAACAGTGATGTTCACAAATTAAAGAATAATTAATTACAGATGTGAGAATTAAGGGAAATGGGTTTCGCGGTTGCATTCGTCTCGGAAAAATACGCGAAATAGAGTCTGAAATTTCGTAAATCGGAGTCAGTATGACCGAGATATGGCCTTCAGAAGTTTCACGAAAAATCAGAAAACGAGACAGATTTCGAAAATGCAGAAAACGGGTTAGGCGGGAATTTTCCCGCCTAGACCAGGTCGACCTGGGGGTCGACCTGGGGGGGACCAGGTCGACATGGGTGTCGACCCTAGGGTCGACCTAGGGGTCGACCTCCCTGGTCGAGCCAGGTCGGCCTGGGTGCATCTGAATGGGGTTTTGGGCTGTTTTTGAGGGCTGTGACGAATTCTGACGGTTCTGATCTGTTTTAAAGTTAATCTAAGGCCTAAAACATCTAACTACACCTATAAATACACCCTAATACTACCCCTAAACATCATTAAAAATAGAGGAGTTGCCGTCATGCCGTTGCCATGGAATTCAGCTTAGCCGCCGCAAACTAAAGAGGAAGAAAAGCTAATCTAATCCAATTCTAATCGCTTCTAATCTAATTCAAGACTCTCTTTCTGCAATAACTGTGAGTATGATGATTCTCACAAGATTATTAGCAAATTAATTAGATTGAGTTATGATTTAGATCATAAGTAAATGATGTGGAATATTGATCTTATATTATCATATATGTTGTAGATCTTATGTTATGTTAACACATATGTTGTAAATTTCATGTTATGAGATGATGATGTTGTATATGTGTAAATTCTCTATGCTAAGTTGTGATGAATCATATATGTTACAAGATCATGATGCTATTATCTAGGTTGATTAGATCATGTTTAATCAAATCACACAAAAGTGACGTTATTTGGGTTATGTGGATTCATATGGTAAATCATAATTATATATGCAAGTTTAGGCATTAATTAATAAAGATTGTGTAGATTTCATGACACCTTTATGATAGATCTATGACATGTATGCAAGTTTATCCCTTTATGATAGATCTATGACATGAATACTTATGCAAGTTACCCTCTTTATGACATATGTGATTCATGCAAGTTTGGGTTGATTATTTATGCTAGTTGGGTTTAACACTATGACCATACATGCAAGTTTTACCCCGTTTATGATTAGATCTATTTTAGTTGTATGTGTGTTGTGATAATTTATCTTTGTGCTATGAATTAGACTACCTGAGTCTAACATATATTCTGCGAACGTATAACGTGGGGTAGGGGCAATATTAAGAATTTAATATTGAGAAATTGGGGTGCAATTGATATGATTTTGCATGCCATAAGTGGATGGCCATAATTGAGTCAATTATGGACATGATTAAAAATGGAATTGATTTAATAATTCAAATAGGGGATTATTAAGACTGGGGTAAAAGATTATAAGTGATAATCAATGCTTAGGACACGAGGTTGGACTCATTTGTGACGTAAAACAGCCTGGAACCGGCCGGCGAATCCAGTAGTCACAAATGTCAGCCCAATGTGAGAGGTCCTAGGCCCAAACTAAAGCATGACGTTTATAAAGACACGAGGTTAGACTCTTTTATGGTGTAAAGCTGCCCGGAACCGCCCGGCGAATCCAGTTGCCATAAATGTTAGTCTAATGTGAGAGGTCTTTATGAGGTTATGCTCTGAATGAATTAAGAAATACTTAACCAGATAAACATGTAAGTTGGGACATGGGGGTTAAGTAGGTGCCTTGGGTGGCATGAGGAATCTGGTGGGTGCCTTTAGTGGCATTTGAAATACGATTAGTAAGACTTAACCAAACACACATGTAAATGAACATGACTAACAAGAGGGTTAAGTGGGTGCCTTGGGTGGCATGTGGAATTACTAATAGAAACCCTTAACCAAATCTGAAACATGTAGGTGGGCATGGGGTTAAGTGGGAAACTCTAGAAATTGACCAAGCCTAGGTGGGAAGCTTGGTGGGGGCCCTTTTCATACCAGTAGCCCGTTTCGTATATCTGTGAGCTCGACCTAAGTCGAGGACGGGACACGCCTACTGGGCCTGATTGTTAGAGGCCAAAACAGGGTGGCGGTGGCAACGCAAGTCCAACGGGGTCACGTGCGTGCGTGGGTCCGGGATGGTAGGTAAGACGTTGTTGCATCGTGTAGGTATAAGCCGTGTGTCTTAAGGTTGCCATATTGGGGAGTGATACACCCCACTGTGGGACCTGCATGGGTATCTACGAGTAGGGAGCCGATCGCTTGGGGTAGGACATATGGTACACTTAGTTCTGTCTGTTTCTGTGGGTACCGTCTGTTTCTGTTGGGTGGTAACACCTGTCTGTTTCTGCGTGGTACCGTCTGTTAGGGTTGTAAAGGCCCATTAGTAGTGTACACCTAATTCCACATTCTATTTCCATAAGGATTAGTCTGTATCTTCTGTTTCTATTGGGGGTGGTAAAGGCCCATTAGCTGGGTGGTAAAGGCCCATTATTAGTATTCTGCTTCTGTACCTTTCGTCTGTTGGGTGGTAAAGGCCCATTACTAGCATTCTGTTTTAGTATCGATCATTCTGTTCCGTTTCTGTTTAAGCTTAGATATTAGGGCAACGCCTAATCCTGTCAGGTTAGAGGTGGGGCAGGGTAGTAATTATTCTGTAGTAGTTAGGGGTGCCTTTAATGTTATCTTTATCCGCTCTTCCGTACCCAATAGTCCATAGGCATTTCCTTATTTTCCAGCTTATGCCTTAGTCTAATTATTTTGAGAATAGTATTGTTAGAATTATCGTACTCGCCAGACTTAATGTCTGACCCCCTCTATTTCCATCTTTTTCCCCCTCCAGGTCCTCAGAGTGGGCTCAGTTCTAGTGAAGTTTGTTTGGATTGCTTTGTCTCTTTTGGGAAGCTTGGACCGTGAAGTAAAGACCAGTTTGTTATCTTCTTTAACGGCTATTTATGTAATGGGATTATGTATTTGTTTTTATCAAGATGGATATTGTACTTGACTCTGATTTATAGTATTATGATGTAATCAAACATGTTTTGACTTCTGCTGCAATGAAATAAAGTTTTTAATTTCCAAGTACAATTTTATATCTGTCTTGTTGTAATTTTACTGTTCTATATTCACTTAAAACCTCCATGGAAGTTAATGCATTACCTTTGTGAGTGACATTAACGGAAGTGAGGTGTTACACATGGTATCAGAGCTTAAGGTTACCAGAATAGATAAATTTTTTAGAAAAACTATTTTTCTAAAGTATTTTTGGAAGAAGTATTTTCAGAAACATATCTTTTAAGAGAAAAGTTTTTGGAAGAAAAGCATAATCCCCAAATAGCCATATCTTTATATCTCAAATTCTCCGTTTTGAATCTTTCCTTTTTTTCGTTTTAGCATGGCTGAAGATCTTAATCTTCCGGAGGGTGTAAACATACCAGGATGGTATAGGAGGCTGTTAGAGGCTAGGGCCGCCGCTGCAGGTCCGGCCAATGTTCCTCCACTACCGGCTGCACCCGTTCCTCCTCCTCCTCCTCGCGCTGATACTTTTGCTAAGACATGTAAGGAATTTAAGGCTATGGGTGGAAAACCTTTTCAAGGGTCAGAAACATTTGTGGGGGTTAGAGATTGGCTTAAGGAGGTGGAAGAATTGATTGAAATCTTTGAAGTAGAAGAAGAAAAGAAAGTCCGTTTAGCAGCTTGGTTAGTGAAGGGAGAGGCCTCGTTCTGGTGGGAGGTCACTAATGGGGAGCGTGTTGTTGACTCTTGGGCGGATTTCAGGCGTAGGTTTGAGGCGAAGTTTCTCTCACGGGCGGAAGAAAATCTATATATGGAAAGGTTCTTGACATTAAAGCAAGGAAACTCATCAGTAAAAGAATATGTCAACAAATTTAATCAGTTAGCAAGGTTTGGCTTAGGCTTAGTGAATACTCTAGAAAAGAAGGCTCTAAGATTTGTTAAGGGTTTAAATGAGCGGCTTCATGGGTTAGCTATGACCCACATTCCTATGGGGGCTACCTTCGAGAAATTGGTTGACATGGCGTTGATGCATGAGGAGAAAGCCAAAAATGAGAAAAAAGAAGAAAAGCACGAAGGACCACAGAACAAGAAAACGGGGTCCAAAAAGGAAACACAAAAGAAGGATGAGAAGTCTGAAGATAGGAAGGAGAAGAAGTGCTTTACTTGTGGAAGCTCGACCCATCTGAACAAGGATTGCAGGAAAAGGCAGGGCACTTGCTTCAACTGTGGCGAAGCGAGACATCTGATTAAGGACTGCCCAAGGAAAGGGCATAGGGCAGGACCAACTTCTGGAGGACAGGCGAATAACCTCGAGGCTGGTGAATAGGATAGAAATAAGGAAAATTTCTGAAGATGGTTTAATTTCCTTATCTGATTGTTGAGTTAAAACTCTTTCTGATTCTGGCATCTTGATTCTGTAATTGATACTCTGTATTTGAATATTCGTCTTGTTTCTGATCTCGTAGTTGTTTTGAACCCCATTTGTAGTTTGGCTCAGTTGTTCAGTGATTGGTAGGGGTTTGAAATTATCTGTGTTAAGCGTCAAAATTTGAATGTGACATTTGTGTGCTCAAGTTTATGGGCTATGGGTTAGGTCCAAATGGACTAGCTTTCTATGTAGACGGTCGTTAAGTTTCTAACTTGTCGTGAGGAGACCCTCAAAGTTTCTCGTAACCCACGAGGTTCTGTTATGCTTAGCTTTCTGAGAATCATTCTGTAATCTGATCTGTATCGGCAGTCTGTAAGTATTTGAATATTTCTGAAGGATAGGGGTTTCTACTCGAAGCATGAAGTAGATTTCCAGTTTTGACATCGTTTAATGGGGGTAATTTTCTGAGTGGCAGTCTAATGTTGATTTCGGTCTTCGGGGCTGAGACTTAGGAAATTATTCCCTTAACCGATGTCGAATAAGGACAGAGCTTTTGTTTTAATTGTATCATCCCATCGACCGAATCTTTGACCTTTAAATAGGAAATCCATGGATGTAAACATGTGTTTGAAACATGTTATGTATGATGGATGCATGTGGATGCAAGTGTTTGCTAGTGGTTGCTCGTGGATGCATATACACACACTTTAGGCACTAGATCGGCTCAGTCACTTCATGTTGCATATTGCATAAATGTGTGTACATAGTTAGGTTAATGGATGTGTAATGGTTGTGCTATCATTTGGATACTGCATTTGGTGAATGGTTGTGCACACATGTAGAAATAATTTGTATCAATAGGGTTCTTCCGCATACATAATGGATGCATGGCACTGTCATGGTTTGCATTAAGGAGGTCAACTGAATAAGTAGACCGCCTGATTTTGCATTAGATAAGGAACATATACACACACTTCTTGCATATGTTCATACAGCATTAGAGACTTTATAAGGACAATAAATTCCAATGTTTGATGGTTGTCTGGATGGTAGGATACGTTCTTCCTAACTTGGAGATTTCGGGGACGAAATCCTTTAAGGAGGGGAGAATGTAACACCCCGTATTTCTATTAACAGTGATGTTCACAAATTAAAGAATAATTAATTATAGATGTGATAATTAAGGGAAACGGGATTCGCGGTTGCGTTCGTCTCGGAAAAATACGCGAAATAGAGTCCGAAATTTCGTAAATCGGAGTCAATATGACCGAGATATGGCCTTCAGAAGTTTCACGAAAAATCAGAAAACGAGATAGATTTCGAAAATGCAGAAAACGGGCTAGGCGGGAATTTTCCCGCCCAGACCAGGTCGACCTGGGGGTCGACCTGGGGGGGACCAGGTCGACATGGGTGTCGACCTTAGGGTCGACCTGGGGGTCGACCTCCCGTGTTGAGCCAGGTCGGCCTGGGTGCATCTGAATGGGGTTTTGGGCTGTTTTTGAGGGCTGTGACGAATTCTGACGGTTCTGATCTGTTTTAAAGTTAATCCTAAGGCCTAAAACATCTAACTACACCTATAAATACACCCTAATACTACCTCTAAACATCATTAAAAATAGAGGAGTTGTCGTCATGCCGTTGCCATGGAATTCAGCATAGCCACCGCAAACTAAAGAGGAAGAAAAGCTAATCTAATCCAATTCTAATTGCTTCTAATCTAATTCAAGACTCTCTTTCTGCAATAACTGTGAGTATGATGATTCTCACAAGATTATTAGCAAATTAATTAGATTGAGTTATGATTTGGATCATAAGTAAATGCTGTGGAATATTGATCTTATATTATCATATATGTTGTAGATCTTATGCTATGTTAACACATATGTTGTAAATTTCATGTTATGAGATGATGATGTTGTATATGTGTAAATTCTCTATGCTAAGTTGTGATGAATCATATATGTTACAAGATCATGATGCTATTATCTAGGTTGATTAGATCATGTTTAATCAAATCACACAAAAGTGACGTTATTTGAGTTATGTGGATTCATATGGTAAATCATAATTATATATGCAAGTTTAGGCATTAATTAATAAAGATTGTGTAGATTTCATGACACCTTTATGATAGATCTATGACATGTATGCAAGTTTATCCCTTTATGATAGATCTATGACATGAATACTTATGCAAGTTACCCTCTTTATGACATATGTGATTCATGCAAGTTTGGGTTGATTATTTATGCTAGTTGGGTTCAACACTATGACCATACATGCAAGTTTTACCCCGTTTATGATTAGATCTATTTTAGTTGTATGTGTGTTGTGATAATTTATCTTTGTGCTATGAATTAGACTACCTGAGTCTAACATATATTCTGCGAACGTATAACGTGGGGTAGGGGCAATATTAAGAATTTAATATTGAGAAATTGGGGTGCAATTGATATGATTTTGCATGCCATAAGTGGATGGCCATAATTGAGTCAATTATGGACATCATTAAAAATGGAATTGATTTAATAATTCAAATAGGGGATTATTAAGATTGGGGTAAAAGATTATAAGTGATAATCAATGCTTAGGACACGAGGTTGGACTCATTTGTGACATAAAACTGCCCGGAACCGCCCGGCGAATCCAGTAGTCACAAATGTCAGCCCAATGTGAGAGGTCCTAGGCCCAAACTAAAGCATGACGTTTATAAAGACACGAGGTTAGACTCTTTTAGGGTGTAAAGCTGCCCGGAACCGCCCGGCGAATCCAGTTGCCATAAATGTCAGTCTAATGTGAGAGGTCTTTATGAGGTTATGGTCTGAATGAATTAAGAAATACTTAACTAGATAAACATGTAAGTTGGGACATGGGGGTTAAGTAGGTGCCTTGGGTGGCATGAGGAATCTGGTGGGTGCCTTTAGTGGCATTTGAAATACGATTAGTAAGACTTAACCAAACACACATGTAAATGAACATGACTAACAAGAGGGTTAAGTGGGTGCCTTGCGTGGCACGTGGAATTACTAATAGAAACCCTTAACCAAATTTGAAACATGTAGGTGGGCATGGGGTTAAGTGGGAAACTCTAGAAATTGACCAAGCCTAGGTGGGAAGCTAGGTGGGGGCCCTTTTCAGACCAGTAGCCCATTTCGTATCTCTGTGAGCTCGACCCAAGTCGAGGACGAGACACACCGACTGAGCCTGATTGTTAGAGGCCAAAACGGGGTGGCGGTGGCAACGCAAGTCCAACGGGGTCACGTGCGTGCGTGGGTCCGGGCTGGTAGGTAAGACGTTGTTGCATCGTGTAGGTATAAGACGTGTGTCTTAAGGTTGCCATATTGGGGAGTGATAAACCCCACTGCGGAACCTGCACGGGTATCTACGAGTAGGGAGCCGATCGCTTGGGGTAGGACGTAGGGTACACTTAGTTCTATCTGTTTCTGTGGGTACCGTCTGTTTCTGTTGGGTGGTAACACTTGTCTGTTTCTGCGTGGTACCGTCTGTTCGGGTGGTAAAGGCCCATTACTAGTGTACACCTAATTCCACATTCTGTTTCCTTAAGGATTAGTCTGTATCTTCTGTTTCTGTTGGGGTGGTAAAGGCCCATTAGCTGGGTGGTAAAGGCCCATTATTAGTATTCTGCTTCTGTACCTTCCGTCTGTTGGGTGGTAATGGCCCATTACTAGCATTCTGTTTCAGTATTGATCATTCTGTTCCGTTTCTGTTTAAGTTTAGATATTAGGGCAACGCCTAATCCTGTTAGGTTAGAGGTGGGGCAGGGTAGTAATTATTCTGTAGTAGTTAGGGGCGCCTTTAACGTTATCTTTATCCGCTCTTCCGTACCCAATAGTCCATAGGCATTTCCTTATTTTCCAGCTTATGCCTTAGTCTAATTATTTTGAGAATAGTATTGTTAGAATTATCGTACTCGCCAGACTTAATGTCTGACCCCCTCTATTTCCATCTTTATCCCCCTCCAGGTCCTCAGAGTGGGCTCAGTTCTAGTGAAGTTTGTTTGGATTGCTTTGTCTCTTTTGGGAAGCTTGGACCGTGAAGTAAAGACCAGTTTGTTATCTTCTTTAACGGCTATTTATGTAATGGGATTATGTATTTGTTTTTATCAAGATGGATATTGTACTTGACTCTGATTTATAGTATTATGATGTAATCAAACATGTTTTGACTTCTGCTGCAATGAAATAAAGTTTTTAATTTCCAAGTACTATTTTATATCTGTCTTGTTGTAATTTTACTGTTCTATATTCACTTAAAACCTCCATGGAAGTTAATGCATTCCCTTTGTGAGTGACATTAACGGAAGTGAGGTGTTACAAGTTATTAATCTTTATTTTTAAAGTTAGGTAAATCATGGGACCACGCCGTATAACACGGAACGGGTTTCAACCCAAGAATACCAGTGCATAAAACAAACAGCGCAATGCTAAATAAAGAACAATGAAGCTATTATAAGACCCAGGTCCCATCACACAATGCAACGCAAGCCGGAGGATAGGGTTTACCTTATAATAGCCAAATAATGCTTGATATGCGAAATTTAATCTTTTATTATTACTATAAGTGAAGAAATCAACTTCAAATATAAATGTATCAATCATAGGCGGCATGGGTACCATATATCATGTCGCCAATACTAGGCTCTACAATCAAAACCACAAAATGTCGTATTGGAAGTTGGATTCCCATCTGTGAACCGAGGCAAAAGATAGTCCTCACGGCCTCGAGACAATCTAGCCTACCATGTCTCAGGAACAACCGCAACTGCCCCTTGGATCTTCAGGGCCGGTCCACTCGATGTGGATTATAATGGCTGAACACTGTGTTTCCCGGCCCTATGGGGCGTAAATGAGCCAAATGACTCCATCGGACCCGGATCATCCGATCTAACCGAGGCGCCTCCTATCCATCAACCACATAAGTAAAATGCCAGGGCTTGCAAACGCTGACACCACTCCTAGCTAGGAAGAAACGCATGTCCTCCCTGCAGTTTTCTCCCATTTCTGGTTCACACCGGGGTGTGAGGCTCGCGAATTAACGCCATACAGAAAGCTATGCTATATTAAAGTCGTGCTTTGATCATCAACCACAAGACTCTGCTTTTCAACAGAAGCCTTGATCATTTGCATCTCAGCATGCCATATAGGCAATTCACGCTAAGCAACCGATATCACTCAATCACACAGAATGAAATCCAATGTCAGACACACAGTCCATTTACAAGTCCGTTCTAGGTCTGAACGAAACCGGAGGAACCTTATTCCTCGCGTATCCATCGATCTCCAAGTACGTCTGGACGATCACCAACTAATTCCCTCCTCTTGGGTGTACAGCCCAATCAAGATCATCAGTAATTATCCAAACGATGTGAAGACCTCCGTTCTTCAACCACCGTCTTCATGTCGACTTATCGTCGAATCAGTTTTTCAGAATGGGTATTAACCCGGCCTTTCCGAATAACTCGCGTATATAATAAACAAGTGTTACACAAACACAACATACGCCCCATTCCAATCCAGAATATTCTTTTATTCAAATATTCCCATTAATTTTATCAAAGATAAATTCTTTAAAATTTATTCTTTAATTTTCCTTTGGATATCATTTCAAACCATTTTAAGGTTTTACTAACTAGTCGGGATTAGCGCACCTTACCGAAGTAATCATTTATTAAATTTCCCAATTCCAACCTATTCATCCCATGAAGCAAAACTGGTAATACATCATAGCTAACACCACGGGGTTATCGGTAAAGTTAATTACCATTTCACGTTCAAATCTAATTAAAGATTTAACAATCGCTTTGGAGCAAAACTGGTGATACTCCACTCTCGATCATTTCAGTCTAATTAAAGATTCATTAAAACTCTAATTCAGTTTTAATCTCAAAAATCATTACTTAATGACTTTTCAAAGTTAAGAAATTAATCTTATCTTCAACTAGGTTAAAGAACTAATGTCATTTAAAACACAGCTCACGATAAACCCAAAATCTCATTTCACTGTAAATCAGGTTAAAGAATGAATGTCGTTAAAACACAGTTCACTATAAACCCAATTCACATTCCATTAATCTCTAACCGTAGATTAGTAAGAGAAAAATTCCCTAAGTATTAATCCCGAAGGCCGAAACCAACATCAGATCAATACCCAGGAAACCATTCGACTTGACTAACCTCCAGTTAGTTTCTATTTTTCTTAATTTCATTGGGTTTAAGAACAGTGTTAGTGAAGATACCGTTCACGACAAACCCAAAATCCAATTCGATATTAAATATAAGGCTCTAAATAGAAATTATATCAGCTTATATTCAATATCGAATTCTGAAACCAACAAATATTGTATTGGAAATAACGATATAAAATATATCTTCCAAATTTCCATAACAATACCCGTATAATCACGAAATCCAATATCGAAATATTCCAAAGATGATATCCTTTCAAATCCATTCCAATCCATATATTGGAAATCCTGGTTATTTTAAAACCCATTCTCAATCCCATTAATTTATTTAAAAATAATTGGATTATAATTCTAGTTAATAGCTAGTTCAATTCGATAAAAATCTATTTTTATCCTTTAAAATATTGAGTTTTTCATCCCAATTCTTCCTAAATCATTTATTATGATTTTACACAAATTATTAATATTTTTAATAATTTTATTAAGGCCCTTTCAGTCGATTTCCATAAACGGTCGTCGAACTGCACTTTACAGCAACCTTTTCCAAATTTTATTTGGACATAATTCCAAATCCAGCCGTTAGATTTCAGATTTCTTATATTTGTTGGAAAGATCTTTTCGATACGAACCCAACGGTTCTGATTTTAGGAGAATTCGACGGTCGGATCTCCTGTAATATCCATTCGACGTCAATGGTCAAAATTGGCGAACAGCCGCGGCGCGGTGCGTTCTATTCAGGCCATTCAGTATAATATATATATATATATATTATATATTTCTTTCAAAACGTATTTTATAACTTTGTTTTAAAACGAATCTCACTTTCAGTTCAATTTTAAATCAAAATTGAATATTCTTTATCATTAGTATATAAATGATAATTTTTCAAAGTATTCGATTTTGAAATCATTTCCTTTTTGATGTTCGTTATAAAAATGAAAAAAATCGATATAAATAACGTTCGCGTCAAAATAGCGCAACTCTAATCAATACGGCTTCACGTATTTTAATATTTTAATCCTTTACTGAATATTATTTAAAAATATTCCTTATTTAAAATATTTTGTTATTCTTGAACTGGAATCAGACCCAATCAGTTACCATATAAGGTTAGTTATATGGATTTCATACTTACATGTATATAACAAGCAAATAAATAATCAACCATCATCCAAAGTGCTTTCTACACTGTATAAGCCTTAAAATAATAACGCTTATACAGCCTGTCAACTAATCGATCGACATATTATTACACAATCGGGATTAGTGTAGTTCAAATATCATCCCAATACCCGTGTGGGGTTTCAATCAACAAACACATATTATTATTCGTGCAGTTGGGCGATTTGTAAAATTATCGACCCAATCGATATCATGAAAATAGGCGAGCATAAACAAGTCATCTGACTTGTATATGGATGTGTTAACCTATTTTTAACTATCCAATAATTATTTTATTTCTTGCCGTTATAAGCTAAAAATAATATTTTTACTTAACTAAATTTTTCTAACACTTTTTAGAAAATTTCGGCAGCATAACGACACGATACTAGGTCCGGGATAAGGTCAAGCCTTATCCCCAATCTACTAATGGCCCGCGCCATACACATACCAATTCTAATCAATTCCATTTTACCCAAACAACCAAATTCAAACAAATAATCCAATCGAACCAAACAATCACACACAATATAATCAAACAAACACACAAGTCGTCCATGGTTTGTGGACGATTGGGAAACAGTTCATATATGCAGTTATAAACAAATAACTATATAAAAATAATTTTTAGTGAGAAGTTCTCACATAGAAGCTAAACCAAACGCCGCGACTCTTCATATGTAGAAAATCTTCGCCGTGTTTTATTCATCGCATATATAATCTGAAAATCATATTTTTATCGCATTAATAATTATTCTTTGTATTACTATTTTATAAACATCATACATAAACTAAAAATCATATTTTTAACTTATAAAAATATTTTCCTTAATACGATAAAACAAAGAAAATATATTTTTCAAATCAAAGAAAACGTATTTTTTTCAAATCAAAGAAATCCCATTTTTCAATTCAAGAAAATCGTATTTTCCTACCGCTACATCTTATATAAAAACAGTATTTTTATATAATTAAAAATCAAATCTTTTACATCATAAGAATCAAATTTTTAACATCTCTTCATACATATAAAAACTCAATCTTTGTCGTCTTTTCTTTCATATAAAAATTCAATCTTTATCTTATTAAAAATCTAATTTTTTTATCGTATTAAAAATCTCACCTTTTATAGCTAGATAAAAATCAGTTTTTATAACTAAATAAAATCAGTTTTCATACTTAATAAAATCAGTTTTCATAATTAAAGAAAATCATTTTTCATACTTAAAAGAAAATCAGTTTTCATACTTAAAGAAAATCAGTTTTTTATACTTAAAGCAAATCAGATTTTATACTTAAAGAAAACCAATTTTTATACTTAAAGAAAATCAGCTTTTATACTTAAAGAAAATCAGTTTTTATACTTAAAGAAAATCGGTTTTTTATACTTAAAGCAAATCAGTTTTTTGTACTTAAAGAAAATCAGTTTAAGCTCACCGTTGGAATCCAGCATGAGGGGGAGGAGGATGGCGATCGGAGGTGGGCCGGCTTGCTGGAGGCGGGGCGCGGCGCTCGAGATCTGCGGTGGTGGCTCTAGGGCTACGGTGATGGTCTCTGCTGTGGGGGCGTTGGGGTTTCGCTTAGAAGAAGGGGAGAGAGGGAATCGAGAGGAAGGGGATGGGAAAGGGGTTGGACAGAAGGGGAGACGCCAGCTCTAGCGGCGGCGCGGTCGCGCGAGGAGGGGTGAGCGACGGTCTGAAAGATGGGTGCGGCGGTTTTTTTGCAATTTTTAATTTAGGTCGTTGACTGAGTAAATGAGGAAAGCGGGGAAGAAAAGGAAGGTTTTATAATATATTTAATTTAATTTTATTTATTCTCCAAAAAAAGTTGCTTTTTTATTTGATTTCCAATTCGAACCCAACGACTATCGCCCCTAGCTAATTACCCTTATTTCAAATGCAATGGGATATGTTTCGTAAGCCCATTTGACTGTTTCAGTCAGTTATTCTTCAAATTAAAATATAAATCAGTATATATTCAATTTGAACGCACATTTTAATTTATCGGAGCCACATACGGACTCTAAAAATTTCAAAAAAATCATTTCTAGCTTCATATTGATGATACGGTCCTAACAAAACTAGTTTTATCAAATTTGAAGACCGTTTGAAAATTGGCCATTTTCTGGTCGATCCAAATTGACTGAAACTGTCAAAACACGTTTTCCTTTGCCACGCTCACGTATTGATTTCAAAAATTATGAAAATTGGAATCTAGCAATAACTTGACATCCTGAATCCAACAAAAGTGGTTTCGTCGAAAACAAAGGTCGTTTGCAAAATTTCCATTTTTAAGGGCTTTATATATATATATATATATATATATATATATATATATTAAAATATATATAAATTCCACAGCGACTTTTCTGAATTTTAAACTGGACATATCTTACACTCTATAAAGTGAAATCTCAGTTTCTTAACTTTGTTTGAAATATATAATCAAACAGATTCAAATATTTCTTGTTTCGTTCAATTCTGACTTATATTTAATTCTGTATATTCATTTGAAATTTGAAATCGAATTTTTGAACTGCCGCGCCATTTCAGGCTCGTTATATAATTAAAATAAATTTATTCGCTCTAACTTCGATTTAAATAAAATTTTCGTCGTTATTATTTAAAATATTCATTTCAAATAATCAATATCCATTAAAATTGCTAAAATAAAATTTTTAAATTGGTTCAGATTTCCCGGGTTGTTACAATCTCCCCCACTTATAATCTTTTCGTCCTCGAAAAGGAATGAAGGTGAAAGTTGTTGTACTAATCAACTCAACTTTCATTATTTTAGTTATGGCTTAAGTTTTTCAACTTTTCAGTTTCTAAAACTTTTCAAATTTTTCAAAAGATTTGGCTAACACCCTAAATTTTCGAAAAATTTCGCCATAACCTCCCTTGGACGGGAGCACTGGGAAAATCCCAAAATCGCCATACCGGCCTCTTCAATCCAAAAAGAAAAAGAAACAACCAAGCGGCTAGCCAATCGGCTCGTAAAATCATCAAAAAACCCAAGAAATACGATAAACATGTACCTATTTTTCGGGCATTACAATTTTATTCCTCTCCTTAGCCTCCTACTATGACCTGTTCAATGTATATACATGTACATATATGTAGAATCAAGAAATTTCCAATTTCGTTCAATGTTTGACTTGATTTGGCTAACATTACCTTTCATGTACATATCAGTTTCAACAATTTTATTAGTCAAACTAATAATCAAACAACACAACCAGCAATCAATTAGTTGATTAATGTTTCAAATTCATAATTTTTATATGCTCAAAAATCATGTTTTTGATGCCAAGTCACAACAATAAGCCCTATCTAGTTTTGGTTCTCACACCAGCCAATTGGAAACATATAGATATCCCACTTTCGAGACTCGAAAATAAATACTGATGATGCCATGGTCATTATCAAAATTATCCTCGGGCGACTAGAGTGTGATCCCTATATCTATCCAGTATATTAAAACTTCGAATATATGTTCTTGACGCGTATACGCAAAATCTTTATATACTCAATTGTCCAAATCAATCTAAAATAAATATTCAAATACGTATAAAATGGTTTAAATTTTCAAAACAAAATTTGTTTTAATTTTTATCTTAAAATTAACCCTCTTCCGACTCATTCTAGGATCCTGCTGATCCCATCTCTAACGAGTCATTCTTATTGGATATTACTAATTCAATCTCTGATGAATTCTTTCGTTTGGTTCTAATGTGTCTTGTTTTAGAGCTTTGTAAACCAAAGCTCTGATACCAAAATTGTAACGACAAGGATTTCGCCTGGACCTAATCGATCGCTAAACCGACGAAGGCCGTTCAAAACCCGTGTTGTTATGAGGATAAGACGAATCAGAACACAAACAGAAGAACATTACATTACTTATTACGACAATTTACATCAGAGTATAGAATATACAGAGTATGAACAAATATTATACATCACAAAAATATCAGAGATTTAAATACATTACTGCAGCAGAAAATAATACAAAACACAACTGAATAAAATATTCGGATACAGAGCTTTTCGAATATCATTCCAGCTGTAAATCAGGATCCTGTGAATATAAATCTGCAAAACCAAAACTACTAGCTGCCCGTGCGGAAAATAAGGGCACCCAGAGTTTAGGTTAAAACAATAAACTCAAGGACAGCCATGTGACTGGTGTGAGAACTAAAACAGTTATTAATCTTTATTTTTAAAGTTAGGTAAATCAAGGGACCACGCCGTATAACACGGAACTGGTTTCCTCCCAAGAATATCAGTGCATAAAACAAACAACGTAGTGCTAAATAAAGAACAATGAAGCTATTATAAGACCCATGTCCCATCAAACAATGCAACGCAAGCCGGAGGATATGGTTTACATTATAATAGCCAAATAATGCTTGATACGCGAAATTTAATCTTTTATTATTACTATAAGTGAAGAAATCAACTTCAAATATAAATGTGTCAATCATAGGCGGCATGGGTACCATATATCATGTCGCCAATACTAGGCTCTACAATCAAAATTGCAAAATGTCATATTGGAAGTTGGATTCCCATCTGTGAACCGAGGCAAAAGATAGTCCTCACCGCTTCGAGACAATCTAGCCTACCATGTCTCAGGAACAGCCGCAACTGCCCCCTGGATCTTCAGGGCCGATCCACTCGATGTGGAATATAATGCCTGAACACTGCGTTTCCCCGCCCTATGGGGCGTAGATGAGCCAAATGACTCCATCGGACCCGAATCGTCCGATCTAATCGAGGCGCCTCCTATCCATCATCCATATAAGTAAAATGCCAGGGCTCGCAAACGCTGACACCACTCCTAGCTAGAAAGAGAAGCATGTCCTCCCTGCAGTCCTCTCCCGTTTCTGGTTCACACCGGGGTGTGAGGCTCGCGAATTAACGCCATACATAAAGCTACGCTATATTAAAGACGTGCTTTGATCATCAACCACAAAACTCTGCTTTTCAACATAAGCCTTGATCATTTGCATCTCAGCATGCCACACAGGCAATTCACGCTATGCAACCGATATCACTCAATCACACAGAATGAAATCCAATGTCAGACACACAATCCATTTACAAGTACGTTCTGGGTCTAAACGAAACCGGAGGAACCTTATTCCTCGCGTATCCATCGATCTCCGAGTACATCTGGACGATCACCAACTGATTCCCTCCTCTTGGGTGTATAGCCCAATCAAGATCATCAGTAATTATCTAAAAGATGTGAAGACCTCCGGTCTTCAACCACCGTCTTCATCGTCGACTTATCGTCGAATCAGTTATTCAGAGTGGGTATAAACCTGGCCTTTCCGAATAACTCGCGTATATAATAAACAAGTTTTACACAAACACAACATACGCCCCATTCCAATCCAGAATATTCTTTTATTCAAATATTCCCATTAATTTTATCAAAGATAAATTCTTTAAAATTTATTCTTTAATC
Source organism: Allium sativum (assembly GCA_030737875.1). NCBI lineage: Eukaryota > Viridiplantae > Streptophyta > Magnoliopsida > Asparagales > Amaryllidaceae > Allium > Allium sativum. The sequence goes on along the minus strand of CM060924.1, from coordinate 736,013,938 downwards.
TTCCTTTGGATATCATTTCAAACCGTTTTAAAGTTTTACTAACTAGTCGGGATTAGCGCACCTTACCGAAGTAATCATTTATTAAATTTCCCAATCCCAACCTATTCATCCCATGAAGCAAAACTGGTAATAATTCATATCTAACACCACGGGGTTATCGGTAAAGTTAATTACCATTTCACGTTCAAATCTAATTAAAGATTTAACTATCGCTTTGGAGCAAAACTGGTGATACTCCACTCTCGATCATTTCAATCTAATTAAAGATTCACTAAAACTCTAACTCAGTTTTAATCTCAAAAATCATTACTTAATGAATTTTCAAAGTTAAGAAATTAATCTTATCGTCAACTTGGTTAAAGAACTAATGTCATTTAAAACGCAGCTCACGATAAACCGAAAATCTCATTTCACTGTAAATCAGGTTATAGAACGAATGTCGTTAAAACACAGTTCACTATAAACCCAATTCACATTCCATTAATATCTAACTGTAAATTAGTTAGAGAACAATTCCCTAAGTATTAATCCCGAAGGCCGAAACCAACATCAGATCAATACCCAGGAAACCATTCGACTTGACTAACCTCTGGTTAGTTTCTAATTTTCTTAACTTCATTGGGTTTAAGAACAGTGTTAGTGAAGACACCATTCACGACAAACCCAAAATCCAATTCGATAGTAAATATAAGGCTCTAAATAGAAATTATATCGGCTTATATTCAATATCGAATTCTTAAACCAACAAATATCGTATTGGAAATAACGATGTAAAATATATCTTCCAAATTTCCATAACAATACCCGTATAATCACGAAATCCAATATCAAAATATTTCGAAGATGATTTCCTTTCAAATCCATACCAATTCATATATTGGAAATCCTGGTTATTTTAAAACCCATTCTCAATCCCATTTATTTATTTAAAAATAATTGGATTATAATTCTAATTAATAACTAGTTCAATTCAATAAAAATCTATTTTTATCCTTTCAAATATTGAGTTTTTCATCCTAATTCTTCCTAAATCATTTATTATGATTTTACACAAATTATTAATAATTTTATTAAGGCCCTTTCAGTCGATTTCCATAAACGGTCGTCGAACTGCACTTACAACAACCTTTTCCAAATTTGATTTGGACTAAATTCCAAATCCAACCATTAGATTTTAGATTTCTTATATTCGTTGGAAAGCTCTTTTCGATACGAACCCAACAGTTCCGGTTTTAGGAGAATACGATGGTCGGATCTCCCGTAATATCCATTCGAAGTCAATGGTCGAAATTCGCGAACGGCCGCGGCGCGGCACATTCTATTCAGGCCATTCAATATATATAATATATATATTATATATATTTCGTTCAAAACGTATTTTATAACTTCGTTTAAAACGATTCCCACTTTCAGTTCAATTTTAAATCAAAATCGAATATTCTTTATCATTAGTATATAAATGATAATTTTTCAAAGTATTCGATTTTGAAATCATTTCCTTTCCGATATTCGTTATAAAAACAAATAAAATCGATATAAATATCGTTCGCGTCAAAATGGCGCAACTCTAATCAATACGGCTTCACGTATTTCAATATTTTAATCCTTTACTTAATATTATTTAAAAATATTCCTTATTTAAAATATGTTATTTTTGAACTGGAATCAGACCCAATCAGTTACCATATAAGGTTAGTTATATGGATTTCATACACACATGTATATAACAAGCAAATAAATAATCAACCATCATCCAAAGTGCTTTCTACATTGTATAAGCCTTAAAATAAAATAATAACGCTTATACAGCCTGTCAACTAATCGATCGACATATTATTACACAATCGGGATTAGTGTAGTTCAAATATCATCCCAATACCCGTGTGGGGTTTCAATCAACAAACACATATTATTATTCATGCAGTTGGGCAATGTGTAAAATTATTGACCCAATTGATATCATGAAAATAGGCGAGCATAAACAAGTCGTCTGACTTGTATATGGATGTGTTAACCTATTTTTAACTATCCAATAATTATTTTATTTCTTGTCATTATAAGCTAAAAATAATATTTTTACTTAACTAAATTTTTCTAATACTTTTTAGAAAATTTCGGCAGCATAACGGCACGATACTAGATCCGGGATAATGTCTAGCCTTATCCCCAATCTACTAATGGCCCGCGCCATAAATATACCAATTCTAATCAATTTCATTTTAAATAAACAACCAAATTCAAACAAATAATCCAATCGAACCAAACAATCACACACAATATAATCAAACAAACACACAAGTCGTCCATGGTCTGTGGACGACGGGGAAACAGTTCATATATGCAGTTATAAACAAATAACTGTATAAAAATAATTTTTAGTGAGAAGTTCTGACCTAGAAGCTAAACTAAACGCCGCGACTCTTCATATGTAGAAAATCTTCGCCGTGTTTTATTCATTGCATATATAATCTGAAAATCATATTTTTATTGCATTAATAATTATTCTTTGTGTTACTATTTTATAAATATCATACGTAAGCTAAAAATCATATTTTTAACTTATAAAAATATTTTCCTTAATACGATAAAACAAAGAAAATATATTTTTCAAATCAAAGAAAACGTTATTTTTTCAAATCAAAGAAATCCCATTTTTCAATTCAAGAAAATCGTATTTTCCTACCGCTACATCTTATATAAAAACAGTATTTTTATATAATTAAAAATCAAATCTTTTACATCATAAGAATCAAAATTTTAAAATCTCTTTATACATATAAAAATTCAATCTTTGTCGCCTTTTCTTTCATATAAAAATTCAATCTTTATCTTATTAAAAATCTAATTTTTTTATCGTATTAAAAATCTAACCTTTTATAACTAGATAAAAATCAATTTTTATAACTAAATAAAATCAGTTTTCATACTTAATAAAATCAGTTTTCATACTTAAAGAAAATCCATTTTCATACTTAAAGAAAATCAGTTTTCTTACTTAAAGGGAATCAATTTTCGTACTTAAAGAAAATCAGTTTTTTTACTTAAAGCAAATCAGTTTTTATACTTAAAGAAAATCAGTTTTTATACTTAAAGAAAATCAGTTTTTTATACTAAAAGCAAATCATTTTTTTGTACTTAAAGAAAATTAGTTTAAGCTCACCGTTGGAATCCAGCATGAGGGGGAGGAGGATGGAGATCGGAGGTGGGTCGGCTTGCTGGAGGCGGGGCACGGCGCTCGAGATCTGCGGTGGTGGCACTAGGGCTACGGTGGTGGTCTCTACTGTGGGAGCGTTGGGGTTTCGGTTAGAAGAAGGGGAGAGAGAGGGAATCGAGAGGAAAGGGAGGGGAAAGGGGTCGGACGGAGGGGGAGATGCCAGCTCTGGCAGTGGCGCGGTCGCGCGAGGAGAATTGAGCGACGGTCTGAAAGATGGGTGCGGCGGTTTTTTTTCAATTTTTAATTTAGGTCGTTGACTGAGTAAATGAGGAAAGGGGGAAGAAAAGGAAGGTTTTATAATATATTTAATTTTATTTTATTTATTCTCCAAAAAAGAAGCTTTTTTATTTGATTTCCAATTCGAACCCAACGACTGTCGCCCCTAGCTAATTGCCCCCATTTCGAACGTAATGGGATATGTTTTGTAAGCCCATTTGACTGTTTCAGTCAGTTATTCTTCAAATAGAACGCACATTTTAATTTACCGGAGCCACATTCGGACTCTAAAAATTTCAGGAAAATTATTTCTAGCTACGTATTGACGATAGGTCCTAACAAAACTAATTTCGTCAAATTTGAAGACTGTTTGAAAAATGGCTATTTTCTAGTCGATCCAAATTGACTGAAACTATTAAAACACCTTTTCCTTTGCCACGCTCACATATTGATTTCAAAAATTATGAAAATTGGAATCTAGCAATAACTTGACATCCCGGATCCAACAAAAGTGGTTTCATCGAAAACAGAGGTCGTTTGCAAAATTTCCATTTTTAAGGGCTTTATATATATATATATATATATATATATATATATATATATATATTAATATATATATAAATTACACGACGATTTTTCTGAATTTTAAACTGGACATATCTTACACTCTATAAAGTGAAATCTCAGTTTCTTAACTTTGTTTGAAATATATAATCAAACAGATTCAAATATTTCTTATTTCATTCAATTCTGACTTATATTGAATTCTGTATATTCATTTGAAATTTGAAATCGAATTTTCAAACTGCCGCGCCATTTCAGGCTCGTTATATAATTAAAATAAATTTATTCGCTCAAACAACGATTTAAATAAAATTTTCGTCGTTATTATTTAAAATATTCATTTTAAATAATCAAAATCCATTAAAATCGCTAAAATAATTTTTTTTTAATTGGTTCAGATTTTCCGAGTTGTTACAGCAACGCACACACTTGAACTGTTCATTTTTAAAGGTCAATATCCACATATGAACAAGATAAACATATATTGTTTGTGTGATGATAATTAATGTGTAAACTGAATAATAATCATGATTAAGCCGATAACTATTCATCGACTATAAAAAGACATTACGTACATCGTTTCGAAGAGTCCGGAATAAATATTCCACTTCGACTCGAAGTATACGACGCGTGTCAGAAATATTGAAGACAAAGATATGCAAGGGCTATTTTAAATAGTACCTTCGGTCTGTTCATTCCCAAGACAAACCTGAATGGACAAGAGTCTGACAACGTATATCAGTTAGATTCTACACATCGAATTTACGTAAGTATATTACATTGGTGGCGGAGAAATTCATTTCTCTTAGCTTTATTGTCCACAATATATTTGGGTAATCGAATGAGTGTTTCTAACGGATATGACGATGTGGCATTCAAAGTAATTGAAGAAATAAATCTGTCAGAAGAATAAACGCGACCTCAAAAACCTCACAACCAGTAAGTAACAAAAGTTAGGCTAGGCAGCATGGCTAGTTGGGTCATACCCAAGCAGGGTATATTATCACCATCTAGAGAATATTAATATTTGTTACTTCTTTTAAATTTTGTATCTCCCGGGAAAGGTTATGTTGGTACCAACCGTAGAGGTGGTAATATATTCGTTACACTCAAGCTAAATAAGTGGACGGTCATGTATGGCCGGGTTGCAAGACGTTCTTGTTGAACCCTAGTGTATCCTATTTAGAGTACACTGATCAGCAGGTGCTCCCATACCTTGTCTGTTGGAATCCAATCTCCAATAAGCGCTATGCGACTTTTGATTTTTATACTATATACGTGAACGTGAGATGCAAGCGTTTCACCAGATGATTATTTATTTGATATAAACTATTGTAATATCAAATGTTTTGATATAAAATACTTGGGTCATTATCCATATATTAGTTATGGATTGGTCTAAAGATTTCTAAAGTTAATGAATCTGTCAATGGGGAAAACCTTATCCCTTATTTCCTGTTTACATCATTTTAACTGTGTTTACTCACACCAGTCCCCTAACCGACCCAGAGTTTATTTTCTGTGTTTCCTAAACTCTTGGGTACTCATAATATTTATTATGAGTAGGCAAGTAGTCCAGATAGGCAAGTGGAACCTATGAAGTACAAGTGAAGACCAGTAGTATATCTATACCTATGTATCCAGTTTAAGTATCTGTATTATCTATAGTCATGATGTATAATTATGCTGTTGTACTATGGTATTGTATTATAATGATGTACTATGATGTATCAAACCTTGTATTGTAATATATTATATATTTTTGAAATTCCGCTGTGAGATTCTGATGTCTTCTTATTCTTCTATTCTATAAGTTCTATCTTTTCTATCTCATCTTCTAAATTCTTTCAATAATGACACGACTTTCGAGGCATCGAAAATCGCGCCGTTACAGTTGGTATCAGAGCTTAGATTTTTTGAAACCCTATGCTTTGGGTTAGTGTTGAGAGAGCGTATTTTTATAAAAACTATTATAGTATAGGACGACCCTAGATATTGATTTAAGTTATCCCTAAGACTATCTTCTGATTGAGTATTAACTATTAAACCGTATACTCAGAAAGTTGAAAATGAGTTCTCAAGGAAGACGAGGCCAAGGAGCGAGTAGGACAACCACCACAACCAATGGAACGAGTTAAATGATTAGGGTCAGCCCAGGATGAGTTCAACAACGTTGAATTAAAGTTAGAACAATATCCAGTAGATAAGGAATAGTTGGATATAAACCCATATGAGTTAAGTAGCTGATTTTGAAATAAAATCAGAATCTTGGATTTTAGAAATAATTAACTAAAATTCCAATTAAATAAGGAATCTATCTGGTTAATAGTTACGAATGTGTATTTATTTAACTTTAGTTAAAACTGAAATCGGCGCGTGACTCTTTAATTTCGGGGACGAAATTCTTTTAAGGGGGGTGGCTGTAATGTCCCAGATTTTAGACGACTTTGTTTCGTAATAAAACATCGATTATTATGAGTTAATTAAATTGAAATAGGATTAAATTATAATAATAACAAACGTAAACAACTAAAAACTGGTGTGTAAATATATATATGCAAATATATATAAGGGTATATAAATGTACGTATATGGAGATATACATATAATTTGGCTTATGTCTTAACATTGGATAATTAACACAATCTTTAAATTAAAATCAAATATGCTATTTAAAACAAACTAATTAAAGTGATAAAAATACATATATGGATTTATAAACAAATAATGGACATATTTAAGGCTATGTTTAAACTTGATTAACATAGAACAAATATGTAACAATAAAACCATCACTGGAAACATATTAGAAGTATATGTACACCTTAATACATATACATAAATATGATAACATATATTACATATAAAAAGGGGAATTTGTCACTTTAAATACAAAGGACCTTGCATCAAAAACACAAACAGACTAATATAAGTAGACAAGAAGAATTCGGCCATCACATGAAAACTTATATATGTAAATAGTATGGCACATAACCTATTAGACCAATTGACCAAAAGGTAAAACTCAAAGGTAAATATAGATAAGACAAACAAATTTCAAGCATACAGAGACAAAATTATTATCTTGATGTAACTAAAAATAGTTCCAATAAGCATAGGAGAACTAGCATCTAAACTTATCCTCAACCCAAGTTGTGCATAGATGTATGGTCTTAGCTAAAATATCTCTACACTTAAGGATGAAGAAACCTATTTTATAATGCATGAAAGGACAAGCATTTAATGAAGTATGGATGTGCTTCCAGAAGCTTTAACATAAGACAAGCTCATTGGCTAAAAATCTAAGTATAAACAAATATTTCCATGCATTGGTTCCTTAAAATAAGGATGTAGAGAGGGGTGAGGCTAATGAGGAGATTGTTGTAGAATCATGTGAGGAAATTGTTTTTAAACTCATGAGGTTTGGCTATAAATATATACACAAGAACTCACATTTCCTCACACAAACAAGCACTAAGTTAAAACCAAAAACTGAAGTGGACATTCAGGAAATTGGAAAGCTTTTATGTGAGTAAACTTCCTTATATCCCTTATTTTTAATATCTTTGAACTGCTGCTAAAATAAATTGTTTGAGTTGAATATATAATTTGTATGCTATACTTCACATAGTTACATATATTGACCTGCAATACATTAAACATCACTCGAACTGTCCATTTGAATACTCTGTACATATGCAAAGCCAGTAGCCGATGTCAAAGAACCTATATTTTAGATTTTGACGAGTTTTGATACTGGTTTCCTCATGGTAGTAATCATACAAACGTCTACGTATTTAGTAAGAAGGGGATATGTACTGCGCCTGCTTTTTTGAATATGATCATAACCATATTTTGAAACTAGACGCGTTATACCTCAGTAAAATGTCCAGCGACAACTCATATGAACTTCTGGTATGTAGCGAAAATATTATACAAGCTCTGCCGGCTTAAATACGATCAACTATGTTCCAAAATCATATGTATAATACCCAGTGTGTATACTGAAATCAAACTAGTTAGCGAACTGATCGAACTGCTCCAGCACATATAGCCCTGTAGAAATGTTTGAAACAAGAAAAAGAAACATTAAAATAGAAAGAAAGGAAAAGCGCAGAATGTTGTTGACATAGGAAATAGAAGATGGAAAAGAAACCTGTGTTCAGTTGTAGTATGGAAAGAAAAAGGGAAGGAACTGTAGAAAAGAAGGGGAGCGACAGTAGACAAATTAGTAACGTTATAATAGTATAAGGGTGCATTTATATCTAGCATGAGACCATATACGTGGGTATATTTGGGTATAGCTAATTACCTGTACTTTACATAGCTTTGTAGTTTGAACGGAGTTAATCTTGTTAGCCTTGAATTCAGAGGATTAAGAAGCCCGTAGTTTTGTCCAATTTAGCCTTATGTCACATTTAAAACAGAGAAAAGAACTTGACATTGAATTAATCTTGTTAACCTTTAATTCAGACTCCTTTTCTCATCTGATTGCTTTAGCTAGGAAATAAAGTCTGTAAATACGTTTTGCTAAGCTAGGTGACGGTTGCATGTTTCTTGTGTCATCTGTTTTTGTGCACATGCACGAATGTATACATGATTGTGTACACGTGAAGAGTTAAACAGAAAGTATGTATTATGAAAACAAGATGGGAACAAGAAACGTGAGTGGAAGAGGTGGACAAAAGAAGGAGCTGAGTAGCCATAGCAAGGGGTGTGGGACTCGGTGGTGGTTTGTTCAGTTGTGCACGTGAATGGTGCAAATGGGTACACTGATGTAGTAAATAAGATAAATGGGGGTAAGGAGGTCACTTTAACAGTCCAGGAAAAAGGAGAAATGGGGGAGCAAAAGGAAAGGAGTAGGAACAGTGCTTCAATATTGAACACCAACTGATAGAGATGTGCCAGTTTATGCGTGAGGGTGACTGGGTAGAAATTTTTTCATGGAAGTTTTGGGTACTACTATATTTTAAAAGGTTAACATGGGAAGAATGTAGAAACAAACGAGATGTAGTAGGAGGTGTTCGATCCGGAAGTGGTGATGCAAGTTGGTTAAAGTGCTCATATGCTGGAACAAAAGAAACAACAGTAAAGGATTAAATGAAAAAGAAAAAGTGAAAAGCACAAGGAAGGAGGGACGGAGCCAGTGGTGATGCGCAGGGAAATGAGGGAGCATGTAGAAGTAAAAGTGTAAATTAAAGAAAAAGGGTATAGAAGTTTTAGAAATAAGTTAAAAGAATTCCTTTTAAGTAAATCAAACATCAATATATATATATATATATAAATGAAATATAAAAAGAAAATAGAAATAATAGGATTTGGCACTTTGCGAAATTACCAAGTGGTACTTTGGTAACGTCAAGAAAACATGGGCACAACATGGGGTTTCTAGGGCGGAGCACGGCAACTGAAGTTCTGGCACTTTGGTACTTTGGCACAATAGGAAAACGCGGTCGTGGCAAGGAAAATTTGAAGGAACGGACGATGATTGGAGAAGTGGCACTTTGGTATTTGGCAAAGTACCAGGCGGTACTTTGGCAAACGCATGCGCAACCTTAGGATCTGAAGCGAAATCATGGCGTACTTTGGTTAATACGCTTGAAAATGAGTTTCTGAACGAAGTTTTTAATTAAATTTATTTTAATTAAATAGAAAATAAAATAAAATTAAAGAATAAATTAATAATTAAATAAAAATAGAATTTTTATTTAATTTGGCATAGACAAGTAGAAAGAGGAAAATGGCAAGAAGATCAAGTACAGAAGTTGATCGAAGAAGTTCAACGAGTTTGAAACTTTAAAATATAAAGGAAATAATTTAAATAAATTATTAAACTAATTTATTTATGTTAAATTAGAAGGAATAAAACAACTTACCAGAAGAAATAGAGTATTGAACATCGTTTAAACATCGACGGTGAACAAAGAAAAATACCATGTGCAAAGCACATGTTTTATTTATCCATTTCTAAATAATGAGCAAAACTGAATAGAATACCGTGTGCAATGCACACACTTGAACTGTTCATTTTTAAAGGTCAATATCCGGATATGAACAAGATAAAGATATACTGTTTGTGTGATGATAATTAATGTGTAAACTGAATAATAATCATAATTAAGACAATAACTATTCATCGACTATAAAAAGACATTACGTACATCGTTTCGAAGAGTCCGGAATAAATATTCCACTTCGACCCGAAGTATACGACGCGTGTCAAAAATATTGAAGACGAAGATATGTAAGGGCTATTTTAAATAGTACCTTCGGTCTGTTCAGTCCCAGGACAAACCCGAATGGATGAGTGTCTGACAACGTATATCAGTTAGATTCTACACATCGAATTTACGTAAGTATAATAGGTTGGTGGCGGAGAAATTCATTTCTCTTAGCTTTATTGCCCGCAATATATTTGGGTAATCGAATGAGTGTTTCTGACAGATATGACGATGTGACATTCAAAGTAATTGAAGAAATAAATCTATCAGAAGAATAAACGCGACGTCCAAAACCTCACAACCAGTAAGTAACAAAAGTTGGGCTAGGCAGCATGGCTAGTTGGGTCATACCCAAGCAGGGTATATTATCACCATCTAGAGAATATTCATATTTGTTACTTCTTTTCAATTCTGTATCTCCCGAGAACGGTTATGTTGGTACCAACCGTAGAGGTGATAATATATTCATTACACTCAAGCTAAATGAGTGGACGGTCATGTGTGGCCGGGTTGCAAGACGTTCTTGTTGAACCCCACTGTATCCTCTCTAGAGTACACTGATCGGCAGGTGCTCCCATACCTTGTCTATTGGAATCCAATCTCCAATAAGCGCTCTGCGACTTTTGATTTTTATACTATATACGTGAACGTGAGATGCAAGCGTTTCACTAGATGATTATATATTTGATATAAACTATTGTAATATCAAATGTTTTGATATAAAATACTTGGGTCATTATCCATATATTAGTTATGGATTGGTCTAAAGATTTCCAAAGTAAATGAATCTGTCAATGTGGAAAACCTTATCCCTTATTTCCTGTTTACATCTTTTTAACTGTGCTTACTCACACCAGTCCCCTGATTGACCCAAAGTTTATTTTCTGCTAAACTCTTGGGTACTCATAATATTTATTATGAGTAGGCAAGTAGTCCAGATAGGCAAGTGGAACCTATGAAGTTCAAGTCAAGACCAGTAGTATATCTATACCTATGTATCCAGTTTAAGTATCTGTATTATCTATAGTCATGTTGTATAATTATGCTGTTGTACTATGGTATTGTATTATAACGATGTACAATGATGTATCAGACCCTGTATTGTAATATATTATGTATTTTTGAAATTCCGCTGTGAGATTCTGATGTCTTCTTATTCTTATATTCTATAAGTTCTATCTTTTCTATCTCATCTTCTAAATTTTTTCAATAATGGCACGACTTTCGAGGCATCAAAAATCGCGTTGTTACACCCTGCTCCGATCAATAGCCAATCCTCCTCTTTTTTTTTTATTATTGCCGATTGTTCCATCTTCCTCTGTATGTTTCACCACTGAGATCGGTGACTCGTGCCCAACAGGGGCCACCAGCTTCGGATATTGGCAGCGCCTCCTTCACTGATGTCTGGAACTCGAGATTTTCAACGAGACAGGACAGCCGTGGCACGTGCCACTCGAGGCCGGTGCTACCGCCTCCGCCTTCAGTTCGAAGTTGTCACTGTTGGTTCCGTCCACACCGGTCTTGGGATCAACGCCGGTGGTTTCTTCTTCCACAAAGCCATGATGTCATAGTTGTTGCTAGAGGAACTGAAAAGTTGGTGACAAATGAACAAAAGATAGCATGAAACTCTTAAGCTGGGGAGAAAATATTCTATTAATTGGATTTGCTAGTGGTGAAATACCTGTTATTCCTGTAAATATTGCTCATGTTAAGGTAAGCTTGCTTTCTGTAGGTATGATCTTTTTATGTACATCAATTTTGATTCATATTTACCATTGGCCCGTGGATTGGTGCGAACTGTTAAACCACTACCCACAAGGTTAAACATATTAGTTCTCATCTGTTCTTGGTTTGTTGCTTGATCTTTAATTGTAAGTCTTGAAAAGGTGGGCCAGTTGCCAAACCAAATAAAAATAAAAATTTGCATAACTAACGGGGTTCCCTGGCAGTTACCATGTTGATGTTGTATTATATAAATTTACCCACAATATTAAATTACATACATGTAATGTTCTATTCAGAATCATCTTCCTAGTTAGATACTATAATTCTTGGCACTTATTTGGCATTCGATGGGAAAACAAGCAAAGCATAATTTGTTTTGTTGACTTGCTAGTATTTGCCTGAATATACACACACACATGGAAAGTAACCGTTTACATTCCTTTTGGATTACATTTTACATGAATATATGTTGTTACTTGTACGCAGCTTTGTGGAAACCCGTAGTCCACAGGCTTATGGACTCATTTCATGCACTAACAACTGAAATATTCCCAAATCTTGTTGCCTTCTCTCACTGGAAATATTTCGGCACTTCCTTTAGTTCAACTAGTACATATGTGGACATAAATTTATTTACATGCAATGTTTTTTTCTAGTACTATCGAATTCAAAGGTTTACAGCCAGTTTTAAATACAAGTTGGGATTAGGATCTTCCATATTATATATAGCTGGATAATAATGATGCACCCTTTATTCTTTCTTTAAATATATTTTATGACTTCAACTTACTAAGAAGAACAAACAAAGGATTTCTAGGAACAACAACTTTCCATTCTTGGTTAACAAAGCAACTATGACCATTAAAACGCTTCCAAGCCTTATTGAACTCGAACGGTATTATGTTGGGGGTTATTGAAGGAAATTGGGAGGGACCTAGTGTTAACTATTTATAATCACAAGGATGTATGCTATTTTTTTTATTATATCCTATAATTAATGGTTTTCGCCATTATGCAGTTGTCCTAGTCAATTTTGTGGCAGTAGGAAGAGAGGACTTGAGTGTAAATAGCGCAGCTCGTAAATAAATAAATATATGTATAAAATTTTATTATAACAAAATGCTGACATGTTTCATCGTCAGTGTGTTAATTTGAAGGTTATTTGTTTTGAAAGATAACGTTAGCATGTTGATTTGTAGGTTATTATTTCTGAAAGATAATGTTAGCATATATCTATTGGATATACTTTTAGGTTTAAAAGTGTCCAACAACAACACCACAATACTGTCCTTTTTGTAGAAGAAGCAAAAAGAGATACTGACACGTTTTCATAGAATCCATAAAGAATTAGTCCTATTAAGATAAACATAGGTTTGATTATAGTGAGCCACCACCTCATTACATTCAACTGTAAAAGAATCATACCAAAGAATTTGAAAGATTGTGATACTTACAACCCATTCGCAATGATACAATGGATCAACAATTCATCTGCAAATTATGACAGCTATGTGTGTTTAAAGACTTTTAGCATGGAGCGCTCGGTTCGGATATGAGTGTGCATATTTTATATTTTAGCTCTTGAAGAGGAGAGGCTCGATAAGACGCATGTGCGCGCAAAGCTCGGCTAAAACTGCAAAATTTGTTTGAAGAAATTTATGCATAAATTTACATTTTTTTCCGCAGTACTAAATATTGTAAACTCTGCTGTTTGTATGAAATTTTATTCCGTTGCACTTATTGTGCACTGTGATTCTATGTTAAATTTCATTTTTAAAACCTGTAAGCCAATAACAATCCGTCGTTTTGAACGATTCGAGTTGGTTTAATTACCGACTTGAGGCGGTCAAAATGGCGGGCTGTTACATTTGGTATCAAAGCCAAGGTTTTTCTAAAACTTGGCTTATTGGGTTTAAAAACTCATTAGAGATTGGGTGGATATACCCTAGAATGAGCGGAATTGATACTAGAATCGCTTTAGAGAGAGCGGATTTTGGGAAAAATAAAATAGTTTTGATGAGATATTGAAAAGGAAAATAAAAATAAAATAAAGAAATATATATATCTTAAAGGAAATATTTTTGGAATACAGGTTTTCTTTTTGGAACTTCCACTAAAAATCCTTTGCAACGAGAATTTTCGATGACATCATCAAGAAAATATAAGTGATCAATAAATTGATTTTGTCAAGGGTTCTCAATTACTTGAAGCTGGTATTAACAAACATAGTATTAGTTTTCCCATAATAGAGTAAGAATACCGGTGTTAATAAATAATAAAAAGAACCATGTGTAAACTAATTGTTTTGAATATTTTGACATATATGAACTAAACACAATTTTTATTGAGATGATGGTATAATTTTGTATGAGGAGGATTTTGAGTAAATGGCTTTGTAATACAAAGCGGTATGAGACGTTTGGTAATGTAACATCCCGCATTTCTGGTAATTAGATATTCAATATATTTTATTGTTTTAAATATTGATTTGGAATTTTAAATGGATTTATAATTTATAATTCGTTTATATAACGGAGTTCGAACGTATAATTTATGTATAATTATACATCGAAACGTCGCGATATTTCATAAATTACGATTTGAAATTCATGTATATCAGTACAAGTATAAAATGCTCAATGACAACTGACAGTGAAATTAAATAATCATACGAAATAGAACGTTCAAATCAATGCGTTGCTGACCTTATGATGAGGCACGTGCTTCGCACACGGGGAATTGTTCGATATATTATAGGCATTCAAAATATTTTCTATTCAAATGACCTCCATTTTCGATGAAACGAGTTTTATAGGAATACGTGCAACTAGTTATTGCTAGGTTTCCAGTTTGGGGACAATCATAGTTGTTTTACCAGTGTGTGCAATTTAAGGGTGAACCGATAAATTAAATAACACGATTATACGAACGGGGCCCATTTTCAACAAAATTGATTTCATTGGGATCAGGACGTTGGGACGTAGCAGTATGTCCATTTTCATTGTGTTTGGGGTCAGTTGTAGCGACACGTATATTTAACGATTAATGTTAAACAACGGTGGAATTAAATAACCATACACAACCGAACGTACCAAAATCAAAATAAAATAATAAATAAATATATATTTACAACTTAATGTATAAGCAATTGAGGGACATGCAAATTACAGGCTAACCCTATATGATAAGAACATACATGCTCGTAACACCTTTTCACTTTTCTCTTGCTAAACCCCTACTATAACCAGCCTATTACTTAAGCCTTAAGCATGTTAAGTCAAGTCAAGACTACCCAATTTCTTCTGCAACTTAACGTACGGCCATGCGGGGGACAATGGAAGCACATGCGAAAGCATACACATCAGTACAACAGCCTATTTAGCCATTCCTTTTTCCAAAGCCACCCGCCCTTGTAATTTCATTTCATGTCTTGCCAATCCAAACAACTAGCCTAACCCTCTACCGAAATGAAAACTCAATTGACCAGTTCTGCCCTGTATTTCCATCTCGTAATGTCAGTTCCTGTTAAGCACAGCTTCCCCCATGTCTTAGCCTGGCCATGAGAAGATAAGACGCTGCAAATCACCTAGCTCTCCTTACGTTCACATCTAAGATTGAACATCGTTGTTATCCCCTAATTTTCCTCCTATAAATACAATGCAATAACAGCCGAGAACTTCATCTCTATCCCAAGGAACAAATTGACAAAAATATATAATAATAATACAAATAAATAGGAAGAGGGATGCGATTTAAAGTGAAGACAGAAGGCGTGGGTTCAGTTTTTGGACATGGCGGGGGAAACGCGGAGCGTACGTGAACTAGAGAGAGAGAGAGGTGAAGCATGTTTGAAATACTGGAAGTGGGTATGTGAAGTCAATATAGTCCGTGTTTTGGTAGCAGGCGTGGGATGTCAGGTACAAACAGTTGCATGGGGGAAGGAATGCTTTGACCGGTGGAGAGGGATAGCACAATGGTGATGCATGTGGGATTTCAATCCACGTGTGTAGGGCTGGGGTGTTTTCACGATGAGAAGACAAGTAGTATGGTGGAAGCCGTGGCATGCAGGGGGACTTAAACAATACAATGAGGAGTTGCTGAAGCTGTTCTTGTAGGAGATGGAATACTGTTCAAAGAAGAAACGTACGTTTGTGACACTGGTGTACTTGAGGATGGAGTTGCGCAGATTCGGAGAGGTTGCACAGTGGATACAAACGTGAAGAGATGATGGAAGACTTTCGTGAAAGCTTGCGTGAAAGTTTGTGTGAACAGTGGTTGGGAAAGAGACCGCATACATGCGTTCTGGGGAGTGGAGACTGAGGTTTCAGAAGTAACAGGTAACGAGAGAGAAATGCACAGTGCTATGGTATATATAAATATGCTCAACCCTAATCCTATTTTAACGTATCCAGTTGCCTAATCTCAAGTAATTAGTGAAAGCAGGAATGGGTTAATAATATAATTAAGTATTGTAAATATTCTTGGCCTGAGACATTTCGGTCGTGCCTAACTAAAACTGGGAGGTGTCTAATCAGTTTACATGTGGCCACCCATTTGAACACTGTGTGCCTAACTATTTAACGTGCACATAATTAGCGTGGCCCAATTAGATCTATACCAATTAGCGTTATATATATATATATATATATATATATATATATATATATATATATATACTGTAGCAGAAGAAAATAATACACACATACTAATGGGTACTGTCTCGTGAATAAACGAATATTACATGTGAAGACATAACTGAAATTAGAATTTTTTATTTTAGGGGAGGAGAAATAGAATGAGGCGAGTCAATCTGATCTTGGCATGTGGTAACCAGTAAAAGAACAAGTGTTAGTACATACCAATTACATATTTATAAACATATAATTAATTTATAAATTAAGATTAAACTAAAGGTTAGTTAATTTAAACTGTAACTTGAAATGTGTGTAACATTTTCATATGTTATCAGAATCAGTTGCGTTTGAACCACATCGGAGAGCGCGACATTTTAGAGCTAATATGGATGCAGCTGGACGCAACCAGAAATTTTAATTAAATTAAATGCTTGTTTAATTTAATTAAAAGCAAACTGTCCTGACAACGAATGAAGATTAATGTGAGTTCAACTCACTCAGTTTTTTATCCCACTTATATTTTATAAGTTGGGTTTAAATATTTGTGTGTTATGGTTGTTAATTGATTGATGGATGTTGAATATATATTTATACGTGTTGATTGAACTGGTTAAATTAAACGTTTGTTTAATTTATCATTTAACCAATCGTTATTCTTAACGATTATTTCCAAATGAGGTAACTTACCTCGTTGGTTACATTATAATAATATAAATGTATTGAATTGAAATATGGACATTTGGATTGCTGTAATTGTTTGATGATTAAATATTATATCTATTTATTGAAAATATGATATTGCTGAGATAACGTATTTGGATGCAGGTAAAAAAAGGTTGGAGGGATCCAACTAGATTCCTCAAATTTATTGTTTATTTTCATAGTTTAATTATATGAACTGTTAACTATTATGATTGGATGATTGACTTGATTACTATTTGTTGAATCAAAATTCAACGTTTATTTTTGTTCTTAACCAATGAGCAAAATTGGTTGAGTAATTGGTAGCAGTTGGACCAAAAGTAAATTGTTTTATAAATATTGATTTACCGTCAGGTGAATCGACGAAAATGAGGTTGTAAAATATATATTATAACTGAATATGTATTGGAATCAATATATTTGAATAAAGATTTTTATAAAAGGAAATTAATATGTAGTAATTATTATTTAAGTTTTTAAATAAAAGTTATTAATTAAATGATTTTGTAAAGTAAACTCTTATGTAATAAGATTTATAAGTAGACGAGCAGAAATTAACGCAATGATTTAGAGTTGGATTAACTATTTTCAAGAAAGAATTAAATGAAAGTATTTAAAATTAATTATAATATTAATTAATTTTAAAGAAGGACTAATTTGAGTTGGTTAACGAGAAAATCATGGTTGAACTGATGAAGTAAACTAATTCAAATTGGAATTAGTTATTTGATTAATTTATTTTTAATTAATCAAATAAAATAGTTTAACAAATATTTATTTAGCTTTAATAAGATTTAAAAAGGAAATTACTGTTTAATTGAGTTAAGTAAGAAGTTACCTATTTCTACGATAGTTCACTACAACAAAATATGTAATTAATAACGAAATTTAATAATAGATTAGCCTGAAGTGTTATTATTTACCATTAAATTTATACTTTCCACGTTAATTTTGTTTTCACAAATGTTGTAACGCTCCCTGATCTCTCGTAAAATTTTTGTCTCCCTCCAATGCCATTTTGTTTCCCTCCTACGCACAATTATTTTATATTTTCCATCTAAAATACAATTTGTCTCCCTCAAAAACAATTCGTCTCCCTCAAAAACCACAGCTTCCCTCTTGTTCTGTGAAAATTCTGTGAGAAATCTAACTTCACTCTCTCGTTCCAAAGCGTCCGCATCAGATTGTCTTCTAATCTTCGCATCCAAAGAAAATGTGTTGGAACCCTAATTTCGATTTCGATTTTGGTAAGCACAACTGTGAATAAAATTATTACTGAAGAAACTATATTTTTTGGTAAATGAACATTTATGAGTGGAAGCTTTAAGCGCTATGGATTTTAGTTATCGATATTGATTTTTAGGTCTTCTCCATATGGAAATTGTTCAGGAAAGGTTTAAGAGGGAGTACAGTCTGAGCTTGATAAAATTTACCTCCAGCAGATGAGGTAACTGCAATTCTTCTCCTCAACTGTGTATTTTTTTTTCAAGCCGCCACAATTATACAACATATTGCTCCATGACTGGCAATTTCATAAGCATAAACAATGCTTAGAGCAATATTAAAAATTAAGTTAGTCTTAATGCAATTTCATAATCATAAACAATGCTTAGAGCAATATTGAAAATTCAGTTAGTCTTAATGCAATTTTAAGTATTAATTTTAATCGTGTTCTTGGAGAACATATAGAAGCATATGTATAGTAATTGGACTTCAAAAACTTAGCTGTTATGCAATATGCATATTTGAATCAAGTTAAGTTTGCTGTTTTTTTTAATATTTAACCATCTAGTGTACTCATCCATTGTCCATTGTGTGATTTTTACAAAATCAATGTTCATCTACAAATTTATATGTTTATGGTGCTTAATGGTTCAATACTACCTAACTGATGCAGTATTTTGTGTGTGCTTGCTATGATGTCAAATGATTAGGAGTGCTGCATGTACTGAGGTATCCATTTGTTTACCCAGTACTCTAATGTGGCATCATATCTTTAACAAACTATTTATAAATGAACTTTTCTACTCGTGCTGAATTATAAATAACCAAACCTTACATGTCATAATAAAAACATATCTAAGACAAGTTGATGTAAAGTTCCCTTGACATGTCCTCAAGCATTAAAGTTTGAATATAATCTAACTAGCTGAAACATGTGCGATACAAGCTGAAGTATGCATAGAGTTGTATCTTTATCTTATATATTATCTGCTTCTCCAGTAAGCCTAAGCAGAATTCTGCATGTTCGATACATCTGTTCTCGAATATATCTATGGATTACTTTGTAATGTTTCAATAGAATTTGTAATTGCATATATGGTCTCTGAAGCATTGTCTGCTTCTCCAATAATGATGTTCTTTACTGTTTACGCTCTTGCATTAACCTGTTATTGGCCCGTAGTACTACCTTTTGGATTAATTTATGAATCCAATTTTACGGGCTGCGATATGAAGTGTGCTGCCAACGATGAAGGCGAGTATTTGCTTTGTTTGAAACTAACTGATATTTCATTATATTGGTAGATATGATTTGTTGAGTTGTGTGTGTATATATATATATATATGAGATGATGTTCTAGATTTTGGGATATGATATAAAATTCTGTATTTTATTTACCTGGTTTTATTGTATTAGTTTAGATGCATCCGGGTCTTGAACTCATCCATGTTGACCCAAAGTAATATACATGAGAGAATGTTCATTCCATGCCCATTGATACTAGTTATTGGATTGTAAACTCTATTTGATCTTTTGGTCTCTGAAATCAGGGTGATAGCTTGTGCGTAATTTTCTAAGAAACTAAAAGGTAGTGATGTTTTGTCCCTGTAAGTTAATTTCCTTACCATTGCTTATTCTTAATTATATCATCAGTTATTAAAACTTTAAGAAAAATTCTTGTACATCATATTGGGTAAACAAGTAGTGTAATTAAACAGTATTTAAAATAGAGATTTAATGTTTAGGAACAAAAGTATGTGGAAGACCAAGGGCTAGAGCTCTTTAAGGAAACACTTTTGGACTTGTGTGTAGAAGTGCTACAGAAGAAACTGGTGCAGAGTATTTTCTTGAGATTTTTGAGTCTTCTCGGGTTGTCCTGGTATGGTTTACTATTTTTTTTACCATAAACGTTGCAACCGCCAGCAACTTTGAGAACAATACTTAACACAAAAGCCAAAAGATAACAGCATAAAATATTCTTAATACATTAGCATAAAATCACTTAGGTTTAGCAGCATGCTTCTTCGCTGATAATCTTATAGTGACAACAGCTCCAGTATTAGCACCTAATTCAGTTAACTTTCTCTTTTGAGCAGTAGAACTTGTATCAGTACCTTGTCTTGATCCACTTACACGTCCTGGAATCATCCCTCCTCGAGTTGCACGAGCCTTTCCTGGAATTTCTACTTCTTTCAGTAATTCTTCAGCAAGCTTTTCCACTGCTTCCCTATCTTCTTCTTCGGTACCTTTACTTTCTCATTTTCTATATAATCACATCAAATTAGGAGCATGCTCACTTGCATGTGTCTGCACGCAAACACACATTTGGGTCATCAATGCTTATTCTGCATATATGTTTACCTGTGCAAAGAGCGATATAGATTTACAAACTTCTTGACAGTTCTACCATGGCATAACTGATTAAAAGAAATTTTTTCATTTGCAACTTTTTATGCTAATCTATATGATATCATGCAGAGAACCATTTATGGTGTTTGACGCACCTATTATGTGTCTCTGTAGTGCACTTATCAATATCTATTGTATATCGGCCATTTGACAGTAACCTTGGCTGATCCTCATCTAACTTTTGACTTTCTAGTATTATTTTTTGTCTTGGTTATATTGTGCCTAATTTAACATATGCAGTCTACACACTCTTATCTGAATATCAAATTTGACACTCAATTTTGTGTACCTTAAAAACTAGTCATTTCTCATACGTGTGAAGGTGACATGCTTCTATATTAGGATTGGTTAGATCGGAAAGAATCAAAAGGCCAATTTAATGACGCAAAGTTCACATATATGTCTCTTAGAATAAACTTTCAGCTATATATATATATATATGTGTGTGTGTGTGTGTGTGTGTGTATACATACATATATATATATATGTATGTATGTATGTATGTATGTATGTATGTATGTATGTATGGTGCATCACATCTCTTGTGAGCAACCATATGGCTCGCAAAGAAAGCAGAATTATAGAAGAAGAAAAAAACAAGAGATTTGCTCAGTACTGAAATATATTTACATTAACTATTACTATTTGATGAGCAAGATTATCCAATGCATGCATATCATTGAAGTTCATACAAGCATAACCATTCATTATTTGTGCCTAAAATTATAAACATATATAAACATGAAGCTTGCTACTAACTTAAAATGATTCAAAGCTATCGAGTAAGCAACTGAAAAAATAATATAACCTGCTGATGATGCATGACACCTCAGTTTGAGGACTGCACAAAAGAATTGGTTAAGTAAGATCGATGTTCATCCTTCAATTCACAGCTAATTGTAGGGATCCTGGCTATATTAGTGGTTAGCAATCCTTTAACGCTGGTCAGAACCAATGAGTCAGTAGGGATATTTGTACATTATTTAACCGTGATGAGGTTTTCCAAGAACTCAAAGATGGAAAATTTGGGGTTTTCTTTGTATTAGCAGCGGAAACATTTCATCTCCTGTCTTTAGATTATTACAAATGTAGCTTGATTTTTAAGAATATTGATGCTATTCTTCTAGCTAAGTTCTCGCTACAATCAAATAATGAATTATTCTCCGAAATATCATGATTTTGCTTCTCCAGTCACTCAATGACACATGCAAAGAAGTAAAGTTGTGGTCAGATATATAGCATTTTATCCCGAATTTATGTTTGTTTCAAAATTTAATTCAGGAAAAATAATAGATTCTAAATATGCAGAGAATTGCGATTTACATTTTGAATAAAATCCCAAAAACAGAAAAGAATGGAAAGCAAATCGAAACTAACACGTTCACTACTTTATAAATTCTAAATCAATTACATAAACTTCCAAAAACCACAACTCAACACTTTGTTTGGGCATTACGTTCCTGTGCACAGACAAATGAATTTGTACTATCTACGAACTTATTGTTTATCCTATTAATTAATTGCCCACTACAGTAAAGCCTGTCCAGTAAGAAAAAAGAGCCACAAGTTGAATTTATCGCGGAAACATAAAAGGCCATAACTAGGATAGCATGTCATTCTTATAAAAATAAATCCATGACATGGTCCATATTTGTGAAAGTCAAAAGTAATCTATGTAGAGAAAATTGGAAATTTAGCTATTATGTTCGTTTTTTATGGTAGTTTTAGTTTTTTTCCTCCTATTAATGTAATACAGCAACACTTCTAAAAGTCGTGAGCAATTAAATTTGTAAATTTTGAGTTCCTCCTACTATGATTGCTACTTTCTATAAAGCCAAACTTATATTGATGTCATTTAATATGTTAGTGACCAAAATAATGAGTTATGTTTTTATTATTAGCTCAAACCTGCAAATATGATCAAAAAGTACTAAGTAGCAACTTAATGGATAACAGTGGTTATGCTAAGCTTCTATATGATTATATCATTTGTAACTTTTGTTATTTAATGAGGGTTTCCAAAAAAGCACCAATGTCTATCTATTAGTTCAATTATTTAAATGTAAAAGTAGGAAATATGATATGTATCAGCATAAATTTCAATTATTTCTAATTAAAGAGCTCCTAAATGTTTTACTGCAACAGGCCCGAAAAATGACATGATCTTCCCAATTTTTACCTCCTTTTCTCTAAAACTGGCGGCATGACTAAGATCATGCAATAATAGAATGCTCATCTTTATATTTATCATATTCTAATTTAAAACTCATACATGCTCTATGTCTTTGACATGATCTTCCCAATTTTTATTTCCTTTTTCTCTAAAAATGGTGGCATGACAAAGATGATCCAATAATAATCTGTTATCTCTATATTTATCATATTCTAGTTTAAAACTCATGCATGCTCTATGTCTTCAACCTTGATTATTTGCTAGATAAAATTTTCCATTACCAGATTATATTATACTCTAATTTAAGTTGCTGGCAAGATATTCTAGGTTAAAAATTCAACTGATTTTCATCCAAATTCATTCATATGATTCCTACACTCAAATAATACGGCTCTTTTATTAGCAGGTTTTATTTTGTCAAATTTACTTTATTCTATAATTGAATCCATAACTTCTTGATTACAGATGTGTCACGTATATTATATATTATCTCCTTCCGTAAATACCAATTGCAGTTTCATGTATTTATATCTTCACAACGTGTTCAAATTGTGGAATAGTATCATTTATGTGTGTCATAGCAAGAAAACACTTAATAGCAGAGGCCTTAGACCTGAAATATTATAAATATACCATAAATGGTAAACCAAATCATTTTTTGTTTAAAACATTATAGTTGTTCGGATATTACAATACTTCTTAAGAACAAAAGTTCATCATCTATTAAACCTTTTACCTATTCCGATAATTTTATACTTATAACTAGTTACGTCTTTGTACCGATTCTTACTTATGCAAAATGCTAAAATGATCAAGAGTATTCACTGACGTTCTGTGTTTGGGCTTATGGTTATGATTCTTAAGCTGTCATAATGTCCTGTTTTTGTTTACTGTGATTAAGATGTGTCATAATGATTCTTAAGCTGTCATAATGATAGGTTAATGATGATATAGATCATTATTTTAATGAATAATGATTTAAGTGAGCAAGTCGTAATGAGATTCATTAAGGTAAGTAATCAAAGTTGATATTGGAATAAAAAATTGGATTTTTGAAAAGAGTTGGTGAGTTTTAATAAACTAAGTTAATTAAAGGGAATTTAAGCCGATATGATAGCTTAAATAAAATGTTTACTTAATATTTAAATTAAGTAAGAAGGAATTGAGATAAATGGTTTTTTTATTAAACCTGAAATTTATAAACGATGAGGCTAAAATGTTAAGATTAAATTAACATTACTTAATTCTGGAATTATCAGATGCAATCTAAATTCGCTATATTAAATGAGAGATGAAGTTCCATCAGTTATAACTAAAACGGGATTTGGTTTGATATTGGGAATGAATATCGGTTTTGGTATTACAACTTATATCTATCTTAAGATAAGAACATTGTTGATCAGGGTCTTAGAGGTAATTTGAAATACCCCAACTTGAACGACTTTAGGATTATCGAGGGAGAATATTAGTTGTAATGGTGGAGATGTTAAAAGAAATTTAATTTGAGAAATAATAATGGAACGCTATTTGAATAATTTGGAAATATATATATATATAATAGATTCCAAATTAAAACGGGCTTGAGAATTTGAAATGATATTTCCATAGAAAAGGAAATAAAGGAGATTTATGAAGATATAACGATGTTTTCAAAGTAAGAAGATAAGATTTAGAATGGGTTTTTTCTAAAAAAAATAAGTGACGAGTATAATGTCCAAATGACGAGTTGAATCGATGATAAATAATAAATGTTGTTGTAATTAATGTTTTGAAATAACAGAAAAATAGAAATTTGATACGATTATTAAATATTTTTCTAAATATTAGATTGAAATGGTTTTAAGAAGATTAATATATTGAAATGAGAATTAAATACCATGTTTTAAAATGTAGAATGTTTAAAAGTTTAAAATAACCGTTTATTAATTATTATAATTAAATGGGCCAAGTGATGCTAAGTACTTAACCAGTAAATCAATCTTTATTTTCACGATTGAATGGTTGTTTATTTGATAGTTAAATAACCGACTATCAAATCTGGCCAATACGATTGTTGGTACAGAAAGACTGGGATCGAATTTATATTCGAAAACCATTCCCTCTAGCAAATACGAAATATTGAAGATACCAGATACTAATCAAGACGAAGAAATTGAAGATCGTGGATCTTCGTAAAATAGAGGGAATACTTATAATCTCTGGCTTAGTGGCCCGAGATACACTGTGATTCTGTCGTGGTTGGAATCTACGGATTGCAAGGACTTCTCGCTACTGATCCATGGGGTGATTCCTATATTGGATGTGGTAGGAGGGTGCCTTCGGTTCATCATGTTCCTGTATGACTTGTATGGACGAATGTATGACAGAGTATTTCTTAAGAATTACGTACATTGATTTTTACAAACGTACTTCTGTCAGCTGCAGAGTATTTTTGTGGACGTCAATTAGTGATTTGGCGGATCTGACGATGTGGCATTCAAAGTAAATGATGTCTAGATGTTCTAAAGGTGAATTATAACCTTAAGCCTCATCAACCGGGAAATGACAAAAATCGGGCAGGCAACATGGTTATGTGGGTCGCTCCCATTAGGGTGTATAATCACCTATCTAGGGAAAATTCATTTCCTTCTTTAATCTATTTCGATGCTGTCCCTTTCGGGAAACGGTTGCTGATCCCAACCGTTGGTGATATACATTCGATACACTCAAGCAAAATGAGTGGTTGATCATGTATGGGCCAGGTTGCAAGATGTTTCTGTTGAACCCAGTGTATTCCCCTCTAGAGATACACTATCGGCAGGTGGTTCCATACCTTATCATAGTCGGAATCCAATCTCCAATAAGCGCCCGCGGTTTTGATTGTATACTATATATGTGGAGCATGAGATGCAAGCGTTCCGCTAGACTGATATTTATTTGTATTTAGACACTATTATAATATCAGAATATATATTGTTTTCAAAAATGTTTTGGGTTATCGTAAGGTAAAAACCGTCCGTATTTATGTGTGGATTTGGTCTTACGATTATCCTTTTCTTTTGAAAAGATTTTGAACTTTAAAATCAAGTTGGATGATTCCCCTTAAACTTTGCGAGTTGTTCTCACTTTGGTTCACCAGACTGACCTAGTATTTGAAATGCTCGGGTTAGACCTGGTTGTACAGGTTTAGGTTATCGGATGCTGAAGAGACGAGCTGGAAGAGTTCAAACGTATGATGTTATACAGTTATTATTCCGCTTTGAGTTGTGTACGAGGATAGGTTATTATAATTGTCCAAATGAATTGATGTACTCTGATGATTGTAAGTATTTTACAAGCTCTCAATAAAATTTATTTCTATATTATATTTTTGTTCCGCTGCAATGTGAGACTCTGGGTTATGTTGATACTTCTTCCTCTTCTATTCTAATATTTCTTTCCTTCTTATCTCATCATCTAATTTCTTTTTATTGGCATCTGGGTTTCCAGTACTTTTTAGTTGGACTGGTGTTGTTTGGTCAGCTCAAATGGTACCAGAAATTCGGGTCGTCACACTTGGTATCAGAGCTATTGCTTTAGTAATAACCTTGGCTCTGTGGCGTAACTCAATAGAGATAGGGTTAGTAACACCCTAGATTGAGTTGGAGTGTATATATATGAGAGCGTATTTGTAAATTTTATAAAAAAATGTGTTTTATTATGTTATTTGATCGGTTAGATTTTTGGATTGGCAACTGACATGATATTGTTTTGTAAAGTTGGTCAAATGAAATAATTTTGACCAAATTATTTTTTTGTATAGAAAAGGAATAATTTTATAAAATTATAGAGATATTGAGTTGTTTGTTTGATTGGATGGAATTCAAATTGGATTAGAAATTTGAATTGGTTTAATATAACAAGAAATTTCACATATGAAATTAGTATACATTATGGAATTGAATGAATTAGGTTTAACTAATAAAAGTTAAATAGAAAGGTAAGAATCATGATTTAACTTGGAGATAAGTTAAATGAAACCAGATTAGAAAGAGAAAATGAATGATTTTGAAATAAAATCAGAATTTGAAATGGAGGTGAATAAATAAATAAATAAAAATATAAATACATTAATTGAGTAGGGTTTTGAAACTTAACTGGGTTAAGTCAAGTTAATTTGAGAGATGAATATTGGAATTTAAATAGATTTTGGAGTTATTTGGAATTCGGAAATTGAGCAAATATAAATTGACTGGTTTTGTTGGTTGTGCATTGATTGTTGATTGGTTGATTAGATGGATTGAATATAATTCATAAATAGTTTAATAACAGAATTGAAGGAAGTGAAAACTAAATTCCAGTACAAGGAAGTTGAATAAAATTCGATCATGAAATAAAACTAAATAGCCCTGTATTTATTACTTTAATTGTAAATAAGTTGAGCACGGGTTGGTTGACCAAGGATGAACTGAAAATTTGTTTTGCTTGGCTATTGGAATTTGAATACCGACAAATTGGTAAGCCTTGATTATATTGTTTGGTGATTTGAATTTATACCCCTGAGTTGGGTGCCGTTGGTTTTTGTTTTCTTTTAATTAGTGTGAGGCCAGAGTGGAAGTTGTAGAATTCGTATTCAATCGTACAGAGAAAGTGCTGGCGAATTTTTCAAAAATTTATAAAACTTAGAATAGTTTTTGTTGATAATTCTATTTTGGGAATAACTGGGATTTATACATTTCTCTTACTTACTAATTTCGGGGACGAAATTCTTTTAAGGGGAAGGAATGTAACGTCCCGAATTTTTGGTAATTAGATATTCAATTTATTTTATTGTTTTAAATATTGATTTGGAATTTTATATGAATTTATAATTTATAGTTCGTTTATATAACGGAGTTCGAACGTATAATTTATATATAATTATAAATCAAAACATCGCGATATTTCATTATTTATGATTTGAAATTCATGTATATTAGTACGAGTATAAAACGCTCAACGACAATTGACAATGAAATTAAATAATCATACGAAATAGAAAGTTCAAATCAATGCGTTGCTTACCTTATGATGAGGCACGTGCTTCGCACATGGGGAATTGTTCTATATATTATAGGCATTCAAAATATTTTCTTTTCAAACGATCTCCATTTTCGACGAAACGAGTTTTATTGGAATACGTGAAACTAGTTATTGCAAGATTTTCAGTTTGGGGGGAATCAGAGTTGTTTTACCGGTGTGTGCAATTTAAGTGTGAACCGATTAATTAAAATAACACGGTTGTACAAACGGGGTCCATTTTCAACAAAATTGATTTCATTGGGATCAGGACGTTGAGACGTAGCAGTGTGTCCATTTTCATTGTGTTTGGAGTCAGGTGTAGCGACGCGTATATTTAATGATTAACGTTAAATAATGGTGGAATTAAATAACCGTACACAACCGAACATACCAAAATCAAAATAAAATAATAAATGAATATATATTTTCAACTTAATGTATAAGCAATTGAGGGACATGCAAATTTCAGGCCAACCCTACATGGTAAGAACATACATGCTCGTAACACCTTTTCACGTTTCTCTTGTTGAACCCCTTCTATAACCAGCCTATTAATTAAGCCTTAAGCATGTTAAGTCAAGTCAAGACTACCCAATTTCTTCTCCAACTTAACGTACGACCATGTGAGGCACAATGGAAGCACATGTGAAAGCATACGCATCAGTACATCAGCCTATTTAGCCATTTCTTTTTCCAAAGCCACCCGCCCTTGTAATTTCATTTCATGTTTTGCCAATCCAAACAGCTAGCCTAACCCTCTACCGAAACGAAAACTCAATTTGTAACGATACAGATTTCGCTCGGACCTAATCGATCGCTTAACCGACCAAGACCGTTCGAATCCCGCATACGCTAACTCTGGGCATACAACACATCAGAACAAATAACAGAAGACTTTTATAAACATCATAATAATGTTACATCAGAGTATAGAATATCAGAGTATATCGAAATATAATACAGCGGAAGATTAATTTACAATAAATGTAATACAATGCACAACAGAAAACAAATAAAGTAACACAGCGGAAGACTATTAATGCTCTGGACACAGCTTTAAGCTTCAATCCAGAATCCTGCTTATATATCTGCAAAATAAACTACTCGACTGCCCGTGTGGAAAATAGGGGCACTCGAGTTTGCAACGGAAAAGCAAACTACGAGTCAGTCGTGGGACTGGTGTGAGAAACTCTAAACAGTTATAATTAACTTATATAAATGATAAGGCAAATCACGGGATCACGCCGCTAACGCGGAACGAGTTTACCCCAATGAATGCCAGTGTATAAACAACAATCAATATAGATATATGGATCTACTATGCATCAATCAACATGCAATATCCCATTCTATCCATTTAGATTGATCATCACACTTAGATTTTCCAAATCCAATTCAATTTACAGAAATTATTCCTTTTGACTTTATTTCCCGATTTCTATTTCAAATCATTTTGAAATACATATCTAACTTTCATATCAAAGAAGATTTCACTTCGGGATTTCAAACCAAAATCTTTGGAAATATGAATTCCAAAACATAACAATGCATATAAACAAGTATGCAACCAAATACCAGGCTCCCCTCAGAAAAGGCAAAGGGCACGCACCTAAGCAACTCGATATATATATATATATATATGTGTGTGTGTGTGTGTGTGTGTGTGTGTGTGCACCTCCCACGCATGGAGCAGGCTACACCAACGATGCACCTCCCACGCATGGAAGCATACACCGCCCATCTCACCCATACTTTTAGTCGACCGGGTTACCAAATCTTTAGCCACATACCAAATTATTTCATATCCCGAAGTAGGTAAAATCATTTCACAATATAATAATCACAAGTGCTTTCCAAATATAGTACTTCACATCAGCAATTCTCACATATGATTAGTCACTATTAATCACATAACCTTTGAGCTCGTACGTCTCAAAGAAGGGTGTTAAGCAAGAGAATAAATTCTCCGCCACCAAACAGATACGTCATCAATAGCAATTAATCGATACGCGATGAACCACAATGTAACACATAATACATTTCTAAATCGTTTAGAAGTCATCGGGTTTTGGGCCTCGAAATCCTTTTTGTTTTATAAAACATTTTTATAAAAACATTCCCTGTCCAAAATCGGGAATACATTTCTTTTCACTTAAGAAAAATATCATTTCAAAATCATTCATTAAATATTAAATGAACTCAA
The DNA here is from genome assembly GCA_030737875.1 of Allium sativum. Lineage (NCBI taxonomy): Eukaryota > Viridiplantae > Streptophyta > Magnoliopsida > Asparagales > Amaryllidaceae > Allium > Allium sativum. Next base: position 735,983,636 of record CM060924.1, on the reverse strand, counting down.
CAATTTTGCTAACACCTCATAGTCAAATCGTGAAGTGTTTCACAAGACGTTAGCATACCAGTATTTCTACCCAACCCAATGCTAAATGTAAAAGCATATTCTGCTCATAAACTGGTCGAGCACCATCCAAACAATCAATCAGTCACAATCAATATCAACAACCATGTATATTTGGATTACACAACATCTCATGTTTTGGTAAATTTAATCACCATTCATTCATTCAAATCTAATTAAAGATTTAATCAAACTCCAGTTGGTTTCATCTCAAAAATCATTTCATATTGATTGTTCTACTTTTTGGAAATTAATCCTACTTTTACTCGGGTTAAAGAACTAATGTCATTTAAACACAGTTCACGACAAACCCAAATCCAATTTGACATTAAATATAAGGCTCTGAATAGAAAATATATCGGCCTATATTCAATATCAAATTCTGAAATCAACAAATATCGTATTGGAATAACGATATATATATCTTCCAAATTCCTCTACAATGTCCGTATAATCACGGAATCCAATATCGAAATATTCTGAAGATAATTTCGATTCAAATCCATTCCAATTCATATATTGGAAATTCTGGTTATTTTTAAAACCATTTCAAATCCAATTTATTTATTTAAAAATACTGGTTTATAATTCTAGTTCATAACTAGTTCATTTCGATAATAATATATTTTTATCTTTTCAAATATGGAAATTTTCATTCCAAATTCTTTCCAAACCATTTATTATGATTTTTCACAAATTATCGATATTTTTAATAATTTTATCAAGGCCCGTACAGTCGATTTCCATAAATGGTCATCGAACTGCACTTACAATGACCTTTTCCAAATTTGATTTGGACGTATCTCCAAATCCAACCGTTAAATTTCAAATCTCTTATATTCGTTGGAAAGCTCTTTTCGATACGAACCCAACGGTTCTGGTTTCAGGAGAATCTGATGGTCGGATCTCCCGTAATGTCAATTCAAAGTCAATGGTCGAAATCCGCGAACGGTCGCGGCGCGGTGCGTTCTATTCAGGCCATTAAATATATATAATATATATATTATATATTTCGTCGATTTCCATTTAAAACGTATTTTATAAATTGTTCTAAATTCGTTTTAGAAACGATTTCAACTTCATATTCAATTTTAAATCAAAATTGAATATTCCATATACATGAAAATTTTATACAGTGTATATATATGTTAAAAATTATATTTTTAACAATCAAATCATTTTCACATTTCAAATATATATATATATATATATATATATATTAATTTCACATTTCATGTATATATTTTTCACATTTCATATATATATATATATATTATTCACTTCATATATATATATATATATATATATATATATATATATATTATTTTCATTTCATATATATAACATTTTCATTTCATACACATAATATTATTTTCAATTCGTATATGTTTAATTTTCACTTCATATATATATATATATTATTTTCACTTCGTATATATATAAAATTTTCACTTCTTATATGTATAATTCATTTCATATATATCATATTTTTCATTTCATATATATATATATATAATTTTCACTTCTTATATATATAATTCATTTCATATATATATATATATATAATATTTTCCATTTCATATATATATATAACTTTCACTTCTTATATATAATTCATTATATATATATATATATAATATTTTCCAAATCATATATATATATATAACTTTCACTTCTTATATATATAATTCATTTCATTCATATAATATTTTCCACATCGAAATATATATTTTATTCACATCATACATATATATAATTTTCACATCGTATATATATATATATATATATATATATATATATATATAATTTTCACATCGTATATATATATAATTTTATTCACATCGCATAAATTTATTTTTCACATCGTATGTATATTTTATTTCACATCGTACATACATTTTATTTCACTTCGTATTTCACATCACAATCACAGTCAATTTCTACAAAACAATACAATCAAACAAATCGTCCATGGTCTGTGGACGACGGGGAATAGTTCACATATGCAGTTATAAAATAAATTAAATAACTGTACAAAAAATTATGGGGAGAAATTCTCACATTGGGATCCACTCCGTCAGTTTTTCTTTCTGAATTTCTGGCACGATTCGAGTTCAAATTTTCTTCAAATTCCAACGTGCTCCAATTTCGTTCTGGTCAGCTTCATATTGTAGAGCTTGTCGGTGCGAGTCCAAGCATCCAGTTTCGTTCAAATCCGTTTCTATTTGAAAAAGTTATCGAGGTTTAAATATTTAATTACTTAAATTAAATTACTAGAGAAAATTAAATTTTTAATTAACCTAACCTTTCAACTTAATCACTTCCCTCCCGACATCCTTCAGGTTGAACTCGACAACCGACTTCGCCACTAGGGTTAACAACCGCCGCTTCCCTGATCATCTTTGCTCCGATCCGAAGCAACCAAACAAACTGTCGATGCCTGCTCCCCCTACGCCCTCATCCTCACACCGCTCGGTGGTCAGAACAGCCAGGAATTGGCGTGCGAACGCCGGGAGTTTGGGGGTTGATTTTGCTCGATTTACTCGACGAAATCTGATCACTGCTATATCAATCCAAAGCTCTCGCCACCCTCTATGATTTCCCTTTGAAATCCCATCCTAATTCACTAAAGATTGGAAGAATTTATTGATTTAATTTGGGAGCTTTTCAGCCCTTTAGAAACGAAGTGGCGGCGCACCGTTTAGAGGAGATTAGGGTTGGCCGATTTTTCCTTTTATAACCCTTTATTTTTTTATTTTCTTCTTATTTCACAAAAAGTTGGCTTTTATTTCGAACTCCAAATCAAACCCAGCGACTGTCGCCCCTAGCTAAATACCCCCCATTCCGAACGCAATGGGATATGTATCGTAAGCCAGTTCGGTTGTTTCGATCAGTTTTCATTAAAATTAAAATATAAATCAATATATATTGAATTTGAACGTACATTTTAATTTACCGGGGTCACATACGGACTGTAAAAATTCCAGAAAAAATATTTCTAGCTTCGTATTGACGATATCGTCCTAACAAAACTAATTTCGTCAAATTTGAAGACCGTTTGAAAAATGACCATTTTCTAGTCGATCCAAATTGATTGAAACTGTCAAAACACGTTTTCTTTTGCCACACTCACATATTGATTTCAAAAATTATGGAAAATTGAATTCAACAATAATTTGACATCATGGATCCAACAAAAGTGGTTTTGCCAAAAATGGAGGTAGTTTGCAAAATGGCTATTTTTAAGGGCCATATATATATTAAAATATATATAAATTCCACAGCGACTTTTCTGAATTTTAAACTCGACATATCATATCATTTATAAAGTGAAATCTCAGTTTCTTACATCCATTAGAAAGATTTGATTAAACACATTGAAATATTTCTTGTTTCGTCCAATTCTGACTTATATTGAATTCTGTAAATTCAATTGAAATTAGAAATCGAATTTTCGAACTGCCACGCCATTTTAGGCTCGTTATATAATTAAAATAAAATTATTCGTTTTAACTTCATCAAAAATAAAATTTTCGTCGTTATTATTTAAAATAATTCATTTTAAATATTCAAAATTCATTAAAATCGCCAAAATAAAAATTTTAAATTGGTTCTGATTTTCCGGATTGTTACAATCTCCCCCACTTAAAATATTTTCGTCCTCGAAAAGGAACGGAGCTGAAAGTTGTTTAACTATCTCAACTTTCATTCTGGCGTTCATTCTTCAACTTTTCAGTTTCTTAGAATTTCTAATTTTTCAAAAATTTGGCTAACACCCTAAATTTTCGAAAAATTTCGCCGTAACCCCCTTTGTACGGGGAGCACCGGGAAAATCCCCAAACCGCTACATAGGCCCTCTCATCTCAAAAGAAAAAGAAAAAGCCAAGCGGCTAGCTCATCGACTCATAAAATCATCATCATCCAAGAAATACAGTAAATATGTACCTATTTGTCGGGCATACAATTTTATTCCTCTTCTCTAGCCTCCTTGCAGTGACCTATTATATATATACATGTATATGCATGCAATTTCTAATAATTTTCAATTCTACTCATTATTTGATCGATTTGGCTAAATTACCTTACATTCACATATTGGTTTTATCGTTTCAACATTTTAATTAATCGAACCAATTATCATACATCACAACCATCAATCAATTTGTTGATTAACTTTTCAAATATATATAATTTTATATATCCAAAAATCATATTTTCAATACTAGATTATATATATAATCACAAATACGTTATTTATAAACATATATCTCTCAACTCATTCTGGGGCAATACTAACCCCATCTCTAATGAGTCACTCATTCTAGAATGCTACTGATTCTATCTCTAATGAGGATTCTTCAATAGGATATTACTAATCCAATCTCTGTTGGGTCTTTCATTCTGTTCTAACGAGTTGTACCCCAAAGATTTGAGTTAACCAAAGCTCCGATGCCATCTTTAACGATACGGATTTCACTCGGACCTAATCGATCGCTAAACCGACCAAGACCGTTTGAATCTCGCATACGCTAACTCTGCGTATACAACACATCAGAACAAATAACAGAAGACTTTTATAAACATCATAATAATGTTACATCAGAGTACAGAATATCAGAGTATATCGAAATTTAATACAACGGAAGATTAATTTGCAATAAATGTAATACAATGCACACCGGAAAAAAAATAAAGTAACACAGCGGAAGACTATCAATGCTCTGGACACAGCTTTAAGCTTCAATCCAGAATCCTTCTTATATATCTGCAAAATAAACAACTCGACTTCTCGTGTGGAAAATAGGGGCACCCGAGTTTGCAACGGAAAAGCAAACTACGAGTAAGTCATGGGACTGGTGTGAGAAACTCTAAACAGTTATAATTAACTTATATAAATGATAAGGCAAATCACGGGACCACGCCGCTAACGCGGAATGGGTTTACACCCATGAATGCCAGTGTATAAACAACAATCAATATAGATATATGGATCTACTATGCATCAATCAACATGCAATATCCCAATCTACCCATTTAGATTAATCATCACACTTAGATTTTCCAAATCCAATTCAATTTACAGAAATTATTCCTTTTAACTTTATTTCCCGATTTCTATTTCAAATCATTTTGAAATACATATATAACTTTTATATCAAAGTTCATTTCATTTCGAGATTTCAAACCAAAATCTTTGGAAATATGAATTCCAAAACATAACAATGCATATAAACAAGTATGCAACCAAATACCAGGCTCCCCTCAGACAAGGAAAAGGGCACGCACCTAAGAAACTCGATATACATATATACATATATATATATATATATGTGTATGTGTGTGTGTGCACCACCCACGCATGGAGCAGGCTACACCGACGATTCACCTCCCACGCATGGAAGCATACACCGCCCATCTCACCCATACTTTTAGTAGACCGGGTTACCAAATCTTTAGCCACATACCAAATCATTTCATATCCCGAAGTAGGGAAAATCATTTCACAATATAATAATCACAAGTACTTTCAAAATATAGTACTTCACATCAGCAATTCACACATATGATTAGTCACTATTAATCACATAACCTTTGAGCTCGTACGTCTCAAAGAAGGGTGTTAAGCAAGAGAATAAATTCTCCGCCACCAAACAGATACATCATCAATAGCAACTAATCGATACGTGATGAACCACAATGTAACACATAATACATTTCTAAATCATTTAGAAGTCATCGGGTTTTGGGCCTCGAAATCCTTTCTGTTTTATAAAACATTTTTATAAAACATTCCCTGTCCAAAATCGGGAATACATTTCTTTTCACTTAAGAAAAATATCATTTCAAAATCATTCATTAAGTTTGAAATGAACTCAACAATTTCTCTAACACTTCATAGTCAAATCGTGAAGTGTTTTACAAGGCGTTAGCATACCAGTATTTCTACCCAACCCAATGCTAAATGTAAAAGCATATTCTGCTCATAAACTGGTCGAGCACCATCCAAACAATCAATCAGTCACAATCAATATCAACAACCACGTATATTTGGTTTACACCACATCCCATGTTTTGGTAAATTTAATCACCATTCGTTCATTCAAATCTAATTAAAGATTTATTCAAACTCTAATTGGTTTCATCTCAAAAATCATTTCATATTGATTGTTCTACTTTTTGGAAATTAATCCTGCTTTTACTCGGGTTAAAGAAATAATGTCATTTAAAAACAGTTCACGACAAACCCAAAATCCAATTTGACATTAAATATAAGGCTCTGAATAGAAAATACATCGGCTTATATTCAATATCAAATTCTGAAATCAACAAATATCGTATTGGAATAACGATATATATATCTTCCAAATTCCTCTACAATGTCCGTATAATCACGGAATCCAATATCAAAATATTCCGAAGATAATTTCGATTCAAATCCATTCCAATTCATATATTGGAAATTCTGGTTATTTTTAATACCATTTCAAATCCAATTTATTTATTTAAAAATATTGGTGTGTAATTCTAGTTCATAACTTGTTCATTTCGTTAAAAATATATTTTTATCTTTTCAAATATGGAAATTTTCATCCCAAATTCTTTCCAAATCATTTATTACAATTTTACACAAATTATCGATATTTTTAATAATTTTATCAAGGTCCGTACAGTCGATTTCCATAAACGGTCATCGAACTGCACTTACAACGACCTTTTCCAAATTTTATTTGGACGTATCTCCAAATCCAACAGTTAGATTTCAAATCTCTTATATTCGTTGAAAAACTCTTTTCGATACGAACCCAATGGTTCCGGTTTCAGGAGAATCCGACGATCGGATCTCCCGTAACATCAATTCAAAGTCAATGGTCGAAATTCGCGAACGGTCGCGGTGCAGCGCGTTCTATTCTGGCCATTAAATATATATAATATATATATTATATATATTTCATCGATTTCCATTTAAAACGTATTTCATAAATTGTTTTAAATTCGTTTTAAAAACAATTTCAACTTCATATTCAATTTTAAATCAAAATTGATTATTCCATATACATGAAAATTTTATACAGTGTATATATATGTTAAAAATTATATTTTTAACAATCAAATCATTTTCACATTTAATATATATATTTTTCACATTTCATATATATATATATATATATATATATATATATTATTCACTTCATATATATATATATATATGAATATATATATATATATATATTATTTTCATTTCATATATATAACATTTTCATTTCATATATATAATATTATTTTCACTTCGTATATGTATTATTTTAACTTAGTATATATATATAATTTTCACTTCGCATATATATAAAATTTTCACTTCTTATATATATAATTCAATTCATATATATCATATTTTTCATTTCATATATATATAATTTTCACTTCTTATATATATAATTCATTTCATATATATAATATTTTCCATTTCATATATATATATATATAACTTTCACTTCTTATATATATAATTCATTTCATATATATAATATTTTCCATTTCATATATATATATATATATATAACTTTCGCTTCTTATATATATAATTCATTTCATATATATAATATTTTACATTTCATATATATAACTTTCACTTCTTATATATAATTCATTTTATATATATAATATTTTCCATTTCATATATATATATATAACTTTCACTTCTTATATATATAATTCATTTCATTCATATAATATTTTCCATATCGCAAATATATATTTTATTCACATCATAGATATATATAATTTTCACATCGTATATATGTATATAATTTTCACATCGTATATATATAATTTTATTCACATCACATAAATATATTTTTCACATTGTATGTATATTTTATTTCACATCGTATATACATTTTATTTCACATCGTATTTCACATCACAATCACAGTCAGTTTCTACAACACAATACAATTAAACAAGTCGTCCATGGTTCGTGGACGACGGGGAACAATTCACATATGCAGTTATAAAATAAATTAAATAACTGTACAAAAAATTATAGTGAGAAATTCTCACATTGTGATCCACTCCGTCAGTTTTTGTTTCTGAATTTTTGGCACGGTTCGAGTTCAAATTTTCATCAAATTCCAACGTGCTCCAATTTGGTTCTGGTCAGCTTCTTATTGTAGAGCTTGTCAGTGCGAGTCCAACGCATCCAGTTTCGTTCAAACCTGTTTCTATTTGAAAAAGTTATCGAGGTTTAAATATTTAATTACTTAAATTAAATTACTAAAGAAAATTAAATTTTTAATTAACCTAACCTTTCAACTTAATCACTTCCCTCCCGACATCCTTCAGGTTGAACTGGACAACCGACTTCGCCACTAGGGTTAACAACCGCCGCTTCCCTGATCATCTTTGCTCCGATCCGAAGCACCTACCCAAACCGCTGATGCCTGCTCGCCCTACGCCCTCATCCTCACACCGCTCGGTGGTCAGAACAGCCAGGAAATGGCGTGCGAACGCCAGGAGTTTGGGGTTTTCTTTTTCTCGATTTACTCGACAAAATATGATCACTGCTATATCAATCCAAAGCTCTCGCCACCCTCTATGATTTTCCCTTTGAAATCCCGTCCTAATTCGCTAAAGATTGGAAGAATTTATTGATTTAATTTGGGAGCTTTTCAGCCCTTTAGAAACGAAGTGGCGGCGCACCATTTAGAGGAGATTAGGTTGGCCGATTTTTCCTTTTATAACCCTTTATTTTTTTTATTTTCTTTTCTTTTTATTTCACAAAAAGTTGACTTTTATTTTGAACTCCAAATCAAACCCAACGACTGTCTCTCCTAGCTAAATACCCCCATTCTGAACGCAATGGGATATGTATCGTAAGCCAATTCGGCTGGTTCGATCAGTTTTCATTAAAATTAAAATATAAATCAATATATATTGAATTTAAACGTACATTTTAATTTACCGAGGTTACATACGGACTCTAAAAATTCCAAAAAAATTATTTCTAGCTTCGTGTTGACGATACGGTCCTAACAAAACTAATTTCATCAAATTTGAAGACCGTTTGAAAAATGACCATTTTTTGGTCGATCCAAATTGATTGAAACTGTCAAAACACGTTTTCTTTTGCCATGCTCACATATTGATTTCAAAAATTATAGAAATTTGAATCTAGCAAAATTTTGACATCACGGATCCAACAAAAGTGGTTTCATCGAAAACGGAGGTCGTTTGCAAAATGGCTATTTTTAAGGGCCATATACATATAAAAATATAAATAAATTCCGCAGCGACTTTTCTGAATTTTAAACTGGACATATCTTATCATTTATAAAGTGAAATCTCAGTTTCTTGCATCCGTTAGAAAGATTTGATTAAACAGATTCAAATATTTCTTGTTTCGTCCAATTCTGACTTATATTGAATTCTGTAAATTCAATTGAAAATAGAAATCAAATTTTCAAACTGCCGCGCCATTTCAGGCTCGTTATATAATTAAAATAAAATTATTCGTTTTAACTTCATCGAAAATAAATTTTTCGTCGTTATTATTTAAAATAATTCATTTTAAATATTCAAAAGTCATTAAAATCGCCAAAATAAAAAATTTAAATTGGTTCTGATTTTCCTGGTTGATACAATCTCCCCCCACTTAAAATCTTTTCGTCCTCGAAAAGGAATGGATCTGAAATTTGTTTAACTTGCCGACTCAACTTTCATTATGGCGTTCATTCTTCAACTTTTCAGTTTCTAAGAATTTCTAATTTTTCAAAAATTTGGCTAACACCCTAAATTTTCAAAAAAATTCGCCATAACCTCGTTTGTACGAGGAGCACCGGGAAAATCCCCAAACCGCCACATAGGCTCTCTCATCTCAAAAGAAAAAGAAAAAGCCAAGCGGCTTGCCCATCGGCTCATAAAATCATCATCACCCAAGAAATACAGTAAATATGTGCCTATTTGTCGGGTATACAATTTTATTCCTTTTCTCTAGCCTCCTTGCAATGACCTGTTAAATATATATATACATGTATATGCATGCAATTTCTAATAATTTTCAATTCAACTCATTATTTGATCGATTTGGCTAAATAACCTTACATTCACATATTGGTTTTATTGTTTCAACATTTTAATTATTCGAACCAATTATCATACATCACAACCATCAATCAATTCATTGTTTAAATTTTCAAATATATATAATTTTATACATCCAAAAATCATATTTTCAAAACTAGATTATATATATATAATCACAAATACGTTATTTATAAACATATAAATCTCAACTCATTCTGGGGCATTACTAACCCCATCTCTAATGAGTCACTCATTCTAGAATGCTACTGATTCTCTCTCTAATGAGGATTCTTCAATAGGATATTACTAATTCAATCTCTGTTGAGTCTTTTATTCTGTTCTAACGAGTTGTACCCCAAAGATTTGAGTTAACTAAAGCTCCGATACAATCTGTAACGATACGGATTTCGCTCGGACCTAATCGATCGCTAAACCAACCAACACCGTTCGAATCCCGCATACACTAACTCTGGGCATACAACACATCAGAACAAATAACAGAAGACTTTTATAAACATCATAATAATGTTACATCAGAGTACAAAATATCAGAGTATATCGAAATATAATACAGCGAAGATTAATTTGCAATAAATGTAATACAATGCACAGCGGAAGACTATCAATGCTCTGGACATAGCTTTAAGCTTCAATCCAGAATCCTGCTTATATATCTGCAAAATAAACTACTCGACTTCCCGTGTGGATAATAGGGGCACCCGAGTTTGCAACGGAAAAGCAAACTATGAGTCAGTCATGGGACTGGTGTAAGAAACTCTAAACAGTTATAATTAACTTATATAAATGATAAGGCAAATCACGGGACCACGCCGCTAATGCGGAACGGGTTTACCCCCATGAATGCCAGTGTATAAACAACATTCAATATAGATATATGTATCTACTATGCATCAATCAACATGCAATATCCCAATCTACCCATTTAGATTAATCATCACACTTAGATTTTCCAAATCCAATTCAATTTACAGAAATTATTCCATTGGACTTTATTTTTCAATTTCTATTTTAAATTATTTTGAAATACATATCTAACTTTTATATCAAAGTAGATTTCACTTCGGGATTTCAAACCAAAATCTTTGGAAATATGAATTCCAAAACATAACAATGCATACAAACAAGTATGCAACTAAATACCAGGCTCCCCTCAGACAAGGCAAAGGGCACGCACCTAAGCAACTCGATATATATATATATATATATATATATATATATATATATATATATATATATATATTGTTGGCTAGCTTTTGGACCAAGCCAACAAGATTCAAGCACAAGTTCCAAATGAAACCTCGCTCGTGAAGCTGCACTCATATCGGATCGCGGTCGCCCCCTAGCCCACGAACCGATCCGATCTGCTTTTGCAGCCTCGACCTGTCCTCTCCTTTCCACCACGACCCGATCCATTCCCAGAAGCCAAGCTGAGGGCTATGACCCAGTCCATCATGATCCGAGAATACAGGATCTCGCGACACCTGTCCACAACTGTCATATTGACCAGCTCTTCCTCAAGCTACGAACCAGTCCTAGATTCTCGGGATTCGTGCCACGTATGACCGCGATCCGTCCGAAGAAATCAGCTATAAATAGCCCAGAACTTGGCATTTTTCAGGATCTTTTGGAAATTCAGTACTCTGACTCCACCATTGTCATATCTCTATTATTTCTATTCAAAGTTACCTCGAAATTACTGAGAGAAACACAATTGTAATAGTGAGATTGAGCGAAATCATTGATTGTATTAGCATTCATCATACAATCAACAACATATAAAGTTGACGTAGGCTCGTTAACGCCGAACCACTATAAATCCTATGTCTTTTCTGCTTTCTTTTATTTTCCTAGATATAATTCTCTGCAGATCAAAACAATTTGGGTGTTAGAGCCAATTTTGGATCTAACATTTTGGTGCTTTTACTGAGAAACGAATTCTCAGTGTATTGGATTGTTGCTCCGTCGTTTGGATATTCAAGTCCGAAGAAGACAGCCCAAAACTCCACTGTTTCAGTCTTTGAAGATTTCAGCGAAGTTCAGATACTATGGCTGGAAAGAAATCTAAGGAAGTACGAGCTTCGCAGGCGAACGAAGCAATTGAAGAAAGTGTGCATGAGCAGGTCGAGGAAGCCCTCCCGGATCGCGACGAGGCAGGGGCGATCCGACCCGAGCAAGGCGCCACGAACCAACCTGAAGGGGGCGCCGCGATCCAACCAGCTGAAGGGGTCACTACTCGATCCCAGGATCTCGTCACGAACCCTCCCCCAACACTTCCACGATCCGAACCCAGGGGACGCTCTGAGCCACCGAAGCAAAGCTACTGTGATCCGAAGTGATAATCAGACCACAACTCGACCTGGAAAGGAGGTTATGGCTCGTTCCTCCCGTGCTGGTCCATCTGCTCGACCTGGCTCAAGCACTTTACGTATAAGAGAGAATCTTGGTGACCAATTCGATCCTTCTGCCCCGGATACTGAAGGGGATCTTTCTCGCATCATTGACATATGGGACAGGCTATTTGACGAATTAGCTGCTCAGAGGCAAGAGAGCTCAGTGTTACGATAGAATCTCACTGCTATGGACAGGCGACTCGATGACTTCATAAGGCAGAGGGTCTCCTCTCCAACTCGTCTTCCTTCCCCGGAACACACATCCTTGTCCGAGGAACCCCGAAGAAACCAACGATGGCCCCCATTAGAAAGGCCTGAAAACATAGAGAAGCTTCGATTCGGGTCGCTTCCATCTCTGGAGGAAGAAGCGCTTAATCAGAGAACTGGTAACCGTAACTTGAATGAACCTTCTCCACCGCTGAGGGATGGAAACGTCATTGATCTTGTTTAGAATCAACCCGTTCCTCCTGTTCATCGTATGATTGAACGAGGCAAAAGGGGGCAAGGAAGCTCTGCCCGAGTCCCAGACTTGTGGCGGCTGGACAAAGAAATGTCGAAGAAGCTCATCGGGCAAGAAGTGCCGACCCTGTGTCTACCTTGACCCATGCAGACGTTGAAGCAATGATCAGGGAAAACATGATAGTCAGCCATGGGTACAGGAATGAAGATTGGGGCATAGATCGCAATCATACGCCTTTTACTGATGATATATTGGAAGTTACATTCACAAGATGTTTCAATATGCCGACAATGAATCGCTACGCGGGCAAATCTGACCCGATCCAGCATCTGATGTGATATTCTTGGTCTATGAATACCGCTACAGCTTCAGATGAGATAAAATGTAAAGCATTCCCTATATTTCTAGAAGATGTGGCATTAGTATGGTTCATCTGCTTGCCAGCACGATCAATATCCAGTTTCAGGAAATTGAGTGAGAAGTTCGTGAACCAGTTTCGCCTCCACGCTCAAAGATCTAAGAATGTGATTGAGCTGTCTCTTATTAGGCAACGACGGACGAAAGCTTAAGGTCGTATTTGGACCGTTTCAATCTAGCTGTCACGGAACTCAAAGATCCCCACGAGCAAACTGTGTTGATGGCCCTGATTGATGGCGTCGATAAAGATACTGAGTTTGGAAGATATCTAGCCGGCAAACCACCTCCGACCAGAGAAATATTCTATGAAAAAGCCAATGTTCGTTTACGTCAGGAGGAAATATATGCTAACAAAAAAAGGAAGGCTACCGATAAGGAAGATATCCAAAGTAATGTGGCCATCAAGCAGACAGGAGATAGCTCAGGAAAGGTTGAACTCAATGTTAGGAACAAAAATCAAGGAAATGGTCGCCAACCGGGGAACAATAATGGCAATAGCCGAAAGAGAAATCGAGGAAATGATTCTCAGAGAAGATCTCAACCCAGGCCATTTGAAAGTTTCACGCCGTTAAACGATACATTGGAGAATATTTTCATGGATATTTATAATGTCCTTCCGTACAAACGACCTCCCCCGAGAGACTCGATAGAAAAGGAACGTGAAACTGGAAAATTCTGTCTTTTTGACCAAATACATGGTCACTCCACAAATGAATGTCGTCATCTGAGAGACGTGGTCGAGAGGCTACTCCGAGAAGAAAAACTCGATGAGTATAAGGTCACTCCTAGGGACAGGGGCAAGCCGCACCAGCCCCAAATCAAAATCAAAACCAGATTCAAAATCAAAGCCAACCTGCTGCCAGACTGACCGCTCAGCAAAAAGGGAAGAACCTCGTCATCAACACCATAGTTGGAGGGCTTCATCTGGCCGGGCACAGTTTCAGGGCAATGGACCAGAATGTGAATGCAACTAAACAACCCCTTGAGGTAGGAGAATGTAGCAATCCTGAGGACATCGCTCCAATCAAGCAACAAAGAACGATGACTGATGACATCCTATTTCACGACCGAGAAAGTATTGGTGTTCATTCCCTAACTGAAGACCCATTAGTAATCAGAGCTGCAATTGGTCCGGCCATAGTCCATAAAGTTTTGGTGGATAACGGAAGCTCGGTTAACATCTTGTCTAAGAAAACGTTCGACCAAATGAAACTTGAGCCGAAGGATTTAAAGCCATGCGAAGGGTGGGTCCGCGGATTCAATGGAGCCTCAACCGCTCCTATGGGATACGTAGAACTGTCAGTAACCCTTGGGGAAGGAGAACGCCAGAGAGTGAGGATCCTTCCGTTGGTGGTTTTACACATTGAATCCCCATACAACGCCTTCTTAGGCCGACCGGCCCTAGCAAAATTCAGAGCTTGTATAGCCCCTTGGTGTTTATTGATGGAATTCCCGACTGATGCTGGTATAGGCATAATCAGAGGAGATCAAGTTATCGCCCGAGCATGTTACATTGCAGAACTGAAGATGCTCCGCAAAGGAAGGGATGTAGAAACCAAAGGCACTTCCCCCCTTGCAGGGGAAGAAACGTCATAGCAACTAAAGAAAATTGTTATGGGAAAGTCGCCCAGAGAACTGCCCGAGGACATAGACCCCAGAGAGGACGAAGAGCCTGGGGGCAGAATGGCGACCCCAATGAATCGACTGTGGATGTACCAATCGATGATAGTAACCCGGAGAAGGTCTTGAAGATTGGATCCCAGCTGGACCCCATTCGAGCCAGAGAGCTAACAGATTTCTTAAAAGATAATTTGGATGTATTCGCCTGGACCCACTCAGATATGTGTGGGATATCTCCTTCGATTATGAGTCATTCGCTAAGCATCAATCCGAAGCATCCACCTGTCAAACAGAAAAGGCGAATGCTTGGCCCGGAAAGGTCAGTCGCTTTGAAAGAGGAAGTTGAAAAATTGAGGAGTAATGGGTTCATCAGAGACTCAACATACCCAGACTGCATTTCAAACCCGATCTTGGTAAAAAAAAGGCCAATGGAAAGTGGCGTACATGCATTGACTTCTCCGACCTGAATAAAGCCTGCCCAAAAGACAGTTTTCCATTACCCAGAATTGATCAACTGGTAGAATCAACGACGGGCCATGAACTCCTCTCTTTCATGGATGCTTACTCGGGGTACAATCAGATCCCTATGCACGTCCCGGACCAAGAGCACACTAGCTTCATTACGGATCTGGGATTATACTGTTATGTGTGATGCCTTTTGGCTTGAAGAATGTTGGTGCTACATATCAGCGATTAGTGAACAGAATGTTCTACTACCAAATCGGGAAAACAATGGAGGTATATGTTGATGACATTTTGGTAAAATCCAAACAATCGTCCGATCATACCACCGATTTAGCCGAGATGTTTGAGATTCTCAGGAAGTACGGGATGAAACTAAATCCTTTGAAATGCTCATTTGGAGTAGCTTCGGGAATTTTTTTTAGGATTTATCGTCAATTCGCGTGGGATCGAGATCAATCCAGACCAGATCGCGGCAATCCGGAATATTCAGAAACCTAGACAAATCAAGGATGTGCAGAGCCTCGTAGGGAAAGTAGCGACGTTGAGTAGATTTATCTCCAAAGCTACAGACAAGTGCATTCCGTTCTTTGAGCTAATAAAGCGAGGAAAGCGCAACTTCGAATGGACCCCTGATTGCGTTGAAACCTTCAGAATCTCTTGAATCACTTAGAGAAACCTCCGATATTATCTAAGCCCGTGGATCATGAGGAATTATTCGTGTACTTAGCAGTGTCACCCAATGCGATCAGTTCAGCTTTGGTTAGAGAAGAAGATAAGGTGCAAAGACCAGTGTACTATGTGAGTAAAAAGTTGGCGGCAGCCGAACGAAATTATCCCAGGATAGAAAAGCTTACGTACAGTTTTTTGATTACGTCAAGGAAGCTTCGCAACTATTTCCAGGCTCAACCGATTACTGTGTATATTGATCATCCGCTAAGGCAGGTTCTTCAAAGGCCAGAGGCGTCGGGAAGATTACTTAAGTGGAACATGGAACTAAGTCAGTTCGATTTGAATTTTCAACCCCAGCGATCGATAAGAGGGCAAGTGCTTGCAGACTTCATAACAGAGTTTACCATTCCAGACGACGATGTAACAACCGAAGAAGCCGATCCACCCAAGTTACTCCTTGACCCTAATGCTTGGAAATTATATTCTGATGGAGCTAAGAACGATGGACGATCCGGTGCCGGTGTGGTGCTCGAATCTCCAGAAAAACGATTGATGTACTATGCTCTCAGACTGGAATTCCATGCCACTAATAACGACTCTGAGTACGAAGCTCTAGTCGCTGGATTGAAACTCGCAAAGGAGTTGGAGATTACGAAGTTAGACATATGTTGCGACTCCACAATAGTCGTGAACCATGTTACAGGGAAGTTTCAGGCCAAAAGTCCTAGGCTAATATTATATTTAGAAAGAGTGAAGAAGTTGTTGGAAGATTTTGATCACCACACCATATCCCATATTCCTCGAGCAGAAAATCAAAAAGTGGATAAGTTGGCAAAGATGGCTAGTTCTGATAATCCTAAAAACACAGAGCTGGTCCCAGTTGAAGTCCTACAGTCACCTAGTATAGATCATATGGAAGTTGATCCAGTACTAGACATTGAATCTGAGAGGGAGTCATGGATGACTCCTCTGAAGAATTTTCTGATGGATGGAACGCTTCCTTCAAATAAAAGTGTGAGGCGTGCAGTAATTCGAAAGGCCTCCCGATATGTTTTGCAGGGGGGAGTCCTGTACAGACAAGGATTCTCAAGGCCCCTCCTCCGGTGTATCGCCCACGATGACATCAAGCGCGTATTGCAAGAAGTACATGAAGGCGAATGCGGAGATCACACGGGAGGACAAACATTGGCAAAGAAAATATTACGATACGGCTATTTCTGGCCTACTGTCAATAAGGATGCAGCCAAGTATGCGCGACGTTGTGACGCTTGTCAGAGATTTTCTAAGATCCACAAGGCACCCCCTAGTCAGCTAAAGACAATGACGAGTCGGTTCCCCTTCGCTATATGGGGGATTGATATTATTGGAAGCCTCCCCATAGCGAACGGCAGAGCAAAATTCACTATTGTGGCCGTGGATTATTTCACCAAATGGGTAGAAGCAGAGCCATTAACCACAATCACAATCAAGCGAGTAATCAACTTCGTTGTCAGAAACATTATATGCAGGTTTGGGATCCCAAGAATCATCATAACGGACAACAGAACTCAGTTTGACAGCATCGAGTTCAGAGATCTTTGCCAGAAATACCAAATTGAGAAAAGGTACACCTCTGTGGCACATCCGCAAGCGAACGGCCAGGTGGAGGCAGCGAATAAGGTGATTAAATCCATCCTGAAGAAGAGATTGAAGTGGGCCAAAGCCATGTGGGTTGATGAATTGCCCTTGGCATTATGGGCCTATAGAACAACCTATAAGTCGGCGATGGGTCATACACCGTTTTCCCTCGCGTTTGGAGCTGAAGCGGTCATCCCGGTCGAGTTAGAAGTACCTTCTCACCGAATCACCTATTACGACCCGATGATCAACAATGAGTTGCTCCTTGAATCCTTGGACATGATCGAAGAAAAGAGGGATGAAGTCGACTTACATGCCTTAAGGCATAAGCAGCAGATAGCTCGGTATTACGACAAAAAAGTCCGAGCGCGAACCTTTGAACCCGGAGACTTGGTTCTAAAACGTGTCTTCCCATACTCAGTGCATATGGGTCCAAAATGGGAAGGACCGTATTCCATTCTACGACGGCTTGATAATGGAACCTTCAAGCTAGCAACCATGGATGGAGATGAAGTCCCCAGAGTATGGAATGCCCAGCATTTGCGGCCTTACCTGACATAGAATCATCGGTTTTATTCTTTTGTTTTTTAGGACCATGTAAAAAAGGCACGACTTGCCTAGAACAGTCTGGTTACTTGAATAAAAGATTATAAAGTGGACGTAGGTCATGATCTGACCGAACCACTATAAAAATATCGTGTGTCATTTACCTTTATTGCACCGTTACTTATCTGCTTTATCCTAATCAACATAAGTTATTGTTATCTTTTAGGTTTGTTACAGATCATGCAGCAATATTGAAAACATGTAATGCACTATGCCGCCTATCAGGATGAAAGAGGAACAATAACTGAAGTCCACAAGGTGCAACAAAGTAAATGACACTGCCACTCGAACTCTAACTCTCAAGACTCGAGAGAGAGTATAAAGGACGAGAAGATGACGTCCACCACTCTAACTCCCCAGATTCGGGAGAGAGTATGACGTACGCGAGGCGTGAAGGTGCACCATGATAAAACCGCCTTGCCAACACTCTAACCCGCTAAAGGATCGGGAGAGTATAAAGGTGCTAGAGACTTAGCGCCCTCAGAACTTCTGCCTCGCTAAAGGATCGGAGAGCAGCTTAAGAACCAAGCTCGGACTCTAACCCGCTGAAGGATCGGGAGAGTATAAAGGTGCTAGAGACTTAGCGCCGTTCGAACCCGCTGAAGATCGGGAGAGTATAAAAGTTCTAGAGACTTAGCGCTAAAAGAATTCTTTTCCCCCCATTTTTTGATAATAGGGGGCAACACACACATGACTCTAATCAATCCTCAACAAGCCCTGGCCAGGCATTATATTAATGATTGATTAGGGGCATATGCACACACATCTCTGCACATAAATTTTAAAAAATTTGTCGCTAAAGTGATTCCTGATTCAATTTTTGTTTAGTTAAGATTTAAATATTTGTGACTAATGCGATAAGTTAAAATTGCAGGTCCACAGGATTAGATCCCCTTTCATGTGACTGATTTGCCTGAAAAGGGAAACACTTGTCCGTATCACGGGTAGGATGAAAGTCAAGGCTGACAGAGATGGATCATCCCCTTATGGCAGCTATGCTTGCTGCTCAAGATGTTGCACAGAGATGCAAGGAACTTGGAATCACTGCATTGCATATTAAATTAAAAGCGACAGAAACAGACTTTCATTCACTAGATGCAGATTTACAAAATGAAATAGCTAAACAAAAGTGGGGGCCATTCTCACAACTACATTTCTTGGTCAGTGGAAAGCCTAAAAGTCTAAAAGCAAAATGTGGACTAACGACTGCGCCCTATTTGTGCTTGGGGGATGGTTTCGATTTCCTCTCCTTCTTCTTCTTCTCCGGTTCTTCCTTATCAACTTCAGGGCGGTCATCCTTCTTCCTCTTCCTCTTATCAGAAGGAGGATCCTGCGGTAGGGTGGAAGGCTGAGATGCAAGCTGCGAAGTTATTGATTTGGCAGAGAGCTTTATGATCAATCCTGTTTTGGGATCAACCTCTGAAATAGGAAGCACATCTAGAGGTCCTAGCTCCTCTTTCTTTACAGCCAATTGCTTCTCTTGCCTGGCATGTCTGTCAGCCAAGGTCTCATCATCATCACCCTTGATTTCATCTGTGATGGTAACGTCATCCTCCTCATCTCCGTGACCTCCATCTGTGTCATCCAAAGCAGCAATAACCTCGGCATCCGCAGGAACGTCAGTGCTGGATACTGCAGGTGCCTCGGTCACCTTTTCACTTCCCTCGGCTTGCTTTGGAATTTCATAAGCTTTAGCATCAGTGCCTGAGGGGATATCAACTTTCTCTGCCATTACTTTCTCTTCGGAGTCTTTCTCGGCCGGCTTGTCACCTGTATTATGAGACGCACATGTTATTAACTCAATTGGCTGCTCCGCAAGGAGACGATAAGTTACGACTGCTTTGACAAATTGCGGAGAAAATATGGAAATACCTTCAGCCGACCCTCCCTCTAGATTCACAGTAGAAGCTCCGACAGCCGGAGGAGTAGGGAGCAAGGGAATTAACGGATCGTCAGGATTGTATTCCTCAACCTCGGAGGTCTTAGGTTCCGCAGTCGAGCTCGAGCCTTCTTCAACTTTGCTTTTGCCCTTGGCCTTAGTTTTCTCCCTCTCAACCTCTTCTTGGATTAAGCATCTCCCTTCCTCCAAATCCTCGGGCTCTTTACCCATGAGGAGTGTCTGCATTAGCTGACCTTCGTCAATCTCATCAACTCCTAACCATTGCTTTTCATCCTCGACTATTGCATCCCATATATTGGCCAAAGTAACGTGATAGTCTGGAATCCAGGAAATGTCTCGAGTCTTGATGACTTGACCCAAGAAGTCGAATATCAACTCTCCGAAACCTCCTATCTCTTTTTCAGCTGCGGCAAGCTTCTCAGCATTATTGGAAGCCGTTTCAAGAACCTTGTTAGCATTACTCTCGGCAAGAGCCGCTCGCCCCTCAGCTTGGACAAGTTGGTCACTTAGGGTTCCTTTTTCTTTCTCAGCAAGTGCAAGGTTGTCTTTCAAGCTCGCTCTTTCCTTCTCCCAGGCAGCTCTCTCAGCTTCAAAGTGGCTTTGTGCCGTCTTTAAGTCAGTATTGGCCATCCTGAAATCCTCTATCTCCTTCTTCAAAGCCATTTTTTCTTGGCTATTTGAGTCGAGTTCAGTATGAAAACGCTTCCTGGCACTCGCAAGCTCTGATTTGTAATTCTCTACATCCCTCCGCGCCAAAGCCAGTTGGGCCTGTATATCTTCTAATTCTTTTTCCATCTTGCCCCTGGCCCTATCATTATTCTCAATCCTCACCTTGGATCTAGCTGCGTCCGTTTCTAGGCGACGGATGGCATCTGAAAGCTTAACGATGTGATTTTTCATTATCTCGTATTGTCTGGACGCATGATGTACATACCCTATCACCTCAGTGTCCCAATCCCTGGGAACCGGTTCTAGATCCGGTACAAACATCATTCTCTCAAAGTAAATATCAGGGAAATCCTTGCGTAAGCGCGCCAGTTTAGCCCGATTTTCAAGGCTATGGGCAGCATCCCGCGTAGCAAGACTATCTGAGTCATGATCACCAGTGGAAGCCAGAGTCTCCTTCCCCTTCTTTACAATTTTTCATTCATCTTTATCCTTGTCCTCTATCTCGTGTTGTTTTTTGGAGGACTTAACATGAGAAGGCGTGTTCTTCGGAGGGTTCAGATCCCTAGGAAGTTGCTTGCCTCCAGCCGGTAGCAACGGACGACTCTGAGGATTTCCGGAACCTTTCTTCGACGGAGATCGGGATTGTGTAGAATAAGACTGATGAGGATCGCGAGGCCGATGACTATCTCTTCCCCGGCTATCACTGCGACCATGCTCGGGGTTTGAGTGGAGACTGGGAGTACCCTCGCGAAGGGAGCGATAAGAATAAGATCGTTTACGAGTCATCTCACCTGCAAAAGAAATAAGAATGTATTAGACTTTGGAATATTGGCGGTATGAGAATGTTGTGTTAAGTGGTGCATGTGATTTGTGCATCCCGTGCAGTTCCCCCCTAACGGACCAGTGCCCAGAGATAGGCTCATCTATGTGGCTTCTTTCTCTCCAACCGGGGCATTTGTCTCTTCGGAGGTAGGAAAAAATGGCTCCCCTCTGAAATCCTCATGTGTATACACATCGTCCGGTATAGGAATCTTGTTCAATTCCTTGAATAGCTGCTCTTCAGTTAAATCATCGTGAACCACAGGCTCAATCGGCGGAAAGGCTCCTGGGGGAGACTGCTCCTTAGAGGCTGGAATCTCTTTGGACTCATTAGCTTGGGCCTCATCTCCCTTGTATTCATTTAAATCCTTATCATCTTGATCAATCATTAGTGAAGGACTCTTGTGAAGTTCGGTTGTCTCTGCAACCTGTGATGTTCCTTCTCCCTCAACCGGGGGCACATACTTGTAAGGTTTGTTGCCCGCGCCAAGTCCAAATCTTATATCCAGGAGGTGGTGTTTGTGAAGATTCTCGTCAGTAAGACACTTCTTTATCTTTAAGAAATCTGAGGTACTTTTGAGAAGACGAGACAGCCGGTCCTCATACACCGAGCCTTCTGTCTTTGAGAAAATGTGATCTGTGCGGAAAAAGGAAATATCTTAACACTTTGGTCATTTAATTAAGCCATTCATCCAGAGGCCTAAAACTTACTTGATTGAGTCCATTTTCTTGAGCACCCTGCATGTTGCTTTATGTAAAACCAATCAGCTTTGGCATCCCCTATATTACTATAACCATCCGTTACCACCTTCCTGCCGGCCATTGATTCGAAATAAGAAAAATTTGGAGTCGCCTCGGAACGATGCTTGAAAAGGTAGTAGAACTTCAAGCCTTTAAAAGTGAGCTCAGTTTGCAGGATTTCCGAATACGCGACATATAGAGTATACAAGGCTGCATAGGCGTTTGGATGAAGTTGCATCGGGGCAATCCGTAAATGTCTGAGGAGATCGACAAAATTTGGAGGAAACGGAGGAATTGCGCCTACCCAACACATAAGCCGGCTGACAGCCATATATCCTTCGGGGGCTATGTAACAACCCGGATTTCGAGCGACTTTGGTTATCGACATAAACTCGATGTCGATAACCAAACATCGAAAAATCCCGGTAATTAATGAAAGAAATTAGAGGGTGAGAATAGATAAGATAGAAACTTAGAATAGAAGAAGAAGAACACAACATCAGAGTAACACGAACCTCACAGCGGAACGAATAACATATAATAGATAACATAACTTTGAAATATAACAGTTATGTATACAATAGCACTTATCAGAGTACAACACTTACAACACAACGGAAATAAACTATAGCTATATGATCTTGAAGCCTCCTCCTCCAAGCTCTCCAAGTATCTGTAAATTCCTGACTACTTGACTGCCCGTACAAAATTGGGCACCCAAGATTTTAGGGAAAACAAAACAAAATAAACTCCGGGTCAGTCATGGGACTGGTATGAGTAAAACAGTTTAAAACAGTTTGAAAAAGTAAACGATATCTAATAAGACCACGTCGTATAACGGAACGGGTTTTCCCTTATGAGAATCCAAAATATCTTTCTATCAAAAACCTTTTGATATTACAATAATGTCTATCAACCACAATATAATAATCATCTAGCAGAAATGCTTTCATCTCACGTTCTACATATATAGTATACAATCAAAACCACAAGCACATATTGGGTAATGGATTTCCAACTATGACAAGGTATGGAACCACCTTTCGCTAGTGTACCTCTAGAAAGGAATACACTGGGTTCAACAAGAACATCTTTCAACCCGGCCACACATGACCGACCACTCATTTTGCTTGAGTGTATCGAATGTATATCACCAACGGTTGGGATCAGCAACCGTTTCCCGAATAGGACAGCATCAACAATAGATTATAGAAATAAATGAAACTCTATATCTGGTGATTATACACCCTAATAGGTGCGACCTACATAGCCATGCTGCCTGCCCGATTTCTGTCATTTACCGGATGTGAGGCTTGAGGTTACGCTTTATCATGACATCAGATTCACTTCGAATGCCACATTGTCAGATCCATCGAAAATCACTAATTGACGTCTACAACAGTACATTACGTGTTAGCTAAAGAAGTTTCCTTCTCCGTTTCCACTCTTGGTAAGGTTGAAGAAATCAATGTACGTGACCTTTCTGGAAATACTCTGTCAGACATTCATCCATACAAGACATCCAGGTTTACATGCCACATCTTCATTCACTTAGAATGTCACATCGTCATACCCGCCAAATCACAAATTGATTTCCTCAAAAATACAACGGGTATACAGCTAAGAGAAACGAATTCCTCTGCCACCAACGTATAAACGTTTAAAGAGATCAACTTACGCGATCCATTGGATATACTCTGTCAGACCTTCGTCCATACAAGTTGTCCCAGGACTGGACAAACCGAAGGCACTATTCAATATATCCATCTTAGTCAATGTTATCTAATACTTATACAACAGCCCCTGCACTTTACTCCGTCTTCAATTATCTTTGGCATATATGATTCGCAATGCTTATGCCAATACAGAGTGGTTCTTTGGATAATAATCCAACTGGTCTCTCCATATTAACAACGTTAAAATGGTCAAAATTTCGATAGTCTGTGAGTTAACTATCAAAGAAAAATAAGTGTGCAAACAACGATACTATTTCCAGATGGAAATTATATCGAATAAACATCATTTAACATTAATCTCTTTAGTTCATTTATTTACTTATCTCATGTTTCCCTATATTCAATATTTCTTATTTTCTAAGTTTAGAAAATATACGTTATTAACAATGGAAAACATTTCCATTTCCTTGTTTGCTATATTAGAAAACATTTCTGGTTCTTATTGGAAAACATTTCCAAAACTCTTACATTGGACTTAGACGGATGTTTAGATAAAACATCGCTATGCCAACTCAAACCATTTCCTTTAATTACTAAATTCACTTAACCATCACTTTACTGCCGAACCTTAACCATTCCTTAGTTAAAAACGAAGCCAATCAAGTTGGGGTAGAACTACCTCTCAGACCTTAACTGAACAACACTTCTAACCTTGAAATAGGCAAAGTTCACTTTATATTTTCTTTAACTAACTTCCTTACTTAACCTTTCTTTCGAATAACTATATTCGATTAACTCTTTTCACTTAACTCTATTCGATTAACTCCTTTGGATCAACTCTATTGGGTCAACTCTATTTGATTTAACTCTAATCTATTAACTTTTTCCCCTTAACTCATTTCGAATAAACTATATTCGATAACTCCTCCATTCGAATAAACTATATTCGATTAACTCCTTTACTTCTATTCGAATAAACTAGATTCGATTAACTCCTTTACTTCTATTCGAATAAACTAGATTCGACTAACTCCTTTAACTCTACTAGGTTTGATAACTCCCCTTTCAAATAACCAATATTCGATTAACCCGCTTTGAATAACCAATACTCGATTAACTCACTTCGAATAACCAATATTCGATTAACTCACTTCGAATAACCAATATTCGACTACTCTACTTCGAATAAGCGATATTCGATAACTCTACTCGATTAACTCCATTTGGATAACTCTAACTGGTTGACTCTAACTGGTTAACTCTAATTGATTTATTCTAACTGATCAAACTTAATTGATTGACTCTAACTGGTCAACCTTAATTGATTAACTCTAACTAGTTGACCTAACTCTAATCGATTTATTTAAATCAATTATTTCTAACTCAAATCGACTAATTCTAACACTAATCAATTTACTGTAATTCGATTAACTCCTATTTGATAACGTTTTATTCATTTATAAAGATTCACTTTTAGTAACGGTTCTTCACTTTATAAATGTTCTCTTTAATAACGTTACCTCACTTATACACGTGTTGTGTATCCATTCTATTTAAAACTATCGGAGTTAAAACCAATCTCCCTTCTCTATATAAGTTTAGACTTATATATTTCATTTATCGAATGATAAATATTAAATTTAATTTATAACTGTCATTTATAAATTAAATCTTTCCTATTTATCTATTAAAACAGATATCCATTTTCTAAACATCTTCTAAATATTCTTTTTATTTAGTTCTATTTATTTATCAAATAAATATTCCTTTGATTAAATCCTGTTTATTTAACAAATAAATATTCCTTTGATTTAATCCTATTCATTTATCTCCTTTAATCTTTTATTTATTCCCTAAATAAATAAATCCTTTATACCTTTATTTATTCCCTAAATAAATAAATCCTTTATAATCTATTTGTAAATGGTTTACAAGTATTTCTCTTTTATATTTGTTTGACAAATATTTTCCTTTATATTTGTTTTACGAATATAATTCCTTTATATTTGATTTACAAATATAATTCCCTTATATTTGATTTACAAATATAATTCCTTTATATTTGATTTACAAATATAATTCTTTTATTCAAAATCCTTTTTCTTTTTATAATATAAAATCCATTGATTTTATATAAATAAATTATTTTCAAAATATACTTTGAAATCCTCTTTCCACATTCTGGTATTTCTTATGGTATTTAACACACCATATAACAACGATAAATATCGTCTCAACACACATGATCAATGTCAGATTATATATAACATTATATATCACAATATATATATATATATATAAATCACAGTAAAATAAATGTTGAGGAATCCAGTTGGATTCCTCCAACCTGTTTCCCTGCATCATAGATGTTAGACAATATAATTAACATCGATTTCACTTCACTGTGAAATATTCTGATATACAGAATCGACATATAAATATTTAACGGTTTATATATATATATATATATATATATATATATATATATATAATTTCTACTAACTGACTAGCAGTTCAATCAAACAATCAACACAGTCAAACAGACAATATTTAATAGTTCTAAGAATACGTTGTAAAAATAGAACTGTTTAGAGTTTGTGAGATTTACTCACTTTGGACTATCATCGTTAATAACGATAATTGTCGTTGATTCAGATTGGACAATTTATTTCACTATAAATTGTAGCAAGCTCGGATTCACTCCCAGTCAGCTCCACGCTGTAGGCCTCGTCCATACGATCCCAACGGATCTGACCGTTCGAAAAACTGATAATGTATGAATAAAATATTAATGTTCTAAGTTGACACATTATTTAATTTGGATTAACATATATATATATATATATATATATATATATATATATATATTAAAACTCCGGGCCTTTACGAATATCATTCGGCCCATCCTCTTTTCACAAGGCCCATGCCCGCTTCCTTCTTCTTCCCTCAAACAAACTTCAGCTCCGATATTTCCAATCCCGTCCTCAACCCATTAGCCCTGGCTTAAATCCCTTCTACTACCTTGAATCCTTCACAAAATCGAAAACTAAAACCACCTCTAACTTTCTCATCTCGTCCTCTTCATTTCCGTATACACATTTCCACACTCGAACCCAGTACTGTCGAACGCGACTTCAGCCCTCTCAGAGAACCAACGACATTTTTTTGAATGTAACTTCACCAGAAAATCACAAACGAAGGCGAATCTAACCACAAACCCAATTCTACCACTGAAAATCCACATTGATGCTTCAATCGCTGGAAAACCAAAACCCTAGAACTACTGTGGGCTTTCGTCCATCAGCAAAGAGGCGTCGCACTATATAATATCCACACCAAATCGAAGTACATGTCGATGGGAGTTCGAATATACAAACAATCTGATATATAGCATTTTAACTTAATTGATTGGAATTTTTCTTTGATTTTCATTGCTGCGTTTTTGGTTTGCTGAGTAAAATTTGGGGGCGGCTCAAGAGAATGGTCTTATAGGGAACGAGATTTTCTGTGTGGTTGTAAATGAGGGGGACATGGCCTTTGTTTTATCCTCAAAATGAACTTCAGATATTTTCGTTTATTATTTTATATTCGTATCCGTCATCTAAAAATCCATACGATCATGTACAATACCTAAAAATCACGAAACTGGGCATGCAACTACAGTTCGAGATTACGGTCCCAACGAAACTGGTTTCATCGAATTCCGACTCCGTATGCTCACACAACGTATTTTTAACCGTCGAAATATTGACTATTTCTCACTCTAAAAAATCCGTACGGCCACACAGTGACTCTAACAATCACGAAACTGGGAATCTAACAATAATTTGATGTTGCGGATCCAACAAAACTAGTTTCGTCGAATTCTGACTTCGTTTGCAAAACGGGCTATTTTTAAAGCTCTAAATAACCTATTTAAATATATAAATATATTTGAATATAATTGAATTTAATATTTAAAAACAAATATTATCGTCTATATTCACAGAGGAATACCGTACAACTTCATAATATTCCTGTATGGATTTACAACTCGATATTACAACGTCAGAGTTATATCGATGTTCGATTTCTATTTAAATCCTTATATAAAAATATAATTAAATCGTTATGGTCAAGGCGCTGCATTTCTGAGAATTTGATTTGGACGTAACTCAAAATCTACACGACGAAATCCCGATTTTTCTCTTCCACTAGAAAGATATACTCCACCAGCTCCACACGTTTCTTGTTTCACAGAAATCCGGCTTAAAACGAATCATGTGCATTCAGTTGAAGTTCAAATCGCCAAATAGCGAACTACCGCGTCGTTACGCGCTCTATTTTAATTATATTATAATTATACGTTCAAACTGTTGTCGATTGAATATATTCGTCAATATAATTCAACTCTAAGCTGAATTAAATCTAAGGGACGACCCCATTCACAAAATATTGTTATTTCCAATATTTTAATTATTTCTGAATTAAATATATTATTAAATTATTTAATTATATTAATTATTCCATATTATTTAATTAAACCTCTATTTAATTCACTACATCACGATATATATAATTAAATAAATTAATTATAATACCTCTGACAATGCGGGTCATTACATTCTTCCCCACTTAAAATAATTCCGTCCTCGAAATTGCTAAGGTAGAGTACGACCCTAACTATTTGGTAAAAGCTTATCGATTTACCCCTTATCTCTTGTTTCTCTGAACCAATTAATATCGACTAAAATATTAATTCCTTCTGACTAACTAAAATTTTCAAAAATTCTGAAAATTTTCTAACACTTTAAATTTTCGGAAAATTTCGCCATAACCTTCTTTGTACAGCTCTATCGGTAAAACTCCAACTCGCCTCTCTAGGCCTTCTCCAACCCAAAAGAAAATCAAACTGCCAACGGCTTGCCAATTCGGCTCATAAATCTCATGCTTATATCAAATATAAACTTGTACCTTTTTGTCGGGTATATCAACTCTGTCACTTTCACCTGTTATCAATCCAACATATACCAATGTCATTTCAACTTGATCTCAAATCAATTTATCTTTAACATAACCATTCGCTTATACCTAAGTCGAATTTCATTTCAAACTCAAGCACTATTCTTGATTTTAAATCCATAACTCACCAGTTCAATATAATTCTAGATTATCTCTAATCAAGTCTAATTCCACTTGACATCAGTCTATTTCAATACGATTTTTACTTAACTGGCCTTTAATTCAATCTCAATTCTATTGGCTTTTACAAATTTTACTTTAATTTGTTTTTATCTCAAAACAGCCTTTACCTAGGAGTTTCAAATAGCTTGGCTTTTCCCAAAAATCAAATACCCTTTCCTGAAATTTCAAACCAACTTGTTTTTCTCAAAACAATTCAAAAACAAAATCTTTGGTAGTAATCCGTCACTTAGAAACTCGAAAATCACACCGATGATGCTGCGCAGTCAACATCGGAGTTACTTTCCAACGACCGTAGTGAGTTCAATACTATACCACTTCAAGACCATTTCTTAAACATTTCCACTTTGAAATATATTTCAAATACCATTCACAAGGCTTTAAACCAATTTAAAATCTCCCAGGATTTTAAAATTCTCTTGTACTTAATCCAAATCTGTTAACAAACACATTTCCAAATCTCCAAGGTTTTAATTTCAATTCTGATTTAAATTCTGATTCAATTCATCTGATTTCACGTATTTCACTTATATGAATTCTGATTGGTTATATATAACCATTTCACATGTTATAATCTTACTCGATTATAATAACAACCGATATATCCACTATATTATAATTTTGATATATATTCTCTATATCAAGGTATACCTTGGGTAAAATTATTTTAATTTACCCTCTTTTCAAAACATATCGTGTCGACCCATCGTATTCGAGTGTTTATAAACTCCTACCGATACAGTGGATCCAACTGATCGACCAGAACCCATAAACAACTCAACCAATGAATCTCCACAATATAAAACCACTTTATATCAAATTACAAATACGCACTCGTATATATACACTCAAACTCAATCTAGGGTATTACTAACCCTATCTCTACCGAGTCACGCCACAGAGCCAAGGTAATTCTTAACTTATGCTCTGATACCAACTGTAACGATCTGGATTTCGAGCGACTTTGGTTATCGACATAAACTCAATGTCGACAACCAAACATCGAAAAATCCCGGTAATTAATGAAAGAAATTAGAGGGTGAGAATATATAAGATAGAAACTTAGAATAGAAGAAGAACACAACATCAGAGTAACACGAACCTCACAACGGAACGAATAACATATAATAGATAACATAACTTTGAAATATAATAGTTATGTATACAATAGCACATATCAGAGTACAGCAATTACAACACAACGGAAATAAACTATAGCTATATGATCTTGAAGCCTCCTGCTCCAAGCTCTCCAAGTATCTGTAAATTCCTGACTACTTGACTGCCCGTACAAAATTGGGCACCCAAGAGTTTAGGGAAAACAAAACAAAATAAACTCCGGGTCAGTCATGGGACTGGTATGAGTAAAACAGTTTAAAACAGTTTGAACAAGTAAACGATATCTCATAAGACCACGCCGTATAACGGAACGGGTTTTCCCTTATGAGAATCCAAAATATCTTTATATCAAAAACCTTTTGATATTATAATAATGTCTATCAACCACAATATAATAATCATCTTGCAGAAATGCTTTCATCTCACGTTCTACATATATAGTATACAATCAAAACCGCAAGCTTTCGTTAGTGTACCTCTAGAAAGGAATACACTGGGTTCAACAAGAACATCTTGCAACCCGGCCACACATGACCGACCACTCATTTTGCTTGAGTGTATCGAATGTATATCACCAACGGTTGGGATCAGCAACCGTTTCCCGAATAGGACAGCATCAACAATAGATTATAGAAATAAATGAAACTCTAGATCAGGTGATTATATACCCAAATAGGTGCGACCAACATAGCCATGTTGCCTGCCCGATTTCTGTCATTTACCGGATGTGAGGCTTGAGGTTACGCTTTATCATCACATCAGATTCACTTCGAATGCCACATTGTCAGATCCATCGAAAATCACTAATTGACGTCTACAACAGTACATTACGTGTTAGCTAAAGAAGTTTCCTTCTCCGCTTCCACTCTTGGTATGGTTGAAGAAATCAATGTACGTGACCTTTCTGGAAATACTCTGTCAGACATTCATCCATACAAGACATCCTGGTTTACATGCCACATCTTCATTCACTTAGAATGTCACATCGTCATACCCGCCAAATCACAAATTGATTTCCTCAAAAATACAACAGGTATACAGCTAAGAGAAACGAATTCCTCCGCCACCAATGTATATACGTTTAAAGAGATCAACTTACGCGATCCATTAGATATACTCTGTCAGACCTTCGTCCATACAAGTTGTCCTGGGACTGGACAAACCGAAGGCACTATTCAGTATATCCATCTTAGTCACTGTTATCTAAGACTTATACAACAGCCCTTGCACTTTACTCCGTCTTCAATTATCTTTGGCATATATGATTCGCAACGCTTATGCCAATACAGAGTGGTTCTTTGGATAATAATCCAACCGGTCTCTCCATATTAACAACATTAAAATGATCAAACTTTGATAGTCCGTGAGTAAACTATCAAAGAAAAACAAGTGTGCAAACAACGATACTATTTCCAGATGGAAATTATATCGAACAAACATCATTTAACATTAATCTCTTTAGTTCATTTATTTACTTATCTCCTGTTTCCCTATATTCAATATTTCTTATTTTCTAAGTTTAGAAAATATACGTTATTAACAATGGAAAACATTTCCATTTCCTTGTATGCTATATTAGAAAACATTTCTGGTTCTTATTGGAAAACATTTCAAAACTCTTACATTGGACTTAGACGGATGTTTAGATAAAACATCCCTATGCCAACTCAAACCATTTCCTTTAATTACTAAATTCACTTAACCATCACTTTATTGCCGAACCTTAACCATTCCTTAGTTAAAAACGAAGCCAATCAAGTTGGGGTAGAACTACCTCTCAGACCTTAACTGAACAACACTTCCAACCTTGAAATAGGCAAAGTTCACTTTATATTTTCTTTAACTAACTTCCTTACTTAACCTTTCTTTCGAATAACTATATTCGATAAACTATTTTCACTTAACTCTATTCGATTAACTCCTTTGGATTAACTCTATTGGATCAACTCTATTGGGTCAACTCTATTTGATTTAACTCTAATCTATTAACTTTTTCCCCTTAACTCCTTTCGAATAAACTATATTCGATAACTCCTCCATTCGAATAAACTATATTCGATTAACTCCTTTACTTCTATTCGAATAAACTAGATTCGATTAACTCCTTTACTTCTATTCGAATAAACTAGATTCGACTAATTCGTTTAACTCTACTAGGTTTGATAACTCCACTTTCAAATAACCAATATTCGATTAACCCGCTTCGAATAACCAATACTCGATTAACTCATTTCGAATAACCAATATTCGATTAACTCACTTCGAATAACCAATATTCGATTAACTCACTTCGAATAACCAATATTCGACTACTCTACTTCGAAAAAGAGATATTCGATAACTCTACTCGATTAACTCCATTTGGATAACTCTAACTGGTTGACTCTAACTGGTTAACTCTAATTGACTTATTCTAACTGATCAACCTTAGTTGATTGACTCTAACTGGTCAACCTTAATTGATTAACTCTATCTAGTTGACCTAACTCTAATCGATTTATTTAAATCGATTATTTCTAACTCAAATCGACTAATTCTAACTCTAATCAATTTACTATAATTCGATTAACTCCTATTTGATAACATTTTATTCATTTATAAAGATTCACTTTTATTAACGGTTCTTCACTTTATAAATGTTCTCTTTAAAAACGTTACCTCACTTATACACGTCTTGTGTATCCATTCTATTTAAAACTATCGGAGTTAAAACCAATCTCCCTTCTCGATATAAGTTTAGACTTATATATTTCATTTATCGAATGATAAATATTAAATTTAATTTATAACTGTCATTTATAAATTAAATCTTTCCTATTTATCTGTTAAAACAGATATCCATTTTCTAAACATCTTCTAAATATTCTTTTGATTTAGTTCTATTTATTTATCAAATAAATATTCCTTTGATTAAATCCTATTTATTCAACAAATAAATATTCCT
Organism: Allium sativum; assembly: GCA_030737875.1. Classification (NCBI taxonomy): domain Eukaryota; kingdom Viridiplantae; phylum Streptophyta; class Magnoliopsida; order Asparagales; family Amaryllidaceae; genus Allium; species Allium sativum. Next base: position 735,950,182 of record CM060924.1, on the reverse strand, counting down.
TTGATTTAATTCTATTCATTTATCAAATAAATATCTCCTTTAATGTTTTATTTATTCCCTAAATAAATAAATCCTTTATACCTTTATTTATTCCCTAAATAAATAAATCCTTTATAACCTATTTGTAAATGGTTTACAAGTATTTCTCTTTTATGTTTGGTTGACAAATATTTTCCTTTTTATTTGTTTTACGAATATAATTCCTTTATATTTGATTTACAAATATAATTCCCTTATATTTTATTTACAAATATAATTCCTTTATATTTTATTTACAAATATAATTCTTTTATTCAAAATCCTTTTTCATTTTATAATATAAAATCCATTGATTTTATATAAATAAATTATTTTCAAAATATACTTTGAAATCCTCTTTCCACATTATGGTATTTCTTATGGTATTTAACACACCATATAACAACGATAAATATCGTCTCAACACACATGATCAATGTCAGATTATATATCACATTATATATCACAATATATATAAAAATCACAGTAAAATAAATGTTGAGGAATCCAGTTGGATTCCTCCAGCCTGTTTCCCTGCATCACAGATGTTAGACAATATAATTAACATCGATTTCACTTCACTATGAAATATTCTGATAAACAGAATCGACATATAAATATTTAACAGTTTATATATATGTACATATATATATATATATATAATTTCTACTAACTGACTAGCAGTTCAATCAAACAATCAACACACAGTCAAACAGACAATATTTAACAGTTCTAAGAATACGTTGTAAAAATAGAACTGTTCAGAGTTTGTGAGATTTACTCACTTTGGACTATCATCGTTAATAACGATAATTGTTGTTGATTCAGATTGGACAATTTATTTCACTATAAATTGTAGCGAGCTCAGATTCACTCCCAGTCAGCTCCACGCTGTAGCCCTCGTCCATACGATCCCAATGGATCTGACTGTTCGAAAAACTGATAATGTATGAATAAAATATTAATGTTCTAAGTTGACACATTATTTAATTTGGATTAACATACATATATATATTAAAACTCCGGGCCTTTATCAATATCATTCGGCCCATCCACTTTTCACAAGGCCCATGCCCGCTTCCTTCTTCTTCCCTCAAACAAACTTCAGCTCCGATATTTCCAATCCCGTCCTCAACTCATCAGCCCTGGCTTCAATCCCTTCTACTGCCTTGAATCCTTCACAAAATCGAAAACTAGAACCACCTCTAACTTTATCATCTCGTCCTCTTCATTTCCGTATACACATTTCCACACTTGAACCCAGTACTGTCGAACGCGACTTCAGCCCTCTCAGAGAACCAACGACATTTTTTTGAACGGAACTTCAACAGAAAATCACAAACGAAGGCGAATCTAACCACAAACCCAATTCTACCACTGAAAATCCACATTGATGCTTCAATCGCTGGAAAACCAAAACCCTAGAACTACTGTGGGTTTTCGCCCATCAGCAAAGAGGCGTCGCACTATATAATATCCACACCAGATCGAAGTACATGTCGATGGGAGTTCGAATATACAAACAATCTGATTTATAGCATTTTAACTTAATTGATTGGAATTTTTCTTTGATTTTCATTGCTGCGTTTTTGGTTTGCTGAGTAAAATTTGGGGGCGACTCAAGAGAATGGTCTTATAGGGAACGAGATTTTCTGTGTGGTTATAAATGAGGGGGACGTGGCCTTTGTTTTGTCCTCAAAATGAACTTTAGATATTTTCGTTTATTATTTTATATTCGTATCCGTCTTCTAAAAATCCATACGATCACGTACGATACCTAAAAATCATTAAACTGGACATGCGGCTACAGTTCGACATTACGGTCCCAACGAAACTGGTTTCATCGAATTCCGACTCCGTATGCTCACATAGCGTATTTTTAACCGTTGAAATACTAACTGTTTCTCACTCTAAAAATCCGTACGGCCACACAGTGACTCTAAAAATCACGAAACTGGGAATCTAACAATAATTTGATGTTGCGGATCCAACAAAACTAGTTTCGTCGAATTCCGACTTCATTTGCAAAACTCGCTATTTTTAAAGCTCTAAATAACCTATTTAAATATATAAATATATTTAAATATAATTGAATTTAATATTTAAAAATAAATATTATCGTCTATATTCACAGAGGAATACCGTACAGCTTCAGAATATTCCTGTATGGATTTACAACTCAATATTACATCGTCAGAGTTATATCGATGTTCGATTTTTATTTAAATCCTTATATAAAAATATAATTAAATCGTTATGGTCAGGGCGCTGCATTTCTGAGAATTTTATTTGGACGTAACTCAAAATCTACACGACGAAATCCCGATTTTTATCTTCCACTAGAAAAATATACTCCACCAGCTCCACACGTTTCTTGTTTCACAGAAATCCGGCTTAAAACAAATCTTGTACATTCGGTTGAAGTTCAAATCGCCAAATAGCGAACTACCACGTCGTTACGTGCTCTATTTTAATTATATTATAATTATACGTTCAAACTGTTGTCGATTGAATATATTTGTCAATATAATTCAACTCTAAGCTGAATTAAATCTAACGGACGACCCCGTTCACAGAATATTGTGATTTCCAATATTTTGATTATTTCTGAATTAAATATATTATTAAATTATTTAATTAAATTAATTATTCCATATGATTTAACTAAACCTTTATTTAATTCACTACATCACGATATATATAATTAAATAAATTAATTATAATACCTCTGACAATGCTGGTCATTACAGGCTAAATGAGGTCGATCTTCCTCCTCTGGAACTTTCACATCACTCCAAGGAATCCCATGCCTCAAACAGATTTTTTTCTAGCTGTGGTTTACCCAACTTGGAAGCTTGAGAATCGGTAAATTCTTCTATCTCCTTAACACCGGGAATCTCATCAGGAGCTCTTTCGTCTTCGTCCTCAAGAGATGTGTCTTCAGAAGTAGTTGATCCTACATCGGTCTCGGTCTCGTAATCGAAGTCAGAACTATCTCTGTCCGAGTCTGTGGGAAATACTTTAGGACCACCATGCCTCGAGGTCTCATGTTCTATATCTTTCTCTGGTCTCTCGGTCACTTGTTTATCAGACATAACTATGTTGGCGAATGAAAATTAGAATACTGTTACCCGATCCCCGTGTGTGCTAGTGCAAGTGTGTGCCTGTGCATGCGTTAAAGAAAAGCGTAAAAGTTAACAAGATCATTGAAGAATTAGTCGTCATATGCAGTCAAATTATGTTGTCGTTCAGTCTAGAAAGTCCATCTCGAAGGCTCTAACCTAACTATTCAAATGAATTGGGATTACGATACATTGTTTAAGTTCATGCGTGTGAGGGATCTCCTTCCAGAACGGTTTGTGGGAAAGATGAAGGCCAGTTCGCCAGAAAAAACGCTAGTGCCTAGGGTCGGTTCGGGCCATAGGGATCAGATCGCTGGAGGGTCAAGTAGGCGGTGAAGCATCGATTCGTGAGGCAAAATTTGGAAAGCGGAACGATCTGTCGTTCCATAATAAGACTCCTCGATCCGCATTCTTTCCCTTAACACCTCCACGATCCACATCGATACCACGACCCGACCCGTTAAACTTCTCCCTCCGTTTAGTACCACGACCCGAACCACATCTACGACCCGAACTGCCCAACTCCTTCTTCCTCTTTTCTCCTCCTCCCCATCCGCAAGCTTGAGCAGCTGAACCCGTTTGCCATCGTCGCTCCCAAAACCTTGAAAAACCACAAAACCCCGCCGTCTCTCCTCTCGAATCAGCAAAAAACTCAAGGAAAACAAAAATGGAGATGCGAGAATACAATTTTAATTTGATTACCTTTCTTAAAAATGTGGAAAACGAATGGGTTTCTCTTGGAGATTGAAGTTAGAGTTTAACTGGAAGAGAGAGGCGGCAGCAGAAGGAAGTAGAAAAGGGAAAATGAAGAGGGGTTCGGCTTATATAGGCCAGGAAGTGACTGTTTGTATCCCATTATTTGTCCCATTCGGACTGTGAAAATCAATGGGCCACAAACAGAAGCCCGCATTGGCTCGGGATGTGATCCGATCCACGAGGGGTTCGCGACTGGAACCAAGGCGTCCATCACGAGCCAAAAGAAGGCCCGTTCTGCTATGCGTTCATGATGGATGTTGTGCCCATGAACCATGGGGAAGTCCAACGATCTAAGCCCGAATAAGATTAATAAATCGGAGAGATGATATTTCCATTGCAGAAATACAAAAGTTATGAAATATTACTTCACACAGAAAAGTTTACCTGGTGATTTGACAATGGTATTTTCGAGAAACTCCAAAGATGGAAACTGTCCGATAAACAGAGAAATGATGGATGACTTAATCTGATATTTATACTTGTCAAAGGACGCGACTTCTCGAATTAGTACAACCATTCAGACAGACACGACCGCTAATTCGCGTCGCTCTATGAAAAAATGTTTCTGCAATTTCAAAGCATGTTCCATCTTCGATAAAACATACTTCGAGGAGGGCAAAATTGTAACACCCCGTATGTTGAATAACTTATTATAATATAAAACAGGGCAGAATTAAATCTTAAAATCTAAATCAGGGGAAAACGGGCTATGCCATTGCGTTCATCTCGGAAAAATACGCAAAATAAAGTCCGAGTTTTCGAAAATCGGAGTCCGTATGACCTAGATATGGCCCGAAGAAGTTTCAGAAAATTTAAAAATAGATTTAAAAACAGAAATTTCAAATTTCAGAAGTGGCGGGAAAATTCCCACCAGACCCAGGGAGTCGACCTGGGGGTCGACTGGGGAGTCGACCTGCCCACCAGGTCGACTAGGGTGTCGACCCTAGTGTCGACCTGGGGGTCGACCTCCCTGGTCGAGCCCAGGTGACCTGGGTGCACCAGTTTGGCTTTTGGGCTGTGTTTTGGTGGCTAGGACGAGATCTGACGGCTCTAATCTGATTTAGGGTTAATCTAATGGCCTAAAACACCTAACTACTCTATAAATAAACCCTAAGACTACCCTAATTCATACTAAAAATAGAAACAATGCCGTCATGCCGTCAAAATGCAACTTGAAGGAGCCTCCATCAATCTAAAGAGGAAGATAGCTTCTCAAATCAACTACTAATCAACTCTAGCAACTTAATCTTCTTCTTAGGAGTGCTAATCAACAAGTTGTGAGTTTTCTATAGCCTTAATGACCAATTGTTGAAATGATTATGATAGGATATAATGAGGTTATGGCTATGAATGTGGATCAATGCAAGTTATGCAAGTTATATGCTATGTGTTAATGATGTTATGCAAGTTATATGCTATGTGTTAATGATGTTATGCATGTTATGCAAGTTATATGCTATGTGTTTGTGATGTTATGCAAGTTATGCAAGTCATATGCTACATGTTCATGATGTTATGCAAGTTATGCAAGTCATATGCTACATGTTCATGATGTTATGCAAGTTATGCAAGTCATATGCTACATGTTCATGATGTTATGCAAGTTATGCAAGTTGTATGCTATATGATCATGATGTTATGCAAGTGTTAGGCTATGTGTTCATGATGCTAGTTATGCAAATTGCTATGATAAACATTGATCCATTATGACACCATGATTATGCAAGTTTGGTGTATGATTATATGCAAGTTCATCTATGATATGTATGCAAGTTTGGTGTATGATTATATGCAAGTTCACATATGACATGTTATGCAAGTATGGTGTTTGATTATATGCAAGTAACATGTGCAAGTTTACACCTTTGTATGATATGCATACATATGCAAGTTAACCCCTTTGTATGTCATACATACATATGCAAGTTTACCCCTTTGTATGACATAAATAACTTATGCAAGTTAACCTTCTTATGACATATGTGATTCATGCAAGTTTGGGTTGATTATTTATGCTAGTTGGGTTTGATGCTATATGCATGTTGACACCTTTAAACCCATGTTGATGCTAAAGTTATGCAAGTTGAACCCATTATATTTGTGATGAATCTTCCCTTTTATGTCATGTTAGCGAATTACGTGGGGAACGATGGGGTTAATATACATGTTAATGAAATGGTGTGAAGTTGGTATGATTATGCATACCATAAAGTGGATGGCATAATTGAGTCAATTATGTACATCGTTAAAATTGGAATTAATTAGGGAAAATTAATTAGGGGGTGATTAATTTGGTGTAATTAATCGACTAAGACACGAGGTTGGACCCTTTTGTAGCGTAAGACTGCCCGGAACCGACCGGCAAATCCAGCGGCTACAAATGATTGGCCCAATGTGAGAGGTCTTAGGCACAAACTAAATACGTGACAAGTGTATAGACACGAGGTTAGACTCGGTTATGGCATAAGGCTGCCCGGACCCAACCGGGAAATCCAGCTGCCATAAAAGATAGTCTAATGTGAGAGGTCTTTACAACGGTTACGTTTTTAATCAATTAAGAAACACTTAACCAGATAAGCATGTAGTGGGCATGAGGGGTTAAGTGGGTGCCTTGGGTGGCATGTGGAAATCAAGTAAGTGCCTTGGGTGGCATGAGGAAATCTAGTGGGTTGCCTTGGGTGGCAATAGAAAATACGATTAGAATACTTAACCAAGTGGAAACATGTAATTAAACATGATTAAAGGGTTAAGTGGGATGCACTAGATAAATTGACAAGCTTAGGTGGTAGCTTGTGGGGGCCCATTTCAACCAGTAACCCATATGTATCTTATTGGGCTTGACCCATGTCGAGGACGGGACACGCATACTGGGCTTGATTATAAGAGGCCAAAACGGGTTAGCGGTGGCAACGCAAGTCCAATGGGTTTCATATGCGTGTGTGGACCCGGGCTGGTAGGTAAGACGTTGTTGCATCGTGTAGGTATAAGCCATGCACCATTTGTTGTATCGGGTTGCCACTTTGGGGAGTGATACACCCCACTGTGGGGCCAGCCCGGGTATCTACGGTAGGGAGCCGATCGCTTGGGAGTAGTGGGTACACCTAGTGGAGATAGGGGCAGACAGCACCTATGTAGTCAGCTAGGGGTACACGAAACTACTGGGTAAATTCTCTAAGTCCTTGGGTGGGATCCACCTTTAAGTAGGAATGACTGGTGTGGTGCAGTTAGTAATTATCCTTGGGTGGGTAGATGCGTCTTTACCGTTATCTTAGTTCATCCTTTGTCTAGTTGGCTACTTAGTGTAGTCATTTATCCCCAGTCATCCCGTACCAAGTTTATATCATACCCTAATTACTTTAATGATTGTGTTGTTAAAGCTATAGGGCTCACTCAGACTTATGTCTGACCCCGTTGTTTTTATCTTTTTCCCCCTCAGGTCCTCAGGTTGGGCCTAGCACTAGTAGGCTTTGATCAGATTTCTTTATCTATCTTCTGGAGCTTGGACCGTGATGTAAAGCCCAGCTTATCTTTTCTTTTATGGCTATTGTTTATGTAGTGGGATTATGTACTTATGTTTTATCAGGATGGATATTTAGTACTTGACTCTTTATGGTGTTGTAACTAAACATGTTTACCTTCTTCTGCTATGAAATGATGTTTTAGATTTTCAAGTATTTATATCTGTCTTATTGTAATTTTTCTGTTCTATACTCACTTAAAATGCTCCACCGAAGTTAAGGCATTCCCTTAGTGAGTGACCTTAGCGGGTGTGGGGTGTTACAAAAATGTTGGCTAGCTTTTGGACCAAGCCACCAAGATTCAAGCACAAGTTCCAAATGAAACCTCGCTCGTGAAGCTGCACTCATATCGGATCGCGATCACCCCCTAGCCCACGAACCGATCTGATCCGCTTATGTAGCCTCGGCCCGTCCTCTCCTTTCCACCACGACCCGATCCGTTCCCAGAAGCCAAGCTGAGTGCTATGACCCAGTCCATCACGATCCGAGAATACAGGATCTCGCGACACCTGTCCACAACTGTCATATTGACCAGCTCTTCCTCAAGCTATGAACCATTCCTAGATTCTCGGGATTCGTGCCACGTATGACCGCGATCCGTCCGAAGAAATCAGCTATAAATAGCCCAAAACTTGGCATTTTTCAGGATCTTTTGGCAATTCAGTACTCTGACTCCACCATTATCATATCTCTATTATTTCTATTCAGAGTTACCTCGAAATTACTGAGAGAAACACAATTGTAATAGTGAGATTGAGCGAAATCATTGATTGTATTAGCATTCATCATACAATCAACAACATATAAAGTGGACGTAGGCTCGTTAACGCCGAACCATTATAAATCCTGTGTCTTTTCTGCTTTCTTTTATTTTCCTAGATATAATTCTCTGCAGATCAGAAAAATTTGGGTGTTAGAGCCAATTTTGGATCTAACATATATATATATATATATATATATGTGTGTGTGTGTGTGTGTGTGCGCACCTCCCACGCATGGAGCGGGCTACACCGACGATGCACCTCCCACGCATGGAAGCATACACCACCCATCTCACCCTTACTTTTAGTAGACCGGGTTACCAAATCTTTAGCCACATACCAAATCATTTCATATCCCGAAGTAGGGAAAATCATTTCATAATATAATAATCACAAGTACTTTAAAAATATAGTACTTCACATCAGCAATTCACATATATGATTAGTCACTATTAATCACATAACCTTTGAGCTCGTACGTCTCAAAGAAGGGTGTTAAGCAAGAGAATAAATTCTTCGCCACCAAACAGATACATCATCAATAGCAACTAATCGATACGCGATGAACCACAATGTAACACATAATACATTTCTAAATCGTTTAGAAGTCATTGGGATTTGGGCCTCGAAATCCTTTTTGTTTTATAAAACATTTTTATAAAACATTCCCTGTCCAAAATCAGGAATACATTTCTTTTCACTTGAGAAAAATATCATTTCAAAATCATTCATTAAATTTGAAATGAACTCAACAATTTCGCTAACTCCTCATAGTTAAATCGTGAAGTGTTTTACAAGGCGTTAGCATACCAGTATTTCTACCCAACCCAATGCTAAATGTAAAAGCATATTCTGCTCATAAACTGGTCGAGCACCATCCAAACAATCAATCAGTCACAATCAATATCAACAACCACGTATATTTGGTTTACACCACATCTCATGTTTTGGTAAATTTAATCACCATTCATTCATTCAAATCTAATTAAAGATTTATTCAAACTCCAATTGGTTTCATCTCAAAAATCATTTCATATTAATTGTTCTACTTTTTGGAAATTACCTGCTTTTACTCGGGTTAAAGAATTAATGTCATTTAAACACAGTTCACGACAAACCCAAAATCCAATTTGACATTAAATATAAGGCTCTGAATCGCAAATATATCGGCTTATATTCAATATCAAATTCTGAAATCAACAAATATCGTATTGGAATAACGATATATATATATCTTCCAAATTCCTCTACAATGTCTGTATAATCACGGAATCCAATATCAAAATATTCCGAAGATAATTTCGATTCAAATCCATTCCAATTCATATATTGGAAATTCTGGTTATTTTTAAAACCATTTCAAATCCAATTTATTTATTTAAAAATATTAGTTTATAATTCTAGTTCATAACTAGTTCATTTCGATAAAAATATATTTTTATCTTTTCAAATATGGAAATTTTCATCCCAAATTCTTTCCAAATCATTTATTATGATTTTACACAAATTATCGATATTTTTAATAATTTTATCAACGCCCGTACAGTCGATTTCCATAAACGGTCATCGAATTGCACTTACATCGACCTTTTCCAAATTTGATTTGGATGTATCTCCAAATCCAACCGTTAGATTTCAAATCTCTTACATTCGTTGGAAATCTCTTTTCGATACGAACCCAACGGTTCCGATTTCAGGAGAATCCGACGGTCGGATCTCCCGTAACGTCAATTCAAAGTCAATGGTCGAAATTCGCGAATGGTCGCGGCGCGGCGCGTTCTATTCAGGCCATTAAATATATATTATATATATTTCATCGATTTCCATTTAAAATGTATTTTATAAATTGTTTTAAATTCATTTTAAAAATGGTTTCAACTTCATATTCAATTTTAAATCAAAATTGAATATTCCATATACATGAAAATTTTATACAGTGTATATATATGTTAAAAATTATATTTTTAACAATCAAATCATTTTCACATTTCATATATATATATATATATATATTAATTTCACATTTCATATATATATTTTTCAGATTTCATACATATATTATTCACTTCATATATATATATATATTATTTTCATTTCATATATATAATATTATTTTCACTTCGTATATGTATTATTTTATTTTCGTATATATATTATTTTCACTTTGCATATATATAAAATTTTCACTTCTTATATATATAATTCATTTCATATATATCATATTTTTCATTTCATATATATATATAATTTTCACTTCTTATTTATATAATTCATTTCATATATATAATATTTTCCACTTCATATACATATAACTTTCACTTCTTATATATATAATTCATTTTATATATATAATATTTTCCATTTCATATATATATAACTTTCACTTCTAATATATATAATTCATTACATATATATAATATTTTCCATTTCATATATATATAACCTTCACTTCTTATATATAATTCATTTTATATATATAATATTTTCCATTTCATATATATATAACTTTCACTTCTTATATATATAATTCATTTCATTCATATAATATTTTCCACATCGCAAATATATATTTTATTCACATCGTACATATATATAATTTTCACATCGTATATATATATATAATTTTCACATCGTATATATATATATATATATAATTTTATTCACATTGCATAAATATATTTTTCACATCGTATGTATATTTTATTTCACATCGTATATACATTTTATTTCACATCGTATTTCACATCCCAATCACAGTTAATTTCTACAACACAATACAATCAAACAAGTCGTCCATAGTCTATGGACGATGGGGAACAGTTCACATATGCTGTTATAAAATAAATTAAATAACTGTACAAAAAATTATAGTGAAAAATTCTCACATTAGGATCCACTCTGTCAGTTTTTGTTTCTGAATTTCTGGCACGATTCGAGTTCAAATTTTCTTCAAATTCCAACGTGCTCCAATTTGGTTCTGGTCAGCTTCTTATTGTAGAGCTTGTCGGTGCGAGTCCAACGCATCCAGTTTCGTTCAAATATGTTTCTATTTGAAAAAGTTATCGAGGTTTAAATATTTAATTACTTAAATTAAATTACTAAAGAAAATTAAAGTTTTAATTAACCTAACCTTTCAACTTAATCACTTCCCTCTCGACATCCTTCAGGTTGAACTCGACAACCGACTTCGCTAATAGGGTTAACAACCGCCGCTTCCCTGATCATCTTTGCTCCGATCCGAAGCAACCACCCAAACCACCGATGCCTGCTCGCCCTACACCCTCATCCTCACGCCGCTCGGCGGTCAGAACAGCCAGGAAATGGCGTGCGAATGCCGGGTGTTTGGGGGTTGATTTTGCTCGATTTACTCGATGAAATCTGATCACTGCTATATCAATCCAAAGCTCTCGCCACCCTTTATGATTTTTCCTTTGAAATCCCATCCTAATTCGCTAAAGATTGGAAGAATTTATTGATTTAATTTGGGAGCTTTTCAACCCTTCAGAAACGAAGTGGCGGCGCACCGTTTAGAGGAGATTAGGGTTGGCTGATTTTTCCTTTTATAACCCTTTATTTTTTATTTTATTTTCTTTTTATTTCACAAAAAGTTGACTTTTATTTCTAACTCCAAATCAAACCCAACGACTATCGCCCTAGCTAAATACCCACATTCCGAACGCAATGGGTTATGTATCATAAGTCATTTCGGCTGTTTCGATCAATTTTCATTAAAATTAAAATATAAATCAATATATATTGAATTTGAACGTACATTTTAATTTACCGGGGTCACATACGGACTCTAAAAATTCCAAAAATATTATTTCTAGCTTCGTATTGACGATACGGTCCTAAAAAACTAATTTCGTCAAATTTGAAGACCGTTTGAAAAATGGCCATTTTCTGGTCGATCCAAATTGACTTAAACTGTCAAAACACGTTTTCTTTTGCCACGCTCACATATTGATTTAAAAATTATGGAAATTTGAATCTAGCAATTATTTTACATCACGGATCCAACAAAAGTGGTTTCGTCGAAAACGGAGGTCGTTTGCAAAATGGCTATTTTAAGGGCCATATATATATATATATATATATATATATATATATAAATTCCACAGCGACTTTTTTGAATTTTAAACTGGACATATCTTATCATTTATAAAGTGAAATCTCAGTTTCTTATATCTGTTAGAAAGATTTGATTAAACAGATTCAAATATTTCTTGTTTCGTCCAATTCTGACTTATATTGAATTCTGTAAATTCAATTGAAATTAGAAATCGAATTTCCGAACTGTCGCGCCATTTCAGGCTCGTTATATAATTAAAATAAAATTATTCATTTTAACTTCGTCGAAAATAAATTTTTCGTCGTTATTACTTAAAATAATTCATTTTAAATATTCAAAATTCATTAAAATCGCCAAAATAAAAAAATTAAATTGGTTCGGATTTTCTGTGTTGTTACACAATTGATCAGTTTTGCCCTATATTTCCATCTCGTAATGTTAGGTCCTGTTAGACACAGCTACCCCCATGTCCTAGCCTGGCCATGAGAAGATAAGGAGATGTAAATCACCTAGCTCTCCTTCAGCTACGTTCACATCTAACATTGAACATCGTTTTTATCCACTAATTTTCCTCCTATAAATACAATGCAACGACAACCGAGAACTTCATCTCTATCCCAAGGAACAAACTGAAAAAAAATTATACAACTAAATAGGAAGAGGGATGCGGTTTACAGTGAAGACAGAAGGCGTGGGTTTAGTTTTTGGACGTGGCAGGGGAAACACGGAGTGTATGTGAACTGGATAGAGATGTGAAGCATGTTTGAAATATTGGCACTGGGTATGTGAAGTTAATACAGTCTGTGTTTTGGCAGTAGGCGTGGGATGTCAGGTACAAACAGTTGCGTGGGGAAGAAATGCTTTGACCGGTGGAGAGGGATAACACAATGGTGATGCGTGTGGGATTTCAATCCACGTGCGTAGGGACTGGGGTGTTTTCACGGTGAGAAGACAAGTAGTATGGTGGAAGCCGTGGCATGCAGGGGTACTTAAACAATATAATGAGGAGTTGTTGGAGTTGTTCTCGTAGGAGATGGAATACTGTTTAAAGAAGAAACGTTTGTGACATTGGTGTACTGGAGGATGGAGTTGCGCGGATTCGGAGAGGTTGCGCAGTGGATACAAACGTGAGGAGATGATGGAAGACATGCGTGAAAGCTTGCGTGAAAGTTTGTGTGAACTGTGGTTGGGAAAGAAACCGCATACATGCGTTCTAGGGAGTGGAGACTGAGGTTTCGGAAGTAAAAGGTAACGAGAGAGAAGATGCACAGTGCTTTGGTATATATAAATATGCTCAATCCTAATGTTATTTTAACGTATCCAGTTGCCTAATCTCAAGTAATTAATGAAAGAAGGAATGGGTTAATAATATAATTAAGTAATGTATATATTCTTGGCCTGAGACATTTCAGTCGTGCCTAACTAAAACTTGGAGGTGACTAATCAGTTTACATATGGCCACGCATTTGAATAGTGTGTGCCTAACTATTTAACGTGCACATAATTGGCGTGGCCCAGTTAGATCTATAACCAATTAGCGTGGTATATAATATATGTATATTATGGCAGAAGAAAATAATACACGCATAGTAATGGGTATTGTCTTGTGAATAAACGAAGATTACATGTGAAGACATAACTGAAATTAGAATTTGTTATTTTAGGGGAGGAGAAATAGAATGGGGCGAGTCAGTCTGATCTTGGCATATGGTAACCGTTAAAATAACAAGTGTTAGTACATACCAATTACATATTTATAAACATATAATTAATTTATAAATTAAGATTAAACTAAAGGTTAGTTAATTTAAATTTAAACTGTAACTTGAAATGTATGTAACATTTTCGTATGTTATCGAAATCAGTTGCGTTGGAACCGCATCGGAGAGCGCGACATTTTAGAGCTAATATGGACGCAGTTGAACGCAACCGTAAATTTTAATTAAATTAAACTCTTGTTTAATTTAATTAAAAGCAAACTGTCATGACAACGAAATGACGATTAAGGTGAGTTCGACTCACTCAGTTTTTTTTATCCCACTTATATTTTATAAGTCGGGTTTAAATATTTGTGTGTTATGGTTGTTAATTGATTGATGGATGTTGAGCATATATTTATACGTGTTGATTGAACTGATTAAATTAAACGTTTGTTTAATTTAACATTTAACCAATCGTTATTCTTAACGATTATTTCAAATGAGGTAACTTACCTCGTTGGTTACATTATAATAATATAAACGTATTGAATTGAAATATGGACATTTGGATTGTTGTTATTGTTTGATGGTTGAATATTATATCTGTTTATTGAAATAAATGATATTGTTGAGATAACTTATTTGGATGCAGTTTAAAACAGGTTGGAGGGATCCAACTGGATTCCTCAAATTTATCATTTATTTTCATAGTTTAATTATAAGAACTGTTAACTATTATGATTGGATGATGGACTTGATTACTATTCATTGAATCAAAATTCAACTTTTATTTTTGTTTTTAACCAATGAGAAAAATTGGTTGAGTAATTGGTAGCAATTGGCCCAAAAATAAATTGTTTTATAAATATTGATTTACCGTTAGGTGAATCGACGGAAATGAGGTTATAAAATATATTTTATAACTGAATATGTATTGAAATCAATATATTTGAATAAAGATTTAATAAAAGAAAATTAATATGTAGTAATTATAATTATGTTTTTAAATAAAAGTTATTAAATGATTTTGTAAAGTAAACTCTTATGTAATAAGATTTATAATTAGACGAGCAGAAATTAACGCAATGATTAAGAGTTGGATTAACTATTTTCAAGAAAGAATTAAATGAAAGTATTTGAAATTAATTATAATATTAATTAATTTTAAAGAAGGACTAATTTGAGT
This sequence comes from Allium sativum, assembly GCA_030737875.1. Lineage (NCBI taxonomy): Eukaryota > Viridiplantae > Streptophyta > Magnoliopsida > Asparagales > Amaryllidaceae > Allium > Allium sativum. The sequence goes on along the minus strand of CM060924.1, from coordinate 735,935,049 downwards.
TGGTTAACGAGAAAATCATGGTTGAACTGATGAAGTAAACTAATTTATTGAATTAGTTATTTGATTAATTTATTTTTAATTAATCAAATAAAATAGTTTAACAAATATTTATTTAGCTTTAATCAGATTTAAAAAGGAAATTACTGTTTAATTGATTTAAGTAAGAAGTTACCTATTTCTACGATAGTTAATGATGATATAGATCATTATTTTAATAAATAATGATTTAAGTGAGCAAGCCGTAATGATATTCATTAAGGTAAGTAATCAAAGTTGATATTGGAATAAAAAATTGGATTTTTGAAAAGAGTTGGTGAACGGGTTTTATGTTAAAACTGAGTTTTAATATACTAAGATAATTAAAGGGAATTTAAGCTGATATGATAGCTTAAAAAAATGTTTACTTAATATTTAAATTAAGTAAGAAGGAATTGAAATAAATTGGTTTTTTTTATTAAACCTGAAATTTATAAACGATGAGGCTAAAACGTTAAGATTAAATTAACATTACTTAATTCTGGAATTATCAGATGGAATCTATATTCGCTATATTAAATGAGAGATAAAGTTTCATCAGTTATAACTAAAATGGGATTTGGTTTGATATTGGGAATGAATATCGGTTTTGGTATTACAGTTGATATCTATCTTAAGATAAGAACATTGTTGATCAAGGTCTGGGAGGTAATTTAAAATATCCCGACTTGAACGACTTCAGGATTATCGAGGGAGAATATTAGTTGTAATGGTGAAGATGTTAAAAGAAATTTAATTTGAGAAATAATAATGTAACGTTATTTGAAGAATTTGGAAATATATATATAATAGATTCAAAAATAAAAGGAAATTAAAACGGGCTTGAGAATATGAAATGATATTTCCCTAGAAAAGGAAATAAAGGAGATTTGTGAAGATATAATGATGTTTTCAAAGTAAGAAGATAAGATTTAGAATGGGTTTATTCTAAAAAAATAAGTGACGAGTATAGTGTCCAAATGACGAGTTGAATTGATGATAAATAATAAATGGTCTTGTAATTAATGTTTTGAAATAATAGCAAAATAGAAACTTGATACGGTTATTGAATATTTTTCTAAATATTAGATTGAAATGATTTTGAGAAGATTAATATATTAAAATGAGAATCGAATACCATGTTTTAAAATGTAGAATGTTTATAAGTTTAAAATAACCGTTTATTAATTATTTATAATTAAATGGTCCAAGTGATGATAAGTACTGAACCAGTAAATCAATCTTTATTTTCATGATTGAATGATTGTTTATTTGATAGTTAAATAACCGACTATTAAATCTGGCCAATACGATTGTTGGTACGGAAAGACCGGGATCAAATTTATATTTGAAACCCATTCCGTCCAGCAAATATGAAATATTGAAGATATCAGATACTAATTAAGACGAAGAAATTGAAGACCGTGGATCTTCATAAAATGAAGGGATTACTTATAATCTCTGGCTTAGCGGCCCGAGATACACTATGATTCTGTCGTGGTTGGAATCTACGGATTGCAAGGACTTCTCGCTACTGATCCATGGGGTGATTCCTATATTGGATGTGGTAGGAGGGTGCCTTCGGTTCATCCTGTTCCTGGAAGACTTGTATGGACGAATGTCTGACAGAGTAATTCTTAAGAATTATGTACATTGATTTTTACAAACGTACTTCTATCAGTTGTAGAGTATTTTTGTGGACGTCAATTAGTGATTTGGTGGATCTGACGATGTGGCATTCAAAGTAAATGATGACCATATGTTCTAAAGGTGGATTCTAACCTCAAGCCTCATCAACTGGGAAATGACAAAAATCGGGCAGGTAGCATGGCTATGTGGGTCGCTCCCATTAGGGTGTATAATCACCTATCTAGAGAAAATTCATTTCCTTCTTTAATCTATTTCGATGCTGTCCCTTTCGGGAAACGGTTGTTGATCCCAACCGGTGGTGATATACATTCGATACACTCAAGCGAAATGAGTGGTCGGTCATGTGTGTGCCAGTTGCAAGATGTTCTTGTTGAACCCAGTGTATTCCCCTCTAGAGATACACTATCGGCAGGTGGTTCCATACCTTGTCATAGTTGAAATCCAATCTCAAATAAGCGCCCGCAGTTTTGATTGTATACTATATATGTGGAGCGTGAGATCCAAGCGTTCCGCTGGATTGATATTTATTTGTATTTAGACACTATTATAATATAAGAATATATATTGTTTTCAAAAATGTTTTGGGTTATGTTGATACATCTTTCTCTTATATTCTAATATTTCTTTCTTTCTTATCTCATCCTCTAATTTCTTTTTTATTGGCATCTGGGTTTCCAGTACTTTTTACTTGGACTGGTGTTGTTTGGTCAACTCAAATGGTACCGGAAATTCGGGTCGTCACATGTAATACTTTTCTGATTGCTCTCTTGACTTCTCATCTGGAATATCCACTCGTTTTGTATTCTCATTTTGTGAGACTTTCTTCCTTATTATAAATGTACATGTAACATAATGCAATATAGGAGCATGTGTTATGTTGGGATAATTGATGTTTGAAAGTATACTTCAATTACTAAATTGAAGTATTTTCTAAGTTGTACCGCTTTTATGTCATTAGTACCATGATGCTTTTTGTTTTATATCACAACTTTCGTGATTTGATTTTGTCATATTGTTTTATATGAGTATCATGTTGATTTATATGTGATACTCTGACTGGATTTATTTTAACATATTGTTTTATATATGATAAAGTCGAATAGCGGTTTTGTTTAATTCGGGTTGTGACTATTATTTTGTTTTGCATGTGATGGTATTTTTTCAAAGCATGATTAAGTTTATAAAGTGTTTTGACGTTATAAACACTTTGAACTTCATGGAATATATATATTATAAAATAATATTCAAAAAAAATACTTTTGATTTTGGGGATTGGGATAGGTTGGACTCTGTTTTACCAATGGACTAAAACTCCATCTTGGTCGACCTGATTCAGGATCGCTACCTGAATCGGTTGTATTAAATTTCGCCCATCTACCACCAAAGGTCAACGGTCTGCTACATTGGGCAATTTTGTTGTTTCGATCGGGATTCCTGATCGGCGGGTCATAAACTACATTAGATGGAGGCGTGGGGGTCCCACGTGTAGTATCGTGAATGGGTAGCTTACGACCTTCGCCTTAGACCATATTGGTTATCCTGGGTTGATCACCAGGTGTGTTATGGCGCTATGAGTGGATTACGGTGCTGATGTCTCGATGCGCGCTCGAGCTCTACCACTGTGATTTTACAATATTAGCGTCTATTTATTTGGTATGTTATGAGTCGAGTTATATTTATCCCATAATCCCCCAATATTTTATTACATTACTATAATTGATTAACTTTATATTATCATATTGATTTATATATGATAACTGTTATGAGTACCGTATTGATTTATATATGATACTCTGATTTGATTATATTATCATATTGCTTTATATATGATAATTGTTATGAGTATCGTATTGATTTATATATGATACTCTGATCTGATTATATTACCATATTGCTTTATATATGACAATTGTTTTGAGTATCATATTGATTTATATATGATACTCCGATTTGATTATATTATCATATTGCTTTATATATGATAATTGTTATGAGTATCGTATTGATTTATATATGATACTCTGATTTGATTATATTATCATATTGCTTTATATATGATAATTGTTTTGAGTATCGTATTGATTTATATATGATACTCTGATTTGATTATATTATCATATTGCTTTATGTATGATAATTGTTTTGAGTATCGTATTGATTTATATATGATACTTTGATTTGATTATATTATCATATTGCTTTATATATGATAATCGTTTGAGTATTGTATTGATTTATATATGGTACTCTGATTTGATTATATTATCATATTGCTTTATATACGATAATTCTTTTAAGTATCGTATTGATTTATATGTGATACTCTGATTTGATTATATTATCATATTGCTTTATATATGATAATTGTTTGAGTATTGTATTGATTTATATATGATACTCTGATTTGATTATATTATCATATTGCTTTATATACGATAATTGTTACGAGTACCGTATTGATTTATATATGATACTCTGATTTGAATTATATTATCATATTGATTTATATATGATAATTGTTATATTGATTTATACTCTGATTTGATTGACAAACGACAAAAGCCATGAAGATTTTATTGACTTGATTAATTATCATAAGATATTTATTATAAATATCTTATTGTTTGAGTATTGTATTGATTTATATATGGTACTCTATTTTTGGGTTATTTTATCATATTGTCTTTATATACGATAAATGTCATTTGGATTTCATTAGTTTATGATACTTTGACTTAATTATTATGAGTATCGTATTAATATATATATGATATTTGTTACGAGCATCCCACTGATTTATGTGTGATACTCTGGTTAGATTTATCATATTGGTTAATATGTGGTATTTCAGCTCGGTTTATTTTATCATATTGTTTTATATGTATGATAAATGTCATGAAATGTTTGATTTAAATGAGCTACTTTATTTTTACCATCTAGTTGTATTCGTTATGAGTATCATTTTGATTTAGAAATGATACTCTGACCTAATTCATTTTATTATATTATTTTACAAATGTTATGGGTATCATATTGATTATATATGATACTTTGAATTGATTTATACCATCATATTGTTTTTACAAATAATAGATGCAGTGCAGATTTTATTGATTTATATGTGATACCCCAACTTGATTTAAGTTATCATATTGTTTTTACATATGATAAGTGCCACATAATTTTTATTGACCCCTCATTGATTTATTTTATCATATGGTTCTTATATATGATAAATGTCATTAAAGATTTATTAGCTTATATATAATACTTTGACTTGATTCCTTATTATATTTTACGTGGCATTTGTTATGGGTATCAAATTGGTATACTTGTCTAATTTAATCATATTTTCTAGAATTATTATTGTCGGAATCATATTAACTCATATACAATACCCTTATTTAATATTGAAAACGGAGAGTGGGTGTCCCAAAATATGTGTTTTATCGGGGATATGAGTTGAAATTCTTACAACTAAGTAATCAAGTTTGAAATATTATGTATTTACAATATAAATAAGTTGGGGAGGAAGTTAGATTCAATGTTGGAATTGTGTAATGTTATATTAACCCAAATAAATTGCGAGGGCGCAATTTTATTTGGGGGGAAGTCTGTAACAACCCGAATTTTTGGAAGGGGTTGTAATAGCTTAGGTAATTTTGGCGTTTAGAAAATGAATTAAATTAAGATTTAAATAAAATTTATATATTCAATTCAAATTAACATTTGAAATTTTATCTTTTGAATGTAGTTTGGAATATATGTTTTTGAATGATTTTTTTCATAAATGTGCGTTTTGTCGAAAAACCACCAACATTAACGTTACTAGTTGATTTGGATTCATTGGAATATTCGAAAATGTAATTTTGGAAATGCATCCAAAATTGAAATATAAACCTTGTATGTTGTTGAGAAAATTTAAATTTGATTTTTCATTTTTATTTTTGAGAATTTTATTTAAATAATTTTATATAATTGAATTTGGTTTTTGAAAATATATTTGTGAGTGCATTTGAAATAAATAAATACCCATTTTTGTTTATATACATAGTATTATAAATGGGATACATTCTTTAAAATATTTGGTGTTTGCCACTTGTTTGTGTGATAATATTGTGTGGACACTTGTCCTTTATTTTACCTGTAAACATAACGCGTGTCCCCTCATTTTGTTTATCACCGTGCTGTGTTTCTCCTGTTTCTGGAATACTCCATGCTTCTCTTATATTCATTTTATCGGTTCCCCTTCTGGGAGGATCCTCATTTTTTTTCCTTTAACAACGGATGCTTTCTTGTCCTAAAAAAAGAAGAAGAAGGGATAAATCCCTAATTAACTCGACTCGGTTCAAATGGCCGCACCACCCACCTTCCCCTGATATGACACCTCCCCAACCTTCAATCGGCCACACACCCGGCTCCGATCAATTGCCAATCCTCCTCTTTTTTTTATTGTTGCTGATTGTTCCATCTTCCTCTATATGTTTCACCACCGAGACCGGTGACTCGTGCGCAACAGGGGCCACCAGCTTCGGATATTGGCAGTGCTTCCTTCACTGATGTATGAAACCCGAGATTTGCGAGGAGACAAGACAATCGTGGCACGTGCCACTCGAGGCCAGTGCTACCGCCTCCACCTTCAGTTCAAAGTTGTCACTGTTGGTGCCATCCGCACCGGTCTTGATATCATCGCCGGTGGTTTCTTCTTCCACCAAGCCATGCTGGCATAGCTGTTGCTAGAGGAACTGAAAAGTTGGTGACAAATCAACAAAAGATAACATGAAACTCTTAAACTGGGGAGCAAATATTCTATTAATTGGATTTGCTAGTGGTGAAATACCTGTTATTCCTGCAAACATTGCTCATGTTAAGGTACGCTTGCTTTCTGTAGGTATGATCTTTGTATGTACATCAATTTTGATTCATATTTATTTATCATTAGCCCGTGGATTGTTGCGAACTGTTAAACCACTATCCACAAGGTTAAACATATTAGTTCTCATCTTTTCTTGGTTGCTTGATCTTTAATTGTGAGTCTTGAAAAGGTGGGCCTGTTGCCAAACCAAATACAAATAAAAATTTGCATAACTAACGGGGTTCCCTGGCAGTTACCATGTTGATGTTGTATTATGGAAATATACCCACAAAATTAAATTACATACATGTAATGTTCTATTCAGAATCATCTTCCTAATTAGATATTATAATTCTTGGCACTTATTTGGCATTCGATGGGAAAACAAGCATAGCATAATTTGTTTTGTTGACTTGCTAGTATTTGCCTGAATATGTACACACACATGGAAAGTAACTGTTTACATTCCTTTTGGGTTACATTTTACATGAATATATGTTGTTACCTGTATGCAGCTTTGTGCAAACTCGTAGTCCACAGGCTTATACACTCATTTCATGCACTGACAGTTGAAATATTCCCAAATCTTGTTGCCTTCTCTCACTGGAAATATTTCAGCACTTCCTTTAGTTCAACTAGTACATATGTGGAAATAAATTTATTTAAATGCAATGTTTTTTTTTCTAGTACTATCGAATTCTAAGGTTTACAGCCACTTTTAAATAAAGTTGGGATTAGGATCTTCCATATTATATATAGCTAGATACTAATGATGCACCATTTATTCTTTCTTTAAATATATTTTATGACTTCAATTTACTAAGAACAACAAACAAAGGATTTCCAGGAACAACAACTTTCCATTCTTGGTTAATAAAGCAACTATGACCATTAAAACGTTTCCAAGCCTTATTGAACTTGAACGGTATTATGGTGGGGGTTATTGAAGGAAATTGGGAGGGACCTAGTATTAACTATTTATAATCACAAGGATGTATGCTAAAATCTTCTTCTTTTTTTATTATATCCTATAATTATTTCGCCATTATGCAGTTGTCCTAGTCAATTTGGAAATAAACATATATTTTTCTAACGTATTGTAGGACAACAGTGGTCCTTTAGACACTTTATAGAATTAATCAACTGGTTTATTTTATTAATCTTATGAGGTCTGTAGACACGGTTGTACATGATAACAATATAAAATTTTGATCGTTTTTTATAAAAGTAGCTCACTAATACCCATTATATAATCGATATATATATATATATATATATATATGGCAAAATTCGGGCAAGTGCTCTGGTATGTGGGTATAAAATATGCATGCGCTAACCATTTGGTCCAAACGCCTATGGCAAACAAAAAGATTAAAATAGAAAAATTAATTAAAGTAATAAAATGTGTAAACATTTAAGGCTTGCAAGGGGACATTTGTATAAAAGGGTGGACACGTGTTTCCTCCATTTGATTGCTTTAGCCATTTGTAACGCATATCCTATTTGAATTATTTCTACCCACCATTCCTTTTCGTTCTCGTTGCTCCTCCTTTTTCACACAAAACTGCTCAACTTCTTCTTCCTTTGTTGCGCAACAGTCATCCATCCATGACTCCACAGGCCACCGCCCTCCACCCTTGGTTCTCTCTCTCCTCTCCTTAAACATGCACTGTCCTTCTCACCCACAAAATAGCTCGGCCTCCCAACCTCCACCGTCCATACAACCTCTACCGTGCAAGTCCGTGAACTGCCGCCGCTCCAAGATCGCGCACCTCCAAGCCTATACTGTTCAGCCAGAACCTCTCCGAACTATCCAACGCGCTCCGCCATTCCCTCAACCCCTGTTTCTCTCTCCATCATTGACATCACCTCGTCAGCTTTTTGTAGCGACCCGAACTTCTCCGTAAGGGAAAGACCGGATTGAGTTGAGAACACGACAAATCAGAACACAAATAGAAGAACATTTCATTGCTTATTACAATAATTTACATCAGAGTACAAGAATATAACAGAGTATGAATAAATAATACACATTTGATACACATTAGAGATTTACAAATTACAATGCAGCGGAAAATAATACAAAACACAAGTGAAAGAAATACGCGGATACAGAGTGTTTCGAACATAGCTCCAGCCGTAAATCCAGGATCATGTGAATAAAACATCTACAAAACCAAAACAACTAGCTGCCCGTGTGGAAAATAGGGGCACCCAGAGTTTAGGTTAAAACAATAAACTCCAGGTCAGTCATGTGACTGGTGTGAGAACTAAAACAATTATTAGCTTGATTTTAAAGTTAGATAAATCAAGGGACCACGCCGTATAACACGGAACTCGTTTAACCCCAAGAATACGAGTGCATAAAACATACAACGCAATGCTAAATAGAAAAATGAAGTTATCATAAGACTCAGGTCTCATCACACAATGCAACACAAGCCGGAGGATAGAGTTTTTACCTTATAATAGCCAAAAATGCTTGATACGAGAAATTTATCTTTTATTATTACAATAAGCGAAGAAATCAACTTCAAATATAAATGTATCAATCATAGACGGCATAAGTGCCCCATCCCACTATGTCGCCATACTAGGCTCTACAATCAAACTGCACAATGTCGTATTGGAAGTTGGATTTCCATCGTGAACCAAGGCAAGGGATCGTCCTTACCGACTTCGAGACTCTCTAGCCTGAGCCTTAGGACTCAGACTCAGGTGAGCCCTTAGGAGCGCCAGGGCCGGTCCACACATACGCTAGTGGATTGGTTATTCCTGAATAATACGTTTCCCCGCTCTTTGGGGCGTAAATCCATCCATCGGCCTCGTAGTGACCGATATATCCGAGGTACCTCGCTTTCCATCTACGTAAAAATGTATGGGCTCCATACCATGACACCACTTATATCTAGAAAGAAACACATGTCCTCCCTAGGGTCCTTCTCCCATTTCTGGTTCACACCGGGGTGTGAGGCTCGCGAATTAACGCTACACAAAGCTATACTATATTAAAGCTGTGCTTTGATCGTCAACCACAAGACTCTGCTTTTCAACAGGAGCCTTGATCATTTGCATCTCAGTATGCCACACAGTCAATCCATACCGTACCACTAATTTCTGCCGATATATAACCTCTAAGCTCATACGTCTTAGAGAAGGGTGTTAAGCAAGAGAATAAATTCTCTACCACCAAACAGATATATATTTAGCAAAGATCAACGAATACATTATAAAGGAATACAATGTCAGACACACTATCCATTTACAAGTCCGTTCTGGATCTGAACGAAACTAGAGGCACCTTATTCCTCGTCCCATATGTCCAATACAGGAGAGAGGCCCTCGCATATCCGGTCGATCTCCAAGTACGTCTGGACGATCACCACTTATTACATCATCTTGGGTGTACAACCCAATCAAGACATCAGTAATCATCCAAACGATGTGAAGACCTCCAGTCTTCAACCACCGTCTTCATCGTCGACTTATCGTCGAATCAGTTATTCAGAATTGGTATAAACCCGGCCTTTCCGAATAACCCGCGTATATTATAATCAAGTGATATAAACACACAACATACGCCTCATTCCAATCCAGAATATTCTTTTATTCAAATATTCATATCTTTAGGGAAAGGTTCCCATTAATTTTATCAAAGATAAAATCTTTTAACTTTATTCTTTAATCTACCTTTGGATATCATTTCAAACCAAATTAAGGTTTATCCAAACTAGTCGGGATTAGCGAAGTAATCATTTATTTTATTTCCCAATCCCAACCTATTCATCCCATGGAGCAAAATTGGTAATACTCCATATCTAACACCATGGTGTTATCGATAAAATTTAATTACCATATCTCGTTCAAATCTAATTAAAGATTTAGCTATCGCCTGGAGTAAAACTGGTGGTACTCCATTTTCGGTCATTTTCTTGAATTGATAATTTTAATTATCACATTCATATTTCAATCTAATTAAAGATTCATTAAAACTCCATTTAGTTTTAATATTACCAAAAATCAATAATAATGATTATTCAACTTAGGAAATAAATCATGTCTTTAATTGGGTTAAAGAACTAATGTCGTTTAAAACACAGTTCATGATAAACCCATAATCACATTCCATTAATTATGGAATCTTCACGGAAAACAGATCAATATATAATCGATATCAATTTCTGTATCCGACTAATAATATAAATGCAATAACGACCAAGCCTTTTAAATTCCATATATATTTACAGTCTTCCTCCACAGAAACTCACTTCGATTATTATCAAATCGAATTCCATTCCATTCCAATTTATTAAATTGCAAAACTTTACTTTGGAAAATCCCATTAAATCTTAATAAAAGATTTATATATTCCAAATCACATTTAACTGTTAATCGGGTTAAAGAACGAATGCCATTGAAAACACAGTTCACGATAAACCCAAAATCAACTTCTATTTCCAATTAAATGTTAATTAATTGGTAACTCTAATAATCTTAATTAAAATATTTATTCTTTTCACATGGGGTTTAGGAACATTTCTATTTAAGATGCCATTCACGAGAAACTCAAAATCCAATTCGATATCAAATACAAGGCTCTGAATAGAAATTATATCGGCTTATATTCAATATCAAATTCTGAAACCCACGGATATCGTATTGGGAATAACGATATTTGTATCTTCCAAATTCCCATAACAATATCCGTAAAATCACGGAATCCAATACTGAAATATTCTGAAGATTATTTCCATTCCAAACCATTCCAATTTACTTATTGGAAAGTTCTGGTTATTTTAAAACCATTTCAAATCCAATTTATTTATTTAAAAACATTGAATTATGATTCAAGTTAATAACTAGTTCATTTCGATAAAAATATATTTTTATCTTTCCAAATATGGAATTTTTCATCCCAATTCTTTCCAAATCATCTATTATGATTTTACATAAATTATTAATAATTTTAATAATTTTAACAAGGCTTGTACAGTCGATTTCCATAAACGGTCGTCGAACTGCACTTACAACGACCTTTTCCCAATTTTATTTGGACATAATTCCAAATCCAACCGTTAGATTTCAAATTTCTTATATTTTTTTGAAAGCTCTTTTTGATATGAACCCAACGGTTCCGATTTTAGGAGAATCCGACGGTCGGATCTCCCGTAATGTCAATGCGAAGTCAATGATCGAAATTCGAGAACGTTCGCTGCGCGGCGCGTTCTATTCAGGCCATTTAATATATATAATATATATTATATATATTTCATCGATTTCTATTCAAAACGTATTTTATAAATCGTTTTAAATTCAATTTAAAAAGGATTTAAACTTCATATTCAATTTTAAATCAAAATTGAATATTCCATATCATTAATATATAAATGATAATATTTTCAAAACATTAGATTTTGAAATCACTTCCTTTTTTATATTCATTATAAAAATGAATAAAATCGATATAAATATCGTTCGCATTAAAGTGGCGCAAATCTAATCAACCCGGCTTCATATATTTCAATACGTTAGTGTCCATCCAAAATCGGACATCAAAATCATAATTTGATCTTTTACTGAATATTATTTAAAAATATTCGTTATTTAAAAATATTCGTTCTTTCTGAATTGGAATCAGACCCAGACAATTACCATATAATGTTATTCATATGGATTTCATACAACACATGTACATAACAGAAATGATAAACAATCAATCATCATCCAGAGTGCACCACACAACTTCATAAGCATTAAGTATAAATAATTAACGCTTACAGCAGTCCATCAACCAATCGATTGACATACAACTAAACAATTGGGATTAGTTACGTCAAATATCATCCCAATACCCGTATGGGGTTTCAATCAACAACCACATATTTTATTTGTGCAGTTGGGCGATGTGTAAAATTTATCGTCCTAATCAATATCAGTTAAATGGGTATACATAAACAAATCGTAAATGAATATTTATTTTATTCATATACACGTTAAAAATTATATTTTTAACTATAAAATATTTATTTCAACACATGAATATTTTATTTTCCATTCCACATCAAAATCACAATCAATTTTCACAACATAATACAATCAAACAAGTCGTCCATGGTTTATGGACGACAGTGTCAGGAGCTACTAAACCCCGTCTGCAACCTAGTATATATTTAACTAGAAAATAATTAGAGTGAGAAGGAGTTCTCACAGTCGGTTTCCACTTCGTCATTTTTATTTATAAATTATCTGAACAGTTTGGATCTGAATTTGCTCGAATTCGTAACGTGCTCCAAATTGGACCAGGTTAATCTTGTTGTAAAGCTCTTGTCCCCACGATCGCAACGGATCCAGTTTCGCGCGATTTGGACCTCGTATGATAAAGTTATTTCGGTTTAAACATTAATGATTTTATTAAATTAACTAGGAAAATAATTAACCAAAAATTAAACCTCATCTTCCTCAAATCAGAACAGGCCGACGCGTTTTATCTCGGGTTCGAAACTAGGGTTAGCTTTTGCACAAAAACTACAGCACTTCACGATGATTGGCTTGCACCACCTGGACGGCCTTCGAGAGATGCGCTTGGGGAACCTACACTCATCCAACTCGGTGGCTTCCTACTGGCGGAGTTTGACTGCGAGCGGCGGTTGTTTGGGAGGGTGTTGGTGAGTAAATACACAACGATTAAATACACAATTTATATGGATTTGAAGCTTGAGGAATTCTCTACAAAATCCTCAACAGAAGCAAGTGATTTCGTTGAGTGGATTGGCCGGAATTGAGGAGAGAAGTGGTGAAAGGGTTTCCGCCGTTCGACAATAGCGGGGAGAGAGAAAGTGGCCCCTTTTTCTGATTTTATTTAATAAATTATAAATTTTCTGATTGACCCCCACTATATATAATTCCAAAAATACTTGATTGTTGCTACAAACTCCAAATCAAACCCAACGACTGTCACCCTTAGCCAAATACCCCCATTCCGAACACAATGGGATATGTTTCATAAGCTAATTTGACTGTTTCGATCAGTTTTTATTTAAATTTAAATATAAATCAATGAATATTGAATTTAATCGTACATTTTAATTTACCGGGGTCACATACTGACACCAAAAATCCCTGAAAAATAAATCTAGCTATGTTTTGACGATACGGTCGTAACTAAACTAATTTCGGTGAATTTGGAGACCGTTTGAAAAATGGTCATTTTCTGGTCGATCCAATTCAACGGAAATTAACAAAACACGTTTTCGTTTGCCACGGTCACATATTAATTCCAAAAATTATGAAAATTGGAATCTAGCAATAATTTGACATTCCGGATCCAACATGAGTGGTTTCATCGAAAATGGAGGTCGTTTTCAAAATGGCAATTTTTAAGGGTTATATATTATATTAAAAATATATAAATTCCACAGCGACTTTTCTGAATTTTAAACTGGACATATCTTTCAATTTATATTATGAAATTTCAGTTTCTTACATTCGTTAGAAAGATATAACTAATCGGATCCAAATATTTCTTGTTTCGTCCAATTCTTACTTATATTGAATTATGTATATTCATTTGAAATTAGAAGTCAAATTTTCAAACTACCATGCCATTTCAGGCTCGTTATATAATGAAAATAAATTTATTTGTTCTAACTTCGATTAAAATAAATTTTTCGTCGTTATTATTTAAAATAATTCATTCTAAATATTCAAAATCCATTAAAATTGCTAAAATAATTTTTTTAAATTGGTTCCGATTTTCCGGGTTGTTACAATCTCCCCTACTTAAAAATTTTTCGTCTTCGAGAAGGAACGGAGCTGAAAGTTGTTTAACTAACCAACTCAACTTTCATTTTGGCGTTCATTCTTCAAGTTTTAAGTTTCTAAGAATTTCTAATTTCACAAAAAAATTGGCTAACACCCTAAATTTTCGAAAAATTTCTCCATAACCTCCTTTTTACGGGGAGACCTTTAAAACCGCAACTAGCCTCATAGGCCCCTCATCAATCCAAAAGAAAAGGCCAAGCGGCTAGCCAATCGGCTCATAAAATCATCCAAACCCAATAAATTAGTAAACATGTACCTATTTGTCGGGCATACAATTTTATTCCTTTTCTCTTGCCTCCTTGCTATGACCTGTTCACACACACACATATATATATATATATATATATGTACATGCATGCAGTTTTAAACAATTTTCAATTCAGTTCAATATTTGATTCAATTTGGCTTAATGGTTCAAATTTTTAATTAATCAAACCAATAATCAAACAACACAATCAGCAATCAATTAGTAGAATCACTTTTCAATCATATAACTTTTATATATAGTCAAAAATCATATTTTTAGTGCAAATCACAGCAATAAACACTAACTAAGTTTTGGTTCTCACACCAGTCAGTTGGAAATATACAGATATCCTACTTTCGAAACTTGAACATAAACTCTGATGATGAGTACTCAATCATCAGCATCATCTCCGGGCAATTAGAGTGTCATTCTATATCTATTTAGTATATTTGAGGCTTCGAATACACGTTAATTACGTGTATATTCAAAATCTCCATATACTCGATTGCCCAAAATTAATCTAAAATAAATATTCAAATATGTATAATATAATATATATTTTCAAAACAAAATTTGTTTTCATTTTGATTTTAAAAATAGTACTCTTCACACTCGTTCTAGGATACTACTGCTCCCATCTCTAACGAGTCATTCTCATTGGATATTACTAATCCAGTCTCTGATGAATTCTTTCGTTCGGTTCTATATGTCTTGTTCTCGAGCTCTGTAAACCAAAGCTCCAATACCAAATGTAGCGACCCGAACTTCCCCGTAAGGGAAATCCCGGATTGAGTTGAGGAGACGACAAATCAGAACACAAACAGAAGAACATTTCATTGCTTATTACAACAATTTACTTAGAGTACAAGAATATAACAGAGTATGAATAAATAATACACATTTGATAAACATCAGAGATTTACAAATTACAATGCAGCGGAAAATAATACAAAACACAACTGAAAGAAATACGCGGATACAGAGTGTTTCGAATATAGCTCCAGCCGTAAATCCAGGATCCTATGAATAAAATATCTACAAAACCAAAACTACTAGCTGCCCATGTGGAAAATAGGGGCACCTAGAGTTTAGGTTAAAACAATAAACTCCAGGTCAGTCATGTGACTAGTGTGAGAACTAAAACAGTTATTAGCTTGATTTTAAAGTTAGATAAATAAAGGGACCACGCCGTATAACACAGAACGGGTTTAACCCCAAGAATATTAGTGCATAAAACATACAGCGCAATGCTAAATAGAAAAATGAAGCTATTATAAGACTCAGGTCCCATCACACAATGCAACGCAAGCCGGAGGATAGAGTTTTTACCTTATAATAGCCAAAAATGCTTGATACGAGAAATTTATCTTTTATTATTACTATAAGTGAAGAAATCAACTTCAAATATAAATGTATCAATCATAGACGACATAAGTGTCCCATCCCACTATGTCGCCATACTAGGTTCTACAATCAAAACTGCACAATGTCGTATTGGAAGTTGGATTTCCATCGTGAACTAAGGCAAGGGATCGTCCTTACCGACTTCGAGACTCTCTAGCCCGAGCCTTAGGACACAGACTCAGGTGAGCCCTTAGGAGCGCCAGGGCCGGTCCACACATACGTTAGTGGATTGGTTATTCATGAACAATACGTTTCCCCACCCTATGGGGCGTAAATCCATCCATTGGCCCTGTAGTGACCGATATATCCGAGGTACCTTGCTTTCCATCATCCGCATAAGTAAAAATGTCTGGACTCCATACCATGACACCACTTCTAGCTAGAAAGAAACGCATGACCTCCCTGGGGTCCTTCTCCCGTTTCTGGTTCACACCGGGGTGTGAGGCTCGCGAATTAATGCTACACAAAGCTATGCTCTATTAAAGCCGTACTTTGATCATCAACCACAAGACTCTGCTTTTCAACAGGAGCCTTGATCATTTGCATCTCAGCATGCCACACAGTCAATCCATACCGTACCACTGATTTCTTCCGATATATAACCTCTAAGCTCATACGTCTTAGAGAAGGGTGTTAAGCAAGAGATTAAATTCTCCGCCACCAAACAAATATATATTTAGCTGAGATCAACGAATACAGTATAAAGGAATACAATGTCAGACACACTATCCATTTACAAGTCCGTTCTGGGTCTGAACGAAACCGGAGGCACCTTATTCCTCGTCCTATATGTCCAATACAGGAGAGAGGCCCTCGCATATCCGGTCGATCTCCAAGTACGTCTAGACGATCACCACTTATTACCTCGTCTTGGGTGTACAGCCCCATCAAGACATCAGTAATCATCCAAATGATGTGAAGACTTATGATCTTCAACCACCGTCTTCATCGTCGAATCAGTTATTCAGAATGGGTATAACCCCGGCCTTTCCGAGTAACCCGCGTATATTATAATCAAGTGATATAACCACACAACATACACCTCACTCCAATCCAAAATATTCTTTTATTCAAATATTCATATCTTTAGGGAAAGGTTCCCATTAATTTTATCAAAGATAAATTCTTTTAACTATATTCTTTAATCTTCCTTTGGATATCATTTCAAACCAAATTAAGGTTTATCCAAACTAGTCGGGATTAGCGAAGTAATCATTTGTTTTATTTCCCAATCCCAACCTATTCATCCCATGGAACAAAACTGGTAATACTCCATATCTAACACCATGGTGTTATCGGTAAAATTTAATTACTATATCTCGTTCAAATCTAATTAAAGATTTAGCTATCGCCTGGAGTAAAACTGGTGGTACTCCATTTTCGATCATTTTCTTGAATTGATAATTTTAATTATCACATTCACATTTCAATCTAATTAAAGATTCATTAAAACTCCATTTAGTTTTAATCTTCCCAAAAATCAATATTAATGATTATTCAACTTAGGAAATAAATCATGTCTCTAACTGGAATAACGACCAAGCCTTTTAAATTCCATATTTTTTAACAGTCTTCCTCCCCAGAAACTCACTTCGATTATTATCAAATCGAATTCCATTCCATTCCAATTTATTAAATTGGAAAACTTTACTTTGGAAAATCCCATTAAATCTTAATAAAAGATTTATATATTCCAAATCACATTTCACTGTTTATCCGGTTAAAGAACGAATGTCATTTAAAACACAGTTCACGATAAACCCAAAATCAACTTCCATTTCTAATTAAATGTTAATTAATTGGTAACTCTAATAATCTTAATTAAAAGATTTATTCTTTTCACATGGGGTTTAAGAACAGTGTTATTTAAGACGCCGTTCACGACAAACCCAAAATCCAATTCGATATCAAATACAAGGCTCTGAATAGAAATTATATCGGCTTATATTCAATATCAAATTCTGAAACCCACGGATATCGTATTGGGAATAAGGATATCTGTATCTCCAAATTCCCATAACAATATCAGTGAAATCACGGAATCCAATACTGAAATATTTCGAAGATTATTTCCATTCCAAACCATTCCAATTTATTTATTGGAAAGTTCTGGTTATGTTAAAACCATTTCAAATCCAATTTATTTATTTAAAAACATTAGATTATGATTCTAGTTAATAACTTGTTCATTTCGATAAAAATATATTTTTATCTTTCCAAATATGGAATTTTTATCCCAATTCTTTCCAAATCGTTTATTATGATTTTACACAAATTATTAATATTTTTAATAATTTATCAAGGCTCGTGTAGTCGATTTCCATAAACGGTCATCGAACTGCACTTACAGCGACCTTTTCCAAATTTGATTTGGACATAATTCCAAATCCAACCGTTAGATTTCAAATTTCTTATATTTGTTGGAAAGATCTTTTCGATATGAACCCAACTGTTCCGGTTTTAGGAGAATCCGATGGTCGTTTCTCCCGTAATGTCAATGCGAAGTAATGATCGAAATTCGCGAACGGTCGCTGCGCGATGCGTTCTATTCAGGCCATTTAATATATATTATATATATTTCATCGATTTCAATTTAAAACGTATTTTATAAATCGTTTTAAATTCGTTTTAAAAACGATTTCAACTTCATATTCAATTTTAAATAAAAATTGAATATTCCATATCATTAATATATAAATGATAATATTTTCAAAACATTAGATTTTGAAATCACTTTCCTTTCGATATTCATTACAAAAATGAATAAAATCGATATAAATATCGTTCACGTTAAAATGGCGCAAATCTAATCAACCCGGCTTCATATATTTCAATACGTTCGTGTCCATCCAAAATCGGACATCAAAATCATAATTTGATCGTTTACTGAATATTATTTTAAAATGTTCTTTATTTTAAAATATTCGTTCTTTCTGAATTGGAATCAGACCCAGTCAATTACCGTATAATGTTATTTATATGGATTTCATACAACACATGCACATAACAGCAATGATAAACAGTCAACCATCATCCAGAGTGCACCACACAACTGTATAAGCATTAAATATAAATAATTAACGCTTACAGCAGTCCGTCAACCGATCGATTGACATACAACTAAACAATTGTGACTAGTGTACATCAAATATCTTCCCAATACCCGTGTGGGGTTTCAATCAACAACCACATATTTTATTTGTGCAGTTGGGCGATGTGTAAAATTTATAGTCCCAATCAATATCAGTCAAATGGGTGTACATAAACAAATCGTCCGATTTGTAAATGAATATTTATTTTATTCAAATACACGTTAAAAAATATATTTTTAACTATAAACTATTTATTTCAACACATGAATATTTTATTTTCCATTCCACATCACAATCACAATCAATTTTCACAACACAATACAATCAAACAAGTCGTTCATGGTCTGTGGACGACGGTGTAAGGAGCTACTAAGCCCTGTCTACAACCTAGTATATATTTAACTAGAAAATAATTAGAGTGAGAAGGAGTTCTCACGGTCGATTTCCACTCTATCGGTTTTATTTCTGAATTTTCTGAACAGTTTGGATTTGAATTTGCCCGAATTCTTAACGTGTTCCAAATTGGACCTGGTTAGTCTTTTTGTGAAGATCTCGTCCCCACGATCGCAACGAATCTAGTTTCGCGCGATTTGGACCTCGTATGATAAAGTTATTGCGGTTTAAACATTAATGATTTCATTAAATTAATTAAGAGAATAATTAACCAAAAATTAAACCTCATCTTCCTCAAATCAGAACAGGCCAATGTGTTTTATCTCGGGTTCGAAAGCTTTTGCATAAAAACTACAGCACTTCACGACGATTGGCTTGCACCACCTGGACGGCCTTCGAGAGACGCGCTTGGGGACCCCACAATCATCCAACCCAGTGGCTTCTTGCTGGTAGAGTTCGACTGCGAACTGCGGTTGTTTGGGAGGCTGTTGCGGAGTAAATACTCAACGATTGAATGCACAATTTATAAGGATTTGAAGCTTGAGGAATTCTCTACAAAATCCTCAACAGGAGCTAGCAAGTGATTTCGTTGAGTGGATTAGCCGGAATCGAGGAGAGAAGTGGTGAAAAGGTTTCCGCCATTCGATAGTAGTAGGGAGAGAGAAAGCGGCCCCTTTTTCTGATTTTATTTAATGAATTATAAATTTCTGATTGGCCCCCACTATATATAATTCCAAAAATACTTGATTATTGCTACAAACTCCAAATCAAACCCAACGACTGTCGCCCCTAGCCAAATACCCCCATTCCGAACACAATGGGATATCTTTCGTAAGCTAATTTCACTGTTTCGATCTGTTTTTATTTAAATTAAAATATAAATCAATGAATATTGAATTTAATCGTATATTTTAATTTACCGGGGTCACATACTAACTCCAAAAATTCCCAAAAAATAAATCTAGCTATGTTTTGTTGATACGATCCTAACAAAACTAATTTCGCCAAATTTGGAGACCGTTTGAAAAATGATCATTTTCTGGTCGATCCAATTCAACGGAAATTGACAAAACACGTTTTCGTTTGCCACGCTCACATATTAATTCCAAAAATTATGAAAATTGGAATCTAGCAATAATTTGACATTCCGGATCCAACAAAAGCAGTTTCATCGAAAACAGAGGTCGTTTGGAAAATGGCTATTTTTAAGAGCTATATATTATATTAAAAAAATATAAATTCCACAGCGACTTTTCTGAATTTTAAACTGGACATATCTTACAATTTATATTATGAAATCTCAGATTATTACATTCTTTAGAAAGATATAACTAATCCAAATATTTCTTGTTTTGTCCAATTCTGACTTATATTGAATTCCGTATATTCATTTGAAATTAGAAATCAAATTTTCAAATTATCGCGCCATTTCAGGCTCGTTATATAATTAAAATAAATTTATTCGTTCTAACTTTGATTAAAATAAATTTTTCGTCGTTATTATTTAAAATAACTCATTTTAAATATTCAAAATCCATTAAAATTGCTAAAATAAAAAATTTAATTTCGATTTTTCAGGTTGTTACACTTTTGCACCGACCCCGCGCCACCTACAACCGCACCCATTCAACTGCACGCACAAACGGTGCTGCCTTTTCTCTCACCAATTCTCCCCTTACTCTCCACAAAATAGCACGCAAGACCCCTAGAACATCACGCACAAACCTTCCCTCACGCGCACCTCTTCTCTCTTGCATGAATTTGCTCTGAAAGCTTCTCTTACGGTATGTAGTATCCAAGTTTTGCCCATCCTTTTGACTATGGAAATGATCTTTCGAGAATCATGATTCATGCAAGTAAGGAACTACAGTATTCCAGTAGAGTTATGGTCGGAACGAGTATTCTTAAATGCCTTCCAATATGTTTGCATGTTTGGTAGGAATGAATTCATGTTGCTTGAACTAAGTGAGAGATGTGTAGTGGGAAAAAAAAAAATATCACACAAGGAGAAACCATCCCCATCACTTTTTGGTTCGCGTTGGCAAGACCAAACACCCTCTAATCACCCAAATTCTGCTGGGTTAAGTCTCGACCTTCCTCCGTGTTAAAGTCGAATGTGAGTTAAGAGATATTTATGTTTACACGTTGATTAGTCTGCGAAGAAGAAGTTGTGCGCGTCGTTAAAGTCGTACATGATCGTACGTCGATACAGAGCATTGACAGTGAAGATGTGGAGAGCAATTGGTGAGAACTCTAATTTAAATTATTATTTTAATCAGTGGAATTATAATTAGTTGGTAATTATAACTGGTTAACTTAAGTTATTAATTGGTTGTGGATGTTAATGGTTTCATCAAACGTTTGGATGGACGGTTACGCAGTTATAATACACCAAAACACAAAGCGTTATTGATTGTAACACTTTGCGCATAATAAAATTTGTTGTTCGAATTGTTGTGATTAATTCATATTTGTTTATACGGTTGATTGGTGAGGTTAACCCTGGTTGTATGAAATCACACACACCGTAGTTGTGGGTTTATGCAGATAATTAGTTTAAGTATTCCTTTCATGCAAATAACGATTTTATTACCAAAGTGAAGGATTCGAAAGTTTGAATTTAAATTAGACTTCTATTGTTTGATAATCTAAAATAATTAAATGATGTTCGTAAAAGACAACAATTTGAAAGAAACTAGTTTTGAAATTTAAAAGGGAACGTAATTTTGGATTATATTCGCAAATATTGGATTTATGCGAACACTTGATTTTGTAACGAGTTTTGGGAAAATAATCGAATGAGGTTTAAGAAAATATTATTTAGCTCGTCTTGATTTGAAATGAAAATTTAAGGGTTTGAAATAAGGACTTTTTTAAGTAAAGTTATTTTGGAACCAAGATGTAAATATAAAATATCATTTGGAATATATGATGAAAAATTTTAAAATTTTAAGTTATTGAGTTAAAATTTAATTTAAAAAGGATTTGAGTTAATTTATGTTAATCGTTAAATAGTCCAAACTGAACGCATCGCGTAGCGACAGTTCGTTAATAACGATTATAATTTTCAAATGATTTAACTTGAACATTTTAAATCGGATTGATGTGAAAGAAGAAACATCAAAATGTTAGTAATAATATTTTTTGAATAGAAAAGAAATTTTCAAATTCTAATGTACGGTTTTCAAGATATGTTTAAAATAAAATTGGAAAAGGTCGCTATACGTGCAGTTCGACGACCGCAAGGTAAAATCGAATAAAATGGACTTATATAAATTATTAAAAATTTGGTAAATTTATGATAAATCATATTTGATTATTTAAAAGTGATGAAAGTTGAAATATTTGAAATTTTGAACAATTTTGAATCTATTTTATCTAAATAGCCATTTCAGCACCTCTAGTAGTGCATTTAACGCTTTTATAAGTTGTTCTTTGAAAATGGTTTGGTTTTAAAAAAAATTAACCTTGAATTATTGTTTAAGGCTATGGAAAGAGTTTGTTAAATATTTTGAAACGTTTTAAAGATCTAAAATTATTTCGTATGAAATTCATTTAAATAGTAATGATTTTAAGTAAAATATTGGAAGTTTGAAACGAAAAGGAATGAGCTTGGTTAAAGTTAACCGAATATTGAATATGAGAAGAAATTATAAATTATTATGGAAATCTAATATTTGTTTGAGTTGTAAATTGATGTCTAATAATAAGTCGATTAAAATCTATCTGAAATATCAGTTGGCGGAATTATCGTAAATGGAATTTAAACCGATTAAATTTTGGTAATTTGAAAACTTATGAAGGGATAATCACATATAAAAGAAATAAGTTTGAAATATAAGATTGGGAAAATGAATATTGAATTTCAAGGAAAGATAAGGCAATAATGGGGTTTATGGAAACTGAAATAAATCCAACCTTGATTATAAGTGAATTAATAACAATTGGGAAGGAGACTTAAATTGGAAATCCGAAATGATTCATAACTATTGTTTTAAAATACGCTTATTACTTGGAAAGACTAGGATCGAATATATGTTTGAAAACCATTCCAAGTAATAATTCGACGTTATAAAGGAAGTGAAGACTTGGAAATCGGTAAGTGAAGACCGAGAATCTTCGAATAGTTTAGATTGATTACTAATGTCTCGATTGGCCCGATCACCCAATACGAAGTTATAAGTGGCATGAGGTCTGGATATATTTGGAGATTTTCGGCTTGTTGTTCCGTTCAAACCTAGAATGGACCCGTATGGATTGTGTGTCTAACATCGAAATTAACTGCGTAGCGCTGATTTCTGTTAATATATATCGGATTTGTGGCAATAAATTATTCTCATCTCTAAGACACATGAAATTAAGGGTTATGTACTGATAGAAATCAGTGACATGTCATGAATTGTCAATGTGGCATACTCGAGTTATGAAATGAGCTAGTGATGATCAAAGCATGACTTATTGAAGCGTAGATTTGTGTATGTCATGACATCGACGAACCTCACACCCCGGATTGATGGTAAACTGGCGGTTAGGTGGTATACATAATCTCTAGTGAAAATCGAAAGCTGCGGCGGTAGATCTACCTCGAAACCTGAGGAAATAAAGTATATGCGGTGTCCGATGTCTAGTTGAAAACCAGGATATATACTTCACGCTCTGTATTCGGTGTCCATGTCTGGATGTTAACCGGGAGATATTTAGCTTCTTGTCCTCGATTTACCTTTCATGTCATGAACCATCATGTTGGAAAACCCAATAACTAATACGAGCCATTCGATTTGTCTGTAAACTATGTATGTGAGCTTAGCTACTTTGCTTGCTAAGATTAATATAGTTATTTGTGAAATGGTTTTCGACACTATGCACTAATGATAATATTAAAAGAGGATTTTCACATATTAAAGCATTATTGGTTATCATAAGACAAACTCGCCCATCTGGTGTGCGTTTGCATAGTGTGATATAGGACGAGCTTATGATAGCTTCATTTTCCAAAGTCATTACACGGGAATTCACATGGAGTAAACTCGTTCCGTATTAGTGGCGTGGTCCGGTGAAATTTCCCAACTTTAAAATAAACCCAAAATAATAACTGTTTTGAGTTCTCATGCCAGTCCCATGACTGACCTGGAGTTTATTGTTCCAACCAAAACTCTGGGTGCCCATAAATTTTGCACGTGCAGCTAGTAGTTTAGTTTGCAGGTTTAGTCTTTTGAGCTGGATTTAGATTTGGAGATAGAGTTTGTTTGGGTTTTACTTCTTCCGCTGTGAGCTATTCGCTTCCGCAGAGTTTGTATTATACTCTGATTCATTGTAACTCTATTATAAAATATTTTGCAATGAAATAAAAAGTTTTGTTACTAGTATTCAAATATGTTAGTACCCATAACCATCCGTCTTTATGAATGATTTAATTGGTTTAATTATCGGCGAGAATCGAGTAAAAAGGCGGGTCATAACAAGTAAACAGGAGAAAATCACCTGGGTGTGTCCCTGGACCCATCCAATCAAGAAACCCTAATTTTCTCTATTTTGCAATTAAATCGCTAAAAAATGTGGGTATAATTGCAAAAGGAGAAGATCAGGGGCTTCTGCGTGGCTAGATCCAAGGGAACACCCTGATTTCGACCCAGGTGATCTGAACCCGAAGTAAATGCTTTATAATGTTGAAATAGCCTGCATTTTACAAATATTCCGTTCCAATCTAAAGCCAAAGCAGATGATTGTTAAAAGGACTCCAATATTGGATAAGGGAGAGTTAATTTTAAGGGGACTCCTTCTTATTTGTAATTTGTTAAGGGGGATTGTATATAAAAAAATAAAAACAAAAATACCCTTGCCTATCTTTTTATTTGTAATCTTCAGCACATACGTTCTCAACGTCATTTATAAATATTCGACCAGAATTTACGATAATTCAAATTCAACCATCCAATTCCAATACAATATTTTTTTTACTTACTTGATCCAATGACTTTTGATCACCCACACAACTTTCCTGTGTCTTCATTACTTTAACTATATCAATTTTTTTTATTTATTATCCACCATTAAAATGTACTCATTAATTACGTTTCAGGTTTTAAGGTTACATCAATAAGGATTATAGGATTAATATTGAAAATTTTATTAATATGTTTACGAGGAGGCTAATTTATTTTAACCAATCTTAACGATTTTACAATAAATTGAAAATGATACTCCCTTTAATCAAAAGTGGAGTCCCTTTAGTAATCCCCAAAAGTTTTATTTGAAACAATGAACACGTATTAAAAACTTTGCATAGTATGTCAAACTTATTTGGCATAAGCATCCATTATAAGTGAAATCTTACTAGATGTACATTAATTTTGTGGAGACTTTGGTAAATTTGTTTAAGAAAAAAAATAAAAATTGTGAACTCTTAATGTGCACTTAAAGCCTTCACATATATGGAATGAGGTTTATTTCTTTATTTTCTTTTCACGCGAAGTCAAAAACTTTATGGTTTACACTTCCGTTGATTCTTCAAATTACTTAATTAAAACACTTATATATGGTTAGGTGTCGACAAATAAATTGAAAACAATGATATTTTTGGTACTTTTAAAACACTACGGATGTTTATAAGCATGATATTTCTCCAAATATAAGAAGTAATGCATTAATTTTGAAAGTTAATAAAAATTTCAAACTTTAACATAGGTATCATTACTTAATGAATTTTCACATTGATTTCTCTATGATAATAGTGAAATTAACTAACCTTAATTTTACTTTACATTAAAATATACATATCTATAATTAATGGTATAGAAAGTATTAATGAGGTTCTATGCAGCTAAAGCGGTAGTGGTCAAGGTCATTTCAACTAAATTCAAGGCATTAAATGATTCAAGTTTTAGTCGATTCCTTAACAGTTAAACAGACATTTATATAACTTCTTGTTGATGTTTATATGCTTATTGCAATTTTATGTTGCTGGCTCACATTAGATAAAGTCAGGGTTGAAAATCAAAGGAAATTTGAAAATCTAGAACAGGTGAATACAAAATTCATTTAAAGTTGTATTAAAGTGTAAACTAATGTACCATTTTGAGCTGCTACACAAAAATGTGAACCAACTAAAGCATATCAACATTTAATAGTTCGACAAAAACTAAAGTGATACTTGTGTAGATATATTCTATTATATATGAAGTTCAATCTCTTAGAATTTATTTCCTATCTCTTATTCACTCTCTATCCAAATATTGAAATCTCCTTCGGTCCAATGAACTTTTACGCATGATGCCTTAATATATTCTCAACTTTTCCTCGTTTTAAATTAAATTTATTATTTGATGTTCAAATCTTTTGCATTTCAAATCTCTTTCCTTTTCTCTTAAATTCATTAATAATTACATTCGTCACTTTATTATGATTATCCTTGTCAAAAAAATCAACTGTCTTCCCATATTCATTTACTTAATTATTGTAAAAGAAAACATATTACAATTTAGGGGTAGTTTGGTTAATTCCCCAGTAAGTTTTAAAATACGTAAAATATCCTTACTAAAAAGTAAATAAATTAGGTCCTCTTTTTTGAAAATCATCAAAACACATTAGAAAACAATGTTAAGAATCACAAAATTTCAAAACATATTTCAGTTTATATTTATCTTTGTATTTATATCTAGAAAAATAATTTTTTTTGATAAAGAATGGAAAAACAAAAACAGTAAGCTATAATAATAATTGCAAAAATGTATGCAATGAATCAAAAATTGTTAATATACAAGCAACTAAATTCAATAGTTGTATAATTTTATGCAATTATTTGATGAATAACTATAGATATTTTTGCATTCGTTCAAAACATGCCACTTTATGTGAAAAATGCAGATTAATTTGCGAATTTGTAGAATAATCGCTTACATTTCTGCAATTTTTTTCGACATGAGCAAGTCTTGGCTTATCAAGTGGAAATTTGGGAATGTGTCTGCAGTGTTAAGTGAATATTTGTCTCTATTTCTGCAATATTTCTCAACAAATTCAGACAACTTTTCACTTGTTTGTTGGTTTTATCAAGTTGCCTAGTTTTAATATTTAGAATTTTTTTTCTTTTTAGACAATGAAACCAAAAAAGACAAAAAGAATTTGGAACAATAAACTAAATCTGGGGACATGCTTTATAAGTGAAGTTTACATAGTAGTGCGCACTGTATTATGTTTGGTTTAGGTATGTGCAACCAATACTCACTATAATTTAATGTCTTATTTATCATAAAATATAAGGGCGTATACTCATGCCACCTTGATTCGATAAGCAATTTCTAATTATCCCTTTGATTTTATTCCTAGTCACTATATATCTAGCAATTTTATTTTATATTTGTTTGTACTTTTTTTCATACTCATTCTAAATACATACCCATGAAGTTCTTCTTAATTTAGGGAAAACTTTAGTGTTTTGGTATTTCCGTAATTTCTTCAATTTTCATCTTTCATTCTTAATTTCTAACTGTGAGAATGTTACGTTAGGTTTATGATTCATTGCTTTTAATTTTGAAAAACGTAAATTTTGATGTGAGTTGATGTAACAACCCGGATTTTCAGAACCAATTTAAAATTTTTATTTTAGCTATTTTGATGGATTTTGGAAATTTAAAATGATTTATTTTAAATAATAACGACTAAAAATTTATTTTAAATCGAAGTGTGAACGAATAAATTTATTTTAATTATAAAACGAACTCGAAATGGCGCGGCAGTTTGAAAATTCGATTTTATACTTCAATTGAATATACAGAATTCAATATAAGTAGGAATTGGACGAAACAAGAAATATTTGAATATGTTTAATAATATCTCTCTAACGAATGTGAAAAACTAAGATTTCGAATTATAAATTAAAAGTTATGTCCAGTTTAAAATTCAGAAAAGCCGCTATGGAATTTATATATATTTTATATAATATATAGCCCTTAAAAATAGTCATTTTGTAAACGACCTCCGTTTTCGACGAAACCACTTTTGTTGGATCCGGAATGTCAAATTATTGCTAGAATCCAATTTTCATGATTTTTGGAATTAATATGTGAGCGTGACAAAAGAAAACGTGGTTTGCTAATTTTAGTTGAATTGGATCGACTAGAAAATGGCCATTTTTCAAACGATCTCCAAATTTGACGAAATTAGTTTTGTTAGGACCATATCCTCAAAGCATAGGTAGATTTATTTTTCTGTAATTTTTGGAGTCAGTATGTGTGTGATGACCCGAAAGTTCCCATCCTTTGAATCGACCATAAACCACACAGGCCTAATCCAAAAATCGGAAATCCTCGAATACATCAACTTTGGGTATACAACAACACCAGAACAAATAACAGAAGACTTTTATTACATCATAATAACGTAACATCAGAGTACAGAATATCAGAGTACATCGAATTTAAATTACAGCGGAAGATAAAATTTACAAAAAGTATAATACAATGCAGTGCAGCGGAAATAAAATAACTAAGCAATGGACACAGCTTTAAGCTTCAATCCAGAATCCTGCTCGTGAGATAAACCTGTAGACAAACTACTCGACTGCCCGTGTGGAAAAGAGGGTACCCGAGTTTGCAAAGGTGGAAACAAACAACGGGTCAGTCGTGGGACTGGTGTGAGAATTCTTAACTAATTTAACTAATAGTAATAAGGCAAATCCAAGGACCACGCCGCTAACGCGGAACGGGTTTACTCCAATGGATTGCTGTGCATAACAGTAAAGTAAATCGTCAAATAACGCAATGCTTTTTAGAAAAATGGAATCACCATAAGACTCAGGTCCCATCACACAATGCAACGCACACCAGAGGATAAAGTTTTACCTTATGGTGATTAAAAGATGATAAATACGTAAAAACGATAATATTATTAGTGTGTATATGTTTTAAAACATTTCAATCATAATGTATCAATCCTAGGAAGCATAGGTACCCATATATTATGCCTCCGTACTAGTAATACAATCAAGTCCGTAAGGGTCGTATTGGAAATTTGGATTTCCATCATGAGTCAAGGCTAGAGCGGAGCTCCTTACCGATTCGAGACACTCTAGCTAATGTCTCAGGATCCCCCGCAGTGAACCCTTGGAAATAGCAGGGTCGGTCCACAAATACAGCTTAGCGGATTAGTTATACCTGAACAAACGTTTCCCGGTCCTATAGGACCTAATATCCGAGGCCTCGTCATCCATCATCCACATAAGTAAAATGTCGGGCCGTGTAAAAACCCAAACACCACTTCTAGCTAGAAAGAAACGTGCTGCTCTCCCTGCGTTCCCTTCGCCCGTTTTAGACTCAACCGGGTTGTGAGGCTCGTGAAGTAACGTTATAACCACAAGGCCTGCTTTTCAACAAAGCCTTGATCATCTTCATCTTAGCGTGCCACATTGTCAATCCATATCATACCATCGATCATCCATCAATATATAAGCGGGTGTTAAGTAAAGAATAAATTCTCCACCACCAATCATTTATATATTAACAGAAAATCAATAACATGATATTTAACGGAGTATGATGTCGGACACACAATCCATTTAAGCTTATGCTCTGGGTCTGAGCGAAAGCCAAATCCGTCGATCTCCAAATGCGTTTGGACGATCATTACCAAATATCTTGCCTTGGGAGGCCAGTCCCAATTCAAGCTACCAGTCATCATCATCCCAACGATATGAAAACCTTCGGTCTTCAACCACCGCCTTCATCTTCGACTCTTGATCGTCGTGACGATTATTCAGAATGGGTTAAACTCGGTCTTTCTGAACAACTCGCGTATTTTGTGATTTAAAAATCAAATGCTACAAAATCACACCAACGCCGCATTCCAACACAGAATATTCTTTTAATAAGATATTAATATTAAAAGAACCTTATTAATTTTATCAAAGATAAACTTTGAAAATAAAATCTTAAATCTTCCTTAAAAGATTTATTTAAACTCCAGTTTTGATTTGATATCAAAAATCATTATTACGAGATCATTCCTTTTAAGGAATAAATCTTGTCTTAAACAGGTTAAAGAACTAGTGTCCTTTAAAACACAGTTTACGATAAACCCGCAAATCAATTTCTAAAATATGGAATTCCATAGAAACCAAATCAATACATAATCGACATAAATTTCTATATCAGACTAATAATATAAATGGAATAACGGCAATGCCTCTTAAATTCCATATATAATATCGGTCTTCCTTTACAGAAACTCATCTTAATTATTACCAATCGAATTTCCACTAAATTTCAATTTAATACAAGTGCGAACCCGTGCTTCGCACATGGATGTGACCAAATTTCTGTTGTGTAAGTTTCCGTTTTCCCTAAGAAAGGGGAAAGTGGGTTGTTGCTCCTATGAAAATCAAAATTCTACTATTGAAGAAATAGTAAATTGGTCATCGTTCTGTAGTAAACAGAGTATGTAAGTGCATAAAAAAATAGGAATGCTACAAATTTTTTCAATCAATTTTTAGTCACCAATTTCTAGGATTGTTAAAAATTATTGAACGAACAAAAGTTCAAATTGAGTCCATTACATTAACAACTTCTCACATTAGGTGATGTAAATACTATAATGAAGAAAAAAAATCACGTTTCAAATGGTTGATAAGGTGCTAAACTAAATTCAATTAACAATGCAAATACAGTTTGTGGAACAAAATAACACGTGTATCTATACACAGACACATACATATAAGGTTACAATGATTTCTTGTTGGATGACTTCTAAAATAAACATTCATTACAAACAATTATATGTTGGTGAAGCCAACCATTTACAGTATATAGTATTATAGCTACTTACGATCTCTGCTCAGTTAAGCCTATATCACTTTTCCCTAACTGGTGCTTTTTTTAGTTAACAATTATGTTGACTTTTATTACCATTTACAAATAATGTTTCAGTCAAAAATATTGCAAACTTGCTTCCATACGCAAGACATATTACAATTGTTTGGTTACGGACTACTTGCATTTTCAGTAATTCTGCGACAGACCAAAAACCTCACCATCATCATTCATTCCACAGTTTCTCAGCTTGAGGCTTAAGCTCAAAACTTCAGTCCCCACCATTCACCGCTTTGTTAATAAAAGAAACTCTCTTGCACCCCCATATTCCATGTTTGAAATATTAAGTGGTCCATCCACAATTTCGCTTATATATGATTGCTCCAGCTTCCTTATCGTCGGCTGTGATAGCTGCCACCATGGAGACATTGTGTATTTTTCGGTCACAAAATTCTTCATCTGCAATCCAGAAACTCAGGGAAAGGGTTTTACACATCGTTGGTGATGGTTGTTACAAGAATTACAAAATCTTTTACATCTACACATCATCTTGATTTCATCATAGTACTTCGTATTTTTCCCTAACATATACAATTCATCTTCTAAACAAAGGTAAATCACTTATCAATCCTAACAAATAACAAATGACTTTCAACGTAACGGCCATCTATCATTTGTAATCTTCATTTACTCTTCACCACCAAGAAATGAAACTGCCACAAAATCTTTAGAACCACCAATAATATGCAATCACCCTGTAATGAAAAAGCATTATACAGTGTTATAATAATTAGCAATTAGATATGAAACCCAGGGTACCCACATATAACCAACCAATTGTGAGCTTTACCATGTACGAATATCTAAGCATGTCATTTGTGATTACTAATCACCTCAACTACTTAGCAATACAATCATAATCATTTCCAACCAATAAAAAGCCAATATTAGAATAAATGAGAAAATAACACCGTTATTTAATTCAAAATCACAGGAAGATATACAGAAAAGATTAGTTTTTATTTTTCATTTTACAGATTGTACAATTTAAAATATGAAAAATAAAATAAAAAATCTTTTCAATAACAAATTACCAACCAAGTAAGAACATCAATGAAACATTATAATGATATACGGAGAAAACTCATCTTAGCTTTTTAAATCCATACCAGAACAGGCTTTTAGCTGGAAGATATGCAAGTTGACAAACACTTCACACAATCATCCACATCAATCATTGCTTTACCAAATAAAAAATGATAGTAAGGCCCCGTTCGGGAGCAAATTTTGCTTCGTTATGTGAATGGATGCGTCCGTTTCAAAACAGGGCAAAATGCTCTGTTTCCTCACCGCACCAAATTCGAGTTGTTAGCCCCCAACGCAGCTCCGCTTGGGTTAATTAGGGTAGTTAATCAAGTTTTAGTGTTAAATTTAGTGTTCTATAAATTTTAAAATTAATAACTTATGCAAATGAGATCCGTTTGAGACGTGTTTTTTGCGTTGCGATCGTGTCGAAGTGCTCTACGTAATGGAGTTGGTTTGAACTGAATTGGAGTAATTTATAATTTTTCTATTCTACTAAACCCCCGTTAACATTCTTCGCTCAAATGGTCCACTTAACGCGCCAAACGCATTCTCCGCTAACTTCAATTCTCCGTTATAATACCCTACTGAAATACTCCGCTATAATTCTCTGCTTCCACTTGCGCCAAACACACCATAACTTGGATCTACTGCAGGCTAAATAAAACTGACATAAAATCAAAATTGACGTGAGAAACAATTCATTAGTGATAAATTTGTCAAAGGGTGAACCTCCCAGTAAAGCCAAGATAGTATTTGCTCGCTGGATGTTAAATTTATTACTTGATCTAAGGCATAGCTTTAGATTTACAACACTTATGTTGCCTAATAACTAATCAGTTGAGTTATATGCAATTCCGACTATAAAAATCATTATGGAGGTCTAGTTCATTTGCAATGTTGTATCTTTTATGTTCGGATCCTCAAAACAGAATGCACAATAATCAGTCCATCAAGTTCTACGCTTGGGGCAGCTGCAAAGAATATACATGTGACAAATCATAAAAATCAAGAGTCAATAATAATTTTCAACATTTCATCACGGTAGTCCTTTGTCCCAAATACGCACTAAATATGATATTCCAAGAAGGCTTGAACTGAAATACTCATATTCAGCTGCATAACCCTTAATAATTTAGTGATTTCTTCTTAAAAATCAAACCACTTAAAAAATAGAACTAAAAAATGCTGGTGTTCCTTTAATAAAATAGCTTACAGGCTCATACATGCAAGGCCATAATGAACAAATCACTCAGCATCAACATGTAATGCAACAATCTCATCAACATAACAGCTTCTGTAAGCAGTATTAGTCGTCATTACATAAAATCTCTCCCTTTTTCTATGCTTCTTCTCTAGGACTGTTGCCAAACTTAGTTGAATCATTCAAAAGTTCATCGGGAAATTGATAAATAGAAAGATAAAATCTATGTAACTTCAGAATGAAGCAAAAACTATATATAAAACAAAATTACGATTTGTAGGAGGTTTACCTATAAGGCGATTTTCAAAAAATTATTGGAGTGGAAGAAATCTAATGTACTTAAAAATTCATAATTTGGCACAAATTCCATTGGATCATTCTACTTCTCCAAGAATAATGAGTAAGCACAGGAATTTAACAAATCAATAGAAGAAAGAAGAAAATTGCTAGTGGAAAATGAATAAGCAGACCTTAACACATAATTTTGCATCAACGATAACATTTTATCAAAAGAGAATAGTTTAGAAACATCAGTATCCATATAAATAGTGGTGACTCAATGTAAGTAGTGTTGGGCAATAATTTGGGTGATCTATTTTTTTTTCTAGTAATGTCGTATGAAATACAAAGAGAGCGCTTTACATTGTTCTGTTTCTAGTCTTTTCGATATAATTATGTTATATTTTTTGAGTTTCGATGTTGTCGAAAAGTATTGAACGAATTATTTCCAACGAACTATGAAGAAGCACTGAAAATTTGAATAAGTATACCAGTCTTCCTAATATGAATATTGAATAGGAATTTTCTTTAGGAAAATAAAATAGTGAAATTTCAAAATGATTAGAAAATTCCAAAAAAGTCAAGGAAGTCCATAAAGTATGAAAAAGAATTTGAACTTAATAAGTAAGACTCAACAAAACACAAACTAAAATTAAAAAATGAATAAATAAAAGTCCAACAGAAAATTCCAGCAAAGCATATAAAATTCAAAGTGAAAAGAAGAAGTTGAAAATTAACTTTAAATTTGGAATACATAAAAAAGGGAAAATTCAAAAAATGCTCACAGAGAAAAAAAAATATAAGCACAAGTTCAATAAATTGAATGAAAAGATGTCTCTTTTTAAAAGAAATTGAACAACTTGCATGAAGATTATTGGAATATTGAAGTATCTAAATATAAGAGCAAAAAAAATTATCCAAAAAACATTAAAATCAGAAAAAAAATTGAAAGAAGTCGGAAGAAACCCAAGATATTGAAAAAAAAAGACCTTAAATGAGTCTTATAACATGAAAACAAAAATATAACCAAAAGATAAGCAAGTTTTCAGTAAATAAGTTATATTGAGAATTCTTAAAAGATGTATGAAATAAATTTAAAAAAATGACGAAACCAAAAATAGTAAAAAGAAGAATTCGAAAAATTGAAATAACTTAAAAAGGTTTAAAAAAAAGTTCGAAACAAAACAGAAGAAAAAAACATAAGAACATGAAGAGAAAGGATATCTGAATCATTATTTTCCAACAATTTTATTCTTTTATAAGTTTGGTATATTATTTTTTTGAAAAAGATATATTATTTCACATCATATGAATTTATTTAACGTACTTCTCGAAATAACTTGAATTTACCAATAAATTTAATATTTCAAAAATGTAAAAATAAGTTTTCAACTTATTTAATTCTTGTAGAGTTTTTGATGTTCCGGAACCCTATATGAATTTGCAAACTTTTCTGATTTTTTTTCTTCTTTGATTACTCTGTCTATTCTAAAGTTATTTTAATAAAAAAAATCCTAATTTTTCTGGATTTTTATTTTCTTAATGTTTAATCTATCTTAAGTTTTTTTTGAAGTTATGTGAATTTCAGTTTTTTGAATTTTCAAAGCTAAATTTTGAAACTTTCCTTTTTTCCACTTCTTCGAATATAATATTTTCAGGTTTTCACCTTCTATCTAGTTTTCGGATATCTATATTTATTAAAAGTATTTAAATATTTTGATTTCATTAATCTTATTAGTAGTGGAGTGCTCGAGATAAATGGGTAACTGGAGCCCATTGGTTTTCATTGGTGGCAGCGTCCCGTGTGAAACTTAGACACTGATGGATTATTAGATGGGAGGCAAAGACGTTTTTATCTAGAAATACCAATTGAAAACATTTTTATTTCACACACTACTAATGCATCAATTATGAGCCAATATACTATTTTCCTATAATCCAAATACAGTAATATTTCGGCTATAAACAAAATACATAGTTTTAAAATACATAAAATTCCAAAATGTCAACTGGATTCAGTTCACAATAATGGTAGGCATATCCATACTAAAGAAAACACAAGATTACACCAATGTAGAAGTGAATCGTGCTATGCATGAGGATTGTGATTATATTTATTTTCTAATTATTTTATTTTTTAGAAATAATGGTGGTAATTAACTTGCCTTGATCTTTTCATTGAATTCATTTTCTAAGAAGAAGGCTTCTATACGGTAACTAACATTTTTCTTTTGATCAACTTTTTTATATAATATATATTGGACTGTGTTTTAGTCCATGTATGATATAACCTAACAAACTATTTATATAAATACGGTCATTAATATATGACAATTAAAATGAAGCGTTATTTTGAACTTTACTTCATTATGAGCAACAACAGGAAAACGAACAGCTATAAACTGAAGATGGAAATTGATCAAATGATGAAAAACTCATCATTTACTTAAGAACACAGATATACAATACATAGCTTTTACTACTTGAGGCATCTTACGTTTAAATTTCTCGTAAGTTGTATTTCAGTTATAGCCTGAATTGTGATAACATTAATAAGAAAAACAAAATACATTGAGAGCGGAGGCTTGTAGAAGAGAAAGCTCTTAGCCCTAAAATAACACAAGAGGCCTTTATATATAGGCAAAACACAAATAAGGGAAAGACTATACTACCCTTTTATTATAAACTATGCTAACATCCCCCCTCAAACTCATGATGCGACAGCAATGCGCATCGGGAGTTTGTCAGTCAAAAACCGAAAGCGCGAAGCTGACAAAGACTTAGTAAACAAATCCGCAAGTTGCAAGGAGGAAGAGACAAATGGCAATGTCAATGTGCCATTCTGAAGGTGGTGACGAGTAATGTGGCAGTCAATCTCAATATGCTTGGTTCTTTCGTGAAAAGCGGAGTTATGAGCAATTTGAATAGCACTCTTATTATCACAATGCAAAGGAGTTGGTTGCTGCAAGAAAACACCCATATCTGCAAGCAACCATCGCAGCCAAACAATTTCACAAGTAGTAGAAGCCATAGCACAGTATTCAGCCTCTGTTGAAGACCGAGATATAACATCCTGCTTCTTACTTTTCCAAGAGATCAAAGAATCACCTAGAAAAATACAAAACCCAGTAGTGGATTTGCGATCAGTAGGATCACCAGCCCAATCTGCATCAGAGTAAGCACATAACTCTAAAGATGAAGTGGAAGAAAGTAAAAGAGTCAGAAACTGAGTGCCACGAAGATATCTCAAAATGCGAATAACAGCAGCCCAATGAACCGTAGTAGGAGAAGTAACAAACTGACTGACTATGTGAACAACATATGCAATGTCAGGGCGAGTGATAGTGAGATAGACCAAACTTCCAACAACCGTTCTATAAAGATTAGGATCTGGCAATGGAGATCCATCATAAATAGAGTATCGAGCATTGAGCTCAATTGGAGTATCAACAGTCTTATTATCTGAGAGACGAGCACGCTCAAAAATGTCAGAAATATACTTAGATTGAGAAAGAAGATAACCTTTTGGAGAAGAAGCAACTTCAATACCCAAGAAGTAACGAAGGGGACCCAAGTCTTTCATAGCAAAACTTCGAGTCAACTCAGATTTCAACAAATTAATCCCAACAACATCATCACCTGTAATAATCATATCATCAACATAAAGAGAAAGCAAAATTCGACCAGCCGAGGTACACTTGACAAACAAAGCAGAATCATGGTTACTCAGGCAAAAACCAAGAGAAGTAATCACAGTAGAGAATTTTTCAAACCAAGCACGAGGAGCCTGTTTGAGACCATAAAGAGCTTTTCCAAGTTTGCAGACTTCACCAGGTTGATGATCAACACCAGGAGGAGGAACCATATAGACTTCTTCATGAAGATCTCCATTCAAAAAGGCATTTTTAACATCCATTTGAGTAATATTCCAGTGTCTAACAGAAGCAACCGCAATAAGAGTTTGAACTGTAGTCATTTTTGCAACAGGAGAAAAAGTCTCTTCATAATCCATACCATATTCCTGAGAATAACCTTTAGCAACCAAGCGCGCTTTATATCTTTCAACAGATCCATCAGCTTTAGTTTTAATCTTATAGATCCAACGAGAACCAATAGCACGTTTTCCTGTAGGAAGGGGTGCCAAATCCCAAGTATGAGTTTGATGAAGAGCAGTCAGCTCCTCAGCCATAGCACGCTGCCAAAGAGGATCACGAACCGCATCTTTGAAAGATAAAGGTTCGGAGAGACATTGTATAGAAGCAAGAAATGAGGAAAATGAACTGGAAAGACATGAATATTCAAAATCAGGTCTTCTAGTAGACTGACGGTTTCGGATAGGATATCGACGTTCACTAGTATCTGCTGTCTCAGAAGATGGTTGGGTAGTTGGGGAGTCAATAGAAGTGTCTGGATTTGCAGCAGGAGGAAGCTCTTCATCATCCGTAGTGAAAGGATCAATATGAACAAGATCAAACATAGATACATTGTGAGAACAGTCAGGAATTGTAAAATAAGGAATATGTTCAAGAAAAACAACATGACGAGAAACATATAACTTATGACTAACAGGATCAAAACAACGATATCCTTTTTGTCCTGCACCATGACCAAGAAAAACACATATAGCAGACCGTGAAGTTAGCTTACTCCGTTGGACATGAGGAAGAAGTACAAAGCATGTGGAACCAAAAACACGAAGAGAAGAATAATCTGGTGGACAGCCATACAACTTCTCATAGGGAGACAAATCAGAATTATGAGAAGTAGGAATTCTATTAATCAAATAAACAGAGGTAAGAGCTGCCTCTCCCCAAAATTCACTTGGAACACTAGCAGACAGTAAAAGAGATCTAGCAGTCTCAAGTATATGTCTATGTTTCCTTTCAGCAACCCCATTTTGTTCAGGAGTATCAGTGCAAGAAGTCTGATAAATTGTGCCGTCTAAAGTAAGAAGTTCTTTAAAAGCATGAGAAGTATATTCTCCCCCTAAGTCACATCTGAAACATTTAATAACAGCTCCATGCTGAGTTTTAATAAGAGATCGAAACTCATTATAGATGCCAAAAAATTCTGAGCGACGTTTCATAAGATAAATCCAACAATAACGAGTGCAGTCATCAATAAAAGATACATAATAACGTGAGCCTCCCTTTGTACAAACAGGAGAGGGTCCCCAAACATCAGAGTGAATAAGATCAAAAGGTGCAGTAGAAAATGTATTACTTTGAGGAAAAGGCAAAGCAGAAAATTTTGCAAGTTTACAACCACTACAATCAGAAATGTCGTGAGTTTTCAATTCTCCTAATACTCCCGTAGACGCTAAGAATTGTAATCGAGACTTAGAAACATGACCCAAACGAGAATGCCACAAATAAAACATAGAAGATGACTGACTCAAACGAAAAGACGAAGCATCTACACCAGGAACAGAAGCTGCAATCTCTAAAATCTTAGGATCTTTGAGCTGATCCAATACATAAAGTCCTCCTTCTCTACGGCCGGTCCCAATCACTTTCTGAGACTTTGGATCCTGAACATAACATGCAGAAGAAGAAAAAGAAACCAAGTAGCCATTATCACAAATTTGACCAATAGAAGCAAGATTTAATGCAAGTTTAGGAATATGATAGACATTAGATAGGGTCAAAGAAGGTGTAATAACTGAACCAACACCTTGCACATGCATAGATGTACCACTAGCACTCATGACAGGCACAGAAACTTTATGAGCCAAAGAAGTGAAAGAGGACAAATTTGGTGACATATGATTTGAAGCGCCTGAATCTAAAATCCAGGTAGAAGAAGATATACTTGATGAATTAGATGACAAACCTTGTTGAGGTGTAGCTGACATAGTATGCGGCTGAGATGCAAGGAATTTCTGAAATTGTTCAATCATTGATGAATCTAAAGAAGGAGCTTTAAGAGCATTATGAGGGCGAGGAAGAAGTGGAGTTCCATTATTAGGGATTGATGGTCGAAAATTCAATTGGTGAGGCTGCTATAGGGCTGCTGCTGCTTTCCTTTCTTTGGACATTGAGATTTCCAATGACCTTTTTGTCTACAAAAACTGCATTCATCACGAGCAACAGGAACATAAGGTCTGACTTGTGAATTTGGTCGAGCAGGCATGGCGAAGACTGATGGAGTAGACCCAACAGAGGACTGAAGACGAATTTCCTCTGCCAAAAGTTCACTAACAACAGAATCAACAGAAGGTAGAGGATGACGATGTAGAATAGACCCACGAAGTCCTTCAAACTTGTCACGAAGAGCCATTAAAAACTGTACCAATCTTTGCTCCTCTCTTCGTGCAATATATGGTCCAAAGGCGCTTAATTCAGCAGATTCTGTGAGCGCCAACTGATCCCACAAATTTGTCATAGCATCATAAAACTCCTAAATACTCATGCTTTTCTGCTTTAGAGCACGAATATCAGACTCCAATTGGTACTGTTTTGCAAAATTCGACTGTGTATACAATCTAGCTAGATGATCCCAAACCTCCTTAGCTGTCTCATATTTTGCTAATTGAGTACCTATCGAGTGCTTAACTGAATTATTAATCCAAGTAATAATCTTAGAATTTGCAACTTCCCACTTGTCAATAAAAGACACATAATTAGCAGTTGTGCTATCTAGAGGCTTGACAATAGCACCCGAAATATAGCCCCACATTTGTTTACCCTTCAAAAAAAAAATTCATCACATAACTCCAATATGCATAATTTTTACCATCCAACTGAAAACTGACTGCTTGAAGTGAATCATCTCTAGTTTCAGCCATATTAATAAGTCATAAAACAAACAAAATATTTCAGATCAAGACATAGAGAGCAAACTCAAAACAGCAAATTTTCTGGTTTGCAAATTATTTAAAAACTCCACAATTGAATACTTCGGTTCTGGTCAGCAATTGAAACAAAATCAGCAACTTCGGGACTGGGTTTTGGTGACTGGGTTTTGGTGCAGCAATTGAATACTTCGGGACTGGGTTTTGGTGCAAGGCACAGCGGTATGGTGTAGTGAACGTCGGGTCTGGGTCTATTTAGGGAGTGACTGGAAACTTCAAATTAAAAAAAAACAAAGTCAAAGGACAGCAAACAAATTTAGGTGACTGGAAATTTCGGTGACTGGAAGGCTTTGATACTCCTGAACATAAAGCAACTAGGTGACTTCAAATTAGGGCAATTAGGTGACTGGAAATTTTCGGTGACTTCAAATTAGGGCACGCGAACAAGGCTTTCAGATTTGGGGCACTGGAGGGCAGCGCTTGGGTACGGACAAAGGCTGAGACGGAGAGACAGCGGACTTCGGTGGGTTGCGGTGTTCTGAGCGACGAAGACTGGGACGGAGGGACAACAGACTTCAGTGGCTATGGTGGAGGTCAGCGCCGTGGGGAAGGAGGCTATGGTGGAGGCGCGGACTTCGGTGGCTTCGGAGGTTATGGTGGAGGCGGTGGTTACGGTCACAGTGGTGGTGGAGGAGGCTGATCTGAAACAAGAGGCCTTGTCCCAGTAACTTATCCTCTATACAGATCTGAAACTTGAACAACGAATTCTGAGATCTGGACAGTGCAAAACGGGTCTGAGAGAGATTAGGGAGGGAAGAGAACCGGAGATCAGCCGATTTGTTCCTCAGAGATTAGAGAAAAACATACCAATCAGAGAAAAATAGGCTCTGATACAATGATAACATTAATAAGAAAAACAAAATACATTGAGAGCGGAGGCTTGTAGAAGAGAAAGCCCTTAGCCCTAAAATAACACAAGAGGCCTTTATATATAGGCAAAACACAAATAAGGGAAAGACTATACTACCATTTTATTATAAACTGTACTAACAAATTGGTAGCATTTAATGTAAAGAATCCAATTAAAAGCCTCATTAATTTTATGTTAGCAAAGCAAACATCATCATTTCCATAGTGCAGCGCATACTTCGCAAATAAATATAAATTCACCAAAAAGGTTACCGCACATAACACATTTTACGTAGTTTCATTTGCATTGATTCTCATTCTTACATCGAGAGAGTAGTTTTTGGATAAATCATCATAAAAAAGGGGCAGAGAACCTAAAACAAACTTGACGGTATAAGAAAAAACGTACCTAAGGATTTGAATGTAGAACCCTTTTGCGACTATACTCATAAATCATACCATTTCTTAATGTAAAAGGTGCATTTATGCTTAAACAGTCTCAAGACATAAAACACAGTGAGCGCTAAAATTGATGTGGAAGATATATAAGCATGGGGGAAAATTCATATGAAAGGAGCCATTTTTCAATGAAAAAGACACCAAAACAAAAAAACATAGTTTTCGATAGCTCATATGCTGTAAGTTAGGCATTGATTGTACTTACATAA
The DNA here is from genome assembly GCA_030737875.1 of Allium sativum. Lineage (NCBI taxonomy): Eukaryota > Viridiplantae > Streptophyta > Magnoliopsida > Asparagales > Amaryllidaceae > Allium > Allium sativum. The sequence continues at coordinate 735,892,838 of CM060924.1, read as the reverse complement.
AATACCGTGACTGCTAAAATTGATGTGGAAGATAGATAAGCAAGGACAAAAAAGTTCATATGCAAGAAGCCATTTTTCAATGAAAGAAGACATCAAAACAAAAAACATAGTTCGATAGCTCATATGTTGTAAGTTAGGCATTGTTTGTACTTGTATTGAAGCACCCTTGTGCAAATTCATCACCAACCATACTTGGGTTCAAGGATGAGACTACTTAGAGGATACAAACCATTTGATCAATCAAGCAAGCACTAACTTCTATATGTCAGGAGTCGCAAGAGATTTCAGCTATTTTGAGCTAGTGAAATTAAACGGGTACATAGCATGGCTACCAATTACAGTTTGGTCATAGTGACAAATTGAATTCTGTAAAATCCATGTAACACAACATCAATGGACAGTGAAATCGATGGGCATTAAAACCTCGCACAAAATATTCAGAGTATAAAACGTAAAGCAAAATGCAAATTACTAGACATGATATACGTCTAAATTAAAACACTTTGGTATTCACAAATTCAAAAACATAGACAGGTTGATCCACAAATCCCTACACAAAAAATCCACATAATCTCAAGTATGCATGAAAGCATCAACATATTGTTATCCACTTAAATCGATCAATGGGTTATCAACAAGTTTGTACGGGTCGGTTTTATGCGCTTGAAGAAAGGGTCGGTCTTGAAGTAATTACGCGGGGTAGGTCATCATCTGGTCGTTCTTTTCCAAGGACGATCCAAGATTTAAGGAAGAAGTGCTGATATGTTTTCATCATCTGGTCATTCCTTTCCTTAAACTCTGTTGGTCGTTCCCTTCCTTAAGCTATTTGGTCGCTCTGTCTTTGGATAAAAGCTACAGGATCGGTTCTGCAATGCTAAAGGACTGGTCGGTTCTTCTCAACTCATGGCTTGAACCAAAAGGCTTGATAAAACGTCTGACCGCTCCAAATACAGAAGATCTTTGGTCGCTCCAGATGAAGAAGATCTCTGATCGCTCCAAATGCAAAAGACAGTTGGTCGTACTTCTCTAAAGACCGACCCCATGTTTGAAGGAACCAATTCAGATGTATTCTCGATCCTGGTCGTGCATTTCTGGGAGGCAGCGCCATCTTTGGTCGGACCGCATTTTGGGTTGAGCTTCCTGGTCATTCTTTGGTCGGTCCGCTCCGCGTTCTAGCCTCCTGGTCGCCCTTTCTTCTGGCGGAAGCCCCTGTTCTGTTAAAGCATTAAAAACGATCTGTGATGGCTTGACAGCTGGAAACAACTAGTGACAACTGGCAGTGGCATTTCCGTAAATACCGAAAATACCGACCAGACCCCTGAATATAAGATTTCAGCCATTTCTCCGCCTATAAATAGGACCCTACTTCCATCATTTTAGGGGACTTTCCGGGAGCTATAAGGAGGTGCTGCCAAATTGCTTTCTGGTCTTCTCCAAGCATTTCAACATCTCTTCTCCATCATTCTTCAAGGATCTAAGGAGCTTTTGAGGATGATTTCTATGGAGGAAAAAGCATAAGCATTTCTAGCACTTCTCCATCTCTCCACCATCATTCTTCAAAGATCTAAGGAGCTTAGGAGGATCGCAAGCTCAAGCTCACGATCATGGCTTTCATGGAAGGATTGGCATAAACTCTTCTAGCTTTCTACCATTCTCAAAGGAGCATAAGGATGAATGCATGTCAAATGTTCTTTTATGAATGTGCAAAGGAGTAAATATTGTAAATCATTTGGTGAATAATGGAATTCTATCTTCAAAGTGGACGTAGACTCGAATAAGAGTCGAACCACTATAAATCCTTGTCTTCTTTTCTTATTTTGATGTTTTTTGATATGTTAGATTCGTCCTCACATAACAAAAAAGGTATTCTTACACCCTTCCTTTGAAAAGGTGACGTGCTTCCTAAGCATATCGCCTTAGATTAGGTAATGTGTTAAGTATTACCTTGGTTGTTTTGCCAAATTTTGGTGTAAACAATTAGGCACCCACCGTGGGGCACGATCTACTTTCTAACATCAAATATAGTGTGAAGATCTTGGAGTTTTTGAGCCTAGACTCAAAATAGGTCGCTCGAATCTACGAGTTGGGCCTTCTGACGAACTCTCCTCAAAGTTCAAACTACTCTCTGAAATAATGCCGCCCAAAGCAAATAAGGAAGCAAGGGTTAGAGCATCTAATGAGGGAAATCGAGATGAAACCCCCGCTGCTAACCAGCTTGATGTGGGCGAAACCTCGAATGGAGGCCTGAATGTCACAAGGGGCGAGCTTGATCGAGCCATCGCTGGTCTAACGCAACAGCTGGAAATGGCTACAAAACAGCAGGAGATAGCTAGCAAAGCCATAATGGCAAGGCTGGATTCACTCGCGGACCTTCAAGCCGCTACGACAAAGGTAGCCTCAAAGCGTGCTCATGTGGAGGGTACCGGTTCTTCTTCCTCTAGTCCTAATCGGGAAAAATATCCAACAGATCTCCAATCCTGATAAAGGAAAGCATGAGAATCCAAAACGAGTCGATCGGAACCATAATGCAGGGATTACTTCTCATCAAGTGGCTAATTCTGCCAAAGGGGGACTTTCTAACGATGAAAGACCAGGGCCCTGGAGTCACAACCGCGACGGCTTGCTCAAGCAGGCTGCCGGTCAAGACAAAAGCATCCGCCCCGCAGATAGCCTCCACGAGAAGGAACGCCTCAAGAAAATGGTCCAACGGCATATTAAGGAAAGCCAATCTCGAAACGATAATGAGGCCGAATAGGAATTCGCGCCATCAAAGACCCCTCACTGAAAGAATCAAAAAGACGACTTTCCCACGGAAATTCAAGTCACCTACAATCCAAGCCTACAATGGGACAGGCGACCCCAATGTGTTTTTGTTTCGATACGACCAACACATGGATGGGGCCCAAGCAACCGACGAGCTTAAGTGCTTGTACTTCCCAGTGTACTTGGAAGGAGTAGCATCATTGTGGTTCACTAAGTTACCTCCCAGGTCTATCGATAATTTCTCTGCATTAGCAAGATGCTTTCAAGATCAGTTCCGCCTCCAGACAACAAAGGTTAGAGATATTATGTCCCTCAACGAGTTGGAACAAGCCCCGGGTGAAACGATTAGATCTTTCCTAAATCGTTTTAATGCTGCCTCCGCCGAAGTAGGAACCCATGAGCCAAGGCTAATTCTGATGGCCTTAAAGGGGGGCATAGATAAACAATCTGAATTTGGGAGATGGTTAAAGAGAAAGAAGCCCGACACATTAGAGAAACTCTATGACAAAGCTGAGGAATACATGTGCCTTGAAGATGATCCCATTTATTCCGTTGACAAGACCAATACTAATGTGGTTACGGAGAAAAAGGAGGCTTCTATGAAAACCAATCAAACAAATTCAGGATGGGGGCAAAAAAGAGGAAACGGTAATGATGCCAAGAATGATAAAGATTTCAAAAAACGGCGCTTCTTCAAGCCTACGGACTTTACTCCATTGAATGATACCCTTGAGCACATATACATGGCAACTAAGGTTACGGAGGATTATCCGAACCCGAAACCAATAAAAGTGTCCGAAGAAGCTGCAAGTTCGGGAAGGTTTTGCCGATTTCATAATCGCCCGGGTCATGACACTAATGAATGTCGGCATTTGAGGAATCTGATTGAAGAATTGATAAGGAAAAACCATCTTCAGGATTATGTAAAGCGTTCATCTGATACTGAGCCTATTCAAGGGCAACAGGTTCATCCCAGTCAGGATGGAAGAACACCCGCAAATGGCTCTCGACCTGTTATCAACACGATCAGTGGTGGACCCCATCCGGCAGGAGAAACCTGGGAGGACATTGTCAGGTATACAAACGAACTAAGCAACACTTCAAAAGAAGATGGACTCGAAGTTTTCTGTAACTCACTTCGTTGGAAAATACCAAAAACATCCTGGGAAGATGTGGTATTCCGAGATCGAGATTCTAGTGGAATATTGACTCCAACCATTGATCCAATGGTAATCACTATTGGCTTGGGTCCAGCAATAGTGAAGAAGGTGTTGATTGACAATGGGGCATCTGTAAATGTCCTATTTTACAATACTTTCTCTAAAATGGGGTTGTCCATGGATAATGTGCGAGCAAGTAAAAATAAAATACATGGTTTCACTGGTGTACCAACTCAGCCTATTGGTGTAGTCGATCTCCTCGTAGAACTTGGCGAGGGGAAGAAGCAGGTTTCCATGATGCAGTCTTTCGTGATAATAGACTCGCTTTTGGGATATAATGCATTTTTGTGAAGACCAGCGCTAGCTGCCTTCAAGATAGCTCTTGCTCCTTGGTGCTTGACGATGAAGTTCCCAACTGCAAACGGAGTAGGAGTAATCAAAGGAGATCCTCAGGAGGCAAGAGATTGCTACATGGCAGAATTGATTAAAGCTCACAAGTATGAAATCAAGAAGGATGTGGAGGCTCCTCTCTGCATCCAGGAGGCCCCCTTATAGCAATTAATGACCTCCCCCTGTGCTGGAGAATACAATGACGTGCAAGAAGATATGGATCCGCGAAAAGCCAGTGCAGGGGAGGAAAGGGCAGCACCAGCTGAAGCTACCATTTCTATACAAGTCCATGATAACGATCCAGATAAGGTGGTGAAAATTGGCTCTCAGTTGGATCCTTTGCTGCAAAAAGAATTGAGTGTTTTTCTAAAGACGAATTTGGATGTCTTCGCTTGGAACCACTCGGATATGGGCGGAATATCTCCGGAAGTGATTGTACATAAGCTAAACATCGATCCTAGCATACATCCTGTGAAACAGAAAAGACGGATGCAAGGCCCTAAGAGATCTGAGGCTTTGGAGGATGAAGTGAATAAGCTATTAAAAAACAATTTCATTCGCGAGTCCACCTACCCTAAATGGGTATCCAACCCAGTCCTTGTGAAAAAGTCAAACGGAAAATGGCGAGTATGTGTTGATTATTCTGATCTAAATAAGGCGTGCCCAAAAGACAGTTTCCCCCTGCCTCGAATTGACCAGCTTATCGATGCAACGGAGGGGCATGAACTATTGTATTTCATGGACGCATATTCAGGCTATAACCAGATCATGATGCACGAGCCAGACCAAGATAATATGTAACAACCCGTATTTCAATAACATGTTAAAACGAGAATCAAGGCAGAATTTAATTTTAAATTCTGAATCAAGTAAAACGGGCTATGCCATTGCGTTCGTCTCGGAAAAATACGCGAAATAGAGTCCGAGTTTTCGAAAATCGGAGCCCGTATGACCCGGTTAAGGCCCAAAGAAGATTTCTGGAAATTTGAATTTCGGAAACAGTTTTGGAAAGCAGAAATGGGGCCAGGCGGGAATTTTCCCGCCAAAGCCCATGTCGACAGGGGAGTCGACAGGGCTGTCGACACCCCTGGACCCCAAGTCGACAGGGCTGTCGACTTGGGTGTCGACTGGGTCCAAAAACACAACTCCGTGTTTTGTGGCCTGGTGCACCTGGATGCAGTCTTGGTCTGGTCTGATGGGCCTGTGACGATTTCTGTGGTCTAGATTAATCCTAGATCTAATCCTAAGGCCTAAAACTATCCTAATCTCTATAAAAAGACCCTAAACCTAACCTAAATCCCTAAAAATCAAACCTAGCAACTAAGTGCTGCCAAAATCAATATTGATCATGGCCTCCATCTCAAATCCCTAGAGCCTATGCACTCAAATCAAGTTCAAATCAAAAAGGTGCAAGCTTGCTACACCAAATCAAGGCCAAATCGACGTTGCTATGCGAGTTTCATGGCAAATCTTCATCAAAGGAGCCACCTTTCTTCGCCAAAACGATTCATGCTCCTAGTCCTCTTGCCATGCTATGTAAGTTCTAGCTACTTTTGGATCAAAACGGTATTTTTAATGTTGACATGGGATAAAATGAGATAAAACATAAGTATGCATGTAGGTGAACCTAACTTTGTCCCTTTTCTATGATCTATGACCTTAGACTAAGATGTAGCAACTTAATCATGTCACTCATGTTATGTTTAGCCTAGTCTACCTTGCAAGTTGGGATCTTTATGCATGAAATGCTAGCATGAACCTTTAGGAACCGCTTTACTTGTGAAACATTGGCTAAGACAAGATTTTGGGGCTTATGCATGTTTATGAACCCAAACCCCTTATGCTAGCATGCAAGTTTGTGGCAAAATCCTTTATGAGATTATGCATGCTCGTGGCCAAACCCTTTTTTGATAGTGTGCATGTTTGTGGCCAAAACACCTTATGACACTATGCATGTTTATGGCCAATCCCTTTATGATGTTATGCATGTGGAAGCCAAGCCCTTTTTGGCATCATGCATGTTTTGAGAACAATATGTGACATAGTATCCTTACTATGTTGACTCGCTTTGCTTGCGTTGGGAAAACACGATTTTGGGTAGTTAGATAAACATGAACATGTCGCAAAATCTTAACTTGAGTATGACATATGTTTATACTTGAAAATATGACTTGAAAGATAACATGGAAGATAACATGTAAGTATGCATAAAAACATGAGCTTGGGAATTTACCTATTAAGTTAGGTCTACCCTTTGGGAATTTACCTATTAAGTTAGGTCTACCCAAATGCTCGAAAACTTGTAACATGTTTTGGAAACATGGTGAACTTAGATAATATGAGTATGGCCAACTCGAGGTTGGGTTGAGTTTGCAACGTAAAACTACCCGGAACCGACCGGCCTAACTAGTAGTTGCAAACAATAGGACCCAATGTGAGAAGTTGGTCATGTCGCGCTTAAGACCCGAGGTTAGACTAAGTTGTGGTGTAAATCTACCCGGACCCGCCCGGCTTAACTAGTAACCACAACAAGGTCTAATGTGAGAGGTTGAGGGTGCATTAATTAAATTAATGCCACATAATAGGGTTAAGTTAATTTGATTAATGGGGCTTAACCAAATATGATATGGACAAATGGGTTAAGTAATTTGATTAGGCTAATGATACTTAGCAAAACATGATAAGCTTGGGTAGGTTAAGTAACTTGATTTGCCTAATGACACTTGACCATTTTTATACGACTAGTGGACGGGATTAAGTTAACCAACACTTAATCAATCCAACACGATAACGTGGTAAGGTTAAGTAAATTTTCTTAATGACACTTAACCGTATAATACAGTTAATGGATGGGGTTAAGATTAGGCTTAACTAATCTAAACATGGTAATCGGATGGGGTTAAGTTAGCCTAGACTTAATTAATCCAACTTGGTAATTTAATGGGGTTAAGTTAAACACTTAACTAATTTAACACGATGATTTGATGAGGTTAAGTGACCTATACTTAACCAATCTAACTCGTTAATTTGATGAGGTTAAGTTAATCTATACTTAACCAATCTAACGTGAGAACATGATAAGGCTAAGTCACGAATCACTTGAATACGCTTAACCGATTTGATGACAAGGTCAAGTTAATTTATATAATTAACCAATCTAAAATGATAATTAGACGAGGTTAAGTTATGGATTGCTTAATATACTTAGCCAACTTGACACATGGTCTGTAGGGTTAAGTCTTGGACTTGGATACTTAGCCAATTTTGACATGGTTTGTAGACGGGCTAAGTTATGAACTTAAGTGACACTTAACCCATTAGATAAACCCTAATTCGGAGGATTAGGTAAATAACCATAGTTAACAAGGATTATAGAAATAAGGCTAAGTGGTAAACCTTAGTTAAGGGAAACTAAGTAATAATTCTTAGTCAAGGAAATTTGGACCATTTCTTAGATAGATTAGTAACCCGATACGTTAGGTCAACGTTTAAGTATGCGTGTAGGAGCAGGCTATCTGATTTAGATAAAGGCTCCAACGAACTGGGTAACGAAGCAGCGGCTTCGGGGAACGTGAGGATATTCTTGGGATCCCTCTGTGAGCTGCCAGGTCATTATACTAGGCTCACGAGAGGTTGAGGTCTGCGGTAGAAGAACCAAGAATATGTCTTGGTTGCTATGCGAGCGACCTAAAGACTGGGGTGGATAGCAGTGAGTCGACGAATACATAAGGTGCCCGAGATAGCAAGTTCGTCGATCATCTACCATCTTGAGTCAAGCGTGTACGTACGGAAAGGCAGGGAACACCCAACAGACCATAATTTGCTATCTAATTATGGGTGAGGTAGGCCGTAGGATGTGGGCTGGCCGGAGTGTAGTTCTCATGCAAGATTTTCTCTTGTGTTGCCTTTCACTAGTTGAGGGAGGGGTCTCGTGGGACCATAGCCACGTGTAGAAAAGCAGACCTTAGTATCTGCATCGGCAGATAAATCTAAAGCTCCCGACCGAGTCCTGTATTTCTTGGTTTGCCCTGTGATAGGACTCGGGTGGCACGATGTGATACATGTGCATACAGTAATAGAAAAACGAATCACGATGAATGCGTGGGAAAAGGGCGCGGTCGAGGGTTAGCGTAATCCCTAGTGGCCTAGGTGGTTTAACCCAAACCAAAATACGAAAGCGTGCAATAGGTAAGCGTAATCCCTAGTGGTGCTAGGTGGCGTAAGTCCTAGTAGTTCAAATGATGATTCATATGGAAGAGCCTAGCTAGAACAAGGGTGACAGTCCAAACGGTTTCAAGGATAATACTACATGAGGAAGCCCGCACGAGGTACGGCAAAGGACTGAACTTATATACATGGAAAGAAACATATGATTTGAGTAACCTATATATGCGATATATTAGGTTGACATGGACCATTACACGACTTTGAGTAAGGGACATTCATGGTTAACACATAACAAGGCTGGGATACTAGTACGGAGGGTGCAGAGCAAATATACATGTTAGAACCAAAATACATAATAGATACCGTGGGATGATAGACGGGGCAGATACCTTGGGATAATGCAATCGATAGAAATCTGACGATGTGATACCTTGACTTATCATAACACCGTAGTTTATCTTGATACCTTAGTTTACCGTGCCACAGTAGTTAAATCGGCTAGCCCGGTTTAGTTTACCTATCTTGTAGTTATCGTTATGTGTACTTTCAGTTTATGCATGTCATGTTACCTTTACCTGTTTTTATACTGGAAGTAGATAGGACTTACTCAGTCTTTTTGACTGACCCGTTTTGTTTCGCCTCTTTTCTTCCGTTCCCCCCCAGGTTACAGGAAGGAAACAATGCAGTTTAGTTCGGACTTCTTCTGCTTGAAGGTCATCATGGATGGCTTGGACTTCTCTTGGCTATGGCTACTTTACTGTTTTTACTTGGGGAATAATTTATTAAAAAGTCTTTATGCTTCTTTACTATTGCAAGACAGGTTTTGTTGTACTCTGATGTAAAAGGCTTTAGACCTTATTTATTCATGTTATGAAAGTTTGATTTTACTTCCGCTATTTTATATGTTCTGTCTTGTGATATTTCTGTGCATGTTTACCAATAATGCCCCTCTAAAGCTAGTGCATTCCTTTGCGAGTGACCCTAGCGGAGGCGGGGTGTTACATTTGGTATCAGAGCAGAAGGTTACCAGACTGGGCAAAAGTTTTTAAAGACCTTCTGAAAACTATTTGAAAATCGTTTATAAAGAAGCATTTTTCAAGAAAATTTTCTTTTAAAAAGAAAAAGGCTATTCCCCAAAGGCCATTAGCATCATCCTTGTTTCCTTGATTGAATCTCTTTTCCTTTCTTTCCTCCATCTGTAGTCACAGTGGTTTTAACTGCGACTAGTCCTTTCTATCTACGGAAGTGCTTTCCATGCGATGGAGGTGGTTCTCGAGAGACCAGTGGCCGCGTTATAAGGAAGGATAGTGAGAAAGAGGATAAAGGATGCGAGTTTAAGGATGAACAACTTGTTGGTATGGTTCAACCCACAATGAGAGAGAAAGATGAACAATGAAACCCATGACGAGAGGGTACCTTTGGCATGGTGAAACGGGACGGATAGTTAAGTATCATGGGACAAGGACAAGATCACTCGGAGGGCAATAGTATGCTCTCATTTCTAGGGTACCTCAGAAGGAGGGTAACGATCTTGTTAAAGGTTTATCATCCTGTCGGGACTTTGCTTTGATCACCGCATCTTTTAAGTCCGCTTCGATAGTTAAGTCTCTGCACCTTAGTACTAGCATAGTAGAGAATCCCGTTTTTGTCTCAAGTCCTATTGGAAGATCGGTCCATTTATTCATGGCTTGTTTGGATTTGAGAATGTCTATATCAAGTGTTGAGCTTGCTTATGTTTATAAGTTGTGGATGGATTCTAGGGATGAAGTGGTTATCCAGTAAGGGGTGCCACTCTCGGTTTTAGAAGGAGGGTAGTTAGACTCTTGGCTTGCTTTGGTAATACCCTCGAAGTCTCGTGTAACCTTTTGGGCTCTATCATGGCTAGTTACCTAGAATCCCAGGATGCGTTGTTGGTAATCCGTTTGAATAGAATTCGCCGCTAAGGCGGATGGTTCGTTTCGATTATGTATGAGTTATGGGAATCACCCTAGTAAGGACTCTTGGCAATTTGAATTGGCATCGGAAAACGAGATCCAGAATTCACAGTGAATTTTGGAGAGCTGGCTTGAGTACGTAGATATGGTTGAGCCAAGTATACTAGGGAAAGAATAAGTGCAATTGGAACGAGAGGCGACGAGGAAATGAGTTCCAACTCATGTTATGGAAACAGGAAGTAAGAAGCTGCGAAATCATGAAGTCAAAGGCAGTCAAGGCACGAGGGAACTAAGCTCAAGGTAATGTGACTCAGGAGACTAAAGACTAAATACGTGCATGATATCTCTTTTGGGGAAATATATCCTCGATCCCTGTTTTTCCGTTGAGCTTGCTTGTAGGTTATCTTTTATGGATATCCTCTCGGTCCTGTCTCTGTTACAAACCCCGTAAGGAGTTCGTTTTGTTTATCTTCTCGACCCTGTTTCAGGGAATCTTAGGTAGAACCCTATGGATGTAAACATGTATTTGAAACATGTTATGGTTGATATGGTTGCAAATGGTTGCAAGTGGTTGCTCGTGGATGCGCGAATTTACATTAGATATTAGCTCGACTCGGTCACATTTCATATTGCATATACACGAGTATTTATACTTGTTTATGGATGAAATTGAATGTGTTATCATGCGGATGTTGCATGTGGTTGAATGTTTGTGCACGCATATAGTGTATATATATGACTAGGACTATTTGCATACATGTTGGATTCATGGCACTAAACATATTTTTGCATTCAAAAGATTTTTCAGGCCTGATCATTAGCATTAGCTAAGGAACATATACACACACTCTTTGCATGTAATCATACAGCATTAGAAATCATCTAAGGACGATGGTTGCTTGTGGATGATGTTCTGAGTAGATGGATGATGGATGGTAGGATATGTTCTTCCTAACTTGGAGATTTCGGGGACGAAATCCTAAAAGGTGGGGAGAATGTAACAACCCGTATTTCAATAACATGTTAAAACGAGAATCAAGGCAGAATTTAATTTTAAATTCTGAATCAAGTAAAACGGGCTATGCCATTGCGTTCGTCTCGGAAAAATACACGAAATAGAGTCCGAGTTTTCGAAAATCGGAGCCCGTATGACCCGGTTAAGGCCCAAAGAAGATTTCTGGAAATTTGAATTTCGGAAACAGTTTTGGAAAGCAGAAATGGGGCCAGGCGGGAATTTTCCCGCCAAAGCCCATGTCGACAGGGGAGTCGACAGGGCTGTCGACACCCCTGGACCCCAAGTCGACAGGGCTGTCGACTTGGGTGTCGACTGGGTCCAAAAACACAACTCCGTGTTTTGTGGCCTGGTGCACCTGGATGCAGTCTTGGTCTGGTCTGATGGGCCTGTGACGATTTCTGTGGTCTAGATTAATCCTAGATCTAATCCTAAGGCCTAAAACTATCCTAATCTCTATAAAAAGATCCTAAACCTAACCTAAATCCCTAAAAATCAAACCTAGCAACTAAGTGCTGCCAAAATCAATATTGATCATGGCCTCCATCTCAAATCCCTAGAGCCTATGCACTCAAATCAAGTTCAAATCAAAAAGGTGCAAGCTTGCTACACCAAATCAAGGCCAAATCGACGTTGCTATGCGAGTTTCATGGCGAATCTTCATCAAAGGAGCCACCTTTCTTCGCCAAAACGATTCATGCTCCTAGTCCTCTTGCCATGCTATGTAAGTTCTAGCTACTTTTGGATCAAAACGGTATTTTTAATGTTGACATGGGATAAAATGAGATAAAACATAAGTATGCATGTAGGTGAACCTAACTTTGTCCCTTTTCTATGATCTATGACCTTAGACTAAGATGTAGCAACTTAATCATGTCACTCATGTTATGTTTAGCCTAGTCTACCTTGCAAGTTGGGATCTTTATGCATGAAATGCTAGCATGAACCTTTAGGAACCGCTTTACTTGTGAAACATTGGCTAAGACAAGATTTTGGGGCTTATGCATGTTTATGAACCCAAACCCCTTATGCTAGCATGCAAGTTTGTGGCAAAATCCTTTATGAGATTATGCATGCTCATGGCCAAACCCTTTTTTGATAGTGTGCATGTTTGTGGCCAAAACACCTTATGACACTATGCATGTTTATGGCCAATCCCTTTATGATGTTATGCATGTGGAAGCCAAGCCCTTTTTGGCATCATGCATGTTTTGAGAACAATATGTGACATAGTATCCTTACTATGTTGACTCGCTTTGCTTGCGTTGGGAAAACACGATTTTGGGTAGTTAGATAAACATGAACATGTCGCAAAATCTTAACTTGAGTATGACATATGTTTATACTTGAAAATATGACTTGAAAGATAACATGGAAGATAACATGTAAGTATGCATAAAAACATGAGCTTGGGAATTTACCTATTAAGTTAGGTCTACCCTTTGGGAATTTACCTATTAAGTTAGGTCTACCCAAATGCTCGAAAACTTGTAACATGTTTTGGAAACATGGTGAACTTAGATAATATGAGTATGGCCAACTCGAGGTTGGGTTGAGTTTGCAACGTAAAACTACCCGGAACCGACCAGCCTAACTAGTAGTTGCAAACAATAGGACCCAATGTGAGAAGTTGGTCATGTCGCGCTTAAGACCCGAGGTTAGACTAAGTTGTGGTGTAAATCTACCCGGACCCGCCCGGCTTAACTAGTAACCACAACAAGGTCTAATGTGAGAGGTTGAGGGTGCATTAATTAAATTAATGCCACATAATAGGGTTAAGTTAATTTGATTAATGGGGCTTAACCAAATATGATATGGACAAATGGGTTAAGTAATTTGATTAGGCTAATGATACTTAGCAAAACATGATAAGCTTGGGTAGGTTAAGTAACTTGATTTGCCTAATGACACTTGACCATTTTTATACGACTAGTGGACGGGATTAAGTTAACCAACACTTAATCAATCCAACACGATAACGTGGTAAGGTTAAGTAAATTTTCTTAATGACACTTAACCGTATAATACAGTTAATGGATGGGGTTAAGATTAGGCTTAACTAATCTAAACATGGTAATCGGATGGGGTTAAGTTAGCCTAGACTTAATTAATCCAACTTGGTAATTTAATGGGGTTAAGTTAAACACTTAACTAATTTAACACGATGATTTGATGAGGTTAAGTGACCTATACTTAACCAATCTAACTCGTTAATTTGATGAGGTTAAGTTAATCTATACTTAACCAATCTAACGTGAGAACATGATAAGGCTAAGTCACGAATCACTTGAATACGCTTGACCGATTTGATGACAAGGTCAAGTTAATTTATATAATTAACCAATCTAAAATGATAATTAGACGAGGTTAAGTTATGGATTGCTTAATATACTTAGCCAACTTGACACATGGTCTGTAGGGTTAAGTCTTGGACTTGGATACTTAGCCAATTTTGACATGGTTTGTAGACGGGCTAAGTTATGAACTTAAGTGACACTTAACCCATTAGATAAACCCTAATTCGGAGGATTAGGTAAATAACCATAGTTAACAAGGATTATAGAAATAAGGCTAAGTGGTAAACCTTAGTTAAGGGAAACTAAGTAATAATTCTTAGTCAAGGAAATTTGGACCATTTCTTAGATAGATTAGTAACCCGATACGTTAGGTCAAAGTTTAAGTATGCGTGTAGGAGCAGGCTATCTGATTTAGATAAAGGCTCCAACGAACTGGGTAACGAAGCAGCGGCTTCGGGGAACGTGAGGATATTCTTGGGATCCCTCTGTGAGCTGCCAGGTCATTATACTAGGCTCACGAGAGGTTGAGGTCTGCGGTAGAAGAACCAAGAATATGTCTTGGTTGCTATGCGAGCGACCTAAAGACTGGGGTGGATAGCAGTGAGTCGACGAATACATAAGGTGCCCGAGATAGCAAGTTCGTCGATCATCTACCATCTTGAGTCAAGCGTGTACGTACGGAAAGGCAGGGAACACCCAACAGACCATAATTTGCTATCTAATTATGGGTGAGGTAGGCCGTAGGATGTGGGCTGGCCGGAGTGTAGTTCTCATGCAAGATTTTCTCTTGTGTTGCCTTTCACTAGTTGAGGGAGGGGTCTCGTGGGACCATAGCCACGTGTAGAAAAGCAGACCTTAGTATCTGCATCGGCAGATAAATCTAAAGCTCCCGACCGAGTCCTGTATTTCTTGGTTTGCCCTGTGATAGGACTCGGGTGGCACGATGTGATACATGTGCATACAGTAATAGAAAAACGAATCACGATGAATGCGTGGGAAAAGGGCGCGGTCGAGGGTTAGCGTAATCCCTAGTGGCCTAGGTGGTTTAACCCAAACCAAAATACGAAAGCGTGCAATAGGTAAGCGTAATCCCTAGTGGTGCTAGGTGGCGTAAGTCCTAGTAGTTCAAATGATGATTCATATGGAAGAGCCTAGCTAGAACAAGGGTGACAGTCCAAACGGTTTCAAGGATAATACTACATGAGGAAGCCCGCACGAGGTACGGCAAAGGACTGAACTTATATACATGGAAAGAAACATATGATTTGAGTAACCTATATATGCGATATATTAGGTTGACATGGACCATTACACGACTTTGAGTAAGGGACATTCATGGTTAACACATAACAAGGCTGGGATACTAGTACGGAGGGTGCAGAGCAAATATACATGTTAGAACCAAAATACATAATAGATACCGTGGGATGATAGACGGGGCAGATACCTTGGGATAATGCACTCAATAGAAATCTGACGATGTGATACCTTGACTTATCATAACACCGTAGTTTATCTTGATACCTTAGTTTACCGTGCCACAGTAGTTAAACCGGCTAGCCCGGTTTAGTTTATCTATCTTGTAGTTATCCTTATGTGTACTTTCAGTTTATGCATGTCATGTTACCTTTACCTGTTTTTATACTGGAAGTAGATAGGACTTACTCAGTCTTTTTGACTGACCCGTTTTGTTTCGCCTCTTTTCTTCCGTTCCCCCCCAGGTTACAGGAAGGAAACAATACAGTTTAGTTCGGACTTCTTCTGCTTGAAGGTCATCATGGATGGCTTGGACTTCTCTTGGCTATGGCTACTTTACTGTTTTTACTTGGGGAATAATTTATTAAAAAGTCTTTATGCTTCTTTACTATTGCAAGACAGGTTTTGTTGTACTCTGATGTAAAAGGCTTTAGACCTTATTTATTCATGTTATGAAAGTTTGATTTTACTTTCGCTATTTTATATGTTCTGTCTTGTGATATTTCTGTGCATGTTTACCAATAATGCCCCTCTAAAGCTAGTGCATTCCTTTGCGAGTGACCCTAGCGGAGGCGGGGTGTTACATAATACTAGTTTCATAATTGATCGTGGTTTGTACTGTTATAAAGTAATGCCGTTTGGTTTGAAAAATGCAGGTGCTATGTATCAACATCTGGTGAATTCAATGTTTAAAGGGCAAATTGGGAAAACCATGGAGGTCTATGTTGATGACATGTTGGTCAAATCCAAGGAGGCAAAAATTCATATGGAAGACCTTGACGACATGTTTCAAATTTTAAGGAAGTACGGCATGAAGCTAAATCCACTCAAATGCTCATTCGGCGTAGCTTCCGGGAAGTTTCTAGGCTTCATGGTCAACGCTCGGGGCATTGAAGCAAACCCAGCACATGTAGTTGCCTTGCGAGAAATGCGAGCTCCACGGACTAAAAAGGAACTCCAGAGTTTGAATGGAAAGGTTGCAGCTCTAAGCCGTTTCATTTCAAAGGCAACGGACAGGTGTATTCCCCTTTTTGATGCATTGAAAAAGGAAAGAAGGAGTTTCCAGTGCACTCCTGAATGCCAGCAAGCATTTGAGAATCTTATCAAGCATATGGAATCACCTCCGATGTTGTCAAAGCCAAAAAATGGAGAAAGTCAGTTCCTATATCTTGCAGTATCATCCCATGCTCTGAGCGCAGCCCTCATCAGGGAAGAAGATAAAATTCAATGGCCGGTATACTACATCAGCAAAAGGTTTACCGGGGTAGAGATGAACTATCCGAAGATTGAAAAACTTGCATATGCTTTGCTCGTTGTATCACAGAAGCTCAGGCCTTATTTCCAATCTCGCTCTATCAAGGTCCTCACAGATCAACCTTTGAAACAAGTGTTGTTCCATCCAGAAACCTCAGGAAGATTACTAAAATGGAATATTGAACTCAGTCAGTATGATGTCACTTATCATCCCAGGAAAGCAATAAATGGGCAAGCCCTGGCTGATTTTATTACCGAGTTCACCGATAGAGGAGAAGAAATGGAAGTAACCAATGAGTTGATCGCTAGATGGAAGCTTTTCGTCGATGGTGCTAGGAATGAATACTGTGCTGGGGCAGGAATAGTGTTTGAAACCCCAGAAGGACGACATGTATGTTGTGCTCTACGATTCGAATTCCCAGTCACAAACAACGAGGCCGAGTATGAAGCTTTGCTTGGAGGAATGAGAGTTGCGAAAGAGTTAAACCTAAGAAGTTTGTTAATCTTCAGCGATTCACAGTTGATGGTTTCCCAAATCAAAGGTGAATTTGAGGCCAAGAGCGGAAATCTTCCGACATATCTACGCAAAGTCAAAGAGTTTCTTGACAATCTAGAGTACTACTCCATTTCTCATATCCCCAGAGGAGAAAATTGGAAAGCCGATTCTTTATCAAAACTGGCTAGTACCGGAGATCCTCAAATCTTCGGTCTAGTTCCAGTTGAAGTCTTATCCAGTTCTAGTATTGAAGAATCTGATATAGATTGGGTTATGGAGACAACCGACGAGCCAGACTCGTGGATGACCCCCATCAAGGAATATATACTCCATGGGACACTCCCTGAAAACCCGAAGCACCGCAAGAAGTTGCTCCGAAAGTCCCGTTTGTATCTCATTCAGGATGGTCACTTATATAGGAGAGGATTTTCGACACCTTTGCTATGATGTGTAACAAAGGAGGAATCCAAAGCAATTCTGGAAGAATTACAAGAAGGAGATTGTGGTGGACATGTAGGCAGACAAACTCTAGCCAAAAAAGTCCTTCGATATGGCTACTTCTGGCCAGAAGTGAATTTCGACTCTATGATCTTCGCTAAAAAATGTGACCAATGCCAGAAATTTGCAAAGATTCCGAGAGCTCCATCAACTGAGTTGACACAAATGTTGAGTCCTTGGCCATTCGCTGTCTGGGGCATAGACTTGATTGGAGTATTACCAACTGCAAAATCCAGCTTCAAGTATGCCATAGTTGTCGTGGACTATTTTACTAAATGGGCGGAAGCTGAGCCACTGGCAACCATCACATCAAGAAAAGTGATCAATTTTGTTTCAAAAAATATGTTATGCAGGTTTCGAATTCCGCAAAAGATCATAACTGACAATGGCACTCAATTTGAAAGTGAGGAGTTCAAGAGCTTTTGCGACAAATATCACATACAAAAAAGTTTTGCAGCAGTTGCCCATCCGCAGGCCAACGGGCAAGTCGAAGCAGTCAACAAGATCTTGAAATCTACCATTAAGAAGCGTCTCGAGAAAGCTAAGGGTAACTGGATCGAAGAGCTGCCACTTGCACTATGGGCTTATCGTACTACTCATAAAACTGCAACTGGGCACACTCCATTCTCATTGGCATATTGTTCGGAAGCAATGATACCTGTGGAGTTAGAGGTTCCTACTCACCGCAGAATTCGCTTTAACCAGGAAGAGAATGAAAAGCTGCAACTTGAGGCTCTTGATTTACTCGAAGAGAAAAGGACTGAATCAGAGCTTAGAATGGTCGCCCACCAGAGGAGAGTTGCCCGGCACTTCAATCAAAAGGTCAGGCATAGAACATTCGAAGTGGGAGACTTGGTGTTAAAGAAGATCATGACCGCAACAGGAGTCTTTGGCCCCAATTGGGAGGGTCCATTTGTCATCGACCAAAAGCTCCTCGACGGTACCTTTAAGCTCAAAACTATAGACGGATTACAAGTCCCGAGGGCCTGGAACAGTGATCACCTCCGGCGTTACTTCAAATAACTCTTTTAACTCATATTCCTTTATGAATACAATAGATACTTTGTGTGAAATTTCATGAATATGAATAAAGCAATTCTTTTGACTCCTGTCTGAATTGTATATCGCATAACTTTGATTATATTCAAAGATGCTCAGTTATGATTTCTGATTACAGGACACAGTTAAAAGAAGAAATTCGCTGATTCATTATCCAATGAAAGCCCTGTGTTGGTTCATTCCAAAAGCACAAACTAAGTGCATGGATTCATAAAGCACTCTCGTCAAAATACGCGAGTGAGAGACGTCTTCATAGAATAAAAAGAAGGAACAAAACACCAAGGCCAATCAACGGGGGAAAACAACGGAATGAATTCAAGAAAAACTCGCTAAATTCCACCAAAGGAGTATCGTCCGAAAGGATCGGCCAAGGGTTAAGGTTTTATTACCAAAGCATCTAGATCAACTCAGATGTCCAATAAAATCAATACCTACTCTGTGGAGCTGGGCAGACACAATTTTAACCCAAAACCTCTCCGGGGGTGCTCAGTCAATAACTTAAAGTCAGTAAAATCTGACCACGTTATTACCAAACCGATTTTTTAACCCAAAACCTCTCCAGGGGTGCTCAGTCAATAACTTAAAGTCTGTAAAATCTGACCACGTTATTACCAAACTGAGTTTTTAACCCAAAACCTCTCCGGGGGTGCTCAGTCAATAACTTAAAGTCAGTAAACTATGACCATGTTATTACCAAACTGAGTTTTTAACCCAAAACCTCTCCGGGGGTGCTCAGTCAATAACTTAAAGTCAGTAAAATCTGACCACGTTATTACCAAACTGAGTTTTTAACCCAAAACCTCTCCTGGGGTGCTCAGTCAATAACTTAAAGTCGGTAAAATCTGACCACGTTATTACCAAACTGAGTCTTTAATCCAAAACCTCTCCGGGGGTGCTCAGTCAAATAACTTAAAGTCAGTAAAATCTGACCACGTTATTACCAAACTGAGTCTTTAACCCAAAGCCTCTCCAAAAGGCGTCCATTCATCTCTCGGATATCTGACACATTCAGATGCAAAGGATGAGGGATTCTGGATAATACGTGTAAGGATTGTATGTGGAATGAAAAAGCTCCAAATGTCACAATGCAATGACAGACGCTTTCTAAATTCCGATTACGACTTAAAAACATCCAAATTTCAAATCTATCAACAATGTATTAGGGTTGAAATATCCCACTGGTACGGGAGCATATCACATCACAAAAAGTGACTGCTTGATTCTTTGCGTACCAAAGGATCACGGCAACCATACATAGTTGAAAAATCCATAAACGAGCAATATGTGTAGAGTGAGGTGTGCAAGTGTGGTGTGCAAACCAGGATAAGCAGGAAAAAAGTAACAACAAGGTTACGAATGCTAAAACACAGAGCATCGCCACGTCACATTCAAACACAGAAAGTCAACCTACATTGCAGTCATAAAGGTCATAGTGTACCAACACAAGACAAACATAGAAGTTAAACGCGAGGACCGGGACTCGCTTAATACAACCGGTCTAGACATAAAATCCACCAAGCCAAAAGTCATCAAGAGAGACAAGTTATGCCTTCGGGTTTTTCCTAGGGCGTCCTACCTTCCTTTTCACCGGGGCGGACCCAGATGTGGAGGCATCACCAACAGATCCCCTTTTGGAAGGTCCCACCAGTTCGATGTCCCCCTTTGGAAGGCCAGCAACAAGAGCATCTCGGTTCCTCAAAGCGCGGATCAGCTTGACCTTATCAGCCTCCAGAGCGACAATACGATCGAGACTCTCCCGGTGAAGTCTTTGAAGATCTTCAGCCAAACCATGCCAGCCATGGATTTTCCTCGCAGTATGATCTCTGAGCAAATCCATTTGCTTCTCAAACTGGCACAAAGTATCTTCCATGCGCCCAATCAGTCTGGTTTTTGCCATCATGATGTCACAGGATGCCATCTGCCGGTCACCATGCGACATCTCATAGTCGGAGGAAACCCCATATAAATCCCAATCAGGGAGCCGTTTAGCTAGCTTGGAATTGCAAGCCCTCAGTGCATAAGGAGGCATGTTTATAACCGATTGAATCTCTGAATAGGTGGGGCCAACGAGCACGGGAGAAGTCACTGAGAGCTGGCCCGTATTCTCTTCATTCAGATCGAAGCGTTTCTTCATCTTGTCAGGTGTTGGATCCATCCTGCGAAGAAGGGAAATGATGTTCATGCATTCGTGTTAACGAGCATCAAGCTTGGAAAACAAAAGTACAAGGATATTATTTAAGTACGAGCAGGGTCGGCCATGGCAAGCTAGAGGTCAGTTAGTTCGAAACCAACCAGAAAGCACCTGGTCGCTCAAAACTAGTCAGGCCCTGGTCGCTCAAAACTAGTCAGGCCCTGGTCGCTCAAAACTAGTCAGGCCCTGGTCGCTCAAAACTAGTCAGGCCCAGGTCGCTCAAAGCTAGTCAGGCCCTGGTCGCTCAAAGTTAGCGAAATTCCGATCGCCCAAAGCTAACCCATATCCTAGTCGATCTAGTGACAACCAATTCCTGATCGGCCAAAGAACCAATTCAGCTCTGAATGATTCTAAGACATTCAGGACCTGGTCGGTGTCAAATTGGTCATAACTGGGGTCGGTGATGGAGTGGGTCGGTCCTATCGGGAAAAGTTGTCTGATCTCGAACGAGCTTGTTCCTGAATACATTTTTGGTTGGTCCACACAAAATGGTTGGTTAAACAGAAAATTGGCCAATAGGACCATGGAAAATCGCCCAAGACTGACACAGCGCAAGATCAACCAGGTTGGTTATACCTTAGAAATTGGATATAATACGAATGCATAATATCACGAAATGATGGACTAAGCAAAAAATCATACATGCACGAGCCATTCAAACATTTACATTGTGACCATCATCGCAACAAGAAAGAACTGCAAGGGTTTTTATTGCAAAAAAAATCATTCACAAATTCAAATTGAACAAATTAGCTTCTATATTACTGTTAAGCACTCCAATGTACGAAGGATGTCGAATTCGTGGGTTCTACAATCAAGTTGCAATCATACATCAAAACTGGTCCAAATACGGTTCAACCCCAAAAATTCCAACCAAATTCAAAGGACAACATTGATCATTCCCGAATTAACAAAGGAATAAAAAACGAATACCTGCGATTAAGTTAATTGAAGAAGTTTGGATTGAACTTCTAGGCTTCAGCGAAGTGTGGATTTAAGCAGCCGAGAGTTGAATACTTGTCAGAGATTTGGGGTAAGCAGCCGCGAATGGAAATTAGGAAATTTCTCTTCAAGAAGGCGCCGCCATTAAAATGGATTAAGCTAGGGTTGAGAGAAGTGAGGAATACTAAGAGGCTAAAAAAGCATATATACTACCAAACCAATCGGCCTAGCCCATTAACATCTGGACCGGACCCACCTGAAGAAGAAAATACAAATCGACCCAAGCAGAAGGTCTAAAACCGACCCCTATTTAAACCTGATCGATCCACCGATATATCGGAGTCCTTAATTTTTCGTAAAAATTATGAAACTCCGTGGGGCAAAATGTTATCCACTTAAATCGATCAATGGGTTATCAACAAGTTTGTACGGGTCGGTTTTATGCGCTTGAAGAAAGGGTCGGTCTTGAAGTAATTACGCGGGGTCGGTCATCATCTGGTCGTTCTTTTCCAAGGACGATCCAAGATTTAAGGAAGAAGTGCTGATATGTTTTCATCATCTGGTCGTTCCTTTCCTTAAACTCTGTTGGTCGTTCCCTTCCTTAAGCTATTTGGTCGCTCTGTCTTTGGATAAAAGCTACAGGATCGGTTCTGCAATGCTAAAGGACTGGTCGGTTCTTCTCAACTCATGGCTTGAACCAAAAGGCTTGATAAAATGTTTTGTCGCTCCAAATACAGAAGATCTTTGGTCGCTCCAGATGAAGAAGATCTCTGATCGCTCCAAATGCAAAAGACAGCTGGTCGTTCTTCTCTAAAGACCGACCCCATGTTTGAAGGAACCAATTCTGATGTATTCTCGATCCTGGTCGTGCATTTCTGGGAGGAAGCCCCATCTTTGGTCGGACCGCTTTTTGGGTTGAGCTTCCTGGTCATTCTTTGGTCGGTCCGCTCCGCGTTCTAGCCTCCTGGTCGCCCTTTCTTATGGCGGAAGCCCCTGGTCGGTTAAAGCATTAAAAACGATCCGTGATGGCTTGACAGCTAGAAACAACTAGTGACAACTGGCAGTGGCATTTCCGTAAATACCGAAAATACCGACCAGACCCCTGAATATAAGATTTCAGCCATTTCTCCGCCTATAAATAGGACCCTACTTCCATCATTTTAGGGGACTTTCCGGGAGCTATAAGGAGGTGCTGCCAAATTGCTTTCTGGTCTTCTCCAAGCATTTCAACATCTCTTCTCCATCATTCTTCAAGGATCTAAGGAGCTTTTGAGGATGATTTCTATGGAGGAAAAAGCATAAGCATTTCTAGCACTTCTCCATCTCTCCACCATCATTCTTCAAAGATCTAAGGAGCTTAGGAGGATCGCAAGCTCAAGCTCACGATCATGGCTTTCATGGAAGGATTGGCATAAACTCTTCTAGCTTTCTACCATTCTCAAAGGAGCATAAGGATGAATGCATGTCAAATGTTCTTTTATGAATGTGCAAAGGAGTAAATATTGTAAATCATTTGGTGAATAATGGAATTCTATCTTCAAAGTGGACGTAGACTCGAATAAGAGTCGAACCACTATAAATCCTTGTCTTCTTTTCTTATTTTGATGTTTTTTGATATGTTAGATTCGTCCTCACATAATAAAAAAAGGTATTCTTACACCCTTCCTTTGAAAAGGTGACGTGCTTCCTAAGCATATCGCCTTAGATTAAGTAACGTGTTAAGTATTACCTTGGTTGTTTTGCCAAATTTTGGTGTAAACACATATTATTGTTCAAATTAAGTAGAAATTAAATTGAGTGGCTGACATGAGTTAGAAAAACCAAAGTGGATAGGATTTTATTAGTAAACCTGTGACTTCAAACATCAGCATTAACACCATTGTGTAGTCCCTTTAACTTAATGGAATACGAAGAGAAATGTCTGTAAATCATATAAATGAATAATACTTCCTACCAAATCGTATGGAGTGGTAAAATAAGAATAACACAAATAGCAATTGATGTATATCAGATGCCACTAACAAACCCAATCTTTATGATACCTGCGAGGCGATATACTACATAATGGAATAAATGAATACATCACCAAATAAACAGTTCTCGTTTATAAAACGAATTCATGGCACTGGCATGTTCAATGAGGAGGCCGACTTAGGCATGAGAAAGGTTTCCAAAAGTATCATATATATAATGCATGGATAATATTTTACAATTCACTACAAAGTGTTCGTTCAAACTTATAGATCTGTTTCTCTCCATTAGCAAACATTTTTGGACTTCATTATGGTAAGTTTTCCTGGTATAACCAATAGTTCAATAACATTTAGTGTCGTCTTGGGTTTAAACAGAAAATAAATTTAACACTTTAGTTTAGCCATTGGGGTGTAAGAGTCAACATAAATATTAAATGGGACATATTACATGTATCTATCAAAGTAGCATAATAATTGGCAAATGACGATTAACTTTTCCATACGTTAATTACAATACTTTTGTAAAGATGTTGAAACCTGGAATCATTCTCCCGTTTTTGTGTTAATTCTTAACATTTATTTCAACCTCATATTATATGAATGCTGATTTTGTTTGCCGAAAAGTAAATGCAGTTATATTTTATTCTGATTATTTCAAAATTTTATTGTTATCATTTATTTATCATGTAGAAGAATTTAGAAAAACATTGGATTATAGTTTTAGGATGTATGTGGGTATAATTTAATGATGAGGTTTATTCATTAGGTTTGAACAATTACCCAAAATATTAGGACACTGCTTCCAATTTCAGAAAAAGGACAACTTTTAGTTAAAACGTTAGAAACTACATTAAATATTAAGCATAATGAAATAGAATTTGGTATCCAGCCAACGGAACACTGAGTATAAAAAACAAACTCTCATTTAGCGAAAACGTTATGAATATTAAGCATAAACTTACATCTTTTTCTCGTTTCATTATTTCAATAGCTGTGGCATTGCTCCAAATCTGAAACACAAAATTAGAAATAAACAATAAATCCCCTTAGTGGCTATAAAGCGAATGATAAGAGTCCACTATTTACATAGAGTATTACCAACTTACGATGTATATTAAATGCAAAACATATTATGTTGTTTCGAAAAAGAAGAAAACCGAAGAGCATTTAAAAAATTGCTACAGGATGAAAACAATATCTTAAGGCATTTCTCAAGTTTTCTGAATATGTATTTTCGTAAAATAATAAAGTAACATTGTCCATCAATTAGTGGCATGGTAGTGGAACACCAAGTATGAAAAAAATGAACTTTCATTTAGCTAAAACTTAATGAATATCAGACATAAATTTAAATGCTCTGTCCTACTCCTTTATTTCAATAGTTGCAACTTCCATACTTCAAATTCGAAACACAAGATTAAAAATAAACAATAAATCTTAGTAGCTATTAAGGAAATGAATAAAAGTCTATGTTTACATAGAATATTACAAATTCAAGGTGTAGATTGAATGCAAAGCGTATTGGGTTATTTATAAATCTAAAAAAGAAAAGTGCATAAATAAATATAGTGAAGGGATGAAAATAATGTCCTAAAACACTCTCAAGTTTTGTCATAGTACATTTCTGAAAACTAATAAGATAACCTAATCCATCAAAGATACAATGTCAATGCAAACATACCCTGGTACAAATGCTAATACGGGATAAGGTTGAAGAATTAGTAAATATATTATGAGTGAATATATTATGAACCTTTATGGTGTACCATAAGTTTATATATCAATCAGCATAAAATAGTAGAAACTACATTAAACATTAAGCATAATAAAATAGAATTCAGTGTCCTGCCGATGATGAAAGCCAAACTTTCATTTAGTTACAACTATTTGAATATTAAGCACGTGCTATGTTCCATTTTTTTTACTTCAATATTTGCAGTTTTGCACCAAATCAAAAACAAAAAAATAAAAATAAACATCAAATCTTCTTAATAACTATAAAGAGAATGAGTATGAGTCCACTATTTACATAGAATATTACCAAAGTATATTAAATGGAGAACATATTAAGTTGTTTCTAAACCAAAGAAAATAGAAGAGCATAAAAAAATAGTTAAAGGCGAAAACCATACCTTAAGACACTTCTCAAGTTTTTTTCAATGTGTACTTTCACAAAATAATACAGTAACCATGTCCATCAATTGGACTATGTGAATGCAAACATAGCATAAATACTTGAGATCCACAGCAATTAAACCACATAGTCATGTTAGTGAGAATATATATTTAACCTGAAAAAAATGCAAATTTGGATTACAAAATATGTAACAAAATTATAGAAAAAATTTATTTTTGTATTATGCCACATATCTAGTAGTGATCCATAAAGTTTAGAGTCAACCATAATTTGTACAGCCATATTCCATCTAAATATACTAAATCAAGCAACTGTGAATAATCACTTAATCAAAAATCAAAGAAATGAGTGCAAAATTAAAGCTATTCAGAATCATTTTCTAAGAAAATGGGAAACAAATTGGTTATTTTAAATTAAAATGTAAGTAATGTCGTGCAACAAATTGAAAGCAGATGCTGTAAATTACGGAAGAAATCACATGAATGAAGAAGACCTACCAAAATTGTGAAACGAAATTCAAAAACTGGGAAAGATGGAAGAGAATTGCGATGCAAAATTACCTGAAAACTCGGCGAACGGTATAACAAATCAGCTTTACAGGAAGCAATCAGACCGCAGAAGTCAAAAGGTCGAAAGTAGGAGTTAAGGTGAGATGAGAGGAAGAGACGCGATTGTGAGGGGAGACGAGAGGAAGAGATGTGATTGGTAGGAAAGAGAAGTTTTTGTTTTTGTTTTTGTTTATTGTACGAAGATGAGGAAAACACGATGTACGAAGAAAGGGACAAGCAAAACGTGACTGTTGAGTTTAGAAAAAATCAAGAATGCTTGTGAGCACAGGAAATGGAACTTAGTAATTATAATATAGTATAGATATTAAATTGGGAAAACTTGATTTTTAGAAAGTGCCTTATTTAATTCTATAAAATAGATTTATAAATTCCAAATAATAACTTCGATTTAAATTGGATTAAAGGACAAATGTCATTTAAAAACACCATCCACGATAAATCCACTTCACATCTCCATGTATTTCATATCACAAAATATAATTGCAATTTCTAATCATCTTAAAAAGATTTCTCTTTAAAAATTAATTCATTATTATAAGATCATATTTTAAAATAATCATTAAAAATGATTCTTTATATAAAAAGTTTTTATATGAAAAATATTCTCTTTTTAAAAGAAAACCTGAATCGGAATGCGACTCAACCATGCACCATATAATTTGGATTATATGGATTTCACACACATCATATATATATGACAATAACAGTATAATCATCAATCCATCCATTTCATCCAAAGTGTAATTTCCACTGTGTAAGCGTTAAAATTAAATAATAACGCTCATCGCAGCCTGTCGATCTACGATCAACATACAACTAAATATTGGGATTAGTGTATGTTAATTTTCATCACAACACCCGTGTGGGGTTTCAACGAACAAACAAATACTATATTATTCGTGCACTTGGGCGATGTGTGAAAATTATCGACCCAATCACATAAACAAGTCAGGTAACTTGTCTATGGCAGTGTAATACACAATATATAATACGACGATAAAAATGTCTCCTTTATTTCTATTCTTCTTTATTGCATATAAAGGGTCAATAAAAATGTGATCTTTATACCTTTTATTCTAATTTTCATTTCTAACAAAATGTCCTTTTTATTCTAACTTACATCTTGAATGTAATTTTCCTTTTTATTGTTTATTACATCAAAATGTAGATGTTTCCTTTTTCATTGTTTATTATTTACAATAAAAATCTCATCTTCTATATTTATTCTTTCCAATGAAAGCAATTTTACATAAATATGTAATTCTTTAAAAAAAAATCCTAGAAAGAAAATAAAATGTAACACAAAAATATATTCTTTTTATCGCATCTAAAATGACGATAAAAATGTAACATTAACATCGCTATTTTATCGCATCAAAAATGTCGATAAAAAAAATGAATCATTAACATTGTCTATTTTTATCGCACCAAAAATGTCGATAAAAATGAATCACTAACATTGTCTATTTTTATCGCACCAAAAATGTCGATAAAAATGAATCACTAACATTGTCTATTTTTATCGCATCAAAAATGTCGATAAAAATAACAACATTAACCATCCTATTTTCATCGCATTCAAAATGATGATAAAATATTCAACATTAACAATTTTATTTTTACCGCATTCAAAATGACAATAAAATATTATCATAAAGAAATGAAAGCAAAATGTTCTTTTTATTTCTAAAAAGAAAAACAACAAAAATGCTTCTTTTAATGCTAAAAAGAAACATGACATAAAATGTTCTTTTAATATTAAAAAGAAGAAGCGACAAAAATGACCCTTTTCATGTTAAAAAGAAAAGGTGACAAAATATGCTTTTTAATTCTAATAAGAGAAAGCGACAAAAATTATCTTTTTATTCTAATGCAACATCTTTAACAAAAGTGTTATTTTTATATCATTGTGAATTCTCAATTTCTTACTACATATAAAAATGTAAATTTTAATTTTCAATTGTATATCTCATCCTAAATTACACATAAAAATGTAAGTTTTAATTTTTATTGCAAATCCCTTTTCTAATTACATATAAAAATATAATTTTTATTTTACATTGTAAATTCATGTCCCAATTACATAAAGAGGTGTAATTGTTATAATGCAATACAAATTCATATTCTAATTACATTGAAAAATGTAATTTTTATCATACCGTTATAACTCATATATAAATTACATAGAAAAATGTCATTTTTATTTTACCGTTCTAATTCACATCTAAATTACATAGAAAAATGTAATTTTTATCATGCGGTACAAATTCAATTTAAATTACATAGAAAAATGTAATTTTTATCATGCGATGGAAATTCATATTTTAATTACATAGAAAAATGTAATTTAGTCATACAATGCAAATTCAAATATATAGTACATATAAAAATGAAATTTTATTCATGCGGTGTAAATTTATATATAAATTACATAATAAAATGTAATTTCTTTCATGCGGTGTAAATTCCTATATAAACAACATATAAAAATGTTATTTTTATTTAACGTTCAAATTTACATCTAAACAGCATATAAAAATGTACTTTTTATTTATGAAACAATTTCTTATTACAATATATGCTTTTTAACCCATTCTTCTTAATGTAACAAATTCACAATAAAAATATATTCTTTTTTTGACCCATTCTTTTTAATGTAAACAAATAAAAATATATTTTATTCATTGTTCAAATTCTATTGTAAATAAACAAATAAAATAAATTATCTTTGTCGTTCACATTTCTATTGTAATGTCAACAAATAAAAAATAAGTTTTTATTTGTCATTCCAATTCTAATGTAGTATCAACAAATAAAAAATACGTGTTATTTATCGGTCAAATTTTATTGTAATATCAACAAATAAAAATAAATTTTTATTTGTCGTTCAAATTTTATTGTTCATTTCAGAATAATAAAAATAATATTTAATAATCATAAAATAAATTGTAACGCTAGATCAGAATGAATATGATTCAAATCTAAATTTAGATTTAATTTTCTCATCACAATAGAATTCAATAATATAGGAAATTCCAGTGCGGATCTAGCATAACATGAACAATAATCATACCACAATCAACAATCAATCATTTATCCACACAAATCATTTCAGATATGAATTGACATCACAATAAATTTGTTTTTATCACGAGAAAATAATTAATAATTAATTAAATGATAAAATTCAGAGTTCTCACATTGATTTTTGCTGAAAATTTGACTGTCTTGGATTCAGCTCTGGTCTGCGCCATCGCGAAGATCTCGGAAAGACGAGTCCAACGCAACTTACGGTTCGTCAATCGGGCCTCGTATGAAAGAGATATTGATTTTTAAAGATCGGATAAATTAAATATTAAATTAATAAAATAATACCCTTTCTTCTTCTTCCTCGCTACATCGTAACCACCGAACCCAATTCCCACCGTCCAACCTCCCCTGCGCGCGCCTAACCGAGCCACCCACTACCGATCGGAACCCACCATCTCGAAGACCCCAACGCCGCCGACAATCCCTGGCCACCACGCCGAGCTCGGCCTCCCCTAGGACCCGCAAATCACCAAAAACCGCAGCCCCTTCTCGGTCAGAATTCGCAAAATCCGTGAATCAAAACCCAATCTTGACCGTATAGATTTGTAGCTCTCTGAATTCTCTTCGATTTGGTATATCATATGTCGATTTTCGTTGAACGGATTGAGAGATCTAAGTATTTGAAAATCAGAGCTTTTCAGCCCTTGAATTCTGGGCGGCGGCTGCCATTAGGTTTCAGCCCGAAAATTATATATTATTTTAATAATAAATCTCGAAATTCGTGTAATAAAGTGGGATTTTCGGACTTTCTCCGATTTGGGCTTGCTTACTGTCGTTCTTAACGTTTTGAGGCCTTCTGAACGCAATGGGATGGGTCTCTGGGTCCAATTCCGAAATCTGTAGAAATTTTATTTAAAATTACATTAAAAATTAATTAATTAAATATTGACCGTACATTTAAATATGCCGGGGCCACATACGACCTCAGAAAATTCTAAACAAAATATTTTTAGCTTTCTTATGACGTTACGAATCCAACAAAATTATTTTCGTCGAATTCTGAGACTGTTTGAAAAATGGCTATTTTTAAGGCCAAAATATTTAATTAAAATATATATAAATTCTACAGCGACTTTTCTAATTTTTAATCTGGACATAACTTTTGGTTTATAAAACGAAATTTCAGTTTTTCAGATCCGTTAGAAAGATATGATTAAACAGATTTAAATATTTTTGGTTTTACTGAATTTTGACTTATTTTGAATCATGTACAGTCAGTCAAAGTTCAAAATCAAATTTTCAAACTGCAGCGCTGTTTTAAACTCCTTATATAATTAAATTTAAATTTATTCATTTTAACTTCTATTAAAATAAATTTTAGCCATTATTATTTAAATAATTTTATTTTATATCCTCAAAATTCATTAAAATTTTCTAAAATAAAATTTTTAATTGGTTCAGAATTTGCGGGTTGTTACAATCTCCTCCACTTAAAATCTTTTCTTCCTCGAAAAGGAAATGAGCTGAAAGTTGTTTATTTAATTTTTTCATTCTTTTAATGTTTAATAATTTTATTAGTTGAATTCATATTCACACAACATAAACATAAATCAATTAGTTGATTAAATTTTTAAATATATATAGCTTTTATGTTCAAAAATCATATTTTTTAAAATCAAATTATATATATAATTACAAGTACGTTAATTATAGATTTTTCACTCTGAACTCATTCTGGGGCATTACTAACCCCATCTCTAATGAGTTTACTCATTCTAGGATACTGGTGATCCTATCTCTAATGAGTATTCTTATTGGATATTACTAATCCAACCTCTGATGAGTCTTTTGTTCAGTTCTAACGAGTTGTACCCCAAAGATTTGAGCTAACCAGAGCTCTGATACCAACTGTGATGACCCAAAAGTTCCCATCCTTTGAATCGACCATAAACCACACAGGCCTGATCCAAAAGTCGGAAATCCTCGAATACATCAACTTTGGGTATACAGCAACACCAGAACAAATAACAGTAGACTTTTATTACATCATAATAACGTAACATCAGAGTACAGAATATCAGAGTACATCGAATTTAAATTACAGCGGAAGATAAAATTTACAAAAATTATAATGCAATGCAATGCAGTGGAAATAAAATAACTAAGCTCTGGACATAGCTTTAAGCTTCAATCCAGAATCCTGCTCGAGAGATAAACCTGTAGACAAACAACTCGACTGCCCGTGTGGAAAAGAGGGCACCTGAGTTTGCAAAGGTGGAAACAAACAACGGGTCAGTCGTAGGACTGGTGTGAGAATTCTTAACTAATTTAACTAATAGTAATAAGGCAAATCCAAGGACCACGCCGCTAACGTGGAACGGGTTTACTCCAATGGATTGCTGTGCATAACAGTAAAGTAAATCGTCAAATAACGCAATGCTTTTTAGAAAAATGGAATCACCATAAGACTCAGGTCCCATCACACAATGCAACGCACACCAAAGGATAGAGTTTTACCTTATGGTGATTAAAAGATGATAAATACGTAAAAACAATATTATTATTAGTGTGTATATGTTTTAAAACATTTCAATCGTAATGTATCAATCCTAGGAAGCATAGGTACCCATATATTATGCCTCCGTACTAGTAATACAATCAAGTCCGTAAGGGTCGTATTGGAAATTTGGATTTCCATCATGAGTCAAGGCTAGAGCGGAGCTCCTTACCGATTCGAGACACTCTAGCTAATATCTCAGGATCCCCCGCAGTGAACCCTTGGAAACAGCAGGGTCGGTCCGCAAATACAGCTTAGCGGATTAGTTATACCTGAACACACGTTTCCCGGTCCTATAGGACCTAATATCCGAGGCCTCGTCATCCATCATCCACATAAGTAAAATGTCGGGCCGTGTAAAAACCCAAACACCACTTCTAGCTAGAAAGAAACGTGCTGCTCTCCCTGCGTTCCCTTCTCCCGTTTTAGACTCAACCGGGTTGTGAGGCTCGTGAAGTAACGTTATAACCACAAGGCCTGCTTTTCAACAAAGCCTTGATCATCTTCATCTTAGCGTGCCACATTGTCAATCCATACCATACCATCGATCATCCATCAATATATAAGCGGGTGTTAAGTAAAGAACAAATTCTCCACCACCAATAATTTATATATTAACAGAAAATCAATAACACGATATTTAACGGAGTATGATGTCGGACACACAATCCATTTAAGCTTATGCTCTGGGTCTGAGCGAAAGCCAAATCTGTCGATCTCCAAATGCGTTTGGATGATCATTACCAAATATCTTGCCTTGGGAGGCCAGTCCCAATTCAAGCTACCAGTCATCATCATCCCAACGATATGAAAACCTTCGGTCTTCAACCACCGCCTTCATCTTCGACTCTTGATCGTCGTGACGATTATTCAGAATGGTTTAAACCCGGTCTTTCTGAACAACTCGCGTATTTTGTGATTTAAAAATCAAATGCTATAAAATCACACCAACGCCGCATTCCAACACAGAATATTCTTTTAATAAGATAATAATATTAAAAGAACCTTATTAATTTTATCAAAGATAAACTTTGAAAATAAAATCTTAAATCTTCCTTAAAAGATTTATTTAAACTCCAGTTTTGATTTGATATCAAAAATCATTATTACGAGATCATTCCTTTTAAGGAATAAATATTGTCTTAAACAGGTTAAAGAACTAGTGTCCTTTAAAACACAGTTCACGATAAACCCGCAAATCAATTTCTAAAATATAGAATTCCATAGAAACCAAATCAATACATAATCGACATAAATTTCTGTATCGGACTAATAATATAAATGGAATAACGGCAATGCCTCTTAAATTCCATATATAATATCGGTCTTCCTTTACAGAAACCCATCTTGATTATTACCAATCGAATTTCCACTCAATTCCAATTTAATATATTAAATTGGGAAAACTTGATTTTTAGAAAGTGCCTTATTTAAGTCTATAAAATAGATTTATAAATTCCAAATAATAACTTCGATGTAAATTGGATTAAAGGACAAATGTCATTTAAAAACACCATCCACGATAAATCCACTTCACATCTCCATTTATTTCATATCACAAAATATAATTGCAATTTCTAATCATCTTAAAAAGATTTCTCTTTAAATATTAATCATTATTATAAGATCATATTTTAAAATAATCATTAAAAATGATTCTTTATATAAAAAGTTTTTATATGAAAAATATTCTCTTTTTAAAAGAAAACTTGAATCGGAATGCGACTCAACCATGCACCATATAATTTGGATTATATGGATTTCACACACATCATATATATATATATATATATATATATATATATATATATATATATATATATGACAATAACAATATAATCATCAATCCATCCATTTCATCCAAAGTGTAATTTCCACTGTGTAAGCGTTAAAATTAAATAATAACGCTCATCGCAGCCTGTCGATCTATGATCAACATACAACTAAATACTGGGATTAGTGTATGTTAATTTTCATCCCAACACCCGTGTGGGGTTTCAACCAACAAACAAATACTAAATTATTCGTGCATTTGGGCGATGTGTGAAAATTATCGACCCAATCACATAAACAAGTCAGGTAACTTGTTTATGGCAGTGTAATACACAATATATAATACGATGATAAAAATGTCTCCTTTATTTCTATTCTTCTTTATTGCATATAAAGGGTCAATAAAAATGTGATCTTTATACCTTTTATTCTAATTTTCATTTCTAACAAAATGTCCTTTTTATTCTAACTTACATCTTGAATGTAATTATCCTTTTTATTGTTTATTACATCAAAATGTAGATGTTTCCTTTTTCATTGTTTATTATTAACAATAAAAATCTCATCTTCTATATTTATTCTTTCCAATGAAAGCAATTTTACATAAAAATGTAATTCTTTAATTTTTTTTCTAGAAAGAAAATAAAATGTAACACAAAAATATATTCTTTTTATTGCATCTAAAATGACGATAAAAATGTAACATTAACATCGCTATTTTATCGCATCAAAAATGTTCACCATAAGGTAAAACTCTATCCTCTGGTGTGCGTTGCATTGTGTGATGGGACCTGAGTCTTATGGTGATTCCATTTTTCTAAAAAGCATTGCGTTATTTGACGATTTACTTTACTGTTATGCACAGCAACCCATTGGAGTAAACTCGTTCCGCGTTAGCGGCGTGGTCCTTGGATTTGCCTTATTACTATTAGTTAAATTAGTTAAGAATTCTCACACCAGTCCCACGAATGACCCGTTGTTTGTTTCCACCTTTGCAAACTCGGGTGCCCTCTTTTCCACACGGGCAGTCGAGTAGTTTGTCTACAGGTTTATCTCTCTAGCAGGATTCTGGATTGAAGCTTAAAACTGTGTCCACAGCTTAGTTATTTTATTTCCGCTGCACTACATTGTATTATAATTTTTGTAAATTTTATCTTCCGCTGTAATTTAAATTCGATGTACTCTAATATTCTGTACTCTGATGTTACGTTATTATGATGTAATAAAAGTCTGTTGTTATTTGTTCTGGTGTTGTTGTATACCCAAAGTTGATGTATTCAAGGATTTCCGACTTTTGGATCAGGCCTGTGTGGTTTATGGTCGATTTAAAGGATGGGAACTTTCGGATCATCACAGTGTTCTTTAAATTTTTTTCTAGAAAGACAATAAAATGTAACACAAAAATGTATTCTTTTTATCGCATCTAAAATGACGATAAGAATGTAACATTAACATCGCTATTTTATCGCATCAAAAATGTCAATAAAAAAAATGAATCATTAACATTGTCTATTTTTATCGCACCAAAAATGTCGATAAAAATGAATCACTAACATTGTCTATTTTTATCGCACCAAAAATGTCGATAAAAATGAATCACTAACATTGTCTATTTTTATCGCATCAAAAATGTCGATAAAAATAACAACATTAACAATCCTATTTTCACCGCATTCAAAATGACGATAAAATATTTAACATTAACAATTTTATTTTTACCGCATTCAAAATGACGATAAAATTTTATCATAAAGAAATGAAAGCAAAATGTTCTTTTTATTTCTAAAAAGAAAAACAACAAAAATGCTTCTTTTAATGCTAAAAAGAAACATGACATAAAAATGTTCTTTTAATATTAAAAAGAAGAAGCGACAAAAATGACCCTTTTCATGTTAAAAAGAAAAGGTGACAAAATATGCTTTTTAATTCTAAAAAGAGAAAGCGACAAAAATTATCTTTTTATTCTAATGCATCATCTTTAACAAAACTGTTATTTTAATATCATT
This sequence comes from Allium sativum, assembly GCA_030737875.1. Taxonomy (NCBI): domain Eukaryota; kingdom Viridiplantae; phylum Streptophyta; class Magnoliopsida; order Asparagales; family Amaryllidaceae; genus Allium; species Allium sativum. Next base: position 735,857,154 of record CM060924.1, on the reverse strand, counting down.
GCGAATTCTCAATTTCTTACTACATATAAAAATGTAAATTTTAATTTTCAATTGTATATCTCATCCTAAATTACACATAAAAATGTAAGTTTTAATTTTTATTGCAAATCCCTTTTCTAATTACATATAAAAATGTAATTTTTATTTTACATTGTAAATTCATGTCCCAATTACATAAAGAGGTGTAATTGTTATAATGCAATACAAATTCATATTCTAATTACATTGAAAAATGTAATTTTTATCATACCGTTATAACTCATATATAAATTACATAGAAAAATGTCATTTTTATTTTACCGTCCTAATTCACATCTAAATTACATAGAAAAATGTAATTTTTATCATGCGGTACAAATTCAATTTAAATTACATAGAAAAATGTAATTTTTATCATGCGATGGAAATTCATATTTTAATTACATAGAAAAATGTAATTTAGTCATACAATGCAAATTAATATATATAATACATATAAAAATGAAATTTTATTCATGCGGTGTAAATTTATATATAAATTACATAATAAAATGTAATTTCTTTCATGCGGTGTAAATTCCTATATAAACAACATATAAAAATGTTATTTTTATTTAACGTTCAAATTTACATCTAAACAGCATATAAAAATGTACTTTTTATTTATGAAACAATTTCTTATTAAAATATATGCTTTTTAGCCCATTCTTCTTAATGTAACAAATTCACAATAAAAATATATTCTTTTTTTAACCCATTCTTTTTAATGTAAACAAATAAAAATATATTTTATTCATTGTTCAAATTCTATTGTAAATAAATAAATAAAATAAATTATCTTTGTCGTTCACATTTCTATTGTAATGTCAACAAATAAAAAATAAGTTTTTATTTGTCATTCCAATTCTAATGTAGTATCAACAAATAAAAAATACGTGTTATTTATCGGTCAAATTTTATTGTAATATCAACAAATAAAAATAAATTTTTATTTGTCGTTCAAATTTTATTGTTCATTTCAGAATAATAAAAATAATATTTAATAATCATAAAATAAATTGTAAAGCTAGATCAGAATGAATATGATTCAAATCTAAATTTAGATTTAATTTTCTCATCACAATAGAATTCAATAATATAGGAAATTCCAGTGCGGATCTAGCATAACATGAACAATAATCATACCACAATCAACAATCAATCATTTATCCACACAAATCATTTCAGATCTAAATTAACATCACAATACATTTATTTTTATCACGAGAAAATAATTAATAATTAATTAAATGATAAAATTCAGAGTTCTCACATTGATTTTTGCTGAAAATTTGACTGTCTCGGATTTAGCTCTGGTCTTCGCCATCGCGAAGATCTCGGAAAGACAAGTCCAACGCAACTTACGGTTCATCAATCGGGTCTCGTATGAAAGAGATGTTAATTTTTAAAGATCGAATAAGTTAAATATTAAATTAATAAAATAATAATAAAATAATACCCTTTCTTCTTCTTCCTCGCTACATCGTAACCACCGAACCCAATTCCCACCGTCCAACCTCCCATGCTCGCGCCTAACCGAGCCACCCACTGCCGATCGGAACCCACCATCTCGAAGACCCCAACGCCGCCGACAATCCCTGGCCACCACACCGAGCTCGACCTCCCCTAGGACCCGCAAATCACCAAAAACCGCAGCCCCTTCTCGGTCAGAATTCGCAAAATCCGTGAATCAAAACCCGATCTTGACCGTATAGATTTGTAGCTCTCTGAATTCTCTTCGATTTGTACATCATATGTCGATTTTCGTTGAACGGATTGAGAGATCTAAGCATTTGAAAATCGGAGCTTTTCAGCCCTTGAATTCTAGGCGGCAGCTGCCATTAGGGTTTCAGCCCGAAAATTATATATTATTTTAATAATAAATCTCGAAATTCGTGTAATAAAGTGGGATTTTCGGACTTTCTCCCATTTGGGCTTGCTTACTGTCGTTTTTAACGTTTTGAGGCCTTCTGAACGCAATGGGATGGGTCTCGGGGTCCAATTCCGAAATCTGTAGAAATTTTATTTAAAATTACATTAAAAATTAATTAATTAAATATTGACCGTACATTTAAATATGCCGGGGCCACATACGACCTAAGAAAATTCTAAAAAAATATTCTTAGCTTTCTTATGACGATACGAATCCAACAAAATTATTTTCGTCGAATTCTGAGACTGTTTGAAAAATGGCTATTTTTAAGGCCAAAATATTTAATTAAAATATATATAAATTCTACAGCGACTTTTCTAATTTTTAATCTGGACATAACTTTTGATTTATAAAACGAAATTTCAGTTTTTCAGATCCGTTAGAAAGATATGATTAAACAGATTTAAATATTTTTGGTTTTACTGAATTCTGACTTATTTTGAATCCTGTACAGTCAGTCAAAGTTCAAAATCAAATTTTCAAACTGCAGCACTGTTTTAAACTCCTTACATAATTAAATTTAAATTTATTCGTTTTAACTTCTATTTAAATAAATTTTAGCCATTATTATTTAAATAATTTTATTTTATATCCTCAAAATTCATTAAAATTTTCTAAAATAAAATTTTAAATTGGTTCAGAATTTGCGGGTTGTTACAATGTGGCCCCGATAAATTAAAATGTACGTTTAAATTCAATATATATAGAATTATATTTTAATTTAAAGAAAAACTGATCGAAACAGCCGAATTGGCTTACGAAACATATCCCATTATGTCCGGAATGGGGGTATTTGGTTAGGGGCGAAGTCGTTGGGTTCGAATTGGAGTTCAGAGCGATAAACAAGAAAAGTTGGAAATTTAATATTATTAAATTATTATGTATATAAGTGTTTATTTCCCAAACCCTAGTCAAACATAAAACCCGCTGTCTTCATTCAGTTCGATGGTGATTATCGTCGATTCCTTCTCGCCCAATTTACACCCAATCCATGAATAGAAGAGTGAAAATTTTTGCACAAAGATTATTCTACTCGAAGAGATCTATAAGTTGAACGGATAAGATCGGGTTTAGTTGCTCGAGGCATCCATATTTCTATCACAAAGTAGTGACGTTCGCTGGGTTTTTCAGTCGAGATGTGGGGGCGAGTTCGTTGGCATTCAGGGGGAGGCGAAGGGCGTTGGCGGTTGTAACACCCCGAATTTTAACGACACTAAAAGAGGATAAATTAAATGATAATTGATTTAACATTCAAAATTAAGGAGAACGGACCGCGCCATTGCGTCCGACTCGAAATTCTGGTCAAGATAGACATTTGGTTTGCGTAAAACGGACACCGTATGGAGAAGTTATGAGAGTTTTAAGTTTGTATACACACAGAAAGAACATATATATATAAGAGTCACGTATGAGTCAGATATGAGTCATACCCTATCCAGAACAGTTCGAATATCAAAAATTCGTCAAGGCGGCAAATTTCCCGCTCTAGGGGGTCGACCACCCTAGAGGGGTGTCTACACCGGGGTCGACCCCCCTTAAGGGGTGTCGACCCATGGGTCGACCCACCCACAGGGGTGTCGACACCCCTAGGGATGAGGTGGCAGTAGGTTTCAGAGGGTTCTACAGCTATATATATGTGTCCAATTCTCCTTTTTTTCATTGGAAATTATAGGTGCCAAATGTTGCTGGCATGCGAATTGAGACGGATCTGTTTTCTTCAAACAACTCTCAGTTTTGCAAATCAACTTCTGAGATTCAAGCATAGATTAAACACCCACTTCTTTTCTATCATCTTGACAACCCAAACACAGTGAGTTGGTTATTTTTAGGTTTAAATGAATAAAAGTAGATTGTGAAAGACTGTGATTTGAATATGATGTAAACTGTGAATCCATGCTATTGTTAAATCTTATACTATGTCATGATAGATCTACTTCTCTAGATCTAGTTCAATTGTGGTTATCCTATTATGTCACCCTTCTGGATCTTGATTTGTAACTATATTATGGTTAATGTAAATCTGTTAATTTGGACAGTTACAACACTGGTTAGATCTAATTCTTTATGTAACTCACCTTTCACCTGTTATATTGTGATCAACTTAGATATGTTGTAAATTTGACATGTGAATCCATATGTAGATCTAAACATGCTATTATGCCATCCTAATGGTGTTAGATCTATTTTAACCTTTGGATCTAAATTATCACCTTGTGTTTATCATGTTAGATTTAAACCAATTGGACATCTAAATTGCTGATTTATGCTTATTGAGACATCATGGTTATGTTAGAACCAATTGACTGCCACAAGTTCATCAGTTTTATGTCCACCTTATTATGATGTTAATTACATGTCCATGCCAGTATGTATGTTCACCTTATCACCATGTTAGTATATGTCTATGCCAAGTTATGTTAAACAATCACTTTTGTTACACTCTTATTGTTTTTCCCTTTTTCTCGTTTATGGCTAGGCTATTATCTAGCCTAGGCATGCTGCCAATTTTGTGAGGGCGCTAGTTAAGGAATGGTTGAAAAGGCTAATAATTGGCACAATTTGAATATAAACATCTTTGGACATATAATTCAAATTATTGGGTAGAGTGGGCATTAACACATATAAAGGTATTGGTTTAAATTAATTGATTAATTAATAATGGAATGTCTAGTAATTACAAATAGGAATTGTAATTGCACTTATGACACGAGGTTAGGTTGCATTAGTGGCGGAAGTCTTCCCGGACTCGACCGGCATATCCAGCAGCCGCTAATGTTGAACCTAATGTGAGAGGTCTAAATGCACAAATACGAATCGGGCTAAGACACGAGGTTAGGCCCAACTGTGGAATAAGACTGCCCGGACCCGACCGGCATATCCAACATCCACACGTTGTAGGCCTAATGTGGGAGGTCTAGCCCATTATAAACCATAAATAGACATGGTAATGAATTGGACTACTTGACCAAATCTAATCCATATGGATTGTATGATTGTGAACTTAAGTTAAGGTTAAGTAAAATTGGTTGGACAGTGGATGGGTTAAGTAAATCTGAGGGGGTGGGTAATATTTACATATAGGCCCACAAACTTAACCCAATAAGGTTATGCAATTAAAGACACCTAGTGGTATACATAACCGGAGGAAATAATAAAGTTATGTAATTAAAGACACCATTTAGGGTAAGCATAACTTGTTAAAATAATAGGGTTATGTAATTAAAGACACCTAGTGGTATATATAGCCGAAGAAAACCTAGTGGGGATACATGACAAAGGGGAGAGCTTGTATCATATAGTGTGGGACCCATTTCAGTCAGTAACCCGGAGTAGGTATCAAACAAAGTACTCCGTACTAGGCGGAGAGGGGGGCACGCTTACTGACTGATTGTAAGAGATCCAAACGTGGAGGGCGGTGTGGGCGGCGCAAATCGACCGGGTCGTGCATGAGCCGGGCAGAGGGGGATAAGACGACCGTGACACCTGTAGATATGGGACTGTGCACATCAGTAAAGGGTTGCCACTTTAAGACGTGATACATCCTACTGTGGGGCCGACACAGAGTATCTACGGAGTAGGGAGCCGATCGCATATTTGGACGTATGGCCAAGTCTACCACCGTGAAGTGTAAAGGGATCATCTCATTCTGGTTATACTAGTAATAGTGCAAAGTTATCATTTGAAGCATATACACCTTATCCTATCTACCTTATCACACCTGCCATTTATGTAATGATATCTCTTATCCACTTTATATGCCTATCATGTTACTTTTATTTATTTACTGGCTAAAAGTAACTAGACTCACAAGACTTTATATCTGACCCTTTTGTTTCTCCTTCTTTCTTCCATTTCCCCCAAGTTCTCAGGGAGGAAACACTCAGGCTTAGTCAGGACTCAGATATCATCTTGCTAGGAGATACTTCCGAAGTATGGCTCAAGTTCTTGTCTCTACTATGGCTTAACTCTTTTATTTGGGGAATTATGCTTTTTATATACTTATGTACTCTGATGATGCAAGACAGAAGTTATTTTGTTGTAATGGTTTTTGAGACTTATGGTATTGTGGACCATGGTATTATGATTTATGTTTGAAATAAAAATTTAAATTTCCACTGTTATCTTATTAATATCTGTCTTGTAATTATTCTGTGTCTATTTACCTATAACGCTTCACGAAATTTAATGCATTCCCTTAGTGAGTGACATTAACGGACGTGGGGTGTCACAGCGGCTATCGAGTAAGGCGGTCTAATGGTGGTCACGGCGGTCTTGGGATGAGCAGCGGCGGAAATTTCTTGAGCAACGATGGGTTTTAAATCGGCCTGAGGAAATTGAAGAACAACGGGTTTAAAAGGAGATTAGAGAAATTAATGTAATTAAGAATTTTTAATTATTTATTAAATTAAATTATTATGTAATTAAATCTTTAAATGATCATATCTCGTTCGTATTTAATCTGAATTCGACAAAAACAGGTGCGCCGGAATCGTGATTAAGAGGGCTACGCAATGGAAAAGACCATAACAGAAACGGAGCTAGTGGAAATTTCTGGTTAAATTAAACGATTGGTTTAATTAATTTGAACAGTCGTTATATAACGATTCCGAAACCAATCAAAGTGAGAACTTCTCACTAAATTTTCTTGTATTGTTATTTATTTTATAACTACATATATGAACTGGCAGTATTGATTTTTATCAGTTTTTAATTATCACAAATGTTGTACGGTGTCTGTTAGCTCACCTCCCTGTCGTCCACAGACCATGGACGAATTTATTGATTGTATTGTGTTGTGATTATGATATGAAATGTGAATAAAATATATATTTGCAATGTGAATAAAATATATATGAAATGTGAATAATATATATATATGAAATGTGAATAAAATATATATGAAATGTAAATAATATATATATATGAAATTTGAATAAAATATATATATGAAACGTGAATAATTTATAAATGAAATGTAAATAATATATATATATGAAATGTGAATAATATATATGAAATGTGAATAATATATATATATATATATATATGAAATGTGAATAATATATATATATATATGCGATGTGAATAAAATATATATTCGCGATGTGAATAAAATATATATGCGTTGTATAAATTATATATATGCGATATATAAAGTGGTCATGATATGGAATAAATATTTGTTCACTAAAAATATTATTTTTAGCTTATATATGAGATATATAAAATGGTTACGAAATAGAATAATTATTGGATTGTTGAAAATATTATTTTTAACATATATATGCACTATATAGAATTGTCAGGTAATGGAATATTCAATTTTTATTAAAAATTGAAATCGAAGTTGAAATCTTTTAAAACAAATTTATAAACAATTTATAAAATACGTTTTAAATAGAAATCGACGATATTATATATATATATATATATATATATATAATGGCCTGAATAGAACGCGCCGCGCAGCGACCGTTTGCGAATTTCGACCATTAACTTCAAATGGACATAACGGGAGATCTGACCGTCGGATTCTCCTTAAACCGGAACCGTTGGGTTCGTATCGAAAAGAGCTTTCCAACGAATATCAGATATTTGAAATCTAATGGTTGGATTTGGAATTATGTCCAAATCAAATTTGGAAAAGGTCGTTGTAAGTGCACTTCGATGACCGTTTATGGAAATCGACTGAAAAGGCCTCAATAAAATTATTAAAATATTAATAATTTGTGAAAAATCATAATAAATGATTTGGAAAGAATTAGGATCAAAAATTCCACATTTATGAAGATAAAAATATATTTTTATCGAAATGAACTAGTTATTAATTAGAATTATAATTCAATTATTTTTAAATAAATAAATTGGATTGAAAATGGGTTTTAAATTAACAAGAATTTTCCAATGAATAAATTGGAATGGATTTGAGTAGAAATAATCTTCGGAATATTTCGGTATTGGATTCCGTGATTATACGGATATTGTTGAGAAATTTGGAAGATATATATGTATATCGTTATTTCCAAAGCGATATTTGTTGGTTTCAGAATTTGATATTGAATATAAGCCGATATAATTTCTATTTAGAGCCTTTTATTTAATATCGAATTGGATTTTGGGTTTGTCGTGAAATATATTTTAAATAACATGAGTTCTTTAACCCGATTAACAGTGAAGTTAAGATTTGGAATTTATAAATATTTTAATTAAGATTAATGGAATTTTCCAAAGTAAAGTTTTCCAATTTAATATATTAAATTGGAATTGAATGGAATTCGATTTGTAATAATCGAGATGAGCTTCTTTGGATGAAGACCGTTACTATTTATGGAATTTAAAAGGCTTTGTCGTTATTCCATTCATAGCAATGATTTGATACAGAAATTGATATCGATTATATATTGTTATGATTTCCGTGAAGATTCCATTTGAAATGGAAGATGATTTTGGGTTTATCGTGAATTATGTTTAAATGACATTGGTTCTTTAACCCAGTTAATGACATGATTAATTTTCCTAAAAGTTGAATAATCATTAAGTAATGATTTTAGAGATTGAAACCAATTGAAGTTTGAATAAATCTTTAACTAGATTGTGAATGAATAAATGGTAATAAATAAATTACCAAAACGTGATTGAACCAAATATACTTGGTTGTTGATATTGATTGGGCTAATTGATTGTTGATATTTATTATTATTGATTGATTGACTATGTGGATGGTGCTCAACCAGTTTATGAGCAGAATATGCTTTTACATTTGGCATTGGGTTAGGTAGAAATATCTGTGTGCTAACGCCCTGTGAAACACTTCACAATTTGACAATAAGGTGTTTAGCGAGTTGTGTTCAATTCAAATTTAATGAATGATTTTGAAATGATATTTTTCTTAGGTGAAAAGAAATGTATTCCCGATTTTGGATAGGGAATATTTTATAAAAATGTTTTATAAAACAGAAAGGATTTCGAGGCCTAAACCCGATGTTGTCGAAATGATTTCAAAATGTATTATGTATTTGACATTGTGGTTCAACACGTAACCGATTAGTTTCTATTGATGATGTATCTGTTTGGTGGCGGAGAATTTATTCTCTTGCTTAACACCCTTCTTTGAGACGTACGAGCTCAAAGGTTATGTGATTAATAGTGACTGATCATATGTGTGAATTGCTAATGTAAAGTACTATATTTTGGAAAGTACTTGTGATTATTATGTTGTGAAATGATTTTCCCTACTTCGGGATATGAAATGATTTGGTATGTGGCTAAAGATTCGAGTAACCCAGACGACTAAAAGTATGGGTGTTATAGCCTTAAATGGCTTTGGATGGTGTATGTTTCCATGCGTGGGAGGTGCATCGTCAGTGTTGCCTGCTCCATCGTGGGAGGTGCACATTTATATCGAGTTGCTTAGGTGTGTGCCCTTTGCCTTGCCTAAGGGGAGCCCGATATTTGGTTGCATACTTGTTTGTATGCATTGTTATGTTTTGGAATTCATATTTCCAAAAGATTTTGGTTTGAGATCACGAAGTGAAATATACTTTGATATAAAAGCTAGATATATATTTCAAATGATTTGAAATAAGAAATCGGGAAATAAAGTCTAAAGAAATAATTTCTACAAAGTGAATTGGATTTCGAAAAAAAAATCTAAATTTGGGGTTAAGCCTAAATTGGTAACTAATTTGAGTTCTCACACCAGTCACAAGACTGACCTGGATTTTATTATTTTCGCCTAAACTCTGGGTGCCTATATTTTCCACACGGGCAGCCAGTAGTTTTGGTTTTGCAGATTATTTCATTTAGAAAGATTCTAGAGCATTGATAGTCTTCCGTTATGTTAGTTTATTTGTTTCCGTTGCATTGTATTACATTTATTGTAAATTGATCTTCCATTGTATTATATATCGATATACTCTGATATATTATGTACTCTGATGTAACATTATTATGATGTTTATAAAAGTCTTCTGTTGTTTGTTCTGATGTGTTGTATGCCCAAAGTTAGCGTATCTGACGATTTTCGACTTTCGAATAGGGCCTTGCGGTCGATTCGGAGGGCGGGGATTTTCGGGTCATTACAGCTGACTTGCCTTTTGACAAGGCCACCAAGTTCATGGAGATTCATAGTCAAGGCTATTCTAAGTCAGAAGCAACTTCAACTCACCACAAAATTTGGTTCAACCTAACTCCGGATCAGTCTAGCAACTTGAAAGCAAAACCTGTTTCGACCATACATCCGGTTTGCCCAAGCAAAAGAGTGAAGTTCCAAATCGACTAAAGCCTGGTTCGACAAAACAAACGAAGGGAATTCCATTTCAACCACGTCGAACCGGATTGATAGTTACCAATGACGTGGCCCACTAACTCCACTTGCTCCACTACTTCTATTTTCTCGTGCACGTTCCGTGTCGAATCGAATCCATACCTCAGCTATAAATATCCCCTGGGATATATGGAAAGGGTCTTTTAATTCTCTTGCACCCTTTATTTACTTTAATTGTGTTTCACTTGGGATTCCTTTATTCTCAACTCTTGTAATCTCCCTTTTAAGTAAGAATTAGGAGAATTAAAAAGCGGGTGTATGAAATGTTACAGTTTGTGCCCTAGAGGCAATCTATTTAATATGACTGTATAACATTGTTGATGTTTTATTTTATTTTGAATAAAAGATTTTATTACGTTATATTTACTTTGTAATATAAATATTTACATAATAGAAATCATTGGAATAATAATATATAATTATATAGTTTCAAGTAAGTGATAACTCATTACAACCCATAATTTAACATGAAATTATTAAACTCTTCCATATGGAGGCAAAGATCAATCTGTATCTTAATCTTAAATAAATCAAATATTTCATACATTATATTAATAGCATTTAATGCTCATTAAAACACATAATGAGAAACACATGCATGTCAGACAACCAATGCATCAATATATACATTCAGTCCAAAACTAAGAATTAAATTCACAGTTCATACATAATTAATGAATACAACCATTTATGCATCACGAATAAGACTGAGACATGTACTATTGTATTATATAGATACATGTATATCTTCTTGTATACATTAAATTTATACATATACATAAACATCTTCAATATAAGAAACAAGTCCTGCTGAAACAACATCTATATGTATGTTTGTAGTGGGAGTTAGTCACATCCCTTAGGTTCATTATCACTATCTCCTACTGAAACAATTCCAGCATACTTAAAACAGGTTAGCAATTTGCAGATTGATCATATAAATCCAACAATGAATTGAATGTAGTCAGTTTTGTGATTCTTAAAAGTCCCTAGTAAGGTTTTGTTGTAAATAGGACAACAATGAATCATTGAGACTATTATGTTTATTGACTTATTATCATATCTCATTGATCAATAATATATTTGATATTAATGTCAATACATAAATATGTATTAGATAATAGTGTATTGGGAAGACCCAACATGAGAAAACTTCATGGAGTATGATTAATACTATCATAAGTAATTCTCAAAGTGACAGTGATGTAATGGTCCTCAGACCTGAAAGCATTATATTTTATTCGAGGATATTTGTGCTTTGATATCATCAAAAGTTAATCTTAACTGAGTAGATGATAAGGATGATTATTAGATACATCTCGAATTGATTAAATACTCTAAATGGAATTTAACACTACAATATAAGTAGTGATATGCATGGGCCTCTTGATTGAGTAAGTTTATAAAATGCATGGTCGTGCTCGAATATTGATTTGTTTTATATATAATCTGCTTATAGATCAAGATAAAAGGATTAAATTATAATGAGGATGATAGGTTCCATGCCTCAAGTTTAATCCTGGATATAATGGTCAAAAGGATTAAATTACGTTGAAACATTGGTCATAAAAAAGGTTGTATCGAATCGTTGAGTTTATTATAACTTGGGTAACAGTGATGTGTTAATAGATGTCGCTCACTGTTTATAATTTTAAATATAATTTTAAATTATTTCCAACTTTGCAATAACCTATAGGGTCACACTATTGAAGTTTAAAAGGGGAGAAACATTCTTAAGCAAATAAAAATATCACCGGTTGATATTTAAATTTATATTTGAAATGGTGTACCGTGATTTTCGTTTTTCTTTGGGTTCTCGTTCATTTTAAAAGGAGTTGACTCCTTCAATGAGAGATAGATGAAAACGAGATCCAAAATCAAAAAGGGAATTCACGGTCTTGGCTAGTACCTCTAATCTACTTCTGCGATTTCGTGAGATGATTCCGTAGAAATGTTCGTGGATACCATAAAGGCACCGATTCAAGCAACATTAACGAGATTCGATTCAAATCGGTTTGTCATCAAATCCATGGTTTTGTAAATCCTAATTGTCACGCTTATGCTCGATTTATTATTTTTCGCTTGGATCTTGTATTATGGGATGAAAATTCTGTAATCCGTTGCTAATTTGGTCCAAGATACCCAAGAATGGTATCAGAGCCGATCTTGCAAAACTTGCATTTTGAGCTTTGAATTGGGTTTTGTATGTATGATTTCTTGCAAAATCGAAAGTGTTGTGAACACCAGTGCGGGATTGTAATATAAATTCATTTCTGAAGTGAAATTGATTCACTGTGTATACAGTTTGTATTTGATATAAAACTTGAAATGAATTGATTGATTAATACTGGATATTAACTCTGTTTTGTATTACAATATCATTCCAGTTTTGTTTGATGATGAATCAACAATACCTTCGATTTGATTGTAGAACGAATTTGGATTACTGGGTTTGTTCACTGTAATGTGCAATTTTTTTAGGGTAAGTTTGTCATAGGTCCAAAATATGTTTCAAAATACACGAAAACTCTCCTTGTCTTAAAACTCTGTAAATTAGGTCCCTATTTCTCGAAAATCCTCAAACAAAAATCAAGAAAATTCAAAATCATTTTCATGCATTAAAACTACAAAAAATGAATAAAAACAAAAAACAGCACGCTCCAATATGTTGCAGCAAATAATGCAATTATTTGTAATTATTGCTGATATTTGTAATGACCCAAAATTTCTAAGTAAAATTATTTTAACATGGTTTAAAATGTTTACTGAATTTTTATTTGGAATTAATAGGGTTTTGATCTGTGTGCATGTATGAGTGTGTATGTGCACATGTGTACAATTGGGAAATGCACAAGGAAACACCATAATTCCAGGATATATAATATGATTCATGTATGTGAATATACATGCATTTCCAGTGGCCATTAAATTAAATGAAATGGACTGATTTAGTGTATAATATAAAGAAGTTTGAAATAATACATACACATGTATATGGCAAAGAAAAGTTCACCAAGGTTAAATAGTGCATAGCCAGATTTAAAAAAGGAGGGATTATTATTTTGTCATGACTTGTTTTGGAGGGAAAATGATTTTAAAACACTTCTTTATCTTTGAAAAAGTGATGCAGTTTTACACCCAAGACCTGTAAAGAAAACCAAGCAAAATCATGTGAATAACACTCAAACAAATAACATGATTTGTTAAGGGGCAAAACTGACTTTGTATAACATGGAAAACTCTAGGAATTTGATGATATAAATAAGGGTATACGGGGAAAATTAAACTACCTAGTATAAACAAGTAAAAAATACACAAAACCTATTTTGGAAGGAACAAGAGAAGCTTGGGGATAAAGCAAGAGTTTTCTGATTATTCTTTAGCTTAGAGGAAGGAGATTTGGTGAGTATTCTCACTTAAAACAATGGCATTAAGTCCTAAGTTAAAGAGGTAGCCAATATCTTCATATGTTTATTTTGCTTTGAATTTGATTCTCTGGATGTTTTACCTGTTTATGTGTGACTGTGATCATATTAATGATTTTATTTAAAATCATTGTTGAGTTTAACATTATAGATTTAAAGTTATTATTTAAATCTATTCAGTTTTATGATCCCTTGAAAACCTCTTTTATGATACCTTTGAAAACCCATAATCTGGAAATATATATTGTAATGACCTGGCATTTTGCCCGCTCCAAGTCGGTATTTAAACCAACTCGAACCGTTCAAAACGACAGATTGTTATTGTTTTACACGGTTTAAACAGAATCAATACAGAATCACAGTGTATAGTATTTGCAGCAGAATAAAAATTTAATATAAATATCAGAGTTTTACAAATTTGTACAGCGGAAGAATAAATTAAATTTTATACAAGAACTTCTTCAAAATAAATTTACTTTTTGTCAAGCCTAGCGTGCGCGAGCATCTCCACGTCTTCACGTCCTCTCCAGTTTGCGAGCTGAGTTTTTAAACCTAGAACATTTGGGGCCTGACCCGAGCGTTCCATTTAAAATACACAAAACACCCGAGTCAGGATTAAACTTATTTCAAGTCAGTAAACTTCGATAAACACTAAATATAATTTGTTTGATCCCAAATTATTAAAGAAAATTCGAGTAAAACAAACAATGAACTGCCGAAATGTATCTAAATGAAGCAAAGAGACAGAGGATATGGCTTCATGCGTGAGAAATAAAGAAATATCAACACATGCAAGCAATTGTGAATGGTACGGTAAGACATGGAAGAGTACTTCTACCAAAATCAAGTAGGTTCGCATGGCACTTTTAATACGCATAGATGGGATCTATGTTACAAACATAAGTAGGTTAATTTCAGATTAAGTATAATTCCCTGCAAGTTCCAAGATACCAAAATATACCAGAGCGGGCCATGACTGAAATAATGCTCCAGGTATGACAATTTGCAATACACAAATGGGAACATATACTAGACAAGAAGACCTACAAGAACTGTTCAACAACAAAAAAATGCCGCATGGGTTTATGTGTGAAATATGCACGAGAGAGAAAAGGAATGAGGAGTCTAAGGCAAATACTAGTTGCATAACAGTACATGTAAATGATGGCTTTTTTTTCTAAATATTATTCTTCTCGTAAGTCACATACAACATGTACGGTTACTTCATACAGATTCAGGTGATATCATGGATTCAATGTAACGTATTAATATAGATTGCAAGGTATCAGGAGTTTTTCAGTCCTTACACTCAAAAGTTCCAAACTTTAAATTTTCTTTTCTATATTCCCAGTGTCTCTTACGTTTTTATGAGTGGAATGAGTACTTAAAGCACTATAAAACTAAAAATTATCCTTTAGCCAATTTTCCTTATTATAAACCAATTAAAATTTTGACCTTGCTTTCATATGAAACCAATTCCATCATTGTCTGCTTCATAACTAGGAGATTTATAGACAAAGATTACATGCTACTTGTACATACGAACAGATAATATTTAAGTTAAATGGTAAGACGACGGGTGAGCCAAAACTGATAAGTCACTAGAACTATATACACATGTATGGGTCTAAGTCATTTACTAAGACTTCAGCAGGATCCAATTCCCAGTATTAAAATGACTATATAAGTTTAGCGCATAGTATATACATGCAAACTTAAAAGATCGACCTGCAATGGTTACTTTCCAAGAAACAACAGCAGGAACTTATGAGGCAATCAATGTCATATGGCAACTTGAGGAATAGGACATCGGAGCAATTCAAGATTCCGGGCGGCGCAGATACGACAGAGACCAAAGGGTGAGGCAAGGGAGACAGTATACATGGACGACAACGAAATGGCCAGCAAAACATGGCACCACTAAACATATACAAACCCAGCAACAAGTGTTCAAACATAAAACAAAGTGACGGGAAAAGAAGCATCGAAGTATTCCATGACAACAGTTTATACAAAGCGAGACGCGAAGTAGGAGACTTAAAATGGGTTTAATCGTAAGAATTACTTATATTCAAACGCAGTAAGAAGGGCAGGAAGCTTCGGCAACCATAGTTGATGACTGGGAATGGGTGGAGGTTCTGCCATCAAGTGTGATGGCTACGGGTTCAGGTCCAACGGACAACGGTGCTCAAAGAACAGAGAAAGTCATCACGTCTTGCCATGGCCGGTGTTGGCGATGGATCCAATGTTGCGCCAGTTTGGGCGATGGACAAGGAAGCTCGGGTGTTTGAGGGAGGAGTGGAGAGGGCTGCAGTAGGCCGCGTTGCAGTGATGGTTGAAGGAGGCGGCTCCAAAACCAACGGTGGCCAATCGACGGTGAATCTTCAGCTTTGGGGAAAAAGTATATGTAACACCCCGTAATTTTAACGACGCATAAGATGATAAATTAAAGAATAATTAGTGTGAAATACACTATTAACAATGAATTAAGGAAAACTTAATTAAATATTCATAATTGAGTGAAACGGACTGCGCCATTGTGTCCGTCTCGGAATTCTGGTCAAGATAGACATTTGGTTTGCGTAAAACGGACACCGTATGAAGAAGTTATTAAGGTTTTAAGTTTGTCTGCATACAAGGAAGATATATGTATATATAATTCAAAAATATTCAAAAATCAGCAAACCAACAAATCTGACGCACAGATCGACGAAAGGCCGACTATTTGAGGTCGACCCGAGACTCGGCTGGGTCGACCTAGGGGTCGAATCAGGCTTATAGGGTCGACCCCCGGGTCGACCCACCCGGTTGTCTGGAAACTTCTTTTATGTGGACGATTTTGATGGCTTCTGATCTAATCCTATGGTCTTGGTTGCTCCGCTACTCCTATAAAAAGAACCCTAAACCAAGGTTTTGTTCATTGAAAAAAATGGTGACGGCGAAGCTCTCCTGCGATGGAAATTGAAATGGCTCTTCTTCTTCTTTTAAATCAATTCAAAGAAGATTATACATATTCGAAGATTGCTACAACAAATTAAATGATGGCTACAACAACTTATTCAACATGTTCTTCACAGCAAATTCACCGTGAGTTCATGTTGCTTTTAGATCTAAATGTCCAAATAGTAATCCTGACATGTATATAATATTAGATCTTGAATCGGTGCCTAATCAGTTATATTATGAAATATTCCATTGATCTGTTCTTATATGTTTATGTTGTCACCATGTTAAATCTTGTCAAAATATGCCTATTCAGTTTATTCCTGTTTTTATCAGTTTATTATTGATTCATCATTATGCCTATTCCGATTCTCTTCTTTCCCTCCTTTCCTTTTTATTTTTATATAGCCAGGCTACCTTCGAGCCTAGGCCTAAAGCTGGAAAAAATGCGAACGTGCGAAATTGGGAATAATGGGGAAAGACATAATTTGGGGCATAATTGATATTGGAAAATATAGATCTAAATTTGGGCATAAGATTGGAAATATACGAAGATGGGTTTGGGGGCATATGTCTTGTTGGATAATATGAATTTAGGCACGCATTGGAATATATGTAAATACGAAATTGGGTATAAAATGGACATGCCTAAATATTGATTTGGGACATAAATTTGAACATATGTGAATATGAATTTTAGGCATAAATTATGTGAAGGTAGATTTGAGTATAACTTGCATTGAAAGGGGTGGATACGGACTTGGGGCATAAGTTGGAAAATATATAGGTTTAGGTTTATGCAATATATATATATATATATATATATATATATACATATATGCCTTAATTTATGATAAGGAGCATATGGTGCATAATTAAAAGGTAAATTAAAAAGAGGCATAAAGGTCTATAATTTGAGTAGTGAATTAGTAATAATTCAAATGGGGAAAACATATAATAATTACCTATAATGACATAGGTAGATTTGAATAAAAATGGAATGTTTAATAATTACAATTAGGAATCGTAATTGTACTTGTGACACGAGGTTAGGTTACATTAGTGGTGGAAGTGTTCCCGGACCCGACCGGCATATCCAGCAGCCACTAATGTCGAACCTAATGTGGGAGGTCTAAGTACGTAAATACGAATCGGGCTAAGACACAAGGTTAGACCCAACTGTGGAATAAGACTGCCCGGACCCGACCGGCATATCCAGCATCCACACGTTGTAGGCCTAATGTGGGAGGTCTAGCCCATTATAACCATAATTGGACATGGTAATGAGTTGGGCTACTTAACCTAATTTAATCCATAAGGATTGTATGATTATGAACTTAAGTTAGGGTTAAGTAAAATTGGATGGGTAGTGGGTGGGTTAAGTGAATTAGAGGGGGTGGGTAAAATTTACATATAGGCCCACGAACTTAACCCGATAAGGTTATGTAATTAAAGACACCTAGTGGTATACATAACCGGTAGAAATGATAAAGTTATGTAATTAAAGACACCCTTGTAGGGTAAGCATAACTTGTAGAAATGATAGAATTAGATATGTGTAATAATCTTCTTAGTAAACAACGATAAGTTGTAGTGACGGTGTAAATTGAATTTATGATTAAATGAGAAAGAATGGGGAAAAATTATAAAATAAATAAGTTATATTTAATCATAAATGGTAAGTGACATGTTAATTAGGAAACATGTGAATTGATATATACTTAATAACGTATTGAGGAAAACATGTTATTGTAATGATATAACCAAGCAAGAATATAAAATAGATTGTGGATTACAGACCTTGGGCCACAATCTAGAGAATAAAATGTTGTGGGCTTATTAATAAACTTAAATGAATTAAGTTGTATGACTGAAATTAATAAGCAAGAGAAACTTGGTAAATTGGAATAAAAATTCAATATGAATGGGAAATAACCAAGTTAAATGGGAACCTGGTGATGTAAGGCAAGTGCGTAAAAGAATGTTTAGACATAGAGTCTAACAACATACTAAAGAAAGGCGCTTGGACCAGTCC
Organism: Allium sativum; assembly: GCA_030737875.1. Taxonomy (NCBI): domain Eukaryota; kingdom Viridiplantae; phylum Streptophyta; class Magnoliopsida; order Asparagales; family Amaryllidaceae; genus Allium; species Allium sativum. Next base: position 735,838,474 of record CM060924.1, on the reverse strand, counting down.
GTACGTTTGACAGTGAATAACCCAACGGGGTAGATCATCGAGGTGTTATAAGACACGAGGGGAGCGCACATTCATCTGATTGTTATGACGGCTCTAAAGGAATGGGAAGGGGAAGCATGCGACATCCTGAAGTACATAAGGTTCTCTTAGTAGCCCTCTGTGCAGTGACAGATGTCTTAGGCTGTACTCGTAGAGGTTGGGTCTGCGCATAGCTACTAGGTGGGTAGGCCTTGACTGCAGATGTATCTATGCAGTCAGAATGCTATGACGAGGTGACACCAGGGTAGTTCGGTGGTTGCCTCACAAGGAGGTAGAGAGGGTCACGACCAACAAGGATAGTAGACCGTCGGATATCCGTCATCGGCAGCCAGCGGGATGCGAAAAGACTAGAGTTAACCCTAAGATATCATTTCACCTTTCACTATCGAGGTACGGGGTTGAGGGGAGACGCCACATGGATGTTTAGATTGATTGTTATTAGGGGCGGTCGCTTAGCTCTGTAGTCTTTACTAGTTGAGGGAGGGGCCGAGTCGGGGCCATAGCCACCACGAAAAACAGACCCTAGGTATATCTGTATATAGTGGCTTTTTAAAGACAGGCCTATACAAATATGGAAAAGCTCCCGGCCGAGTTCCGTGTTTCTTGTATAGCCCTGCCATGGAACTCGGTGCATATTAGAGGACGTGCGATTGAGGCGTCGAGCTACAATTACAGTACTAAGTGGGATAGTCTAGATACATGCATATCTGCTCTGAGTGGTGTATCGTAGACTAGAGGGAATTTTTTCGATATGGAATCTGATTCGATCGATGGTGGTAGTCCATACGCTTACGTAGCATAGTAATGACAGATATATGCGGAACGTAACATTATTATATAGAGATCCGTACGTCACTCCGGTATAGGATGAAGGACTGCATTCATTACGGTGGAGACCGTGCTAGTGGGTTACCATGGGGTGTATCTCAATATTGAGAGATAGCTACATATATTAGGTAAATCCATGGGAAAGTAAATGGGTACAATGCGCGTATAAGTTTTGAGTGCTATTAGCCCAAGTAACCTAATAATCAAGAAATTGTAATGGAATGGTATTAGGAGGGATCATTCTATTTTTGAAATACTAGTATCTGCACGGTGCAGAGAAAGGTATTTAAGAAGCACAATATATCTTGTTCATCTTATCTTACTCAGTTCACAATTGTTATTGTTATCTTGTCCTTCCAGTTTTTATATACCTTCCATGATACTTTTATTTATTTATATTTAAAAGTAACTGGACTCGTCAGACTTTATGTCTGACCCTTTTTGTTTCCTCTTCTCTCTCTTCCGTTTCCCTCCAGGTTCTCAGGGTGGGAGTGCTTAGAGTTGATTTGCATTCTTTCAGCTTAGCTTGGATTTTGGATATTGATGTACAGCTTTGACTTATTGTCAACTCTCTTATGGCTTTGCTTGGGAAATATGGTTTATGCTTTTGTACTCTGATATTTTTGGCAAGACGGATTATTAAACATGTAACTAGTTATTTCAAACCTATGATGTAAATTCAGTATTTGGGACCATGATTTTATTATTTAAATAAAGTTTTTAATTCCGCTGCTATTTTTTACATGTTTGTCTTGTGCTATTATGTTCTTATTTACCTATAACGCTTCACGAAACTTAATGCATTCCCTTAGTGAGTGACATTAACGGACGTGGGGTGTCATATTTTGTATCAGAGCATATGGTTATAAGATCGGATAAAGTATTTTGAAAATGGTTTTCAAAAAGGTCTCAAAAACAAAGTATTTTAAAATAAAATGTATGTTTTTGAAAAGCATATTTCCCAAAGCCATAAAAATCTCTCGATTCTCCGCTTTATTTCTTTTCCTTTTTGATCGGGGAATCGTTTCCTCTCGAAAGGGTATCCCTATTTCGGCATGGTTCCGTAGGCATGTTAAAACCATGGTACATGTCGAAGGGCAAAGAAGTTCCCAACCTCCATCTGTAGTCGCAGTAGTTTCAGATGCGGCTTATTTTCTCTCAAGCCTCGTAAGGATTTCCGTTCGATGGAGGCAGCTTTCAAAAGACTTGTTAGCACATTGCACAAGGATGGTAAAAAGGAGAAACGAGGGAATACCATAACTTTGGAACAGTGGGTCATCTGAAAAAGGATTGCAGAAAGAGAGAAGGCATTCGTTACCACTTTGGTAAGGCGAGACACCTTATTCAGGAGTGCCCAAAATGACAAGGACAAGGCCAGAAGGCAGGAATTTTTAGAAGGCAAGCTAATGTTCTCATTGCTGGTGGACAGGATAGGGGTAGGAAAGTTTCCATTGAAGGATTGATTTCTATTTCTGATCATCCAGTTAGGATTCTTTTTCTGGCGCTTTGCATTCTTTTATATTTGATTCTTTAGTTGAGTCTCTGCACCTAGATACTAGTATGGTTTTGGATCCCATTAGTGTCTCAAACCCATTAGAGGTACGACTCATTTATCGAGGATTTGTCGGGGTTTGAGAATCTCTGTGTTAGGCGTCGAGTATGGTTACGACGCATATGTTCTTGATTTCATAAGATACGGTTTGATTCTAGGGATGGATTGGTTAAACATATATGGAGCCATTCTAGATTGTGAGAGGAGGGTCGTTAGACTTCTGACTTGCCATAGAAAGACTCTCGAGATTTCTTATGACCCCAAAAGGGTCTGTCATGCTTAGTCTCCTAGAACCTTTTGATATATCTATCCCAAGGAAATCAATGATTTGCGACTTGTGACTCCTAAAAAAAAGAGGGAACTTGATAAGCAAGTAAGGGAGCTACTTGAGAAGAGGTTTGATAGGTGAATCACATCCGGATGGGAAACCTATTGAGGATAGTCCTTGAGGAAGCCCATCAATCTAAGATGATTGTCCATTCAAGAGGAGATAAAAGGTATAGAGTTTAAGGTATTGGATCCAAACTTGCGAGAGGAAGTGAAAGTAGAGAAGGAAGCAACGATTGGACGAGTTCCGAATTGCATACTTGGATCGGAGGTTAAGAAATTGTGCAACAATGAAGTGAAGCTAGTAGGAGTGCAATGGGGAAAGGGCCGCAAGAACGCTACTTGGGAGGCTAAAGACAAGATTCGCGCTTCATATCCTTTCCTTTTCGAGGATATGTCCTTAACTTCTTTTTCCAAGCTTCAAATTAATACTTGTATCTATCGTTTGAATATCTCCTATCGATCGAGTCTTTAGGTAGAAAACTAATGAATGTAAACATGTGTTTGAGACATGTTATGTTTGATGGATGCAAGTGGTTGCTAGTTTTTCGAGTAACATAAGCGATACTGAACTGACTCAATTCGATATTCCATTTGAGTAACCTCGCAGACACTTCAGATCGTTGAAGGACATATCATTGTGGCTTGTTGGTGTAGCCTTTGGTGGAATGGGGCTGAAATTAATGTCTAAGATTTCTGGATGTTATCATCGGGTAGTAAGTCAACTTCTTAAGCTTTGGGTAGTTTAGTGATCGGGATAATATATTCATTTGCTAAATTTGAACATCGTATAAGAAAGATATTGAAGATTTAGTAGCTCAACCAATTTGGCACCAAAATTTTGAATTGGAATTTTGAATTTGAATGAAAAGTCACTTCAGCCATTATAAATAGGCTCAAAAGTCATGTCTCTTCACAATCTTTCTATTCTTCTTCTTCTCGTTTTTCACTTTCAATCAAACTTTCAGGAGGCATAACTTCTTCGTTTCTTAACGGAATTGGATGAAATCAATGGCAAATTGAAGAGAAATTCAAGGACTACGATCTAGTAACAGTTTGGGGATGAATTTGGATGGTATTGGGGTGCAGCAAGTCGAAACAGTAAGAGAGATGTATGAAATCCCGTAATAGTTTTTCAGTTTTGCATAGCCAACTTCAAATAGTCATATCTCACTCAATTTTGACCGGAATTTGGCGATTTACCCATCAAAACGACCGCGAGAATGAGATCTACAATCTAAAAAAGGATTTGAAACAAAATAGTCTAACCTGTGGATGTAGTTAGTAGATAATCGTCGATAGTTTTGGTTTGCTTCTCTCTTTATTCACCAAAACTTCATTTGATCATTACTTGGTCAATTCTTGACGGATTCTCATGAAACCAGTGGCATTACGAAGAAAATAAAGATAAGTACAGTATGAAGATAAGTTGTAGATGAAAATCCAAAGTTATAAAGTGATCCGGTACCCATTTCTTTGCTGATTTACGTTACATGTATCCATTTCTTCTTGATGTCTTTTCATTAAACGTCATTATTCTTCTCCTCTTCTTGATTTCTACCATGTGTTCTTAAGAGTTTTGAATTATCAACAGCCATGTAATACACCATTTCGGAATTTGAATTTTCAACAGCCACATCACCCATATTTTCAGAGTTTGAATATCCAATATCCATATAACACATCTTTTCCTGTAAAACAACACAACTTTTCAAATAATCAAATAACTTTTCAAATAATCAAATGACTTTTCAAAATAATCAAATGAATTTTCAAACTAACTAATATACAATTTTAAATAACAATATCATGATGGTTTTTTAACATATCCATATATCAAGGATTTCAAAATTTCAAAATTCTAAAAATCAAATTTCAAAATTCAGATTGTGAGTTTAAACTAGTGTTATAAATCATTTCAAAATTTGCCATTTAATATTTTCAAAAATCAGATATAGACTTTTTGAAAGACCGGCTCTGATACCAATTACTAGGGATTACAGAATGGATCATTAAGGAATAACTAACACTAGAAGGGGGGTGAATAGTGTTTTTGAGAATTTAAACAAAATCTAAAACTTATATGATTTACTATATTAATCAAACACCACAGAAACAATCACAGACACAGAATCAAACACAAACACAAAGATAAACAAAAATGAAATGCAGAAAAGGAAAGAACACACCGGATTTTATACTGGTTCGAAATTGCCCCTACGTCCAGTCCCACACAACGCTGGATTGCGCAGAGTTTTATTACTATATTAATATCCAAGAACAACCTCCTTGATTTCACGGCTGCAAGGGTAACACCGATTTCACACACTTGATCAAGTATACTCTCCTTGATTTCACTGCTACAAAGGTAACACCGCTCTCGTTCCTTGATTTCATGGCTACAAGGAAAACATCAATTACCCAAACACTTCCCAAATGATTACAAAAGCCCTATAACTCTTCAATAGCACTTCGATTCAGAGAGTAATGAGTAGAGAGTGAGAAGAGAAGAAGTTTCATTTAAATAGAATTGAATTCGGCAGAGTATAAGTGTAGAAATCATAAAAATAAGAAAATATAATGGTGTAAAGAAAGGAGATGAAGATGGAGTAGAAGAATGATAAAAAAGATTCGAAACTAGCCCCTATTTATAAGATTTGAAGGGTTGCAACACTTTTGGAACGTTACAAATAGTGAAAAGACGCTTCCTTACAAAATAAAAAAAGTGAGAGCTATATGCCGACATAGGAAAAAATGTATGTCGACATATGCCTTTGTAAAATTGGATTTTGAGCATTTTTAAAGTATTTCGATATATATATAATTCTGGAAATTCTTCAATTAAAACATAGTAGTGTAAATGAATATTATAAAGTAGAAAATCATATAAAAACATAAATATAAACTATATAATCATATTTATAAAATTATAAAGTATATAAAGAATAAATATACAAAACTTATAAAGCTTGAGTTTAAAATCGAAGTAAAATAGAGAGAGTAAAATATAGAAAATAAAATAGAGAAAATAAAGATTGAAGATAGAATAGAATTTGAAATCATAAACTAAAAATCATAATTTGAATTTGAATTTGAATTTGAATTTGAATTTGAACCTGGAGTGTTATTCATAGTTTTTCATAACTTGACTCTATTACTATATTTATATTGAACTCTTGAAGTATTGATTACTCATGAGTCTTGAATCATCTCTGAAATTTGAATCTCTTATATCTTTAAATTGTACGGTCTTCAGTAATATTTCATGTATATAAATCCTGCTTATGTATATATATATATATATATATATATATATATATATTATAGATAAAAGTGTTAGTTTATATTTTATAATCAATTAATATTGAAATAAAGTTGGTGTCATCAAAACTCCATTCTCCAACAAGTTAGAGGTGCAAGTACGTGACCTTTTGGGAAAAGGATTCATTCGGAGAAGTGTATCCGAATGGGGTGCACCCTTGGTGTTTGCAACCAAACTAGATGGATCTTTGAGATTGTGTGTGAACTATCATGAGCTGAACAAGGTGACCAAGAAGAAAAATTATCCGTTGCCAAGGATCGATGACTTGTTCGATCAGCTTCACGAAGCCAAGGTGTTTTCTCAGATGGATTTGGCAATAGGATTCCACCAATTGAGGGTAGCAAATGATAGTGTGCAAAAGACTGCTTTTAGGACACCATCCGGTTTCTTCGAATGGTTGGTGGTGCCATTTTGGGTTGACTAACACACCAGCATATTTCGTCGATCTTATGAATATGGTTTTCAGAGATTAGTTGAACTAGATCGTGCTTGTGTTCATGGATGATAGTCTGATTTTCCCTCGGAATGAGGAAGAGCATAAGACACACTTGCGAGTTATTTTGGAAAGCTTGCGAAAGCATCAGCTGAAAGCTAAAGTTTTCGAAGTGTCACTTCTGGAAGAGCGAAGTGAGGTTGTTTGGCCATGTTGTTTTTGGAAATGGAATATCGATTGACCCCGCTAAGGTGGCAGCAATCCAGGACTACGATAGACCTAAGAATGTGATGAATGTTAGGAGTTTCCTTGGGTTGGCGGGTTATTATCGTGGGTTAATCAAGGATTTCTCCAAGATAGCTGCAACATTAACAGGATTGACGAGAAAGAATCAGGTGTTCACATGGGATGCGAAGTGTGAGCAAGCTTTTGGAATCATGAAAGAGAGACTAACGAGTGCTCCTATTTTGACGATTCCAAGTAGGAACGAAGAAATGGTGGTATACACTAATGCATGCAGTACTGGACTTGGAGCAGTGCTGATGCACAAGGATAAGGTTGTGGCCTACACAAGTTGACATCTGAAGCCGCACGAAAGGAATTACCCAACTCATGATTTGGAGTTGGCAGCGATTGTGTTTTCTCTGAAGATGTGGAGACGTTACCTGTTGGGAGTTCGATTCTATTTGTTTATGGATCACAAGTCGTTAAAGTATCTTTTCTCCCAAAAGGATTTGAATCCTCGGCAGCAAAGGTAGTTAGAGTTTCTGGCATCGTATGATTTTGGTATAGCCTATACTCCTGGTAAAGGTAACGCAATGGAGGATGCGTTGAGTCGAAGACATGTAGGATTGGGAGCGATGTTTTCGGAATGGAAAAGCCTCGAGTACTTGGCAGGATTTGATTTTAGACCAGGTGTGAGTTGGAACTTGAAATGTTGGCAAGCTTATTGATAAGACCTACTTTCATCAAAAGGATTGGCGACAGCCAAAAGCGAGATGCAAAGCTTGTTGAGTTTATCCAGAAGTTGGAACCAAAGGAAAAAGAGTTCAAGGTCGATCAAGAAGGTTGGCTTCGAAAACAAGGACGATTGGTTGTTCCTGATATCGACGGATTGAGGGATGATGTTCTGAGGGAATTTCTCGAAGTTGACGATTCATCTGATGGTAATAAGATGTTTCAAGACATGAAGCTATCTTACTACTGGGAAGGGATGAAAAGGGATATTGGAAAGGTTATTTCCAAGTGCATGACCTGTCAGTTGGTGAAAGCTGAACAGAAGAAACCGAGTGGATTCAATCAGCCATTGGAAGTTCCTACGCGGAAGCACTACAAGAAAACACTGATTTAGCGTCAGATATTTAGAAGCGGAAATTTCTGTCGCTAATCTGCGACGGATTTCCATGTGATCTTCAAGGGATAGTTTTTTATTTTTTCAACATTTTTTTCTTTTATTTATTACCGTCGTCTTCAAACATCCCTCACTAAGCCGTTGGAAATTGCGTCAAATTACCGACAAAAAATTTTTGCCACTATTTTCCGCCGCAAATTCCAGCAGAATACCGACGAATATTTATCGAAGCTATTTTGCAGCAGAATTCCAGCAGATTTGCAAGAGATGAAAATATCAATTTATTATAATAATTATTTAATAATTAATAATAAAATTTAATACTTATGAAATTATATTTAGTATTCAATAATTAATTTTAAATAATTGTATTTAATAATTACAGTTGATAATTATAGTTGATACTTATATTTTATAATTATAGTTGATAATTATATTTTATTATTACGGGTGACAATTTACAACGATCATAAAATGCCCCTTTTAACCAATGTCAATTTTATAATGCCCATTGTAATAATTATTATTTACTAATATTCAATAATTAATAATAATTTTGAATAAATATGAATATGTAATAATATATACTTAATATTATTATAATTAATAATTTATTGATAATTGATAATTTGTAATTAATAGCCAATAATACTTACTCAAAAATTTATAAATTGTAATTTATAAATAATAATTATAAAATGTCAACTTATATAAAACATTAAATAAAATTTATAATAATTATTAATTATTAATAAATAATTCATAATTACATCAAATAATTAGTAAATATAATTACACTAGATAAGATAACCATTTTACAACATTTTCTTTATAACTTGCACAAACTGGCAGTTGTAATAAATATTTTATAACGATCGTTTATTCTTAGCGATTCTAATACATATTTTAACAACTTTATATTTGCAATAAATGTAATATATGATTGTAAGTTTGTAACATTGGTGTTGGCTGTTATCCACATAAAATAGCCGCCTGTTGATAAAAAAATACGTTCCCTATCTTATTTTCTTTCTCCCGCTAAACATACCCAAGTAAAATAAACCTAACTGCCAAACTCCTAAATAGTATGATGAAGTCAATTTTTTTCTTCAGTTTATATATATTCAACTTTATTCAGCTTTGTTCAACATATTCAACTTTATATTTTACTAAAATTACATCTATTCCGTTTCAAACAAAATGCTTAGTAATTCAACATGTTCAACTTTATGTTTGGTTGGAAGCAGTACCTTGAATTGATTTTAGAAAAAAATGGTAGGATAACACAAATAATATTTTCTTATATTATATTCTATTTAAATTCAAATTTCGTAATCGTAGTCCTTTAATCATGGTTCTATACTATACTAGTTGTCGTAGACCTCTACGCATTTTCTAGAGCTTGAGAGAGTGTTCTGAACATTATAAAGACTTTATCTAAAACACGCTCGATCGGTCTTAAAAAGGCTCTTTGTAGCTTTTGCGCTAAACAAAATTTCACCATTTATGTTTTCCTGTTTTTTGTCTATTGCTTTTGGTTCATAGTTTGTGTTGTTCCTCTTTCTATGAAATTTGAACACATACACACACAAAAAGATATATATATATATATATATATATATATATATATATATATATATATAAACTCTTTGGAACTATCCAAACGTTAAATTGTTTAGTCATTTTTATTGTTTGCTCTATCGCTCTATAATGAACATCTAACTATGGAATTTGGTAGTAGGCTACAGTAATGTTTTAGTTGTCTGATCAAATTAGTTGTTGAGTTTTGGGGATTCAATTTAGTGATTCAAAATCATGATTTGTAACAGTTTTGCGCATTTAGTCTGTGTGTGTTTAATCTTTATGTGACTTGTTTCTTTTCTTGAGTTTGCAACCTTGAGTGCATTATATTTCAAAATTGATCATATCGTTACTATATTTTTATAATTTTATGTATGTGGCTGTTCTTTCTATATATGTAATTTTATCAAACTTTTTTAATATACCTTTCAGTTGCATGTGTTAATCACGTACAAGGATGAATATTTGCGTATATTTTGATAGTTAAGAGAAGTATTAACAAGACAAGTAAAAATGTATGTGCCTTGGTGTTTGTTATATAATTTTGTCATATATGCAAGGTTGAATCTTTACCTTGTACATTTTATGTCTGCATATAGTTAAATGGAGTCTATAATGATATTGTCGTGAACAGGAACATAAATGTTTTTTTTTGTTGATTCAAGTTATGCTTCGTTGATGTTATTATTCCTTGTCTCCATTTCAAATGGAGACTTATTTAAAAAAAATGAAGTGCATAAAGCTTATTTTGAAAATGAAACACTGCTTTTTAAGGATAGTTATATGAATTAATTACTGCAAATCAACCAAACAAAAACAAGAATACTAGGTTGCCAAATTATAACTGAACCTGTATTCTTCTCAGAACATACAGTAAATGTATAATGGTAGCAGCATACCATTAATGAGGGTCATACTAACAAAAATAAGTAGAATATATAATTAACACCACTACCCTATGAACTAGTGATAATTGTATGATTTCAGCTTTTGTGCTTGTTTAATGAATAACCAACAACAACAATAAGTTGGCGATGCAAATAATAAGTGACTACTAATCAGGTAATACAAAACTACCACAACAATTAGCATATGAATGTATAGAAAAATAGAAATTCATGATTGCTTGAATCAAAATTTTGAGCATTTAAAGTCACACAAGTGACTGGATTTAGGTGACTAAAATCCTTTTTCAAAAGGGTCGACTGAAAACCTCATGCACTAGTATACTTAAAATGTAGCCACTGACTGGTAAATAATGGTTAAAAGAGATAGTATGGATTAGGATTTATAAAGTTGAACGCTTGAAAACTGTAAAGAGGAAAAAGAAATACCCATAATATTGGACGAATCAAGAGCATTGATTGTAAAAGTGTAGTCTTAAAACAGTAGGATTCTCTCCCATAATACTAAAACGTGTCTGTTAAACACTCAGCTTTATAGAACATGAAACATTGAAATTCAGTTGATACAGTCCCCATTAAGTGTCCATTGTGAATTTCTTTCTTATTGGAAAGGGAAAGCAAGCTACACATATAATATATTTGTTACCAGTCTTGAACATATGATCAGTAAGAAACACATCACTATCCTATTCTGGTTGAATTTATGTGCATAAAGGGGAGTACATGTCTTATTATATTTAGTTTCCTTTCTATACAGATGACATGAATGATTAATAGACTTGTTACTAAAGCACTTTAAATTTTATATTTTCCAAAATACGTTCAACCCTATTATGCATATTTTAAGTGAATAGTAAACTAAGTTGGAAATAATACAGTATGGTGGAAAGTATAAGGCATTTGGCTGGTTTTGAATGAAAATTTACTATGAATGGATATTTTCTATCAACTAGTGAAGGTATGTTGTGCCAAATTCGTTTATTTCATGGAGTTTAGCCCAACGAATGGATAAATTATAAATATTAGAAAAGAAATGCAATTTAATTTAGTAGAAAGACTAATAATTCTTAGGATTGATAAAGATTAAGTTGTCCACTTAAAATTTAATATTTCATTGTCAGGTATCAAGAAAACATTGTATACAGTTCTTACTTGTTTAATAGATTAAAATATACAAGCCAGAGTTCAATGACCAGTTGATATATATAGCTATTTATAGTTGCTGTACAAAGTCATGTACTGATCAACGTACATCTTCTCCATTATTTTTAATGCCTCATCATTCATTTAGATGTCATTCTTCAAATTCTTTTAAGTACTGTTGTTAGCCCACTTTGTGAACTAGGCAACACAAAGTCAAGATGTGAAATATTGAAGAACTTGGAAAGCAATGAAACGGGTCGGATCGAAGCAGTGTAGCGGTTCGGATCGGGTAAGGTCTGCTGTCCGGATCGGTGAACTATCGTCGTTGGAATCAGAGAGGCGCAACTGTTCGGATCGGAGAGCCACCCAATTGCTACAGAGATAGATCGGAGCGGAGCAGAGTAAAAAGAAGAGAGAATTGGTCCCAAGCTAATCCGGGTTGGGTCAGGTGCTCCGATCCGAACCCCTTGTGCACACTCTTCCGATCCGAACCCATCTTTCACGTCACTCCCCTGCATGAGCGCCTGGTTATTCGGAGCGGCTATGACCAGTTCCTACCCACAACGTCCACTGCTCTGATGCGTTGTCAACATAGAAATCCATCCGAACCCGAGGCTGATGGGATGGATGACACGTGGCTCCGATCCGGATCGGGTTCTGAGCAAATTCTCACCTATAAATACCCTGTCTGGAGACAAAGAAAAGGATCTTTTTTCTGACACTTTGAGAGTTCAACCACCTTCATAACCCGAATTCCAGCACTCCCGGAATATCCAAATATTCTTTCATTATTTGTTTTTAGACGATTGAGTGATTATAAGTGAGTTGTGAGAGAAATCAAGTGAATATTTCATTGTATTTGCAACTAAATCATTGAAAATAGTGAAAGACAAGTGGACGTAGGCATTTCTTCGCCAAACCACTATAAATCCTGTGTGTTCATTTTTATTTTTGATCTCGTTTCATTCTGCTTTTAATCAATTTGGGTGTTAGAACCACTTTTTGGTCTAACATTTTGGTGCTTTCACTGAGAAATCATCTGAATTCTTTGTTTTTCGGGATTATCATTCTACTTTTTGGACCGTTGAGTTCAAAGAAGTTAATCCTCAAGTTTCAACGCCCTTGGATATTTGTTGAAGTGATTGTCGAAGAACCATGGCCAAAGGAAAAGGCAAAGAAGTTCAATCTGGTCGAGGAAATGGAGCTGGCGAAGATCAGCAAAATGCGGTTGTGACAAGGTCTCGTGGGCAGAGTTCAGCAGCAGGACGAACCGATGCAGGAAACCCGAACCGCCTTCAGGGGGAGAGTTCCTATCCGATCCGGGTAGGAGATTCTGAATCAGTGCATTCCCCCAACCTGAACCGACCCGAGCAGCTTGCCATGTACCGACCCGACCAGGCTCCCCAGCTCCGAACCGACCCGATCTCCCATATCCGATCCGATCCGACACTTGGCGATGTTGGAACCTCTACTCGAGTCCCTACGAATGCTCCGATTCCAGCCACCAGGGTCAGTGATCAGGTCAATCCATCTGCGCCCATTACTCAAGGAGATTTCTCGCGCGTACTTGACATGCTTGAGAGTACTAGGGAGGCTATGAAAGTCCACGAGCGCACCAATCTCATGATGCAGGAGAATATGTGACTCATGAGCAGGGAGATTAGCGAACTCCGTAGACAGAGAACCCCATCACCGGTTCGTCACACACCAGTGGATCAGTCTTCTTCTTCCGAGGAAGAGCGGCCCCGTGAGCGAAGGCCGCTAGAACGACCTCAGAATTTGGAGCAGCTGACATTCGGATCTTTGGGGTCTCGCGAGGATATTGCACGAGCACTAGGAAACAATGATCCCACTCAGGGGGAAAGGCTCCAGTCCCCTCCTCCCGAGATCGACCGGGAGCGTAGGGAACGGAGTAGAGCAGAAGCAGCTCGAAGAAGAAGGGCATCTCCTGAACAAGAGCCCAGAAGGAACCCGGACACCAGGGCCAGGGAACCTGAACGGCCCCTAACTAATGCTGATGTACAGGCAATGATGCGCCAGATTATGTCTGAGAGCCGGAACTATACCAAGGAAGATTATGGCATTGAGCGAAGCCATACTCCTTTCACTGACGACATCCTCGACTTTCAATTTCCCCGGCGTTTTAACCTGCCGCAGATGGACAAGTACAATGGGAGAACTGATCCGGGACAGCATTTGATGCGATACTCGTGGCTCATGAATGCTGCTGCTGCCCCTGATGCAGTGAAGTGTAAAGCATTCCCGATCTATTTAGAAGATGTGGCGCTGTTATGGTTTACCGGACTTCCCCCTCGTTCGGTGTCGAATTATAAGGAATTGAGAGAACGTTTTATGAATCAGTTTCGACTCCATACCCGAAAGTCCAAAAGTGTTATTGAATTATCCAGAATTAAGCAGGCGCCAGGAGAGTCTTTGAGGTCATACCTTGACCGTTTTAACTTGGCTGTGACCGAAGTTAGTGACCCGCATGAGCCCACCATTTTGATGGCATTAAAGGAAGGATTCGATCCTGAATCTGAGTTTGGAGATTACCTTTCTGGAAAGACACCCTCCACGAGAGAGATATTCTATGAAAAGGCCGATATTTATTTAAGACGAGAGGAGGCCAGGGCAAACCGAAAGAGAAAGTCTGAAGCGGCATCAAAAGAAAATGTTCAGAGTAACGTCGCCGTGAAGCAGTCTGGGGAAAGTTCCGGAAAAGTTGAAGTGAATGTGGGAAACAAGAGTGGAAACGACAATTCTGGAAGCGGGGGCAACAACAATAACCGTAATGCGAACGGTAACAGAAGAAATAGAAATAGGGGAAGTGATCCTAGCAAAAGGCCCCGATTCCAGACTTATGAGAATTATACACCGTTGAACGACACTCTGGAGAATATTTACCTGCATACATACAATGTTTTGCAATACAAAAAACCGCCACCTCGTGACTCGACCGAGAAAGAAATGGCAACTGGGAAGTTTTGTTTGTTTCATGGAACTCATGGGCATTCAACCAATGAATGTCGGCATTTGAGAGATGTGATTGAGAAGCTGCTGCGTGAAGGGAAACTGGATGAATATAAGGTTGCCCCGAGGGACAGGGGGCAAGGAGAGCAGGCTCCAAAACAGATTCAACCTGCTCCCAAGCCTACAGCGCAGCAGAAAGGCAAGGGAATTTTTATCAACTCCATAGTGGGTGGACCTCACCCAGCAATCCGTAGCTTTAGAGCAATGGATCAATATGTAAATGCTGCCAAGCACGTAGATGTGAATGAAGGTGATGATTTGGAAGATATCACCCCCATAAAACAACAGAAGACAATGTTTGACGACGTGGTATTCCGCAGTAGAGATAATACTGGGATTCAGTCACCCACTGATGATCCGTTGGTCATTACTACCAACATTGGGCCGGCCTTGGTTCATAAGGTGTTAGTAGACAATGGAAGTTCCGTCAATATTTTGTTTAAAAAGTCATTCGATCAAATGAAGCTTGAATCTGAAGATTTGAAGCCATATGAAGGATGGATCAGAGGCTTCAACGGGGCGTCAACAGCTCCCATGGGATACATAGAATTGCCCGTGACCTTGGGGCAAGGAGAACGCAGAAGAGTGTGGATGCTTCAGTTCGTAGTATTGGACGTAGATTCGCCTTATAATGCATTTTTGGGGAGGCCTGCCCTTGCTGAATTCAGAGCTTGTATCGCCCCTTGGTGTTTATTGCTTAAGTTCCCAACCGAAGCCAGAACTGGAGTAATGAGAGGGGATCAAGTTTCCGGACGGGCCTGCTATGTTGTCGAATTAAATATGTTGATGAAAGGACTTAACATCGAGAGTAAAGATGCCTCGCCTCCCCCAAAGGGGGGCTCGGCATAGCAATTTGAGAGATCGACCCCGAAGGAGTTGCCCAAAGGAACACCTGAAGACCTGGATCCCAGAAAAGATGAGGAACCAGAGATTAGAAATGCAACTCCTAATGAAGCGACAGTGGAAATTCCTGTTGATAAAGCTGATCCGACAAAATTTTTGAAGATTGGTTCTCAATTGGATCCACATCGGGCCAAAGAACTAACGAACTTCTTGAAGGCGAACTTGGACGTGTTTGCCTGGACCCACGCTGACATGTGTGGGATATCGCCATCCATCATAAGTCACACACTAAATGTAAACCCGAAACATCCGCCTGTGAAGCAAAAGAGACGTATGTTGGGCCCAAAGAGGTCGACTGCTCTCAAAGAGGAAGTGGAGAAGCTGAAGCAGAACGGGTTTATTCGAGATTCGACATATCCCGACTGGATATCGAATCCCGTCTTGGTAAAGAAGCCGAATGGAAAGTGGCGGACTTGCATTGATTTTTCAGATTTGAACAAAGCTTGCCCAA
Source organism: Allium sativum (assembly GCA_030737875.1). Taxonomy (NCBI): domain Eukaryota; kingdom Viridiplantae; phylum Streptophyta; class Magnoliopsida; order Asparagales; family Amaryllidaceae; genus Allium; species Allium sativum. Next base: position 735,822,609 of record CM060924.1, on the reverse strand, counting down.
AAGATAGTTTCCCACTTCTCAGGATTGACCAGCTTGTAGATTCGACAGCAGGTCATGAACTCCTCTCTTTCATGGACGCATATTCCGGATACAATCAAATTCCTATGCATGTGCCAGATCAAGAACATACGAGCTTCATTACGAATTTGGGATTATATTGTTATGTCGTAATGCCATTCGGATTGAAAAACGCCGGAGCCACTTATCAGCGCTTGGTGAACAGAATGTTTTATAATCAAATAGGGAAGACTATGGAAGTTTACGTGGATGATATGCTTGTCAAATCGAAACGGTCCTCCAGCCATATGCAAGACTTGGCGGAAATGTTTGGTATCCTGCGAAAGTATCGGATGAAGTTGAATCCTCTGAAATGCTCATTTGGAGTGGCATCGGGAAAGTTCCTAGGCTTCATTGTGAGCTCCCGAGGAATTGAAATCAATCCTAGCCAAATAGCAGCAATTAGAAACATTGACGAACCAAGAAGAATTAAAGATGTCCAAAGTCTTGCAGGGAAAGTAGCCACGTTGAGTAGATTCATCTCCAAAGCCACAGACAAATGCGTTCCGTTTTTTGATTTGATTAAAAGAGGAAAGAAGAACTTCGAGTGGACTCCGGACTATGTTGAGGCCTTTCGAAATTTACTGGAACTGCTAGAGAAACCACCGATTTTGTCAAAGCCAGTGGATCACGAAGAATTGTTTGTTTACTTGGCAGTCTCAGCTCACGCCGTTAGCACAGCCCTGGTTCGAGAAGAAGACAAAGTACAAAGGCCAGTATATTATGTAAGCAAGAAATTAGTAGCGGCAGAGCGCAACTACCCAAAGATTGAGAAGCTCGCTTACAGCCTCCTAATCGCATCCCGAAAACTTCGTCACTATTTACAAGCTCATCCAATAACCATATACACTGACCAGCCCTTGAGGCAGGTGTTGCAGAGACCCGAAGCATCGGGAAGGTTGATCAAATGGAATATAGAATTAAGCCAGTTTGATTTAAATTTTCAACCACGAAGGTCGATCAGGGGGCAAGCTCTGGCAGACTTTATTGCGGAGTTCACCATCCCAGAGGAGGAAGTAATCGATGACAGAGTGGTTAAGTCCGAGGATGAGTTGAAGATAGATCCATGGAAGCTATACATAGATGGAGCCAAGAACGACCGAAGGTCCGGAGCGGGAATCGTCTTAGTCACTCCTGAAGGACGGTCGTTATATTACGCTCTACGACTAGAATTTTCGGCGACTAACAATGACTCTGAATACGAAGCCCTGATTGCCGGGCTGAAGCTTGCTAAAGACCTCGGAATAAAAATGTTGGACATATTCTGTGACTCTAAAATCGTTGTTTGCCAAGTGCGAGAGGAATTTGTGGCTCGGGTACCTCGACTTATCGCCTACCTCAGGAAAGTGAGAGAGCTATTGAGTAGCTTGGAGCGGTACATATAACACACATCCCAAGTGCCGAAAACCAGAAGGCGGATAGGCTGGCAAAACTGGCTAGTTCTGACAATCCAGAAGAGACTGAAATAATTCCAATTGAAACGTTGGAATCGCCAAGCTTTGAGTCGATGGAAATTGAGTTCACTTTCGAAGCAGAACCGGAGAAGGAGTCGTGGATGACCCCAATTAAGAACTTCCTTAAGAATGGGACACTCCCATCAAAGAAGAGTGAGAAAAGGGCTATAGTTCGCAAGGCTACCAGATATGTCATACAAGATGATATTCTTTATAGGCAAGGATTTTCTATGCCCCTGTTACGATGCATAACACACGACGACATCAAACGTGTACTAAGAGAAGTGCACGAAGGTGAGTGTGGAGATCATACAGGAGGTCAAACTTTAGCAAAAAAGATATTGCGATATGGATACTTCTGGCCCACAATTAATAAAGATGCAGCTGATTATTCACGACGCTGCGATAAGTGCCAGAGATTCGCCAAAATCCCCAGAGCACCACCGACCCAACTCAAATCAATGGTGAGTCCTTGGCCATTTGCCACGTGGGGAATTGATATCATTGGAGTTCTACCGATTGCTAAAGGTGGAGCGAAATATGCAATAGTCGCTGTGGTCTATTTTACGAAGTGGGTGGAAGCTGAGCCCTTGACCAAAATCACGGTAAGAAAGGTGATAAGTTTCGTGGTTAGAAATATTATATGCCGATTTGGGATCCCAAGGACCATTATAACTGACAACGGAACCCAGTTTGATGGTACTAAATTCAGAAATTTCTGCCAGAAGTATAAGATCGACAAGCGATACACTGCGGTTGCTTATCCGCAGTCGAATGGGCAAGTTGAGGCAATAAACAAAGTAATAAAATCCATCCTCAAGAAACAGTTAGAGCGCGCAAAGGCAAAATGGGTTGACGAATTGCCCCTAGCTTTGTGGGCATATCGGACAACATTTAAGACGGCTACTGGTCATACCCCTTTCTCTCTCTCTTTTGGCTCAGAAGCAGTAATTCCAGTTGAGCTTGAAGTTCCTTCCCACAGGGTGACGTATTATGACCCGATGACGAAACGGGCACTCTTACTTGAGTCTCTTGATGAAGTCGAAGAAAAAAGGGACGAAGCAGATTTGCGTGCGGCAAGACATCGACGTCAGATGGCACGCTATTACGACAAAAAAGTTCGCCTTAGGACTTTTGAACCAGGAGATTTGGTGCTAAAGAGAGTCTTTCCATCTCTTCCTCGCCTCGGTCCAAAGTAGGAAGGACCCTTTGTCATCCAACGGAAACTTGAAAAAGGAACCTTCAAGTTAACGACCGTAGATGGCGAAGAAGTCCCTAGAGCATGGAATGCCCAACACTTGATGCGATATTTGGATTAGAAATGTTGTACTCTTTGTTATTTTTCTTATGAACTCTGTAATAAGGCACGACTTGCCTTGGGAAAATCTGATGATATGAATAAAGGACTATAAAGTGGATGTAGGCTACGACTTAGCCGAACCACTATAAAAATATCGTGTGTTATTTACTTTTATGCATTATATATATATACATTCATCGACTATTCTATTTTGATTATGGAATATAAGATCATTCAGAACTTGAAAAGGTTGAATACAGTTTAAACATAAGAAAAAGCACAACGACTATTTGTGCGACAAGACATAAAAGAATGAGAAAACGACATTCTAAACTCTAACTCTCCAGAGAGAGAGAGAGAGTATAAAAGCGTCTCTGACTGAGCGCTGAAAAAGAGATCCTTCCCCTAACTCTAACTCTCCAGAGAGAGAGAGTATAAAAGCGTCTCCGACTGAGCGCTGAGAAAGAGATCCTTCCCCGCTGAAAGACCGGGGAATGAATAGATTGCTGAGCTTGAACTATAACTCCCCAGAGAGAGAGAGAGTATAAAAGGACGAGAAGACGACGTTCTCTGAGGCATGAAGGACACCCATATAAGGGACCGCCTCAGTAAGTACTCAAACCTGAGTATAAGACAGGAGAGTATAAAAGAAATGCCAGAAAAAACGACAGGCATCGACAACACAGAAAATGCTATCCCATTATAAAATCGGGAGCATTCAGATTGCTTGATTAAGCCTTAAATAATTTTTGAGAATTGACTGGGGGTATATGTGTATACACATATCTCCTCCCTCCGTAGCTTCATTTCATAACTATAGTAAGACATGCATTTTCACATAAGTGCAGGACTATTGGCAAAAAGACATTATAGAAAATGAATTATTTTTTATTTACGAATGAATGAATTTGTACAGGAACATAGCTAAAAAAGAAGGTGCAAGAGCCACTCTTGTAGCAGCGATTATTGATCTACCAAATACTAAAACAATGCAAGACAACCCACTATTTAGATTTCGAGTGAGCCTTGGACTTCTTGGCGGCTTTCTCTGCATCCTTTGCCTCTTTCTCGGCCTTTGTCAAGATTCGTTTTGATTTCTTCTTTCCTGAAGATGCGGTGCTGGAACCGGTAGACTTCTTCCCGGAGGGCGGAGCGCTGGAATCAAGAGAAGATTTTTTAGCGAGTTCCTCTGTAATAGATCTAGTTGAGAGCTTAACAACTAACCTTGATCTCGCATCCACAACCGCGAGAGGCTTGAGTGCTTCAGGGTCTAGTTCTTCGGCTTTTAATTGCAAGCGTTTGTCTTGATCAGCTTTCATTGCAGCCAAAGTAGCATCATCAGCATTTTTCGACTCCCCGACTATTGCCACTTCTGGTTCCTCCTCATGTCCTCCGTCACCGCCATCATCCTTTAAAGCTGCTATCATTTCTTCATCATGGGGAGTGTCGGCCTTAGTCGGCTCACTTCCTTCTCCCAAGTCTATAGGAGCAGCCTTGTCCTCCCCTCCTTTTGCCTTTTCCGTAGGCTCTGCCCCAGCGGCAGCTCCCTGAGTCACATCTGTCTTTCCGGATGGCTCAATACCTACAGAGTGAAAAGCAACAGTTATCAACTCAGGCGAAAATAATGGGTTTTTCATCGATTGCTCAATCACGTGGCGAAAGGTAGAAATAGCCTTGACAAATTGAGGAGAAAAGGTAGGGATACCTTCCGAAGACTTCTCAGCGGGGGTAACTGCTGTCTCTGATGCCATTTCAGGGATTGGGGATAACCGAGTTGTTCGAGGGATTCCCGGGTGTTCAGGATCATATCCCTCTACTTCAGGAGTTGCGGGGGCAGCAGAAGAGGAACCAGCCTCGGGAACATTCTTCTATTTAGCCCTCCGCCTCTCTTCTTCCATAGCATCAACAATGAGGCGACGCCCTTCAGCTAGGCGTTCTGGCTCATCATCCCTCAAGTATTTCTCCATTAGCTTATCCTCATCGATAGAATCGACCTTGAGCTCCTCTTTTTCCCACTCAACAATCTGATTCCATACTTGAACTAGAGTGGATGGATAATCCTCGATCCAAGAAATGTTTCGGCGACGGATGATATGTGCGAAGAAATCAATCATTAATTCGCCGAAACCCTGAATTTCTGCCTCCGCCTCTGACAGTTGTTGGCGGGCCTCCTCCGCAGATTTGATAGCACACTCAACGTTGCCCTCCGCCAGGGAAGCTCTGTTCTCTGCCTCCAGTAGCTTTGAAGCCAAGTCAGCATTCTTCTTTTCTAGCTCAGCATTCCTCCTTGCTAACTCGGCATTTTTTCGTTCGAGGTCAGTGTAAGCAAGGCGCGTCTTAGCAGCTTCTGACTTGGCATCATCAGCTTGCTTTTTTAACTCAGAACGCTCTTGAGTGTGAGATTCAAGCAAGTCATGATAACGTTTTTGCATATCCTCAAATTGTTGTTTGAAGTTGGTAGCATGCCTCTGAGCAATAGCAAGCTGGGCCTGTGTGTCCTCCAAATCTTTACCTAGGTTCTTTAAGGCCTTAGCATCTTCTTCCGCAGTTTTTTGCATTGAATCATCATTCGTGAATAGAGTACGGATAATTCTGGAAAGGTTGCGTGAATATTTAAACATCTCAGAATACTGTTTTTCAACTGCGTCTATCTTTGCTTTGGCCTCGTCTGCCCACCTGGAAGAAATAGGTTCGAGGGCAGGTAAAAAAGTCAAAGTCTCGAAGTAGTGTTCGGGAAATTGCTCCTCCAAATACGCCCGCTTGATTGCAGTCTCCGCGTCTAGTGGTGGAGGAGTGGGGATCGTCAATTCAGTGTCCCTATGTGTGTAGGATTCAATAGTTTCTTTGTCTGTCCTAGGTCGTTTAGTAGCAGGGACCTTGCGTTTACTTCAAGACTCAGTATCTTTTGGAGGACTTCTCTCTCTGCTACGCTTTTCGTGGGAAGAGGTGGAGTCTTTCGATTGTGGCCTGTCCTCTTCCCTACGGCTTTGATAACCTTTGTATTTCTTTTGATCCGACCGAACGGGAGAGCGAGAACGTGAGGGTCAAGAGCGATAGGGATCATAAGGCCTTCTCTCCTCCCTACCGCGATCATCGCGGCGATCATACTCGATATCCTGAAGTGGATTAGACATGCTGCGGCGAAGCTTCCTGATATCATAGTAAGATCGAGACATCGTGCCTGCACAATAAGACAAATGAAATTCAGAATCAATGGATTCACAGAGAAAGAGGTGCAATGAATGCTAATGCTATTGTATAAAGTGTGTCCTAAGTGGTGTGTTTCCCCCCAACCAACCCGAGTCCGAAGCTAGACTAGTGCGAGCAGGCTCTTTGGCCTTAGCAGGAGTAGTCTCTTCAGAAGAAGTGAAGACTAAAGGATCCTTCCTAAAATCCTCTGAAGTGTATATAGTTTCAGGTAAGGGGAGATCCCCCAAACCCTGGAATAATGGGTCATCAGTACTAGGGACGTCTCCCTCGGAAGCATTAAGTGGCGACTCTTTGGAGGATGTTGACTTTTCCAGAGAAGTAGCCTCCTCGGGGGCAGTATACCCTTCACGATGATGTTCGACCAAATTAGCCAATTCGTCATCTTGAGTAGAAGATGGAGAAGGTGAAGTTTGAAGAGGCACTGCAGGAACTCCAGAACCTTCTCCTATCTCTGGAACTACATCCACTGGAGGAATATATACGTATGGAGCCGTCCCATGACCGATACTTCGAAAAACGGATAACAGCCCATGAAAGTGAAGATATTCGTCCTTAAGGACTTCATCAATAGTCAGGAATTTCTGGTCGCCATTGAGAAGTTGGTGCATCCGGTCAAAGAACACCTAATCTGATATTTGTTTTGGATTGTCGACTGCAAACAAAAAGAAAAACGGGTTAAGACAATGACTCGAGTGTATAGAGCCCGGATTTAGAAAATTAGTGCTTTACTTGATTTCGTCCACCTCCTGGCACATCCAGGCTGTCGCTTCACATAGAACCATTCCAGTCTGGAATCTCCAGCTTTACTGCTGAATGGCGCTGAGATTATCTTCCTCTTAGGAACAAACTCAAAATTACAGAAAGATGGAGTCTCTCGAGTCCGATGCTTGAAGTTATAGAAGAAATGAACGTCATCGAAAGTGAGCTCTATGCCTAAGATCTCACGGTATGCTATGTATAAAGTATGCAAGTAGGCATAAGAATTGGGATGCAGCTGCATGGGGGCAATCGGCATTTGTCTTAGAAAGTCAACGATGAAGGGAGAAAATGGAGGGATAGCGCCGACCATACACATCAACCGAGTGACCGCCATATATCCTTCTGGAGGGTTGTGGGGACGATCAGAGCTTGAAGGCACTAGAGTGTCCCTTTTCATTATCCCATATTTCAAACAAATTCGGGTAAGTCAGTCGTTATCAATTGTTGATTCAACAGAATCTTGGGGTGATTCCAATATGACAGCCGATTCAAACTCATCAGGAGCCCGGTCGTCGCCAACCCCTCCTTCCTCTTCAAAACCTAAAGAAACTTCATTCTCTGAAGACACTTCGTCACTTTTACGATTTCCGACGTCATAGTCTGAACCCTCATTATCCCATTCTGGATCCGACGGAGAAGATATGTCCTCGAGAGTAATTTTGTTAGAGGTTTCCGGGGCTTCTTTCCTCTCAGCTAGTCTGGAAGAGCGTCTAGGTCTCATGGTCATAAAACTATTGAAGAAGCAATAGCACAAATTAGAGCAAATTAGCCCGTATCCCCCCGTGCATGTGTGCGAACTAAAGTGTAAATAGTGTATATGGAAAGTGCAAAGTAAATGTTTAAAAGTGCAACGAAAAAGTTTGGCAAAATATAAAGAGTTGAAGTAATTCTTGATGTCCAGTTACGTTCGCAAGGCACTATCCTAACTGTCCATTAAATTGAAGATTATGCCGAAAGTTGATTGGGCCAGTTAGACGAGTTTTTATACGTTAAGGTAGACTGTGCTTCGGTTCGGTTCGGGTGCATTCATTGGGATCGGATGGGGGGCGTGGCCTTAGGCTTGGATATCTCATTGAAACTCAGAAATCAAAATCGGATCGGATCGGAGGCAAAGTCCCCTAACGGTTCGGATCGGATCACGTAGTTATACTTCTCCTCCGTCATCTTACGGTCCGACCCGATCCGGTTAGGTAGGCTCCTTTCCCCCTTTCTTTAAATACTTGCTCCGACCCGAGCCGATCTCCTGGATTTCTTTTCTTTTTCCTTTCTTTACTTGCCCCGACCCGGTCCGATTTCCTGAACTCCCTTCCTCTTTCCCTCATTTTTTCAACTTCCATATCCCTCCGAACCGAACCGATTCCCTACTATCTTCTTCTTCTCCTCCATCCTCTTTCCTCTCTAGCCAACGCCAAAGCCAATCTCGTGCCAATTGCCCAAATTAAAATCAAGCGACTGTGCGCTGGCGCATTCAACCACGAATTCTAACCCCCTCTGTTACTACCTCGAGGTGAAGACGAGTCTACTGGCGACGATGACAAGGGGGGTCACGGCGGCAAGGTCATCAGAGTTTCATACTCAAATCATCCTAATCGTCTACGAATCCGAATCGAGAGTAATTAAAGAAGGAATTGTTCAAAGTTTTATAACCTACCGGTGTGATTACTTCGAGAATTAAAAGGAATTTTGATGTTTCACGAATTAAGTTTTTTCTCGCTTTGCAGAACTTGGGGAGTAAAATAGTAAAAATGAATGAAGGAAGAAGGCAATGTTTATATAGAAGAGAAGAGTGTCTATTCGTCTCCCCATTCGGATCGGCAGCCCAGTAGAAGAACCCCTGTTCGGATCGGATGGACAGTTCAGAAGCAAAGCTTGGCCCAATAGCCCAGTGAAAAACAGAAAGGAGAAGGGGTCTGTTCGGATCGGAATCCGAACCGAACCGAGTTCTTTAGCCCAATAACGAATTAAATTGAAATTTGAAGAAGAATATGAAAACGCATGGAAAATCAAAAGAAAAATTACCTCGAAAGGCGCTGTGCAATGATGGTCAAAGCATGCTCCGTTTCCAACAGAAGCATCCTTTGAGGGAGCAAAATGTTAGCCCACTTTGTGAACTGGGCAACACAAAGTCAAGATGTGAAATATTGAAGAACTTGGAAAGCAATGAAACGGGTCGGATCGAAGCAGTGTAGCGGTTCGGATCGGGTAAGGTCTGTTGTCTGGATCAGTGAACTATCGTCGTTGGAATCAGAGAGGCACAGCTTTTCGGATCGGAGAGCCACCCAATTGCTACAGAGATAGATCGGAGCGGAGCAGAGTAAAAAGAAGAGAGAATTGGTCCCAAGCTAATCCGGGTCGGGTCGGGTGCTCCGATCCGAGCCCCTTATGCACACTCTTCCGATCCGAACCCATCTTCCACGTCACTCCCCTGCATGAGCGCCTGGTTATTCGGAGCGGCTATGACCAGTTCCTACCCACAACGTCCACTGCTCTGATGCGTTGTCAACATAGAAATCCATCCGAACCTGAGGCTGATGGGATGGATGACACGTGGCTCCGATCCGGATCGGGTTCTGAGCAAATTCTCACCTATAAATACCCTGTCTGGAGACAAAGAAAAGGATCTTTTTTCTGACACTTTGAGAGTTCAACCACCTTCATAACCCGAATTCCAGCACTCCCGGAATATCCAAATATTCTTTCATTATTTGTTTTTAGACGATTGAGTGATTGTAAGTGAGTTGTGAGAGAAATCAAGTGAATATTTCATTGTATTTGCAACTAAATCATTGAATATAGTGAAAGACAAGTGGACGTAGGCATTTCTTCGCCGAACCACTATAAATCCTGTGTGTTCATTTTTATTTTTGATCTCATTTCATTCTGCTTTTAATCAATTTGGGTGTTAGAACCACTTTTTGGTCTAACAACTGTATTTATCATTTGTATGTAGCAATATATATATATATATATATATATATATATTCACATGTTCTGAAGATTTAATTATAGTAATAAAATGCATGCAACCTGTTATGTATATTACCTATTATGTACGCGCTTTTACTAAATTTACATTATTGTACACAAGTGAAAAGCCAGACAATTTGGTTCAATGTGAGAGTAACATTTGTTAAGTTTTGCAAAGTTGTATGTAGGTGGTTGTTACATCACTTATTGTCATATAACATTTATACTGTTGTCCAAAGTTACCTTATGACCCCATTTCCAAACAAATATGAATTTTCTATGAAGCAAAGGTCCTCAGAAGATTGTCATTATATTGAGAGTGGTTATATACACTTACCATGAGAAGATGCTAGCATGTCTTCAGAAGAATAAAAAAAGTTCGCAAAAAACAAAAATTGTCCTTATTGTAGATTATGAAGGAACCATGGGTGATTTCAAGTTGACATATAACAAATGGACTAGACCATGGACACAATATTAATCTCTTAAAGTGGTGTTATAGAGTATGAGGTAACATCATATATACTGAGCAACTTTGTTTTTCTGAATTGCTTATTGTTTTCCGCAATCATCTACTGTTTTTTAAAATGCCCAATTTATCTTTCCCATAAGAAAAAAATATTAGCCTTGCTCCAATGGATATTGATGTATTTTAGAAAACAAAGATGGTAGTAGTTTTCATCAAATTTCATCCACTTTTGATCTTCTTTGGTTTCCATAAAACATAAATCAATAGCGTTTACATTAAAAAATCGATCCTCTTACTTCACAATACAGTCAAAGCCAAACTTCAAAATATCGAGGCCAAGATAACAGTGCAACGAGATTAGCATGTTGTTTGTTTGATTTTGCACGAAGTAATATAAAACTGTGAACACATGTACCATGCATCAGAGTGCTTGCCACTTATCCACGCAAGCAGAGAAAAATACACATCTAATATTGTTTTGATCTAGTATTATATTCATGCTACATTAGCTGTCTTGGTTTAAATATATGTAAGCAATGTGGTATTATTTCTATTTCTCTTACTTCTATGATTATCAAAGGAGAATAGTGAGCTAAGTATGCCACAAACATAAATGAAAGAGCCAATGGATAAATCCTTCTGAGGTGCCCAGGCCCGTAGTTAGATTATTGCTTATTTCTACTCACTAGCCATATATATGTCCAGTTTTGCATCTTTTGCACTGCACTGCATGAAGAAGAAAAATAAAACGCATATCATATGCACATTTTGGCTTTGTTCCATGCTAGATTTCATTAGTTTCCACCTTTGCATGTTTTGAAACTGAAATGAACACATGCAACACCTTATGACTGAAATTATATGTTGCATTTGCTTGGTGTAAACTCGGTTTTTGTTAACTAGTTAAATATACATATTTAACTAGCTTCATGTTCAAATTGATAAAACTAAAGAACTCTCACAGAGTACACCTTTATACTTGCCTTAGTTATCCTCAATTATGTACACTTTGTCGGTTGTCATGTATATCTTTTTGCAAATCTTTATTTTCCCCTACGTGGCTGAAAACAGTCAACATTTGTTATCCAATTTTAATCATCTTGCCTGTAGCAATTGTGACTGAAATTTTTTGAACTGTCACTGATAAAATATTGATATGTATTTTATTAGTTACACTCCAATATATTTTCCGTTCTTTTAAAAGTTAGTTGTTCAGTATTTTCTTACTTTACATAATTGATGTATCTATAAGCGGAAATTAGTTCACTAACTTTTTCAGTATTATTTTTAATTAGAAAGAGGATACATGTTAGTTCACTAACTCCTCATGATCAATGATGTCTTCTAAATTATTACATATGTTGACTCATGGATAAATGAAAGCAAGCAAATGATTTTTTTCTTTGTAAGTTCTAATACTTATAGAAAGTTCCGTATAGAGATCTCTGCTTCAAATTTAAAAAAAATCAAGCAATCTTAGTAGCATTTGAATTAATAGTCGTGTGCGTAAGGGAAAAAACAGCCTAAAGAAAAACTAATATATCATCCATTGTAGCATTGAGCCTGTATCTTCTAAGCAAATTTGTGATCCCAGTCAAATAATTTTGATCTTCATAAGCTATTTTTGATTTTAAACCTCTGCCTGACTTTAACAGTGGATTATTACCGTTGTGTTTATTGTTTGTAAAATTCAATTCAATGGAAATTTATTTGTTTCACACTTTTGCATTTTCCATTTGGATTAAATGATTAATTTTCTTATTGCACTCTTTTCCTTAATCTTATGTTTTTAGGTTGTATTGGAAATCATCAACTAGCATTACTGAAATGTCAAAAGTGGTCATTTGCTACTTCCAGAATTTTTTGGCCTGCATAATGACGATAATATTTGAAAGAGTGAAAAGCAGAAGCCTTCAAAAAAAGAAAGGAAGAGGGATCTAATTCTTACCCAATCGCTCAATAGTGAACTGTTCATTTTCTTCCATGCCCAAAGGCTCGAGGAAGAATAAGCAAGACAGGGAGAGCTTTGAAGCACAAATGGCAAAGATGATGGCAATGCTTAGGGGCTGTGATAGAGTTTTGCGTTTGCCATCGCCGTCGTCTTCGTAGATTGGTTAGGTATGTTAAGACTTATTTTAGTGTAAATATAATGTTATGTAGAATTAGTACAACATTGTATGTGTTTTATATGGGATAAGGTTAACACCAACTGAATAGTTTTGTTGATCATAATTTAACTTCATGTATGAATTAATGAAGGATTATGGTTGTTCTTTCTTGTATGTGATTATGAATGTTCTTTCAGTTCAAAATTAATATCGTTGGCAAATTTAACTTTGTTTTTTTGATATGCTATTTATTTCAGCATTCACAATTGGATGATATATATATATATATATGTACATATATATATATGTATATATATAGGCAGATCAGAAGGGGAAAAGCGATGGATTGCCAATTAAGAATGTTAGATGAAATGTTCACATAAACAAAAATGTCGCTAATCCTTAAGGGTTTACCGACAAATTACCGACAAAAATATTTTAGATAAATTATATTTCATCGCAAGTCCCTTGCTAATTGGCTAGGGATTACCGACGGACTTTTATAAATAACAATTTCTTAAAAATACATATCCATCGCTAAAACATCGGTAAATAAATTTTAAAATAATTTAAAATTAATATTTTATATTGAGAGAAATGACGGAAAATTGTCGGAGAACTCACGCTAAAATCCATCGCAAAAGTTTGACACAAATACCGTCGGAAAATGGTCTCAGAAGATCCTCAAGAACCCAATTTATTCTCTCAGTTTGTCCATCGGTCTGAGGGTGGTACGCTGTCCTCAATCGTAAATGTGCACCTAGTGCCTCTTGCAAGCTCTTCCAAAACTCACTCGTAAAGATGGGGTCACGGTCATTGAGGGTAACCCATGAAGTTGGACTATTTCTCGAAGGTATACCGATGTTAGATAAGTTGTCCTCTTGCTCTTGATAGGAATGAAGTGAGAACTATTCGTAAGTCCGTCTACTATCACCCAAATATTGTTGTTCCCTTCCTAGATCTGGGTAGTCCATCAATGAAGTCCATAGAGACACTCTTGCACTTCCATTGTGGGACATCCAAGGGACGAAGCAATCCGCCAGGTTTCCTTTATTTAGCCTTCACTCGCTTGCACGTTAAACATCGGGCCACAAACTATGCCACATCCTTCTTCATACCGGTCCAATGAAAAACTCTCTTTATATCTTGGTACATCTTATCACCGCCCGGATGGATAGTCATCCAAGAGTGATGAGCCTCCTCAAGACTGTTTCCAACAAATCCCTAACCCGGAAACACAAAGCCTTCCATCTCGTCATAGCCACCCTTTATCATCCACAGAGTATCTACTTAGGTGACTAGAGGTCTCTCCTCCACCAAGTCTATCCAAGATTTCTGCTATCTGCTGGTCCTCTCTCTGTGTAGATCCAATGCACTCCATGAGAGTAGGTTGTACAATCAACGATGCCAACAAACCAGGCGTAAAATCCGCAGATGGCCTAAAATCAAAGATCGAGATAAACTCCAAACTCTGCCTCTCTACAATTAGAGGTGTGACGACCCTAAACCCCCGTACAACGGTGGCAAGGGTAATCTTTGGAATATAACACATTAACAATAACAACATGACAAAAATATAGAAATACACCAGATAATGTACATCATATTACGGCGGAAATAATATAATCAACATCAGAGTTACACAGTATAACAGGATCATACTTAGTACAGAATACAGTTTCATAGTAATATAAAATGTCTGCAGCGGAATCAAACATAGTATACATAATAGAGTCTGAAACAGTAAATAGAAATGATAGAGTCCATCTCCAGCTCCATAGCTTTCCAGAAAGAGCCTGCTAAAAGCTGAATACAAGGCTGCCCGTGTAGAAATGAGGGCACTCGAGTTTGCAAGTGAGACAAACTACGAGTCAGTCATGGGACTGGTATGAGAAATCTACTCTGTTGATTAAACAATCCTAATATGGCAAATCATAGGACCACGCCACTTTCGCGGAATGGGTTTACTCTAGTGATTGCCAGTGCATGAAATAAAGTAAATTACTTAAACAACGTAATGCTTTTTTAGAAAGAATGAAGTCAATATAAGACTCAAGTCCCATCACACAATGCAACGCAAACCGGAGGATAGATTTTTTCCTTATATTGGCCAAAATATGTTTGATACGTATAAAACAAAGTCATTTGATATTAATACTAGTGTTTATATGTTTCAAAGACAATTTCAATCATAAGTATTAATCATAGATGGCGTAAGTGTCCCATACCACTATGTCGCCATATATAGGTTTACAATCAAAACTGCACGACGCCGTATTTGGAAATCGGATTTCCATCATGAACCAAGGCAAAAGATAGTCGTTACCGCTTCGAGACAATCTAGCCTACCATGTCTCAGGGTCAGAGCTCGAGTGACCCTTGGAACGTCATGGCCGGTCCACACGGAGTGGATTAAAATGCCTGATCATTGCGTTTCCCCGCCCTATGGGACGTAAAACTGGTCATATCCCGACCAGACCATCGGCTCCGCAGAGACCGAAATAACCGAGGCGCCTCGCATTCCAACAACCACATGAGTCAAACTTGTCAGTGATTGTAAAACCACTGACACCACTCCAAGCTAGAAGGAAACGCATGTCCTCCCTAAAGTCCTCTCCCGTTTCTGGTTCATACCGGGGTGTGAGGCTCGCGAATCAATGCTATACACAAAGGTAGCTATATTAAAGCTATGCTTTGATCATCAACCACAAGACTCTGCTTTTCAACAAAAGCCTTGATCACAGCATCTCTGCATGCCACGTTGTCAATCTACAACTCCCATCAAAGGCATCAGTAGCCATCCATTCGATGTGAAGATCATCGGTCTTGCACCGTCTTCATATCTTTTGACTTCTTATCGTCGATCAATTATTTGAAATGAGAATTAACTCGGTCTTTTCGAATAATTCACGTATATTTAGAATTCAAATCAATTCTGTTCCATGGTTAAATTATTTGACATCTATAATTCAGTTCATTAATATAATTTTCGTGTCAAACACATTCAACCATCAAATATCAAATAAATCGAGTAAATTCGGTTTATTTCCATTCCATATCGTTTATAATATTTTATAACGCTTTATCGCTATTTTTATTTATTTAAAAATAGCCCATTTATTTAAAACGACGCTTCAGGCCATAACGCGGCCATGGCGTTGTTTTTCTTCAGATTTGATTTACACATACCTGAAAATCTAACCGTTGGATCTTTACAAATTTTATATCATTGGAAAGATCTTTTCAAAGCAGACCCAACGGTTCCAGTTTCATCAAAATCCGATGGTCGGATCTTTCGCTCTAATCGTTTAAAGTTACGATTTCAAAACGCGAACTACCGCGCGTAATTCGATTAATTCTAATTTATATTTATATATATATAAATATAATCCATTATGGCGCTGTTTTTCTTCAGATTTGAATTAACCATTTCTCACAATCCAACCGTTGGATCCTAACAAACTTAAAATCGTTGGAAAGATTTTTCCAAGGCGAACCAAAGGTTCCAGTTTCGGGAAAATCCGATGGTCGGATCTCTCGGTATAATCGTTTAAAGTTACGATTTAAAAACGCAAACTGCAGCGGCTCGATTCGTTTTATTTAATTTATATTTATATTTATATATAAATATAATTCATTTGACGATTTTTAAATCGTTTCTACTTCAAATATTTCACTAACGCCTTTAAATTTCAGAAAATTTCGCCATAACCTCCTTTGTACGGGAAGGGGTTTGGAAATTTATTGGGCCGTATTAGGCACCCAATAAATCCTAAAAAGCATGCACATATTTGTAGTGATACATTCTAATGTCCACAGGGGAGTGTGTATAGATCATAACTCCAGAGAATAAATTCTCGTCACCCTATAAATGGTTTTTGTGCCTTACCAACAGAGAGACGTGATTATTGTCAACTCCAGACCCGTGTGGGGTTTTTATTAATTTGGCAATTTACCGTTACATTTTATATAGTTCATATCAGTCTTCGGTTCAACCTGAAATATAGTCATCGCCATACAAGCCTCTCGCTTGTATGGTAATCTTCAACCTCGTCGCATAAGCTCCTAATGCTTATGTGGTATATGATAGAGTATGCTATCTTCACGCAGTATTCCATGTAGTGTAGTTCAAAATTAATTGTTATTATCCTATGGCGACATTTATGATTTCACGCAGAACAACCAACACTACGCATCCAATGGCATTCAAAGGAGTTTATATAATAATAAAATTGCGTAGCCAACTCATTAAGGCTTACCTATTTGTCGGGCACGCAAATATATTCTTTACTCAACAGCTAATCCATTTTCCTGTTTAACGATGTGTATGTATATATATGCACATCTAAGCTAAAAATAATATTTCTAGCGAACAAATGTTTATTTCAACACACGGTTATTTTTAACACTTCATATACATATTAAAAATAATATTTCCAACTCACCAATATTTATTTCAACATGTAATTATTTTTAACACTTCATATATAGGATAAAAATGATATTTTTGGCGAACAAAAATATATTTCAACTCATGACTATTTTATTTAGTTCCTAAACATGTTAAAAATAATATTTATAACTAACGAACATTTGTTTCAACACGTGTGTATTTTTAGTGAGTCGTATACACGATAAAAATGATATTTTAATCGTTTAAAATATTTACTCAACACATGAATGTTTTTAACACCTCATATTCACAATAAAATGTAAATTTTATTGTTCGATCTTTTTCTTCAACACATGAATATTTTTAGAACTTCATATACACAATAAAAATGTAAATTTTATTGTTTGATCCTTTTCTTCAACACATGAATATTTTTAGAACTTTATATACATAGTAAAAGTGTTATTTTTATCGTTAAAACAATTTATTTAAAACAAGAATATTTTATATACTTCATACATATGATAAAAATGATATTTTTGTTGTTAAAACAATTTATTTAAAACAAGAACATTTTATATACTTCATACGTAAGATAAAAATGATATTTTTGTTGTTAAAACAATTTATTTAAAACAAGAATATTTTATATACTTCATACATAAGATAAAAATGATATTTTTGTTGTTAAAACAATTTGTTTAAAACACTAATATTTTATATAGTTCATATATATATAGTAAAAATGTGATTTTTATCTTTTAAATAATTTATTCAACATATGAATGTTATTCGACACATGAATATCTCAACACATGAATATTTCGACACATGAATATTTTTAGAACTACATACGCATAATAAAAATGTGATTTTTATTATCTAAACAATTTATTCAACACATGAATATAATTCAACACATGAAAATAATTCAAACACATGAATATTTCAGAAAATTTCGGCAGCATAACGGAAGGGTAATTAAAACCGGCACCGTCCCGATGTACGACTCCTCGCACTACCTTAAAGCCTCGCAGCTTTTGACAAGGGGGATTTCAATAATCTAGTTCGTACGCAGAAGAATTTTTCCACAAACTGATCCAATTTGTTTTCAACCACAAACAATTATTTTCAACCACAATCAATTATTTTCATCCACAATCCAAACAATCACAACCAATATATATCGTCCGTGGTTTATGGACGAGGGGAGTGTGTGTGTGTGTATATATATATAAACGTATATATTTCCATTTCAATTCCATATCGCTATATATGGTATATACAACGCATGTACAATTTATACATCACTCATATAATTTATACAACGCCCGTACATGAGGTATACAATGCGTATATAATTTATACTTCGCTTATATAAGTTGTACATCGCCTTTCCAACCCAATTTGAATTTAGAAATCTCACATCGATTTTAATCCTTCTAAAATTGTAGCGAGCTCAGAATATGTTCTAGCTTCTTCTAGAATGCAGATGACATCGCTACGAGTCTGATGTCTCCTGTTTCATCGAATTTCGTCAACATAGCAAAAAGATATGATTTTTATAAACAAACTGAATTAGCAATGCTTTTAAACTGTTATAAACAGTTTATTATATAACAGCCGTTACCTCTCTAAGATCTTCAAAACTAGGTTTCGATTTATCTCGAAATCCGTGCAGTGTGGTGATGATCGGAGGGTACCACGTCAGAGAGGGAGGGAAGAGCTTCCCAGCGCAACCAGGGATGGCCGGCTCGACGGCGAATCCACGGCGAGGCGGCGGCTGGAAGTTGATGACTTCCCGGTGGTGGTTCTTCTCGTACAGGCGATGAGACGGAGGGTGGTGGGTATGGATTTGAAGAGGGGGAGATGATCTTCAAAAAGTTGCACTGGGGCGAGGTCTAATTCGAAGCGGTTTGGCCGGAAAATGATCGGGAAGAAGAGAACCCGGTATCCGTCGATCGAGGGTTACGGGGGGAGGGGGTGTTTTCTGATTTTTTTTATAAAATTAATTTAATGAATGGATAATTCCTATTGGTCGATATTTATATAAATTCGAAAATTAGGGTTTTCTTTGACGAGCACCAAATCAAACCCAACGACTGTCGGCCCTAGCTAATTACTCGCATTCCGAACACAATGGGATATGTTTCATAAGCCAATTCGATTGTTACAGTCATTTATTCTTCAAATTAAAGTATAAAACATTCAAATTCTGATTTGACCGTACATTTTAATTTGTCGGGGCCACATACTGATTTTAAAAATTCCCGAAAAATTAATCCAGCTATGTTGGGACGATACGGTCCCAACAAAACTAATTTCATCGAATTCTGAGACCGTTTGAAAAATGGCCATTTTCTGGTCGATCCAATTTGATTGAAATCAACCAAACACGTTTTCCTTTGCCACGCTCACATATTGATTTCAAAAATTATGGAAATTTAAACTTAGCAATAAATTGACATCCCAGATCCAACCAAAGTGGTTTCGTCGAAAACAGAGGTCGTTTGCAAAATGTCTATTTTTAAGGGATTTAATATCATTTAAAAATGGAATTTTTAAATTTTGACCAAATTTCTATCTAAATTAACCAAAATAAAAATTTTAAATTGGCTCAGATTTTCCGGTTTGTTACAATCTCCCACACTTAAAACTTTTCGTCCCCGAAAAGGAAACAGCAATACCATAGGAAACAACATGGAAATGTAAAATATTGTAAATGTACCTTGCACCAGAGTTAGTCAGAGATGTCCACTCTGCAATTGGGATAAGCTTGCTTAATGCTCTCTTCCGTTTCCCAAGTACAGTCTCTGGGATCTCCACTCCATTGCACTTTGACTAAGTGAACCTTCTTTTTCCTCAGCTCTTTGGTTTCTTTGCCAGCTAATTCTGGAGTAATTTCCAATTCCTGTTGTGCGACTTCTTCCACAATCGAGTCCGGATCATGCACAAGTTTTCTAAGTTGAGATACGTGAAACACATCATGTACACCAGACAACCAGTCAGGTAATTGAACTCTATAAGCGAGAGTTCCAATCCGTTCAAGCATAGGAAATGGACCAATGAATCTAGGCGCCAACTTCCCAGTTTTGCCAAATCGGACTACTCCCCTCATCGGAGAAACACTTAAATAAACATAATCGCCAACAACAAATGACAAATCTCTTCTTCTCGAGTCGGCATAACTCTTTTGTCGTCTCTAAGCAGTTTGTAATCGTTTCTTGATGAAATCAACCTTGTTTGAAACTTCGCGAATCATATCTGGACCCAATACAAGTCTATTTCCAGATTCTACCCAACATGCGGGAGATCTGCAAGGTCAACCATACAAGGCTTCGAATGGTGACATTTTCAAGCTTGCTTGATAACTCTTATTGTACGAGAATTCAGCTAAATGCAAGTGGTCTTCCCATGATCCGCCAAAATCTATAATACAAGCCTGCAATAAATCTTCTAGAATACGGTTCACCCTCTCTGTTTGGCCATTTGTCTGAGGATGATAGGCGGTGCTTAGATTCAGCTTTGTCCCCAGTTCTATTTGAAATGACTCCCAGAAGTTGCTAGTAAATATTGGATCTCTATCACTAACTATACTAATCGGCACTCCATGTAGCTTAACAATTTCTCTGAAATAAATCTGTGCTAGACTTTGAGCGGTTCTATTGGATCTGACAGGTATGAAATGGGCGGTCTTCGTGAAACGATCTATGATCACCCAAATACTGTCATTTCCCTTCTTGGTTCGGGGCAAACCATCTATGAAGTCCATGGAAATATGCTCCCACTTCCAATTTGGAATATCCAACGGTTGCAACAATCCGGCAAGTTTCTGTTGGTCGCTTTTGACTAGTTGGCAAGTAGAGCACCGGCTAACATATAAAGAAATGTCTCTCTTCATCGCCTTCCACCAGAATGTGCGTTTAATATCATTATATATTTTACTCACTCCAGGATGAATACACAGCTTTGACTTGTGACAATCATCAAGTACTTCTCTTTTAAGCTTAGAGAGGTCGGGAATACAAATTCTTCCTCTCAATCTCAGAATCCCATTGTTATCAATTTGAAAACTCGAGGGTTCGCCTTTCTGAATTCTTTTGATCATCTCCTTAATAAAATTATCGTCTTTCTGAAGAACAGATATTTTGTCAATCAAGGAAGTCGTAATAATAATACTGGCGATGATTACATTCTTCCTACTAAGCACATCAACCACAACATTGGCTTCCCTTGGAGTGTACAAAATCTCAAAATCGTATGCTGCAAGAAATTCTAGCCAACGCTGCTGCCTCAAATTCAAATCTTTCTGGGTGAACAAATACTTCAACGACTGATGATTTGTATATAGCTCGAACCTCTCACCCAACAGATAGTGTCTCCAGATTTTCAAAGCAAATACGATAGCTAACAACTCAAGATCATGAGTAACGTAATTTTTTTTTCATGCGGCTTCAGCTGACGGCTAGCATAATCAACAACTTGGCCTCTTTACATTAATACTACACCAAGACCTTCTCTGGAAGCATTTGTCCAGACTTTCAAGTCTTGATTGCCATCGATAATTGTTAACATTGGAGCAGTTGTTAATCTTAATTTTAGCTTCTGAAAAGCCCCCTCACATTCTGGAGTCCAATTGAATCTTGCGTGCTTCTTTGTAAGCTTTGTTAAGGAACTTGATATCTTCGAAAAATCTTTAACGAACTTCCGATAATAACTAGCCAATCCCAGAAAACTCCAGACTTCCGTGGGTGTAGTAGGTTGTTTCCAATCTTGAATTGCTGTAATTTTTCCTGGATCTACAGAAATTCCTTCCTTTGATACGACGTGACCAAGGAACTTGACTTCTTCTTGCCAGAATATACATTTGGACAGTTTGGCCTTTAAGACATTCTTTCTGAGAATTTCCAATACTTGTTCCAAATGTTTTGCATGTTCGCCCTCTGATTTAGAGAAGATCAATATGTCATCAATGAAAACCAGTACAAATTTATTCAAGACTTCTCTGAATACCCTGTTCATCAGATCGACAAAATAAGCTGGAGCGTTACATAAGCCGAACGGCATTACTAACCACTCATAGAATAAATCGGGGCCTCTGAATGTTGTCATAGGAACACATTCCTCGGCAATACGAAGTTGATGGAAACCTGTAGCTAGGTCCATTCGTGAAAATACTTGCGCGCCATTCAGTCAATCCAACAAATCATCAATTCGCGGCAATGGATATTTGTTCTTTAATGTCTGCTTGTTCAAGTCATGATAATCCACACATAGTCTGATAGTACCATCTGACTTTGGGACAAGCACCACTGTTTCCCCCCTAATCAGAGAAACTAGGCCTGATTAGACCCTTCCAAATAAGCTGTTGAGTTTGATTGTCTAATTCTTCTTTTTCCTTCAAGGTCATTCTTTGAATAGCGTGCACTACTGGCCTTGCGTTCGGAATTAAAGCGATTTTGAAATCAATTTCTCTATGCAGAGGTAAGCTAACAACTTCTTCGAACACATCCGCATAATTTTTGACGATAGGAATATTTTCTATAACGACCTGTATATCCTCTGTGATGACAGGAATATGTTCTATTTGAGCAGGAGAAACATCAAGAGCTGACCAGAAGCCTTTTCTATCCGAATTCAGACCTTCACATGGTATGGTTATATACTTCCCAAATTTTGTTTTTGCCTTAAGAACTCTCTTAGCGCATTTAACCTCAGCTTCATATTTGGTTAACCAATCCAATCCCAAAATAAGATCGAATTCGATAAAATTCATGACCATCGAGATGGTATGGAACCGATAACGGGAAAATGAGACAGGCACCCCACAAATCCAACTAAGATTGAGGGAACCCCCAACCGGATTATGGACAGTGATGGGTTCTTTGAGCTTTTTCAACTTTAAATCCAATTTCTTGACCGCATTACTTGCAATAAAGCTTCGTGACGCGCCTGTATCAAATAGTACTTTAACTGGAATATCTTTGACAGTAAGAGTGCCTTCCAAAACATCTGAGCTTCTCTGACCCGCTGAGAGTGCTGAAGTTTCTGCCACTTCATTTACATGTACTACTTCAGATTTCTTTAATAGCTGGCAACCCTTTGAGAGATGACCAATCTTGTAACACCCCGCGAATTCTATAACTGTGAAATTCACAAATTAAAGTATAATTAATTTCAAATCAAAGAACTAAGGGAAACGGGATACGCCATTGCGTTAGTCTCGGAAAAATACGCGAAATAGAGTCCGAGTTTTCGAAAAACGGAGTCCGTATGAAGAAGATATGGCCTTCGGAAGTTTCTGAATTAAGTTTAAAATTCGAACAGAATAAAACAGCTCAGAAAAAAATTAATAATCGGGCCCAATTGGCCAGGGCGGGAAAACTCCCGCCTAATGCACCCAGGTCGACTGGGCTGTCGACCTGGTCTAGCCAGGTCGACAGGGCTGTCGACAGGGCTGTCGACCTGGTCCAGAGCCAGGTCGAACCCAGCCCAACCTGGCTGGCCTATTCTATGTTGGTCGATTTTCAGAAGTCTGCTTTGTCATTAGGGCTAGGTGGCAGGATCTAATTGGTCTCTCTTTCGAATGAATGGCTACGATCAATCCAAGCACCATCGATGGTCCTAATCAGTTCATAACCCCTATAAAAATGACCCTAGACTCAACCTAATCTATTCATTCAAAAATAAGAACAAGGCCATCATGTTGCTGAGGAACGACTAAGAGTAGCCACCAATTGGAGAGAGGATTAGGAGGCAAATTTTAAAGCATAAAGCAACCTAATCAAATCAAATCAACAAGGAATCGCATCTCCAAATTCCTAAATTGGAGAATTCGTCACACAATTGTAAGTAGAGTATTATTTTGGTATGAACAAATAACTGTGTTGGTTTGTATACTTGATTGTGGTGATAAATAATTCATATTTGTGCGTTACTATGATTCTTATCGATTTGGAATATTGTATAGCGATTGGATATTCGCAAAGCATGTTATTCATTATAAAAAAACTACATGTTTGCGGTAGTTTTATGCAAGTATACGTTTGGATATTCTCAAAATATGTAATTCGTGTTGAAGCTACATGTATATAGTTGTTTAATTGAATTCATGCAAGTTTGAGGTTTTGCTACTATGCCATCATAATGTGTATTTTTATACAAAAATCATTTTTGTGAGTAATTGGAGCAAATTTGGGTTATTATAATCCATATGAAATTATGTTGAAAATTTGGCATCATGATCTATGTATTAAGCCATGCTTTTGTACTAGAAAACTTATTTGCAAACTTATGAATATGACTAGGCTATGATTGATATTTTGCACAATTGAAATCCATGTTAGGTCTATATTGTTAACAAGAATTATATGATGACATATGTGGTACATAGCTAGGTTAGATTCAAAATCCCATTTGCAAGTTTGCATGACTAAAGTAAAAATCATGATTCCATGTTAGAAATATTTATGTGAATAGATTTAAAATCATGATTAAGTTGAACTATACTTTTGTGTTAGTAACAAAAGTAAGCACCTTTGTGAACATGTAGTAATCTTATGAACATGATTTGCTTATGTTTGACATTTTGCCTAAATAAAAATATAGGTCTATGTTGTAGTTAAGACTATGTGTCAATAATGATATCCAATTTAGATTCTTAGCTTAACTACAAGTTTACATGCTTTGATTCATGTCACTTATGCTACTATGCAAGTACACCAGTTTCTGTTTTGTAGTTCCAACGTTATGTTGCAAGTTCATGCGTTCACATTCCCCTTTTTGTGTATGTAATCACGCTTTAAGCCTCCCCTTTTTCTCATGGCTAAGTTGGGCTTAAAAGCCTAAGCCCAACATATATTATGATAAACGAACGTATTAAACGGGGGAAAATAGCGTTGGGCCAAATTAATTAATAAATGAAAATATAAAGTAGAAGGGCCCAAATTCAAGTATGGGTTGGGCCCATGATTGGTGTAACCTTTACACCATTAACTTAATAATGGGCCGCAAATATTTACATATAAGAAAATAAAGAAGAAAGACAAAATATGTAAATGTAGAACATACGATGTGTTTAACCCGAGGTTGGATTGAGTTGTGATGTAAACCTGCCCGGAACCGCCCGGCTGTCCAGTAGTCACAACAATACCTATCCAATGTGGGAGGTTAAACATGGAGCCCAATAAGGACCCGAGGTTAGACTGAGTTGTGGCGTAAGACTGCCCGGAACCAACCGGCAACAGGCAGCCACAACAATACCTGTCTAATGTGAGAGGTCAAGGCTTTAATAAGACAATTAAGGCTGAGTCGGGATTGTTAGGATTAAGCGAACTAAAGACTTAATCAAAATGGAACATGCTAAACTAAACGGACTGGTGGGGGTTAGGTTAGAAAACACTTAACCAACTTAGCATGTTGGCTAGAGATAGAAAACCTAGTAACGGGGGACCCTTTTCAGCAGTAACCCTAGAAGGTGTATCATGATACCCTGAAACTAGGCAGGGTGGGGCACGATTACTGGGCTGATTGTAAGAGGTCAAATCGACGGCGGTGGTGTAGCAGTGTAGGTTCTAACGGGGTGCGGGCATGCACACACTCCGGCGCAGAAAAATAAGGCACTGGACACCAGTAGCATACCTGTGCATTCTAGGATTGTGTCGGGCCGCCACCATGGGACTTGATACACCCCATGGTGGGACCAGCATAGGTAACTACAACATCGGGGGCCGTAAGACACATGTAACTATGCGAGTAGGAGCCGATCATCATAGAATGTATCACTTCACCCTGATTATGGGGTGCCAGTTGGAAACTAGTTTATATGGGTTCAGAGATTAACATGGGGTACGATAGTATATTCGACCCTAGACAACTTAACCAAGTTTATAGTTCTTTCCCACTTCTTATTTATACTTATCATACGCAGTTCTTTATTCATAGACAGAATAGTCCTAGACTTACTCAGGCTTTATGTCTGACTCTACTTTTCTTTCGTCTTCTTTTCTTCCGTTTCCCCCCCCCCCCCTAGGTCCACAGGGAGGGAACACTGCAGCTTGACCAGCCTTAACATCCAGCTTGAAGAGGAGAAATGTATTGCTTGGACTTTTTCGTTTTGAACTATGGCTTTGGACAACCACTATGGGGCTTTTGCAGTTTATCTATGTTTTATTTATGCTTCTTTAAATAATGTAATCAAGACAGATTATGGAAGTGTTATGTTATGTTTTTGGAAAAGATGTAAGACAATTATGGTGATGTTGTTTGCTTTTATGAAATAAGAATTGTTGTTTTTCCGATGTTTACAAATATGTGTTCTTATATCTGTCTTGTATATCTGTGACTTATACTTATAAACCTCCACCAAAATTAGGGCATTCCCTTTGAGAGTGACCCTAACGGAGGTGGGGTGTTTCACTTGGTATCAGAGCATAGGTTTACCAGATAAGATAAAAAGTTTGAAAATTTATTTTCAAAAAGGAAATTTAAAGAAGCATTTTTTTTAAAAAAAAAAGATAAAAATATTATTTTATTTTAAAAGGCAAAGTCCACTCCCCAAAGCCATAGGTACTATCTCTTATCCTTCGTTTTGAATCTATCCTTTTTGTTTCAGCATGTCCGAAGAACTTAACTTGCCAGAAGGGGTGCCAATACCTGGTTGGTTTAGACGGTTCTTAGAAGCAAGAGCCACTCAGCCAGGTCCTACCGTTCCTCCTCCCCCAACTGCCGGAAATCATCCAGCTGCAGCGGCACCTTTTCCTCCACCTCCTCCTCGGGGAAACACTTTTGCTAAGATATGTAAAGATTTTAAAGCTATGGGAGGAAAGGATTTCCATGGAACTGAGTCCTTCGTGGCAGCTAGAAATTGGCTGAAAGAAACGGAGGACCTATTCATCATCTTTGAGGTAGAAGATAGACAAAAAGTACAACTGGCAGTATGGCTATTAAAGGGCGAGGCCTCCTACTGGTGGGAAGTCACTAATGCAGAAAGACCAGTGGAGACATGGGAGGACTTTAGGGCAAGGTTTGAGACTAAATTTCTCTCAGATGTGGAAAGAAGTTTGCAGTTGGAAAAATTCTTATTTCTTAAGCAAGGGGACAAGACAGTCAGAGAGTATGTGAATCAGTTCGATGAGCTGGCTAGGTTTGGGCTTGACCTAGTCAACACCCCGCACAAGAAGGCTCTCCGTTTCGTCAAAGGGTTGAATGAGCCATTACACAGTTTGGCCATGACCCATATACCCATGGGAGCCACGTATGAAAGACTGGTGCAAATGGCATTGCTGAATGAAGAGGATAAGGGCAAGAAGGAGACAAAGGCAGAAAGCTCTCAAGGGAAGAAAGAGGGTTTGCAGCCTAAGAAGACAGACTTTAAGAAGGGCGGGAAAGGCAACAAAGAGAAGAGGAAGTGCAATTTCTGTGGCAAAGTGGGGCACTTAGTTAAGGACTGCCGGAAAAAGAAGGCCAAGGAGAATGGTGGGTGCTTTTCTTGCGGTGAGACAGGCCACAGGGCTAAGGACTACCCAAAGAAACGAGGACAGGGGCAGAGGGCTGGATCCACCCCAGGGGCACAGGTTCATGTGCTGGAAGCGCCACCTCTGCAACAGCGAGGTATAAATACTTCTGTAGAAAGTGTAGTTTATCTTTATGATCACCCCGTTCGCACTTTATTTGATTCTGGCGCATCACACTCCTTTATCTCGTCTGCTTTAGTAGAATCTCTGCACCTAAAAACTAGTATGGTAGAGGACCCCTTAATTGTTTCAAACCCAATTGGGGGCCCAGCTCATTTGTCTATGATCTGTTTGGGATTGAAA
This sequence comes from Allium sativum, assembly GCA_030737875.1. Taxonomy (NCBI): domain Eukaryota; kingdom Viridiplantae; phylum Streptophyta; class Magnoliopsida; order Asparagales; family Amaryllidaceae; genus Allium; species Allium sativum. The sequence goes on along the minus strand of CM060924.1, from coordinate 735,795,075 downwards.
ATTTCTATTCTAAGTGTAGAGTTTCAATGTAGTGCCTTTGTTTTGGGCTTTTCGGGTTATGGTTTGATTTTGGGTATGGATTGGCTATCCAGTAATGGGGCCATCCTTGATTGTGAGAAAAGGGTTGTTAGGCTCCTAACCCAGCTCGGTAATACTTTGGAAATTTCTTGTAATCCCTCATACGCGGTTATGCTTAGTTACCTTCAATCGCTAGATGCCTCTGTTGAAAATTTGCAGTCAGTTAAAGTGGTCCGGGAATATCCGGATGTCTTCGAAGAGGTGAAGGGCTTGCCTCCGAAGCGAGAAATAGACTTCCGCATATATCTTGTAGATAATGCAAAGCCCGTTGCGTTACCCGTTAGACACATGGCTCCACGGGAAAGGAAAGAGCTCAGTAAACAGATTAAAGAGCTTCTAGAAAAGGGGTTCATTAGAAGAAGCATTTCAGAATGGGGCGCTCCGGTGGTGTTCGCTACAAAGGCGGATGGTTCACTCCGTCTATGTGTTGACTATAGGGAGCTCAACAAGCTAACGAAAAAGAATAGGCACCCGCTCCCTAGAATTGACGATTTGTTTGACCAGCTTGTAGGAGCGTCTGTTTTCTCCCAACTCGATTTAGCAACCGGTTTTCATCAGCTAAGGGTGGCTGAAGATAGCATCGATAAAACGGCATTCAGAACCCCAGACGGCTTCTTTGAATGGCTTGTCATGCCTTTCGGCTTGACAAATGCACCTACTTACTTCGTGGACCTGATGAGTAGGGTATTCAGAGATTTCCTCAACAAATTCGTAGTGGTCTTCGTAGATGATATCCTTATCTTCTCAAAAAGTGAAGAGGAACATGCTCAGCACTTAAGGGCAATCATGGAAACTTTGCGAGTCCATCAACTAAAAGCCAAATTCTCCAAATGCCACTTTTGGAGAGAAGAGGTGAGGTTCCTTGGGCACATAGTATCCAAACAAGGGTTAGCAGTGGACCCTGCTAAGGTAGTGGCGGTACAGGATTGGAAGACACCAAAGAATGCAACTGAGGTCCGAAGCTTTCTAGGACTAGCAGGTTTCTATCGAAAGTTTATAAGGGATTTTGCAAAAATCTCAGCTCCGCTCACGAAATTGACTAAGAAGAATCTAGTGTTCAATTGGGATTTGGATTGCGAGTTTGCTTTCCAACGACTGAAAAGGGCTCTTACAACAGCCCCAGTTTTGACGCTGCCAGATGGGAGCAAGATGTTCACTGTTTATACGGATGCATGTGGGACAGGGCTAGGCGCCGTCTTAATGCAAGAAGGAAGGGTAGTAGCTTATGGCGGGAGGCAGTTGAAAGTGCACGAAAAGAACTACCCAACCCACGATCTTGAGTTAGCCGCCATCGTCTTTGCACTCAAGTCTTGGCGACACTATCTCCTAGGTGAGAAGTTCGAACTTTACACTGACCATAAATCGTTGAAATATCTTTTCTCGCAGAAGGATCTTAACTTGAGGCAACAAAGATGGATGGAGTTTCTTGCCTCGTACGATTTGGAAATCTCCTACACTCCGGGCAAAGGCAACGTAATGGCAGACGCGTTGAGCCGAAAGAAATTGACCCTAAGCCCGTTGTTTGTTGAAAGACAAAGCCTAGAGTTTATAGCCAGCTTCGACTTTAGGCCTTCCTCCGATTTCGTACCAGGCTTGCTAGCATCTCTCGAAGTGCGCCCAACTTTAGTGGATTCAGTAGGGACAGCACAACGCGAAGACCCTCAGCTTGTGGAAACAATTGATAGGCTAATTAGGGGTGAGACTTCAAGTCACCTCAACAGATACTCCATCGACGATAAGGGTTTGCTAAGGCGAGACGGAAGACTATGCGTCCCACAGACAAAAGATTTAGTAAAGAAGGTTCTCGAGGAAGCACATCACTCCAAGATGACGATACATCCAGGCGGAGATAAAATGTACAAAGATATAAAAAGGACTTTCTTCTGGAGCGGCATGAAAAAGGACGTGGCAGAGTTCGTTTCTAAGTGTATGGTGTGCCAACAGGTTAAGGCGGAACAGAAAAAGCCTGGCGGACTACTACATCCTCTGGAGGTCCCGCAGTGGAAGTGGGATAGCATCTCAATGGACTTCATCGATGGGCTGCCTAGGTCTAAGAGAGGCAACACTAGCATTTGGGTAATAGTGGATAGGCTTACTAAAAGCGCCCACTTTTTACCTGTCAAAAGTAAAAGAACTGGCTCATCCCTAGCATCACTTTACCTCAAGGAAATCGTTCGACTCCATGGAATACCATCTAGCATTGTTAGTGACCGAGACCCCATCTTCACCAGTGAGTTTTGGCGGAGTCTGCAAGAAGCAGTAGGAACGCAGTTATGCTTGAGCATAGCCTATCATCCCCAAACCGACGGCCAAACAGAGAGAGTGAACAGAGTTTTGGAAGACCTTTTAAGTCTATGCGTCCTTGACTTCGGAGGGACATGGGAAGACCACCTTCCTTTGGTGGAATTTGCCTACAACAACAGCTATCAAGCAACCATCGGAATGGCGCCCTTCGAAGCTTTATATGGAAGACCGTGCCGATCGCCCACTTGTTGGTGGGAGTCTACGGATAAGCTCATACTTGGACCAGATATGATCCGAGAGACTTCAGAGAAAGTAGACTTAATACGAAGAAGGATGAAGACGGCCCAAGATAGACAAAAGTCCTATGCCGACAAGAGAAGGACCGACCTTGAATTTGAGGTTGGAGACAGAGTTTTTCTCAAGGTATCACCGCTAAGGAACGTTGTTCGTTTTGGAACCACAGGAAAACTGGCACCAAGGTTCGTAGGGCCATTCCCTATCATCGAGAAAATTGGGAAAATGGCCTATAGATTAGAGCTACCCGAGAAGTTGGCTGGAGTCCACAACGTTTTTCACGTTTCACATCTCCGAAAATGTCTACATGAGTCAGCTGAGGTGGTAGAGCCAAATATCCTCGAAGAGGCCGAAGTGGAACGCGAAGCAACCATAAGAAAATTTCCAACCCGCATATTAGGAACGGAAGTGAAGAAGCTACGCAACCGCGAAGTCAAGCTCGTCAAAGTTCAGTGGAGCGACGCCGAGGGAGACGCGACTTGGGAAACTGAAGCTAGAATACGCACTGCCTACCCTTTTCTGTTCGAGGGTACATCCTTGATCTTTCCTTTTCCTTAAGTTGCGCTTTTATCTATCTTTTTAGGTATATTTCCTCGACCTTATCTTTTAGGTAGAAACCCTTTGGATGGAAACATGTAATTGAAACATGTTATGGATGATGGTTGCAAGTGGGTGCAAGTGATTGCTAGTGGTTGCTCGTGGTTGCATATACACACACAATCTAGGTTTTAGATCGGCTCAGTCACTTTATATTGCATATGCATATATGTTTGCATTCGTATAAGGTTGAACTCTAAAGTGTTGTCATATGGATGTTGCATTTGTATTGAATGATTATGCACTCATGTAGAATCATGAATAGGAAAATTTGCATACATAATGGATTCATGGCACTTACATAATTCGCATTAAGGAGGTCAACCGAATCAGTAGACCGCCTGATTTTGCATTTGATAAGTACATGTACACACACACTTCGCATATGATCATGAAGCATTAGAAGTCTTTTAAGGACAATGGATGCTCGTGTTTGATGGATGAGTAGATGGATGATTGGATGTTAGGATATACATTCCTCCTAACTTGAAGATTTCGGGGACGAAATCCTTTTAAGTGGGGGAGAATGTAACACCCCGCGAATTCTATAACTGTGAAATTCACAAATTAAAGTATAATTAATTTCAAATCAAAGAACTAAGGGAAACAGGATACGCCATTGCGTTCGTCTCGGAAAAATACGCGAAATAGAGTCCGAGTTTTCGAAAAACGGAGTCTGTATGAAGAATATATGGCCTTCGGAAGTTTCTGAATTAAGTTTAAAATTCGAACAGAATAAAATAGCTCAGAAAAAAATTAATAATCGGGCCCAATTGGCCAGGGCGGGAAAACTCCCGCCTAATGCACCCAGGTCGACTGGGCTGTCGACCTGGTCTAGCCAGGTCGACAGGGCTGTCGACAGGGCTGTCGACCTGGTCCAGAGCCAGGTCGAACCCAGCCCAACCTGGCTGGCCTATTCTATGTTGGTCGATTTTCAGAAGTCTGCTTTGTCATTAGGGCTAGGTGGCAGGCTCTAATTGGTCTCTCTTTCGAATGAATGGCTACGATCAATCCAAGCACCATCGATGGTCCTAATCAGTTCATAACCCCTATAAAAATGACCCAAGACTCAACCTAATCTATTCATTCAAAAATAAGAACAAGGCCATCATGTTGCTGAGGAACGACTAAGAGTAGCCACCAATTGGAGAGAGGATTAGGAGGCAAATTTTAAAGCATAAAGCAACCTAATCAAATCAAATCAACAAGGAATCGCATCTCCAAATTCCTAAATTGGAGAATTCGTCACACAATTGTAAGTAGAGTATTATTTTGGTATGAACAAATAACTGTGTTGGTTTGTATACTTGATTGTGGTGATAAATAATTCATATTTGTGCGTTACTATGATTCTTATCGATTTGGAATATTGTATAGCGATTGGATATTCGCAAAGCATGTTATTCATTATAAAAAAACTACATGTTTGCGGTAGTTTTATGCAAGTATACGTTTGGATATTCTCAAAATATGTAATTCGTGTTGAAGCTACATGTATATAGTTGTTTAATTGAATTCATGCAAGTTTGAGGTTTTGCTACTATGCCATCATAATGTGTATTTTTATACAAAAATCATTTTTGTGAGTAATTGGAGCAAATTTGGGTTATTATAATCCATATGAAATTATGTTGAAAATTTGGCATCATGATCTATGTATTAAGCCATGCTTTTGTACTAGAAAACTTATTTGCAAACTTATGAATATGACTAGGCTATGATTGATATTTTGCACAATTGAAATCCATGTTAGGTCTATATTGTTAACAAGAATTATATGATGACATATGTGGTACATAGCTAGGTTAGATTCAAAATCCCATTTGCAAGTTTGCATGACTAAAGTAAAAATCATGATTCCATGTTAGAAATATTTATGTGAATAGATTTAAAATCATGATTAAGTTGAACTATACTTTTGTGTTAGTAACAAAAGTAAGCACCTTTGTAAACATGTAGTAATCTTATGAACATGATTTGCTTATGTTTGACATTTTGCCTAAATAAAAATATAGGTCTATGTTGTAGTTAAGACTATGTGTCAATAATGATATCCAATTTAGATTCTTAGCTTAACTACAAGTTTACATGCTTTGATTCATGTCACTTATGCTACTATGCAAGTACACCAGTTTCTGTTTTGTAGTTCCAACGTTATGTTGCAAGTTCATGCGTTCACATTCCCCTTTTTGTGTATGTAATCACGCTTTAAGCCTCCCCTTTTTCTCATGGCTAAGTTGGGCTTAAAAGCCTAAGCCCAACATATATTATGATAAACGAACGTATTAAATGGGGGAAAATAGCGTTGGGCCAAATTAATTAATAAATGAAAATATAAAGTAGAAGGGCCCAAATTCAAGTATGGGTTGGGCCCATGATTGGTGTAACCTTTACACCATTAACTTAATAATGGGCCGCAAATATTTACATATAAGAAAATAAAGAAGAAAGACAAAATATGTAAATGTAGAACATACGATGTGTTTAACCCGAGGTTGGATTGAGTTGTGATGTAAACCTGCCCGGAACCGCCCGGCTGTCCAGTAGTCACAACAATACCTATCCAATGTGGGAGGTTAAACATGGAGCCCAATAAGGACCCGAGGTTAGACTGAGTTGTGGCGTAAGACTGCCCGGAACCAACCGGCAACAGGCAGCCACAACAATACCTGTCTAATGTGAGAGGTCAAGGCTTTAATAAGACAATTAAGGCTGAGTCAGGATTGTTAGGATTAAGCGAACTAAAGACTTAATCAAAATGGAACATGCTAAACTAAACGGACTGGTGGGGGTTAGGTTAGAAAACACTTAACCAACTTAGCATGTTGGCTAGAGATAGAAAACCTAGTAACGGGGGACCCTTTTCAGCAGTAACCCTAGAAGGTGTATCATGATACCCTGAAACTAGGCAGGGTGGGGCACGATTACTGGGCTGATTGTAAGAGGTCAAATCGACGGCGGTGGTGTAGCAGTGTAGGTTCTAACGGGGTGCGGGCGTGCACACACTCCGGCGCAGAAAAATAAGGCACTGGACACCAGTAGCATACCTGTGCATTCTAGGATTGTGTCGGGCCGCCACCATAGGACTTGATACACCCCATGGTGGGACCAGCATAGGTAACTACAACATCGGGGGCCGTAAGACACATGTAACTATGCGAGTAGGAGCTGATCATCATAGAATGGATCACTTCACCCTGATTATGGGGTGCCAGTTGGAAACTAGTTTATATGGGTTCAGAGATTAACATGGGGTACGATAGTATATTCGACCCTAGACAACTTAACCAAGTTTATAGTGCTTTCCCACTTCTTATTTATACTTATCATACACAGTTCTTTATTCATAGACAGAATAGTCCTAGACTTACTCAGGCTTTATGTCTGACTCTACTTTTCTTTCGTCTTCTTTTCTTCCGTTCCCCCCCCCCCCCCCCCAGGTCCACAGGGAGGGAACACTGCAGCTTGACCAGCCTTAACATCCAGCTTGAAGAGGAGAAATGTATTGCTTGGACTTTTTCGTTTTGAACTATGGCTTTGGACAACCACTATGGGGCTTTTGCAGTTTATCTATGTTTTATTTATGCTTCTTTAAATAATGTAATCAAGACAGATTATGGAAGTGTTATGTTATGTTTTTGGAAAAGATGTAAGACAATTATGGTGATGTTGTTTGCTTTTATGAAATAAGAATTGTTGTTTTTCCGATGTTTACAAATATGTGTTCTTATATCTGTCTTGTATATCTGTGACTTATACTTATAAACCTCCACCAAAATTAGGGCATTCCCTTTGAGAGTGACCCTAACGGAGGTGGGGTGTTTCAAATCTGATGGCATTTACTGCATTCTCTATTCTCTTGGAACTTCTTATTGGATTTAGATCCATTCTTCTTCGAATATTTACAGTTCCTCATCGAATGCCCTTGCTGCTTACACTTTAGACATACGATTGTCTTTACCTTTTTCTTACTGACCTCGGACTTCGTACTTGCCTCAGGCAGCGTACTTGTCTCAGGCTGCGTACTTGTCTCAGGGCTATTAGTTTCAAAATTTCCTTTTGTTGCTAGACCTGACTTCCTCTTCGACGTCCCAAAGGCCTTGCTTATCAAGATCTTCATACTGATAAGCCATGTATATCATTTCAGAAAAAAGGGAGATTCACATGTGCAGTTACACTACTTTGGTACTTTCTTTGAAGCCCATTTATAAACCTCAGATTCTTCCTCTTTTGATTTTGAATTAGATGCGGGGCAAAATGAGAAAGTTCATTGAATTTCTTATGATATTCCGGAATGGTCATATCACCTTGTATCAGATAGTAGAATTCATCACATAACCGCTCAGTCGCTTCTGGAGGAGTAAATCTTTCTCTGAAAATCTCTTTAAATCTATCCCAGGTAATATTACCTTTTGGATTATCCTTAGTAACTGTTTCCCACCAGAACAAAGCTTCGTCTTTGAGTGTTCAAGATGCCAGTAATCTTTTCTGATCATCTCTCAGCTAGAAATGTTCAAAAATTCTTTTAGTAGAACGCATCCATGCTTGTGTTTGAATAATGGATTCATTGCCCGAGAATGGTACTCCACCCAGATTCTGATACTTCTTTAATAGAGCTTCTAGATCCGGTTCTGTATTCCTTCTTCTGTTTCTGCCACTCATTTTCAAGTATGTCTGCAAATAGCAGACAAAGAGTCAGGCTAATAGAAAAGATATTGTAAAGCATAGAGACATATATTTGAATGTATACGCATTTTTTGGGGTGTATTTCATTCTGCTAAACTCATTCTAGGATGTTACTGATCCTATCTGTAATGAGTTATTCATCTTAGAATACTTCTGATTCTATTTCTGACGAGTTCGTTAATATGTTATATTCCAGAACTAAGCTTAACCAAAGCTCTGATACCACGTGTGACGACCCCAAACCCCCGTACAACAGTGGCAAGGGTAACCTTTGGAATATAACACATAAACAATAACAATAAGACAAAAATATAGAAATACACCAAATAATGAACGTCATATTACAGCGGAAATAATATAATCAACAACAGAGTTACACAGTATAATAGGATCATACTTAGTACAGAATACAGTTTCAGAGTAATATAAAATTTCTATAGCGGAATAAAACATAATATACATAATAGAGTCTAAAACAGTAAATAGAAATGATAGAGTCCATCTCCAGCTCCATAGCTATCCAGAAAGAGCCTGCTAAAACCTGAATACAAGGCTGCCCGTGTAGAAATGAGGGCACCCGAGTTTGCAAGTGAGACAAACTACGAGTCAGTCATGGGACTGGTATGAGAAATCTACTCGACTGGTTAAACAATCCTAATATGTAAAATCATAGGACCACGCCACTTTCGCGAAACGGGTTTACTCCAGTGATTGCCAGTTCATGAAATAAAGTAAATTACTTAAACAATGTAATGCTTTTTAGGAAGAATGAAGTCAATATAAGACTCAAGTCCCATCACACAATGCAACGCAAACCGAAGGATAGAGTTTTTCCTTATATTGGCCAAAATATGTTTGATACGTATAAAACAAAGTCATTTGATATTAATACTAGTGTTTATATGTTTCAAAGACAATTTCAATCATAAGTATCAATCATAGACGGCAAAAGTGCCCCATACCGCGCTATGTCGCCATATATAGGTGTACAATCAAAACCGCATGATGTCGTATTTGGAAATTGGATTTCCGTCATGAACCAAGGGAAAAGATAGTACTTACCGCTTCGAGATAACCTAGCCTACCATGTCTCAGGGTCAGAACTCGAGTGGCCCTTGGATAGTCAGGACCGGTCCACACGGAGTGGATTAAAATGCCTGAACACTGCGTTTCCCCGCCCTATGGGACGTAAAACTGGTCATATCCCGACCAGACCATCGGCTCCGCAGAGACCGAAATAACTGAGGCGCCTCGCATTCCAATAACCACATGAGTCAAACTTGTCAGGGCTTGTAAAACCACTGACACCACTCCTATCTAGAAGGAAATGCATGTCCTCCCTGAAGTCCTCTCCCGTTTCTGGTTCATACCGGGGTGTGAGGCTCGCAAATCAACGCTATACACAAAGCTAGCTATATTAAAGCTATGCTTTGATCATCAAACACAAGACTCTGCTTTTCAACAAAATCCTTGATCACAGCATCTCTGCATGCCACGTGGTCAATCTACAACGTCAGACACACATCCATTTACAAGTCCGTTCTGGGTCTGAACGAAACCGGAGGCACCTTATTCCTCTCCCGTATGTCCTATACATGAGAGAGGCCCTCGCACATCCGAACGATCAACAAGTACGTCCGGACAACCACCACTATAACCCCTTCAGGGTAGCAACTCCCATCAAAGGCATCAGTAGCCATCCATTCGATGTGAAGATCATCGGTCTTGCACCGTCTTCATATCTTCAACTTCTTATCGTCGATCAATTATTTGAAATGAGAATTAACTCGGCCTTTTCAAATAATTCACGTATATTTAGAATTCAAATCAGTTCTGTTCCATGGTTAAATTATTTGACATCTATAATTCAGTTCATTAATATAATTTTCGTGTCAAACACATTCAACCATCAAATATCCAATAAAACAAGTAAATTCGGTTTATTTCCATTCCATATCGTTTATAATATTTTATAACGCCTTATCGCTATTTTTATTTATTTAAAAATAGCCCATTTATTTAAAACGATGCTTCAGGCCATAACGCGGCCATGGCGCTGTTTTTCTTCAGATTTGATTTACACATACCTGAAAATCTAACCGTTGGATCTTTACAAATTTTATATCGTTGGAAAGATCTTTTCAAAGCAGACCCAACGGTTCTAGTTTCATCAAAATCTGAAGGTCGGATCTTTCTCTATAATCGTTTAAAGTTACGATTTCAAAACGCGAACTGCCGCGCGCGATTCAATTAATTTTAATTTATATATATATATATATATATATATATATATATATATATATATATATATAAATATAATCCATTCTGGCGCTATTTTTCTTCAGATTTGAATTAACCATTTCTCATAATCCAACCGTTGGATCCTAACAAACTTTATATCGTTGAAATGATTTTTCCAAGGCGAACCGAACGGTTCAGTTTCGGGGAAATCCAATGGTCGGATCTCTCGGTATAATCGTTTAAAGTTACGATTTCAAAACGTGAACTGCAGTGGCTTGATTCGTTTTATTTAATTTATATATATAAATATAATTCATTCGACGATTTTTAAATCGTTTCTACTTCAAATATTTCACTAACGCCTTTAAATTTCAGAAAATTTCACCATAATCTCCTTTGTACGGGAAGGGGTTTGGAAATTTATTGGGCCGTATTAGGCACCCAATAAATCCTAAAAAACATGCACATATTTATAGTGATATATTCTAGTGTCCACAGGGGAGTGTGTATAGATAATAACTCCAAAGAATAAATTCGCGTCACCCTATAAATGGTTTTTGTGCCTTACCAACTAGGGAGACATGATTATTGTCAACTCCAGACACGTGTGGGGTTTTTATTAATCTGGCAATTTACCATTACATTTTATGTAGTTCATACCAGTTTTCGGTTCAACCTGAAATATAGTCATCGCCATACAAGTCTCTCGCTTGTATGGTAATCTTCAACCTCGTCACATAAGCTCCAAATGCTTATGTGGTATATGATAGAGTACGCTACCTTCACGCAGTATGCCATGTAGTGTAGTTCAGAATTAATTGTTATTATCCTATGGCGACGTTTATGATTTCACGCAGAACAACCAGCACTCCGCATCCAATGGCATTCACAAGAGTTTATATAATAATAAAATTGCGCAGCCAACTCATTAAGGCTTACCTATTTGTCGGGCACGCAAATATATTCTTTACTCAACAACTAATCCATTTTCCTGTTTAACGATGTGTATATTTATGCACATCTAAGCTAAAAATAATATTTCTAGCGAACAAATGTTTATTTCAACACACGGTTATTTTTAACACTTCATATACATGTTCAAAATAATATTTCCAACTCACCAATATTTATTTCAATATGTAATTATTTTTAACACTTCATATATAGGATAAAAATGATATTTTTGGCGAACAAAAATATATTTCAACTCATGACTATTTTATTTAGTTCCTAAACATGTTAAAAATAATATTTATAACTAACGAACATTTGTTTCAACATGTGTGTATTTTTAGTAGTCGTATACCTGATAAAAATGATATTTTTATCGTTCAAAATATTTATTCAACACATGAATGTTTTTAACACCTCATATTCACAATAAATTGTAAATTTTATTGTTCGATCTTTTTCTTCAACACATGAACATTTTTAGAACTTCATATACACAATAAAAATGTAAATTTTATTGTTTGATCCGTTTCTTCAACACATGAATATTTTTAGAACTTCATATACATAGTAAAAGTTTCATTTTTATCGTTAAAACAATTTATTTAAAATAAGAATATTTTATATACTTCATACATAAGATAAAAATGATATTTTTGTTGTTAAAAAATTTATTTAAAACAAGAATATTTTATATACTTCATACAAAAGATAAAAATGATATTTTTGTTGTTAAAACAATTTATTTAAAACACTAATATTTTATATAGTTCATATACATAGTAAAAATGTGATTTTTATCTTTCAAAGAATTTATTCAACATATGAATATTATTCGACACGTGAATATTTCGACACGTGAATGTTTTAAGAACTACATATGCATAATAAAAATATGACTTTTATTATCTAAACAATTTATTCAACACATGAATATAATTAAACACATGAAAATAATTCAAACACATGAATATTTCAGAAAATTTCGGCAGCATAACGGAAGGGTAATTAAAACCAGCACCGTCCCGATGTATGGCTCCTCGCACTACCTTAAAGCCTCGCAGCTTTTGACAGGGGGGATTTCAATAATCTAGTTCGTACGCAGACCAATTTTTCCACAAACTAATCCAATTTGTTTTCAACCACAAACAATTATTTTCAACCACAATCAATTATTTTCAATCACAACAAATATATATCGTCCATGGTTTGTGGACGAGGGGAGTATGTATGTATATGTATATATATATATATATATATATATATATAAACGTATATATTTCCATTTCAATTCCATATCGCTATATATGGTATATACAATGCATGTACAATTTATACATCACTCATATAATTTATACAACGCCCGTACATGAGGTATATAACACGTATATAATTTATACTTCGCTTATATAAGTTGTACATCGCCATTCCAACCCAATTTGAATTTAGAAAACTTACATCGATTTTAATCCTTCTGAAATTGTAGCGAGCTCAGAATACGTTCTAGCTTCTTCTAGAATGTAGATGACATCGCTACGAGTCCGATGTCTCATATTTCATCGAACTTCGTCAACATAGCAAAATGATATGATTTTTATAAACAAACTGAATTAGCAACGCTTTTAAACTGTTATAAACGGTTTATTATGTAACGGCCGTTAGCTCTCTGATATCTTCAAAACTAGGTTTCGATTTATCTCGAAATCCGTGCAGCGTGGTGACGATCGGAGGGTACCACGTCAGAGAGGGAGGGAAGAACTTCCCAGCGAAACCAGGGATGGCCAGCTCGACGGCGAATCCACGGCGAGGCGGTGGCTGGAAGTTGATGACTTCCCAGCGGTGGTTCTTCTCGTATAGGCGACGAGACGGAGGGTGGTGGGTATGGATTTGAAGAGGGGGACATGATCTTCAAAAAGTTGCACTGGGGCGAGGTCTAATTCGAAGCGGTTTGGTCGGAAAATGATCGGGAAGAGGAGAACACGGTTTCCGTCAATCGAGGGTTACATGGGTGGTTTCTGGTTTTTTTATAAAATTAATTTAATGAATGGATAATTCCTATTGGTCGATATTTATATAAATTCGAAAATTAGGGTTTTCTTAGACAAGCACCAAATCAAACCCAACGACTGTCGTCCATTGCTAATTACCCCCATTCCGAACACAATGGGATATGTTTCGTAAGCCAATTCGACTGTTACGGTCAGTTATTCTTCAAATTAAATTATAAAACATTCAAATTCTAATTTGAACGTACATTTTAATTTGCCGGGGCCACATACTGATTCTAAAAATTCCCGAAAAATTAATCTAGCTATATTAAGATGATACGGTCCCAACAAAACTGATTTTGTTGAATTCTGAGACCTTTTGAAAAATGGTCATTTTCTGGTCGATCCAATTTGACAGAAATCAACCAAATACATTTTCCTTTTCCACGCTCACATATTGATATCAAAAATTATGGAAATTTAAACTTAGCAATAAATTGACATCCTGGATCCAACCAAAGTGGTTTCGTCGAAAACAGAGGTTGTTCACAAAATGTCTATTATAAGGGCTTTAATATTATTTAAAAATGGAATTTTTAAATTCTGACCAAATTTCTATCCAAATTAACCAAAATAAAATTTTTAAATTGGCTCAGATTTTCCATGTTGTTACAAGAGGACTCAAGGTCATCCTCTACCTACTTAACGCATCCGCCACTACATTACCCTAGCTTAGGGCATAAGCTAACTCAAAGTCGTAGGACGCTAGGAACTCCATCCACCGTTGCTGCCTTAAATTGAGATCCTTCTGTGGGAACAAATATTTGAGCGACTTGTGATCCGTGTATAGCTTAAACCTCTCTCCAAGTAGATAATGTCACCAAGACTTCAGTGTCAACACTATAGCAGCCAACTCTAGATCATGGGTAGGGTAGTTCTTCTCATGAACTCTCAACCGTCTACTACCATAGCGTACTACCCTACCTTCTTGCATAAACACGACAACTAACCCTATGCCACAAGCATCTGTGTAGACCGTAAACACCCTGCTACCATCAAGGAGAGTCAGATCAGGGGCTGATGTCAGATCCCTCTTCAATCTCTGAAACCATCCTCGCAATCAATGCTCCAAGCGAAAGTCAATTCTTTCTTCGTCAGCCGGGTCAGGAGTGCTGATATCCTTTCAAAGTCCTTAATGAACTTCCTATAATAAACCGCCAAACCAAGAAAACTCCTCACCTCCATAGTATTCTTGGGAGCCTTCCAATCTTGAGCTCCGAATACTTTAGCGGGGTCCAGCGCTATCTCATCCTTGGAGATTACATGCCCTAGGAACCTTACTTCCTTTCTCCAAAAGCGACACTTAGAAAATTTTGCCTTGAGATGATGCGATCTGATAGTTCGTAGAACCTCTCCTAAGTGTAGGGCATGTTCTTCCTCATTCTTGAGAAGATCAAAATATCATCCACGAAGACCACCACAAACTTGTTCAGAAACTCTCTATACTCATCAAGTCCACAAAATACACGAGTGCATTGGTCAAACCAAAAGGTATGACCAGCCACTCAAAGAAACCATCTGGAGTTCTGAAAGCAGTCTTGTCTATTCTATCATCTGCTACCCTCAAGTAATGAAATACCATGTCTAGATCCAATTGCAAGAAAACCGATGAGCCTACTAGCTGATCAAACAAGTTGTCAATCCTCGGAAGTGGGTGCCTATTCTTCTGGGTGAGTTTATTCAACTCCCTGAAGTCCATGCATAGACGAAGTGAGCCATCAGCCTTGGTCGCAAAGACGACTGGAACTCCCTACTCTAATATGCTCCGTCTAATGATTCCCTTCTCGAATAGCTCCCCTACTTGCTTGTTGAGCTCCCTCCACTCTCTAGGAGCCATGTGGCGCACTAGTAAAGCGACTGGCTTCGCATTCTCTACCAAGTAAATTTAGAAGTTTCTCATGCCTCGAAGGTAATAACCTAACCTCATCAAACACGTCCGGATAATATCTGACTATGGGTACTAATCGAATATCATCTAAAGAAGCATCAAGCGAATCTGGGAAACTGAGCATAACTGACCCTTATGGGTCACACGAAATCTCGAGAGTTCTCCCTTCGCATGTAAGAAGCCTAATGACTCTCCTCTCAAAGTCTAGAATGACACCGTACATGGCTGGTCAATCCATTCCTAGAATCAACCCATAACCGATAAATCCAAGAACATACGCGTCGCACTCAAACCCGACACCCAAGATATATGTTCGCAAACCCCGATGTATCATAGATAAATGAGTCGTACTTCCTATTAGGTTTGAGACTATATGGGATCAGAAACAATACTAGTATCTTGGTGCATACTATCTACCACATAATTGGATATAAATGAATGAGAAGTACCAGAATCAAAGAGAGTCATAATAGGATAGTCAAAAAGGGAAATCAAACCTTCGACGGTGACTTTCCTACCTCGATCAGGTCCACTAGCCTTAAGAGCATGTACTTGTCCTCCAGAAGATCCTTCCCCTTGACCTTGCTTGCCAGAGCATTGCTTGGTGAAGTGTCCGAGTTGACCACAATTGAAACAAGTCTTCTTTGCCTTCCTACAATCTTTCACAAAATGACCTAAAGCTTCGCAACCATGGCACTTGACCTCTATCTTGATCTGAGCCTTATCAGGCTTACCTCCTTTCTTCTGTGCTCCCCTCTTGGGCCACTATTTCTTTTTCTCGGCCTCGGGTTGTGCCTCCTCGGTTTTGACCTCTTTCTTTTCCTCTTTACCGTCCTCGTGCAACAAAGCATATCAACAAGGCTTTTGAAAGTCGCTCCCATCGGTATATGTGATAGTGCTGGTCCTTGGAGAGGTTGATTCACCTCTCTAGCAAACCTAAGAGCCTTCTTATAGGGAGTATTCACCAAGTCCAAATCAAATCTTTCTAGTTGGTTAATGTTACAACCAAATTAACTCCTAAACAGGCTGATGGTGAAGGTGTATCGGATGAACACAAACACAGAAGAATCCTCCGGAAGCAAAAGCCATATACAAAGAGAAACCGAGAGCATAAGGGGTTACCCGAAAGGTGTACAACCGACACCATCCCAGAAAGAAGGATTCAAACTACTTACAAAACAGGAAGTACTGACAGGGTGGTCTCGGCATAATGGATGGGTGGCAGAATGCCATCTAAGTCAGAAGCTAAGAAAGAAAGAGGCAAGAATTGATGAAAGGGCTATCAGTATGAACCTGCTTAATACCGATACATCAAAATACAAAGGCATCAAGAATACCAAGCTAACAACACGTAGGGATTATCCGGAACCAGCTTCTGAAACATCCACTGGATAAACACCGAAAGGGCACATTCATAGACAACAGACAAATCACCGGGAGCTACCTTCCGGAAGACCAGGCTATACCCGAAGGGTCCATCGGAAGGCAAACTGGAACCCTAAAGGGGATACAGGCTATCCATACTAATCTTCTCAGAAACGACACCGACAGGGGTTCCAAACCGACAACTATCTACATACATCACGAGGGCAAGCTCCTCAAAGTATTCATGAGGAAACCGGAAGCCCACACCTGGAAGCCACAACCAGGAGCACAAATGTTTTTTGAAATCCATTTACTTCGACAAGCACATATCCCTCTCGAAGAAGCTTCAGTTGACCGGGACCCTCGCTCCGGAAGCTATAATCAGCACCACAAAAGCAGCAGGAAGCTAAACATTCACGACCAAGGAGAAAAGCGGCCGATAGAGGCATCTGCAAGCTAATATCCCTACAGCAGAAGGGTCCCCGAATTCTCTATAAATATGACCTTAGGGTTCACATTTTGGGGGATGAATTCTTCATTTCTCAATCTTGTTTCTTCTTCTCTCAGGAGCAAACCCTAATTTCCAAATCGGATTAGGAGTTTCTTCAACTCTTGTAATACATCTACAATTTATAAATGGAGAAGTCTGAGACTTAAACATCTTGTGATTTGATGAACATGTTTTACCATTTATGATGAAACAGGGAGTTAACACTAACCTTTCGTATGAAAGAGTTGTTCACGACACCTTCATAAAGAGGAAGGGCTTCGTGTAAACCCGAAGCCTTCCCCTTTAATCTTGAGGGTTGGCAACGTGAATCAGCCCTCTCATAATGAGCCTAATGCTACTTAACTCCGGAAAAGAGGTTAACTACAGGCTTATGACTTAATCTCTGATGCAACCAAAGACCTTCGGGCTAGCTCGATGTGAAAGGATCATTCGAGTTAATAAGTGTTGTAGTACCCCTACCATCCGAATAGTGGGAAGCATTAGCATGTTTTCTTCCTATCACAATGTATATCATTATACCCATGATCTAAAAGGTAATTGATTGCGCAAGGTGTCAGTTATGCCAAACTAAATAAACCTTTCTTCAAGGTACTTTTGAACTCCATAATCATGTAAGCGTGATATTCACCCTCTGAGGGAAGAATAACTAATCTTCAGAACGGAGATCTTGATACTTAAGAAATAGTAGATTTAGTTAAGGAGCATTGATCCTAGATTGCTTTTTCAGTAACCTTAAATCACCGCTGCACCAGTTTTCCTAAATATATGCTCTGTACAACTTATTCCGGGTGTTGACGGAAAATATCGCTAACATTTTGGCACTAGAAGAAGGGCTTGAACCTCCGCCCTTGTGGTTAATCCATCAAAAATTAACTTGGTAAATTATTACTCCATGGAAAAAAAGGATGAAACCAAAGAAATTGGGAAAAGAACCAGCTCCTAAAGCCACTTCCGAAGAAAACGTGGAGCCAGCAATCAATTTGAACAATAATGAAAAAGGTGCAACTTCCAGCCCGATACAACCACCAAATCCAACTGCTGTGGAAGATAATGTGGCAAGAATTATGGCCTTCGAGAAGCAAATACAAGAGATGCAAGCTCAAATGGATGCTGCTCAAGCGCAGAAGTCTTCAAGACTCACCAAGTCTAGTCAAAGAGAGACGAATGAATCTCCTAAAAGAAAGACTCTCATTCAACACTCTGAAGTAAAGGAAAAGCTCAAAGCAAATTCTTCTAAGAATAAAAGCTCCCTTTTTACAGGAGTAGACCATCGAGGAAATCAATGCGAACAAGAACAATTTGGGAGTTCCAAAGGTTATGACCCTAAAAGAGAAAATTATGACAACACAGAAGCTTATCTTAAAGACATTGCTCAGAAGACTGTCAAAGACTTGTTGGGAAGCAAGGGGAAGAGGACCCAGGATGATAGGTTTAATGATAATGAAAGAGTATCCCCTTTCACCGATGAAATTTTGAATACCATAATACCATCTAGGGTTAAGGTTCCAACCATAAAATACCTAGGAACAACCGACCCTGATGATCATCTAATGGCTTTCGACAGCCAGATGGTTCTCTATAATGCTTCAGGAGCCGCCAGATGTCATCTTTTCCCAGTGACCTTCCAGGGAACGGTAGCAAAGTAGTATCGTCAGTACAGAGAAAACACCATATGCTCGTGGAAGCAGTTCTCCTACGAGTTTTCCGCGCAATTCTGCATTTACAAAGACCCGACAGTTAACTACACAGTCATTCTTAACATCAAGCAGAGGCAAGGGGAGTCTCTAGGAGATTACCTGAAAAGGTTCAACATCAAGGCAATAAAGGCCAAGGATATGAATGATCGCGACAAGCTGATAGCCGTGCATTCAAAGCTAATTGAAAATAGCCCCTTCTGGGAAGAATTATACATTCACGTCTGTAAAGACTTACATGACTTTCACTTCCAAGCTGACAAGTTTATTCACATGGACGAATTGTACTTCACAAAGAGAAAGTTCGGACCTCGAGAGGAAGGAGGAAGGTCGAACTTCGGACGAAAGCCCCAGGAGGGAAATCAAAAGAGATCAAGGTGGTGAGATTCTAATACCAACTCAGTTGCTCTAAGTAAGCCCATATCCTTTGTGTATGCTGTTGCAAAAGAAAGGGTTAACAACTTCCCCATCTCGTTCAAAGCCAAGAATTGCCCTGAACCTTATTCCGGTGGTAAGTATTGCGAATATCGCAAAACCAACAAGCATAAGACTGACGAGTGCAAGGTATTGGACGAGATTATTCAGAAGCTAATTCAAGAGGGACATCTAAAAGAGTTTGTTTTGAACAAGATAATATCTGCTCAGCATACAAATGGAAAACAAAAGGTTTTAGCAAATGCAATAGAAGCTACTATGGAAGAGGGCAACCTAGACTTGGGTCCGGCCATAAATCGAATCAAAATGATCCATGGTGGACTACACCCTGCTGGAACTTGTCTAAGAGCCAGGAGTCAATATCTAAGGAAGCTAGGGAAGGAATATTCTCCATTCGAGAGGAACCATCATTGAAGAATGCACATTACGCTCTCAAAATGCACAACCTGGTAGTTTCTCCAAATGAGATGAAGAAAGGAGTCTGCCACCCGCATAACGATCCCCTTATGATAACAGCTCAAATTGGACTATTTGTCGTTTCTAAGATCCTTGTGGACACTGGGAGTGTCGTCAATGTCATCTTCAAGCATGCTTTCGATCAAATGGGAGTATCTGAGAAGAAGTTGGAGCCAAGCAACAAACCGATCTTCGGCTTCAATAACAAAGGATCAACTCTGGTGGGACAAATCAACCTCCTGGTTCAAATTGGGTTGTTTGCACTCCACAGAACCTTATAAACTCTCTTTGTTGTGATCGGTCAACCATCCTATTACAACGCCTTCTTTGGGCGACCTGCTTTGGAGGAGATGGATGCTTTTGCTTCTTCCAAGTATCTTATGCTAAAGTTATTGACCAAGCAAGGATGGGGTACCATCAGAGGAGAACAATTTAGTTCTCGCGGGTTGTATTTCACAACGGTTGACAAATACAAAAGGGAGTGTTCTTCGTACTTCGATTCTTCTACTATTTTTATACCTTCGGATAAGGGATTCTTACACCCCACATTCGAAGCTAAAGTAAAAATTAATAAAGCTAACAAGCGTGCAAATGGTAGGTACACTTCTTTGAAAAGAAAAGGAAGAGAGTCGATGATGTAAACTTGAATAAGGAAGGAGAAATTATCGCAGATTTGGATTCCAGAAGGGATAATGAAAGAATGAAACCAATAGAAGATTTAAAAGAGGTAAATGTTGATTCAAAGGATCAGGCAAAAGTTGTCAACATATGCAAAAGGCTAACAGAGCCCCTTAAGAGCGACCAAATTCAGTTCCTGCAACTCAACAAAGATGTTTTCGCTTGGACCCATTCAGACTTGGTCAGGATCAATCCTTCTATTATGAGTCATGCCTTAAACATTGATCCTTCTATAATCCCGGTTCGACAAAAGAAGAGGCAATACAATAGGGACCGATTAGAAGCCTTAAAGGAAGAAGTCAAAAGGTTAGAAACAAATGTGATTATCCAAGAAGTTCTTTACCTAAAATGGTTTGCCAATCTTGTGCTAGTAAAGAAGTACAATGGAAAGTGGAGAACATGTGTTGACTACACAGATTTAAATAAAGCTTGCCCAAAAGATTGCTATCCTCTTCCGCCGATAGACCAGTTGGTTGATACAACAAGTGGTCACAAGTTACTATCCCTTATGGATGTTTACTCGGGGTATAACCAAATTCCGATGCATAAACCCGACGAAGAGCATACAAGCTTTATCACTGATTAAGGAACATTTTGCTATAAAGTAATGCCCTTTGGATTGAAAAACGCGGGAGCAACATACCAAAGGCTAGTAAATAGAATGTACAAAGAACAGATAGGGCGCAACATGGAAGTATATGTGGATGACATGCTAGTAAATTCCATCAAAGCAGAAAGCCATTTAAAGGACTTGGAAGAAATGTTCAATGTCTTAAGAAATTACCAAATGAAGTGAAACCCACAAAAGTGTTCTTTTGGAGTCCAATCTGGAAAATTCATAGGATATGTGGTAAGTGAGCAAGGGATTGAAGCTAGCCCTGACCAAATCCAGGCCATAAAAGACATGGAAGAACCTAGAACGAGCAAAGAAGTCATGAGCTTGAACGGAAAAGTAGCTGCCCTTAGTAGGTTCATTTCCAACGCCATTGACAAATGCGTTCATTTCTTCGATGTTATAAAGAAAAAGAAGAACTTAGAATGGAACGAAGAATGTAGAAAGGCCTTCCAAGAATTGAAAGTTTATATGGGAACGCCCCTGATTCTATCCACTCCCGAGAAAGGAGAAGACCTATATCTATATATGACCATTTCAGAATACGCGGTAAGTTTGGTCCTTATAAGAGAGAGTAATGGAACTCAGCACCCAATTTACTACGTTAGCAGAAGGCTAAAAGACGCAGAAACCCGATACCCTGTAATGGAAAAACTAGCATATTGCCTAGTACTTACCACACGAAAGCTCAGAGGATACTTCCAAGCACACCCCGTTAAGATCTTAACAAGTTTTCCGCTTAAGCAGGTGTTCAGTAAGCCAGAAACCTCAGGAAGGTTAGTCAAATGAGGAATTTAACTAAGCCAATATGAGATTGAGTTTCATCCCCAAGCAGCAATTAAGGGACAAGCTCTCGCAGACTTCGTGAACGAGTGCACAAGCTTCATTACAGAACAATCAGCTAAAGAAAATGACTTAAGGCCAAGTGGCAACTTTTTGTAGATAGAGCCTCAAAAGAATAGGGAGCAGGGGCAGGTTATGTTATAATTACCCCTGATGGACATTGCTTGCACTACACCATGAAGCTAGGATTCCCAACAACTAACAATGTTGCCGAATATGAGTCAATGATGGTCGGGTTGAATTTGGCACTAAAGTTGAAAATACCTCGAATAGAAATCTTTAGTGATTCACAACTAATGGTAACCAAATAAAGCAAACCTATCAAACCAAGGATGCACGGCTAACCCTATATGTGAAAAGTATATTGAAGATGCTTTCCCAATTTTAAGATTTCTCCAATTCATCAAATACCCCGAGGAGAGAATACCCAATCATATTCACTAGCCAAATTAGCCAGTTCCCGAGGGGCACCCGAAACTCGAGTAATTCCCGTGGGTTATCAAGAATCCCCAGGGGGGTCTTTATAATTACCATTGATTAGCTTTCAATTCGCCTCTGACCATCAAATTAAATGTGAATAACCTGTCCTTCTCTCTTTGAAACAAGGGGCGAGTTCCCGTTTGATACCCAATAAAGCAAATCTCGGTTAAGACGATCATAGCTAAACATAGCTTAAGAAAGGGAGTTCTTCCCTATATCTATCTGTAAAGTGAATAGATAGTTTAGTTCCATAACTATAAGTTTAGTGCATCGACTTCTTCCTACGTCAAGTTACGCGTAGAATCAACAAATTAGTCGTACTCACATTTTGTCTGATGGAGTTTTTATGCCCAGTTGTCTAAAGCTAAAACAAGAGTTTGCTAGGCATGGGAGGCCCTCGTACAAAGCCTTTTTTCCCGCATGGAAAAGGAAATATCAATCAAAATAAGTAGAAGAGTAGCTCGCACAATGGGTAGGGGTGAAGTACGCAATTGATTTCATTCTTTTTAAGAAATGTATGCCCTTCTAAGGGAGGTGCAGTGCATGTCGGCCCGGTCACAATGATCGGTCTTTCTCCTTTCCTAGGAGTGAAGGATCGAGCATGAAGAATCAGAAACATGAAAAGAATTATTAGTTCTAACTAGATCCCAAGCCCTAAAAAGGGGTGATGAAATGGACAAAGAGGAAAACTTTGATGTGGAACCTCCTTTAATGGAGACGAACTGCCATCATAAAAATACCTAGATGACTCCCATGGTAGATTACCTCCTAAGCGGAACTTTACCCCCTAGTAAGCAAGATGTAAGAAAGATAAAACACCAAGCTCCTACATTTGTGATTATGGATAATATACTCTATAAAAAAGGACATTCACTTCCTTACTCAATATGTGTAAGCTTTGAAAATGCACTTAATCTGTTAAAAGAGGCTCATGAAGGATTGTGTGGAGACCATTCCAATGGAATTACGCTAGCCAAAAGGGTCATGCGACAAGGCTATTATTGGACACAAATGATTAATCAAGAGATTGAATATGTCAAAAAGTGTGAAAAATGTCAAAGGTACTCTAAGATACCCCGGCTTCCTCCTAGCAAGCTAACCACTATCTCAAGCCCCTTTCCATTTGATGTGTAGGGGATAGATCTAATCAGACCCTTACTAATCTCCAAAGGTGGAGCCAAGTATGATGTAGTAGCCATTAATTACTTCACCAAATGGGTGGAAGTAGAACCCCTTCCAGCAATCACGTCTAAAAAGGTGTTAGCATTCGTAATAAAGAATATTGTTATCCGCTTCGGGATCCCTTACAAGATTATATCAGATAATGGAACACAATTCGAGAGCAAAGAATTCACTTGGTTCTATGAGAAAAATGGAATTATCAAAAGCTTTTCCTCAGTAGCCCATCCAAGGGCAAACGGAGTTGTCGAAACTGCCAATAAAACCATAAAGACAATTCTTAAAAAGCGCCTAAACCAAGCCAAAGGAAATTGGGCCGAAGAGTTACCTTTAGTGCTTTGGGCATATAGAACTTCTACCTAAACAGCAAAGGGACACACTCCCTTTTCCTTGACATATGGATGCGAATCCATGCTTCCGGTTAAGGATGAAATACCATCGCATAAAAGGATAGCTTATGCGTTTAATCCCAGTCAGGAGTTAAGAAAGGAATCCCTAGACCTAATAAAAGGATTGAGAGATGAGGCTGCAATAAGAACAACTGCATATCAAAGGAGAATCACTAAATACTACAACACAAAGGTCAAGACTAGAACCTTCGCAAATGGAGAATTGTTTTACAAATTGTAATGGCTAACACAAATAACCCAGCGGACATCCCTCTTGGCCTAAATTGGGAAGGAACCTCGGTCATCCATCAAGAAGTTATGCTTGGAACGTATCGATTATGTAGACTCATTGTGTGAAAGCCCGCCCCGCACCAGCCTGCATTTCCTCCAAAAGTGCGCTGTACACATGCCGACTAGCACAAGACGGTCGTCGTAAGAAAGGAAAGAAGGGAATGAACTAATCAAGGGACCTGTAGAATGTCTCACAGCGCATGGGATAAAATATAATAATAACGTACTTGACATAAAACAGGCGAGACAGTGCATAAGCTGATAACTAAAATCAACATCAATCATCAGAGCAGCGGAAATCCATATACGGCTTATTACAATTTTCCAAATTTACTGTCTCCAAACAAAAGAAAGCTAAAGTAGAAGATACACCAACAATGCCCAAGCAGTGATCTTCAACAACACAGGGAGAATATTATATATATGTAGTACGTGGAAGCCTCCTGCTCGTCTCCGGATCATCTACCCGTGCATCACCAGCTAACCTGTCTCTAGTCTGCTCGTGTGAGCACCCAGAGTAATAAGAGGAGACATAAAACTCTGGGTCAGACATAAAGCCTGGTATGAGCGATAAGCATCTAAACAGAATAATAACAGGTATACTAAACCATACCTGAACCTGGACCTGCAACCAAAGAGTTAGTACCACATACCGTACAATACTCCAAGGTGCCATAATAGATAGTGTAAGAATACGGGGGTGGGGTGTGCATGTCACAATGATAGCAAGCAAATCATCCATAGCAACCATCCTCACATCTCTCACTCAGTGCGTAAAGCATACGATATCTACCACTTTGGAACACTAGACAAACTGAGGTAACGACGAATCCCGACTTGTAGAAACCCTGCTGTGACCAAGCCAAACACTTGGAGTCATGACCAAACATTTCAATGACCCACTTCATTGGTCGTAGCCCTTGGTTCCACCGATGCCATAATGGCCCTGAATCCGCCTTCGTACCTCCTACCATAGTGGTCCAAAGCTATAGACGTCGATAACTCCTTGGCACGCGTCCCGCAGCAAAGCCCAACCATGAAGCGAACTCATTGATTCCCATCTAAATCTTGAGCTCTAACTTCTCATTTGGACTTCCTTTGCATCTCGGGTTTTGATCGAGTTGGAGTGGGTCTTCAGAAGAGTTGTCGCGCATTAACAGTCCTAGAATTCTGTTCGGTTCGGTAGTCATCACCTTCATCGGTTCGGGTCGGATACTCCACTTCGGGTCGGGTCGGTGTCCTCCTCCGGGTCGGGTCGGTTCAGTGATTCTCCCCCTCCAGATATCGGTTCGGTTCGGGTGTGTCTCTGCTTGAGTTCGGTTCGGAGGTCGTTCATCCGATTCGATTCTTTCTGATTGACTTGTTTGCCTGCTCCGATCCGTCCTGTTCCCTTCCTCCGATCCGGTCTACTCCCTTACTCCGATCCAATCTGCTCCATTGCTCCGATCCGATCTTCTGTCCAACTCCAACTCTAAGCAATGGCCTTCCTTCCTGCCAAACTTCTTCCAGTGACAAGTCCCAATCCAGTTCGGATTCCCTTGGTCAGTTCACTAGTCCGATCCGACCCCTTCTCCGATCCGAACCGGTTCGGGACCTGCACATTTCTGCAACTTTCCAGCGAGCTTTCTACGCCATTCGACGACGTTTTCGACCAATTTAACTATTCTAATCAATCATAAAACATACCATAGAGTCATAGCAACATGTAAGAACAACCACAAACACCTAACAACAAATCAAATGAACCAAAATGGATCAAAAGTGGCTAAAACCTCACATTTTCTTATAATCCCTCTTAATCATGTTTAAGCATACGATTAGCAAAACACATCGAAATTAACCCAAATTTCTAACAGAGCCTTAAAACATTATTTTAGAATTTTAAGAATTCTTCCAGAATTTATTTACGTATAAATTCGCTAATCTTCACTAATTACCCTTAATCACTGTAATTAGTGCAAAAACTATGCAAGCAGCAGCTCCAACCTTGCTTTGTTGCTATTTGGCCTTGCTTTGATGTAGTTTAGGCTTAATCTTCACTAAAAATTTGTTTTGGAGTGGTTTTAGAGGATGGAAGCCATTACTAAGGTCTCAAGGAGGTTTGTGGCGGCTCAAAACTGAAATGAAAGTGATAACCTAACCCTAATCAGTCCTCCTATACCTCTAAACCCGAAATTCCCCTTGGGCCTAGCTGCTAATCACCCCGTTAAGCCCAATTAAGCTGTTTTTCACCATCTGAAACTTGTTTCAGCCATATCTCCCAAACGGTGAGTCCGTTTGACTAATGTGACCATTCTACAGAAAGAGAAACCATCATCCGGAGCCAATGGAAGTGGTTTCAGGTCAAAATTCCTTTCCAGTCAAAAGTTATGGCCAAAGCAGTGCCAACTAGG
Source organism: Allium sativum (assembly GCA_030737875.1). Classification (NCBI taxonomy): domain Eukaryota; kingdom Viridiplantae; phylum Streptophyta; class Magnoliopsida; order Asparagales; family Amaryllidaceae; genus Allium; species Allium sativum. The sequence continues at coordinate 735,768,721 of CM060924.1, read as the reverse complement.
GGTAAAATGGTCATTTAAAAATCGGGAAAAATCATGAACATGGGAAATGACCCATTGGTGATCTCGTTCCAAGAACATGGAACTCGGAACATTTAAGATCATACTTCTCAATGATAAATGAGTGAAAGAAGTTTTCCTCCAAGGATGCTCACATAACTACGGGCACGGAAACCCTTTCGAAGCTTAAAGAAACGCAAAATGAGTCAACCCGCAAACGGATCAAATCCCTTGTCATCACCAAAGTTGGTCAGGACAAGGCATCCCTCGGAGGGGGATGGTGTGTTAGTCTTTCTCCATGCCCAAATTAGAGGGTTCTTGGTTAAAGCATCAAAAGCGTAAGGCTTCGTTTCATACCAGAAATGGTTGTGGCGGAGCATCTAAATTTAGCACGCCCTGCCTCTGCTCATAGAAGAGTACGCCCTGCCTCTGCTATGAACTAAGCACGTCATACCTCTGCTTGCAGAAGAGCACACCCTACCTATGGTTATGTTCCGCATTACCCGCAGAAGGGAATGCAAACCCCTATCATCGCCTATGATGGTCAGGATAGGGCACCCCTTGGAGGGGGTGGTTTGTAAGCCTCTACCAGTACCTACGATGGTCAGTATAGAGCATCAAAAGAGTAAACCTTAATTCTGTGTCTACGATGGTCTGGTTTACGTTTATAAGACCTTATCATCGCCTACAATGGTCAAGATAAGGCGCTTTCTGGAGGGAGGTCGGGTAAGTCCTTGGGCCCTGCTTGTGGATAAGCTAGCCAAGCGCACCGGATGCACAGGCTCACAGAGTGGCCAACTAAGCACGCACATCCTCTGCTTTGACATCAATAGCCTAGAGAGTGGCTCAAGAAGCACATACAACCTATGCTTCACAAATCAGATCCAAGTTGGCTCGGGAATTCTATTAATACCAGAAGAGGATTTCTGGTCTTCAATCTTTAATTACCCAAACAAGGGTTGGTTCGGGACTTCTATTAATACCGGAAGAGGATTTATGGTCTTTAATCTTTAACTACCCGAACAAGGGTTGGTTCGGGACTTCTCTTAATATCGAAAGAGGATTTCTATTCTTTAATCTTTAATTACCCGAACAAGGGTTGGTTCGGGACTTCTATTAATACCGGAAGAGGATTTTTGGTCTTCAATCTTTAATTACCCGAACAAGGGTTGACTCAAGACTTCTATTAATATCGGAGGAGGATTTCTGGTCTTCAGTCTTTAATTACCGAATAAGGGTTGGTTCGGGACTTCTATTAATACCAAAAGAGGATTTCTGGTCTTCAGTCTTTAAATTACCCAAGTAAGGGTTGGTTTAAAACTACTATCAAGACAAGAAATCGGTTATTAGCTTCCAATATTTAATGGTCAAGCAAAGACTGACATGGAAACATCACCCTGGAGGTTTCGTTATGCAATCCAATGTTAAAGATAACTCACAAATAGAATGAAAAAGAATCTAGAAAGAGAAGTTTGACTTAGAAAGTCGAAAACACACATTCACGAGGGGGAATGTTACTACCAAAATTAACTCCTAAACAAGCTGACGGTGAAGGGGTATCGGATGAACACAAGCACAGAAAAATCTTCCGGAAGCAAAAGCCAGATAAAAAGAGAAACCGAGAGCATAAGGGGTTACCCGAAAGGTGTACAACCATCACCGTCCCAGAAAGAAGGATTCAGGATACTTACAAAATAGGAAGTACCGCCAGGGTGGTCTCGGCATAATGGATGGGCGACGGAAGGTCATCTAAGTTAGAAGCTAAGAAAGAGAGGGGAAAGAATTGACGGAAGGGCTATCGGTATGAACCTACTTAATAACGATACATCAGAAGACAAAGGCATCAAGAATACCAAGCTGACAACACATAGGGATTATCTAGAACCAACTTTCGAAACATCCACTGCATAAACACTGAAAGGATACATTGACAGAAAACAAAAAAATCACCGGAAGCTACCTTCTGGAAGACCAGGCTATACCTGAAGGCTCCACCGGAAGGCAAACTAGAACGCTAAAGGGGATACAGGCTGTCCATACTAATCTGCTTGGAACCGACACCGACAGGGGGTTCCGAACCGACAGCTATCTACATACGTCACGAGGGTAAGCTCCTCAAAGTATTCATGAGAAAACCGGAAGCCTACACCCGGAAGCCACAACCGGGAACACAAATGTCTTCCGAAATCCATTTACATCGACAAGCTCATATCCCTCTCGAAGAAGCTTCAATTGACCGGGGCCCTCACTCTGGAAGCTATAATCATCACCACAAAGGCATCCGTAAGCTAAACATCCGAGACCAAGGAGAAAAGAGACCGACAAAGGCTTCTGCAAGCCCAATAGCCCAACAGTAGAAGGGGCCCCGAATTCTCTATAAATAAGACCCCACGGGTGGTGGGATGAATTCTTCATTTCTCAATCTTGTTTCTTATTCTCCGAGGAGAAAACCCTAATTTCCAAATCGAATTGGGGGTTTCTTCAACTCTTGTAATACATCTATAATTTATAAATGGAGAAGTCCGAGACTTAAACATCTTGTGATTTGATAATCATGTTGTACCATTTATGATGAAATAGGGAGTTAACACTAACCTTTCATATGAAAGAGTTGTTCACGACACATTCATAAAGAGGAAGGGCTTCGTGTAAACCTGAAGCCTTCTCCCTTAATCTTGAGGGTTGGCAATGTGAATCAACCCTCTCATAATGAGCCTAACGCTACTTGTTAGATCAAAATTTGGTTCTAACACCCAAATTATCGTATTTCGAGCATAGGATATGAGGAAATAACTAATAAATAAGAGAAAAAGCAAGACAGTAGGATTTTTATAGTGGTTCGGCGTTAACGAGCCTACGTCCACTTTATATTTTCTCATTTCATCCATAGATGACAATTACAATGAATATTCTCTCCGAATTCATTGATTTTATTGAGGAAGATGATAGTTATTCATGGAGAAGTGTTAGCCATGGCAGCCATGGATGTTAAGATGCAAAAAGTCCCTTGAAAATGCCCTTTGGAGGTGTATTTATAGCTGTAGGAAAGCCCATATAGTGATTAGGTCGTGGTAGGACACGTGGCACCCGATCCGGGAAAGTAGGAGCAAGATGTGGCATGATAATAGGTCAAAACAGTGCACGTATCTGAAGGTCGGATCGCGGTCATGGTATCGGATCGTGGTCATGGTGCGCACCACGAGCGGATCGTGGTCGGAGGGAGCAAGCAGGGTGGTGACGAACTGGTGTGTCCCGAGCGGGTCGGATCATGATGCATGAAGGACGATCCGAGGGGGGGTGATCCGATCGAGGGCGAGCTGATGGGAGCGATCCGATGTGATGGCCTGAATCTTCGATGCTAGATTACACACATTCACGGAAACGGGCATAACTTTCAAACCGTAAGTCCGATTGAGCCAAACCAAAACTCAAACTGAAGCTAATTCAAAGGGCTACAAGTATTTGATGTGAATAGATCCAAATGAGGTCGTTTGATAGGGGTTTCGGGCCAGTTTCTACTGATGTTGTGATTTTGACCAAACTGCCCTGTGTCTTCTGACGAGGCTTCCAATGCTGGAGAGTGATGTTATCCAGAGATTCCATATGAGACAGCATTTACCCATAGGTGAGTAAACATGATCTTTGCTTTGAGTAGCCTGGTCACAAAGCAGGCTAACATTTTTCCCTCCAAAGTACATCTTATCGCAGATGAGATGTGCTTTGAATATGTCAGGCTAACTCTTCTCGGAGCGTTATTCGTCCTTGAGCAGTCTTTATCCAATTGTTGCATTGCATCCCAGGAAGCTAGTCGAGCCACATTCTCTGGAAGGAGTATTCGATATGGTCAAGTTATTGTTTAAACCTTGTCGAATCAAGAGGTCAAATTCTTTCATCAAAAGTCATGCTGGATTGTTGGCTCCCGGGCGTGATTCTACACGCACAGGTCGTTGCCAAACAACGTCGTCATTCTATGCAACTCAAGCGTATGGTAGGGTTGGACTTTCTTTTACATATGAGTCAATGTATGAAGTAGCCACCCAAATCATAGGGTAGTTTAAGAATCTTCAGACTCCGAGCTGTTATCTGAACCGCTAGGTTAAAGCACCTCGGAATCAACATGTGAATTTGTCATTTGTACTCAAGTTTGGACTATCTTGATATCTTGATATTGATCCAAGATCTTAAAACTGCATTGAATCGTAACACTAAGGAATCCAAAAGCCATGATCACTCTGGATCGTGGTCAAAGGAATCCGCAATCGCTCTGAATCGCTTCGTAATTCAATAATCATATGCAAGTCAGCAAGAGACGTAGTTGATATCATGTGAACCAGTGCTCGTGCGATCGTCACTATCATAAGGCAGCGGAGGAATTTGTCACACCTTCCATCCGGCGTAGTTTGAGTCTTTAAGTTCACAATTGATCCGCGAGCTTGCTCGCTTGATCGGGAAAGATGAGTACGGTCGTACTTCGGAAGCATAACGTACATGTGTTGAATCCGTTCCATGCCAGGATTGTCTTCAAGAGTTAGTCTATGAATCGACACTTGTGCTCTCATTGCCATCGGAGGACAAGTGATGTCAATGCTTATGCCTCCAACATCTGTGGAGGTTGAGCTAAATCAGTGGTACATCCGATCCTTAAGCCTTTATACTTCTTGTCGCCGTATCGGGTAAGAGTTGCAGGTTCAATAATTTTAGTCGACCTAAGACATTCTGTGTCCTTTCTCGAGTCAGGAAAAGTTGGTGTTGTATTCACAAAAGGTCGAACTACACTCGCTTTGATGTCGTCTTTTCTCTTTAGTCAGATAGTGAGGAATGCCTCATTGGGCATCAGCGGACTCGGTTACTCCTATCAGATCAGTCGCGGAGTTAGGTAAACTGGTTAAATGCGGGTAAATAAATGTCATTATGGAAAAAGTTGGGCCCCTCCATTTATGCTTTAGCATTGTCCGAAAGGGTAATCACAGTCTTATTGAGTCTCTTTCTCATGCTCGGTTCAATCGAGCTTGACAAACAAGATCATGGGCCCGACAAGGGGTATAGATTCTCTTTGGAATTGCACATTCTTGTCATTGTTTTCCAGGGCTTTTCCTTTGTCCTTATCGTTTCAGAAATTAGAAGGTACTCCATTCTTTAGTCGGGAAGGCATCTAGGTCATTCGTCTCGACGTTAACACCTTTTTGTCATAAAAGTCTATCCACTTCAGGGTTGAATTCATCAAAATCTCTGAGCAAGTCTTGTTACAGAGAAAATTTAAAGTCCAGGGGAATAACAGGGGATCCTAAAATCCCACGTGTGAGGGCTGTAATTGTTGTTATCCATATCATCTTGAGAAGTGCCGCCTCTCGAGAGGCGTCGAATCAAACTGGCGTGCAGGTTGCCATCAAAGAATTGCTGCATAATTTCAATATCTTGGCTGGTGCCCCAGCATTGAATCTGAGATCATAAAGGGGGTCTTTGCTGATTTCTTGCTTCCGTCTCGATATTGCCCCCGGGTAGTGGTTCGAGTCATTTGACCCGACCGGGTTCCTGTTCTTCGAATTATTGCGTTCTTGCTTGGAGCTGAGTGTGAAATGTCGCTCGAGTATCCATTCGAGTTGGAGCTAGAGCTGGTCGTGCATAACCTGAGTTTGTTACAATTCGTGCATTCTCATCTAGGATATTGTAGGTAGCTGTTCCATTGTCCATGTTTCCATCCACGATGTTCTGAATCGAAGCCGCATGTTGCACGCCTGTTGATTGGTTTGTGTTTGATCCGAGCTGATGGTTGCCATCTGACCTGACCAAACCAAGTTTGTTGCTGCTTGAGTTTCGATTCTATCATTTCCAGCAGGGTGATGATTGTTGCTCAACCTTCCAATTTAGCGCTGGGGCCCCTAGTGTGAAGTTTTGAAACATGTGAAGGTCAGCCTCGAGCTTCTTGGATCCACATGTGCGGTAGTCGTCAATTGGGCTTCTGTCATTCAATTATGAATATAGGCATTGAGTAGTTGAACTATGTTGCTCATGGCTTGTATCATGAATCAGAGTTGGGTGCAAACATGAATTGTTGGTATTCATCCTATGCTAAGCCCTAGTTTTCCATCCAAGCTCCGAGGATAGAAATCAAGCGGTGAAGGGTCAGATCGTAGCCGCTTCGAACGTTCCCGTTTGCTCTTTGCATCAAGGGAAAAGTTGTGGACAAAGCAGTTATGATGCATCCAATTAGCATGCCAGATAGGGTTGTCCATTCACGTCTGGTCATTTGTGTGTCTTCCAAATCGAGGAGTCATTGGTACTGGTAAATGGATGTTCTCTCAGCATCCGTTTCATAGTCCTCAGATGGCCTTTCGAATTCAGGCATGTATACATGAGGAGAGGAAGTTGCTTTCAGAATTCAAGCGATCATATTATCCAAGTATGGAGTAAGACGGGTTTAGGACGGTAAAATGAGCCTGTAATTCATAGAAGTCCAGAATTCCACGATTACATCGAATCGTATTAAGGCCAAAGAACCAATGATCGCTCAAGATTGTATTAATGCAGGGTAGACATCCAAAAATTTCAGGGCCTCGCCAGGTTCTTCCAGTTGCGAGTGCTAAGTTGTATAACATGTCGCTGAACAATTCACTATCCATGCCTCTTTTCTGTCGTCGCACAGACAGTTTAGAATTATACACCCACGTCATCCTTCTGGACGCGACCCTTTAGTTGTTCTCTATTGGTCTGCTATTGTTGTGCGAGTTCGGGTCTCGCATTCTGTCCAGCTTTGTTTTGTGAAACTGCATTTAAACATTTGAAACGCAAATGGGAAAACAAGTCATGAAGCGTTATAAGTAGTCAATGTAATTGTAAATGAAAATGCACTAAAGTAGTATGTGTGTACAGGTATGTCCCCAATCAATCATTAACTTAGTGCCTGGCCAGGACTTTGTTGAGGATTAATTAGGATCTTAACTGTTTTGCCCCTATGTCCAGACATGGAGGATCCGGGCTCAGCTTTCAGTCTGGCCCCGACACTCCGGCGGGGTAAGAGCCCTTGATTGGCATTTCAATCTATGCCTTTATACTCTCTCCGAAGTTCGAACTTAGCTTTCAGTCTGGCCCCCCGATCCTTCAGCAGGGTAGGAGTTCTTGTGGCGCTAAGTCTCTAGCGCCTTTATACTCTCCCGATCCTTCAGCGGGTTAGAGTTCGAGCTCGGTTTCCATTCTGCTCCCCGATCCTTCAGCGGGGAGGGAGTTCTGGGGGCGCTAAGTCTCTAGCGCCCTTCTCAGCGCTTAATCACAGACGCTTTTATACTCTCCTGGCGGTCGCCGAGGTTAGAGTGCGAGCTCAGCTATTCAGTCGCTCCCCGATCCTTCAGCGGGGTAAGAGCTCTTTCTCAGCGCTCAATCGGAGACGCTTTTATACTCTCCTGGCGGTCGCCGAGGTTAGAGTTCTGTCAAGGCGGTTCCGATCATGGTACACCGTCGTGACTTGTGGACGTCATCTTCTGTCCTTTATACTCTCTCTCGGATCTTGAGAGTTAGAGTCATGGATCGAGCGATCTTCAATCATGCAAGCCCATCAAACTCATCCTAGGTTTATATCTTAATCCAAGCTCTGAGGATTAACGTCAGTCAGACAAACAGTTGGAAAACATTTGCCAAGGCTTTGCATTCCTTCAAACAGTCTTTGGGAGGATTAGTTGGCACCAAACTTCGGGTACCTGCGTCATTCATATCGCACAAGTTAGTCATGTCAATAACTCGGAAAGCATGTGAAAGTAAATTGTATGATTGAAAAGTGAGCATATCAAGGGGCAGTGTTGCCTCCTTTATTTGAATTCGTTTAATCTAGTGGCGTTGAGCATAGGATCGAGCCATGTAGGCGGTCACACCGCGTTCTTCTGGAGTCGGACTACGATTTTACGATTCAATGATTTATGTACAATTGTCTTGCGGTCTGCCACGCGTGAGCCAAGGATTGGATGATCATTCCGAATCCACCTAGAGCTATATGACTTTCTTTAGACGGGGGGCGCGGCTTTGCTAGCAAGCAGTTCAGTCGGGCCCGTATGGCAGTGCTCCATAATTCTGCATGCGGGTGTTAAAAGTCTGATCGATACCAGATCGAAGGTACCTACACCATCCACATATTATTTCATCTGAGTTAATTACATAAATAACTCATAAAGCATGCAAATATAAGACTCATGGTTAGAGAATAATCCTGTTAAAGGAATGAGTATCATTCTGAGCGAAAAATGGCGTTGCATGTTCATTGCAGGTCCATTTTGCTTCGCCTTATCTCTGCCAATGAAGGGCTGCCAAAGTCTTTTAGTTGATGAGGAGTATTTTTTCAAATTATTCCAAGGCCTCATATTCAAGAACAATCAGGCCTTGATCAGGGTCTTGGAGTGCTAAGGTCGCATCTCCTTTGAATCGCCTTCTTGCCCCCACGCTGAAGGTAAGGATAGAGTGTCAGGAAGTCATGACTGTATTGCTAATGATAGCACACCAACGTATTGGTGTTAGGATGGCATTTGGCATGAGAATAATGGATTCATGCTTATAGAAACTCCTACACTTCCTATGCTAGGGAATAGGATATTGCTGCTGGTGGGATAGTCATATCTCATATGTTTGCTGACATGCCCTCGATCCCGTATCGGGGACAGGGGTTGATGTGTCGACAATCAATCAGCATTCATGCGTAAGCATTCTAAATCTTCAACTCGCTAACTTTTAGGCAAGACTAAGTAAATCGGCCAGACAAACTCTTGATGTATCAGCTTTGACTTAGATGATGTAATCTCGAGCGATTCATGCTCAAATCTCCAGCTTCCCCCAGCGTCCGGGGAGTAAGTCACTTGGCAGATAATTGGTGAAAAGAGTGGGAGTGTGAGTCTTCACTATCTAGCTTCAAAACGTCGTTCACCAGTAGTTTCATTCATGTACATCTCCCATCTAACGGGTGGCTGATTAGTGATTTTGTCGAATCATTCAGGGCGGTGAATTCAACAATTGCACTCGTTGGTGTCTGTTTTGAGACAACCTTCCAATAAAAATAGGTAGTGTCGACTTGCATGTCATATCTCGAGGCATAAAGAACGTTGGCACGCTTTTCACTTCACCTTCCTAGATGCGTTCCATACTGCAGGAAGTCTATCATGGGGTTATCCACGACTCTCTTCCGGGTTTGGTCTCCAACGCTGGATCAACTTCCATCTGATCAATGGTTGGATTTTGTAATGTCTCGATGGGGATCGTCTCCATCTTTTCTGGATTGCCGAAACCTTCTAACTTGGTCAGATTATCCACCCTCTGATCTTCTGCTCGTAGTACGTAAGATATGTTGTAACGTTCTAATCCATCCAATAGCTCTTCTCCCCAGTCTAGATGAGCTGCAAGTCATGGTCCCTCCATTTGGAATTCCCCTCGAATCTGGAAAACAATAATCTGAGAGTCACAAAAGATGTTTAACGCCGCTTCTCCCAACTCCTTAGCAAGTTTCGACCCGGCAATCAGGGCCTCGTATTCGGGATCGTTGTTAATAGCGAGAAATTCCAATCGTAAGGCATAGTAGATTGACCGTCCTTCAGCAATTTTCTATATGACTCCGGCGTTGAACCGTCTATCATTCTTTGCATCGTTCGTATATAGTTACTGGGTGCTTGTTTTCATTTTTCATTTTTGGGGACCATCTTCATCATCTAACACATCCTCTTCGGGAGCGGTACATTTAGCGATGTAGTTGGTTAATGCTTGCCCTCGTATGGACTTCTTTAGGAGGGAGTTGAGATCAAACTGGTTTAGCTCTATGTCCCGATCAAGCAATTTTCCAGATGCCTCAGGTCGTTGCAAGGTCTGTCGTAGCAGTTAGTGAGGGTACATACCATCAGATGAACTTGGAAATAACAGGGGAGCTTTCTTTTGGGCTTTGTTCAAATCTAAGAAATTAATGCATGTGCGCCATTTTCCATTAGCGTTCTTGACAAGGATGGGATTTGATATCCAAGCGGGAAGTGTGGCACATCATATAAAACCATTGCCTCTCAACATTCCGACTTCCTCTTTCATGGTAGATGCTCTCCATGGATCGAGCATACGTCTTGTTTTCTTGGCAAGAGCACACTTCAGGTTTATTCTCAACAAATGACTCATGAACTATGGTAAAATCTTGCGAATATTAGCATAGGTCCAAGCGAACACATCCAGGTTCGCCTGTAGAAAGCATGTCAGTTCCCTGGTTCAGAAGAGGTCTAAATGAGATCCGATTTTAAGACCTTAGTTAGGTCGGTGTCACCAATCGGAACATGTGCAGTTGCGTCATTAGATGTCACCCTGCTGCATCCCGAATCACCATCCTCTCTGGGAACTATGTCTTCGGCAGATCATCGGGCAATTCCTTTGGTGATGCTCCATTTCTTCGTAATATTGACATCTCCTTCACACTCTACTTCATCTGGAGGGGAAGCGTCTTTTGGTTTCACGCCATCTCTGTTGCGTAGCGTACTCCGTCCAGCTGAATAGTCGTCTTCGCCGATAACTTGGTCACCATAGACCATTTCCGCTCCATCTTCGGTTGGCATATTTAGCAATAGGAACTAGGGTGCAATGTAGGCTCTGAATTCTGTTGGGGCTGGTCTGTCTGAATCTTGATCAGATAAGCTTGAACATGAAAGCATTGCTTGTGAGGCTTCAAGTGATGTTCATGTGTTCTGTCACAATGAAAGGAAGAAGTAGAGAGCTAATGGTTGATTCATATTTACTTTGATCTCGAACTCTCATCTCTTGACCAAGGTCATGCAGTGGCTGGTGAGCGGCCAATGTTGCTATCATCCGGGCAAAAATTCATATGTCCAATCATGGCTTGCGGCGGTTCAACTGGTACCTGACTCTGGGCACCAAAAATGTGTTGATCTAAACCTTATCCGATGGAAATCAATCTTAAATGATGCGGTTGACAGCAAATAGGCATTGCAAAGGTTAGCTAAGCTTTTCAGGAAGTGAACCGCAAGACATATGCTTTTCGTCACGCCATTCATGTAGAGGGTAACTTCGTAATGGTAGGATCTTTACTTCCTATCGGATATCCCATCATTAGGAATCATGGTCATTGGGTTCTTCTGAGTCGTCTTCAGAATAGTGTCCGGATTGTTCTGCGTCAATGACATCTGAGACTCTGCCTGTTGGACATGTTTATGTCACATAAATTAGGTGATCACTACTTGTCAAGAACATCATCAGTTGCGTTGGTGAAATATGTACACCATCGGAGCTCTGGAGGAGGAGGAGGCTGTTGTGAGACAATCATTATCTCGTATATTGCCATAGCCCGCATGCCGAATCATTTCAGTAGCTCCTCACTTTGAATAACATCAGGAATATGTATTATGGCTCTAGGAAGAATCCCAGTCGTCGCCAATTTGCTGTCAAATTCTTTAACTATCCGTTTATTCTTCATTGACAAGCTTTGATGAATGCTGTTGGCCAACATATACGTTGAGCTGAAGATGAGCCGTGCTTCGAGCCGAAGGCGAGGCCGTGCTTCGAGCCAAAGGCGAGGCCGTCAACGGGTCCGGGCGCAGCGCCGGCGGGGGTCCGGGGCCCCGCGGTCCCGGCGGCGATCGACCTAACCGGTTAGGTCGAAATTGTGGGCACCGCACGATTTTTTCGATTTTGGAAGATGGAGCCCTTTCTGAAATGATCTGAAAATTGTATTTTTTCCAAAAAACTGTCACTTTTTCGGGTCGGGTCGCGACCCTTGTTCGTCGTCACTTTTTCGGGTCGCGGTTCGTGATGCCCATCCGGTTCGTGGTCCAGCTTGGCGATCGGATCGCTAGCACCCCTTCGGGTCGCGGATCGCTGGAACCTCTTCGAGTCGCGGATCGCTGGAACCTCTTCGAGTCGTGGGTTGGATCATCAGCTGCATCAGTGTCTTTGGGTCGGGTCGCGGATCAGTCCCAGGTCAGGACGTGAAGGTTGTTCTACGAGCCGCGAACCAGATCGTGATGGCTCTTTGGGCTCCGTTCGTGAAGGCCATTCCGCGAACCGCGAGCCAGTTCATGATACCCCTGCGATCCGCGGACCGCGAACCGAGAACCGGCCACCTTCTCTAACCTGCTCCTACACGCCTTCTTCACCAGCCTCGTTGGCTCATGAAGTTTGTGTATCCTTAGCTTTTTTCAGGAGCCGTGAAATTCTGATTTTCTGGAATAACTAAAATCTTCAAAAATGGTAGAAACGCGGACTGTTTTCTTTAAACTTTCAAATCCAAATAGTAGAATAGCAATCCGATAGGCTGAGAATTCATCTCTTAATGAAAGCACCAAAATGTTAGATCAAAATTTGGCTCTAACACCCAAATTATCATATTTCGAGCATAGGATATGAGGAAATAACTGAAAAATAAGAGAAAAAGTAAGACAGTAGGATTTTTATAAAGGTTCGGCGTTAACGAGCCTGCGTCCACTTTATATTTTCTCATTTCATTCATAGATGACAATTACAATGAATATTCTCTCCGAATTCATTGATTTTTATTGAGGAAGATGATAGTTATTCATGGAGAAGTGTTAGCCATGGCAGCCATGGATGTTAAGATGCAAAAAGTCCCTTGAAAATGCCCTCTGGAGGTGTATTTATAGCTGTAGGAAAGCCCATATGGTGACTAGGTCGTGGTAGGACACGTGGCACCCGATCCGGGAAAGTAGGAGCAAGATGTGGCATGAGAATAGGTCAAAACAGTGCACGTATCTGCAGGTCTGAAGGTCGGATCGCGGTCATGGTATCGGATCGTGGTCATGGTGCGCACCACGAGCGGATCGTGGTCGGAGGGAGCAAGCAGGGTGGTGACGAACTGGTGTGTCCCGAGCGGGTCGGATCGTGATGCATGAAGGGCGTTCCGAGGGGGGGCGATCCGATCGAGGGCGAGCTGATGGGAGCGATCCGATGTGATGGCCTGAATCTTCGATGCTAGATTACACCCATTCACGGAAACGGGCATAACTTTCAAACCGTAAGTCCGATTGAGCCAAACCAAAGCTCAAACTGAAGCTAATTCAAAGGGCTACAAGTATTTGATGTGAATAGATAGGGGGATGTTGTGATTTTGACCAAACTGCCCTGTGTCTTCCGACGAGGCTTCCAATGCTGGAGAGTGATGTTATCCAGAGATTCCATATGAGACAGCATTTACCCATAGGTGAGTAAACATGATCTTTGCTTTGAGTAGCCTGGTCACAAAGCAGGCTAACACTACTCAACTCCGAAAAAGAGGTTAACTACAAGTTTATGGATTGATCACTGACGCAACCAAAGCCCTTCGGGCTGGCTCGATGCGAAAGGATCATTTGAGTTAATAAGTGTTGCAGTACCCCCACCATCCAAATATTGGGAAGATTAGCATGTTTTCTTCCTATCACAATGTATATCATTTTACCCGCGATCTAAAAGGTAACTGATTGCACAAGGCTTCAGTTGTGCCAAACTAAATAAACCTTTCTTCAAGGTACTTTTGAACTCCATAGTCCTGTAAGCGTGATATTCACCCCCTAAGGGAAGAATAACTATTCTTCAGAACAGAGATCTTGATACTTAACAAATAGTAGATTTAGCGAAGGAGCGCTGATCCCAGATTGCTTTTTCAGTAACCTTAGATCACCTCTGCACCAATTTTCCTAAATATGTGCTCTATACAGCTTATTCCGGGTGTTGACGGAAAATATCTTTAATAGTTAAACTTGTTAACATATTCCTTAACAAACATACTTCGTTGTATTAAGCTCAAAAATCTCTCCATCTGCATTCCTTCTTCTGCCTAAGACAAGAACTTCATCTCAAATCTTCGTCTGAAATCATCCCAAGTAGCTACTGGTTGTCCCGCCTGTATCACCTCCTACTAGTACAAAGCTTCTTCTTCAGTTGCCAAGCGACTAACTGTATCTTCTATCGTCAAGCTCGAAAAGACTAAACACAATCTCCGTTTCTCTAATCCAATTGTGCGCCTCAACATAACTCTCAGTATCACGAAACGGCTTGCCTCCCACCGCGCAGAAGTCCTTACAAAGATTAGAAAAGTTGACTGTATAAGGAGGTGGAGCTACTGCCGCTGCAGCTGGTGGTGGGGCATCTCCTTGTGCTCCGACAGGTGTTGTAGCTTCTAAATATCTACGAAACCATGTCGGTAGTGGAATACCCTCATGAAGATTAGGAGATCCAGACATGTTGAAAACAGAAGAAATAAGGATTCAAAAAGATAATCAAAGGAATATTGCATATGGCTAAAGGGGGTATGTTTTTCAAAAACAGGTTTTATTTGAAAGTACTTTGCTTTGGAAACATTTTTCAAAACTTTTTTCTCTGATCCTGTAGCCCTCAACTCTGATACCAAATGTGACACCCCACATCACTTAATGACACCCATCTAAGGATGCATTAGGTTACACTAGTACAAAACTGCTTATTTGCGTCGCTTTATTTGCGACAGTTTAGCAAAAACAGTAGCATATGTGGTTATGTGCGACTGTTTTAGTTACAAACCATAGCAAATTGTCAAGGAAATGATGTAGAAGACAAATTTGCGATGGTTTTACTTAAAAGCAGTAGCAAATATATACAATTTGCGACGGTTATATATATATATCCGTGGCAAATAAAATGGGTTGTGAAGCTTCATTTTGCTACTGTTAAATATAAAACAGTCGCACATCTACGTAGTTTTACTTTTACACAAGGCCACTTTGCTGATCGCTTAAAATTGTCATTCTTCCTAATTTCTTATTCCCCGTTCGCCTTTACCCTTTCCATTCTCAAAATATAATTCGCCTTGCGCTATTCCTACAGCCGACTTGTGAACCTGCTAGCCATTATCCCTTCTCGTGTTCCACTGCTGCACGCCCCCGTGACTAAAAGTAATAATAAATTCCCCCTATTTATTAAATTCCTTCGATCTCTCTCAGTTGCATAGAAATGGAGTCCATGCCACTCTTTATTTTTTCATCTCGAAATTTGTTGCTACAACGACTTTTATTCCTAAATCCCTGGTACGTTGAATTCGCAGCACGCTTCTGTTTTCTAAATCTCTACTTCAACTTCAACCTATTGTGGCAAACTTCAGTATCGTTCTTTCTTCTACTCTATTTATTTTCTTTATATATCTTTGTTTTATTTTTATTTTCTGAATTTTGATTTGTGTAATCCTACCTTTTTATTTCTCTGTGCTAGAAAACCGTAGCTGATTCCAGTGCTATCAGCCTTGTTTCCTCTCAGATTCGAAGAGTTCCTGAAATTTAGGGGTAAGGTAATACTAAGCATATTATTAATCTTTGTTAGTCTTATAGTATACTTCTGTAAATCATTAGCATTGCCTAAAACTCTGGGTTACCATACGATTCACTTATTTATAGTTAGAAGCATGTAGATGTTATTTCAATCTGGAAAGTGTGATTAGAGTTGATGGGAGTTACTCTCTTGTCAAATTTGTCATGTTAATGGTACATAAAGTCTAATAACAAATAGAACTACATGTATGACATTTCTGGTGAGTAACAAGAATGTGAAAGCCACGGGTTAATGAATTTATATGGCTCATTTCAGATCATGATGCCAATATCCGATTAGAATTTATAAAGGCTATTGATTTGTTATACGCATCCGGAAGTTCTTCGATACAGTACGTTGTGACAATTACGATAAAACTTAGGAGAATTTTATAAACAACTGTAGTAATTGTTAAATCCTTATATCATAATATAAAAAGATCTGGATAGCGCAACTGATTATGAAGTTACTCCCTTTAAGGTGAAGGGATCCCACCAAATAAATAGATGTAAATGTCTAAAAACAGTTTTTTTTTTTTTTTTTTTTTTTTTTGGTTTAAACATAAGTGTTCACCAATTATCAGTTTTTTTTTTTTTTTTTTGGGTTTAAACATAAGTGTTCACCAATTATCAAATGCTTGTGAAGCTTTTATATTACGTAGATAAATCTGATGAAAAGATGAATCAGGAACTGATGTGGCAACGTCGAAGATAAAAACAGGTTACACGTAATTCGTACTACTAAAACAAATTCAAACAAGTACGTCAACGTCTAGACAAAAGTCTTTGTCACATATTAATGTATCTAAATGTGTTGATTTAGTAGTATGTTTCGTTACTCTTGCGTCCATCTTAGATCCAGATTCAATGATTTGATGAACCTAATTAAGTTGCCATTAACGTCTGACCATATGGAGTGTCGTCAATGCTGCAACACTGCAATCCACTGCAGAAAATTCTGTCTAGTATATAAACAAGGATTTAATCAAAATAGAGGACAGTCATAAACGAACGTTCTAATTAGAACCGTTAAAGGGTGTACAGAGAGACAAAAGAGGGAAGAAGAATAATTACTGGCAGGTAAAAGGTAAGAGAGGGAATGTAGCAGTGTTTGTTCCGTGTTGCAAAGGTAAAGAAACAGAGTAGTGATTGTTAAATGTGAAGTGTGTGATATGGAATAGTCTTTCTTAGTATCTTAATACATACACTAAAGCAAAACCCAATGGCCTACGTGGCAGCATCACGTCCCTCCATTTTTCACGTTTTCCCGCCAAAACGTTCCTCCTGTTACTTTTTCCGTTTATTTCACGTTACTTTACTTTTTCCACGTTATGTGTAATTATTACTTCTTTCTGCGCCAAAACCACTTACATTTTTTTAATCGGCTTCTACACAGTTCTTTGTATATTTTTTTTCAATTTGGCTTCTCCCTCACGATTCTTCTTCTGCTTACTCCACTTCCCTCATGATTCTTCTTCGTATTTTTTTATTTTCAGTTTGGCTTCTCCCCTCTTCTTGATTCTTCTTATGCTCGGTTATCGCAAGTCCGAGATCCTTCCACATCAATTGCCAAATATATTTTTTCTTCTGCAAATTCGTTCTTTCCATCAACTTCTTCCCGTGGGATGCTACTTTAACAATCTTCCTCATTAAGTAATGCCTAGGAAGTCATCCTTTCCTCCTCACCCAATAACGCGTAACCCTAATTTTGCGATAAATTTAATGGCTCCCCTTTTCTCTCCAGATTTCAGATGAAGCGAATCCAGGACCAAAATAACCACTGGCACCAATCCCTTCTAGTAGATCTGCATCATGATCGATGGTCTACCTGAAGACGCCATGTCAGTTTCACCTCTTTTCTGTGCTCTCTGCTTTGTTCTTCTTCAAACTTTAACTTCGTCTCCTCTTACCTCTTACTGTTTTCGCCTTTTCAGATCTGCAACGATGAAGGTTGAAGAATAAAGAAAGCAAAAACCCCATATTCGAAAATTTACTTTCAGCTTTATTTTTAATTTATTTGTCCACAAATTTTGAATTGCTTTATATTTTTTTCTACAGATCGATGAAGATACGACAGAGCGAAACCGCCAAGTCTTCAAGGATTTGAAATGGGTAATTTTTTCGAGAAATTAGTATGCGGATTTTTCATCTGTCTGTTTTAGATTTTTCTTCTATATGGAGAAATCAAGGTATTTTATGCACTTTGTTTATATTTACTTTATCTTATAATTGATTGTAATACAAAATCATTTTATAATAGGTTTTATGTGTTCTATTTGTTTCGGTTGATGCAGAATAATTAGTCTTTCATGTCGGATGAAGAAAGAAGAAGAAAGAAAAAGTCATAAACTTCTGAGCTATGTTTGTATTTTTGAAAGAATTTTTTCCACTTAATTGGTTGGGGATATTATTACAGTTAATAGCTATTGAGCTATGGTTTCAGGTATTATATCTACCACTTCTACTACACCTTGATTTTCAGCATCCTCTTCTTCTTCCTCCATGCAAGGCGTCTTCACTATTGATTATTGGAGAGGTAAAAAAAATCTATTTTGTTTTATTTTAGTTTACCACAATTTCTGGGTTTTTTTTCCTTTACTTTTTCTTAACCAAATGTTGTTTTGTTTTAATTTATTGCTAATTTGTCAAAAAATTAGCATTAGTCAATTTAGTAGTGTTTTTACAGAAGATTAAAATTAATCAATATACAGGTTTCCTAGAAAATTAATTGATGCAATTTGGTTTAGAAATCGTCTGAAACAGAACCAAGCCTGTATACATTAGTCTAATGTAATAGAAAATTGTGTGCATGCAGTTAATTTAAAACTACACGTATGATTTATTATTTATTTCCTGAGATGAGGCTATAAATGCAATGGAAAATGTGGAATGCAACTACATTTTAGTTTGAATTTTGGTTTTATAAGTTACAAATACTTAGTTATCGTGCCATTACTGAGCACACAAAAATAGGAGCTGGTTTTCTCATGACTGTTAGAATATAACCCGTGCTTCATTTCATTTGAGGTTTGCTCCCTATTTTGAAGGCCTTGATAGATTTGTTTCTATACAATTTTTTAGGAGTTATAATTCCTATATATAATCTAGCTATTATTCAACACCAATATAAGAAATTACATAGTTTGTCTGATTCTTGATTGCTATGATCAATGAAATGATGAATCATTACTATTTTTGTTCAAAAATTATATGCATTTTTGCCCAAATGAATTTTTGATAGCAAGCATGCACGACACCTTATTTATGGTTATGCTATTCAGTAAGATGTAGATAATTTTTGGACTTTTCTTTTCTAACGTTGTTTTCATCTTTTGAATCTTTGTGACAGGTAGGAACTAGAATTGGAAGTATTGCATAATACTGGCAGTAATAGCATAATTGACAATGAAAAGGCTACAGCAAGTCAAAGGTCTGCACTTTCTGTTGCTTTAGGATGTCCAGTTGAAGAAGCAAAAACAACTTCAATTTCAGGTTTACTATAACACAAAGAAAATCAAATTTGTCCTTAAGATAGATAAGTTTATCTGTTTAAATTTAATAAAGCTTTATGATAAAAGTATTTATTTCAATATTAAATTTTTCATTGTTTTCCAGTAAAAAAAAGTGTTTATTTCAGTATTACATTTATTTCTTCTTAAATATTTTTAAAATTTCTCTGGTCACCCCCGACATCATTACTTCATTCACTATGCCATAGATGGTGTACGGCAACCCCAGAGAAGTGACGCAGTAGGTGCAAAATAGTGTTGCTATAGGCAAAAAATGATATGTGGCAACACTTTTTTGGGGTTGCCTTTTACTGCGTTGCCTTAGAGTCAAAGACAACACATTTGCGACCCTAAGGCAACATCACCACCGGTGTTGCCGCATGTACTAAATTTACAAAAATGTGGGGTCCACTAAAATCTGTAACCCGGGTTTATGGAATCACCACTAAAATCTGTAGCCCGGATTGACGGAATCCAGTTGTGGGGGCCCATATGCATCCAATGGCAACAATTTTTTTTTTGCAAAGCCGACGGAGTTGAGTGGGCCCCTACCACTTTATTGATAACCAAAGAAGATTACAGAGAAACAAGGTCTGGAAGAAAACAAAAGAGAACCTAGCAACAAGGCTATCAATCACTAAGAAAACAAACAAAAACGCACAGCAAGACAGAAAAAAAACACAAACACAAAAAGAAACATCAGCACCAGATGCCCGGGTCGAAAACATTTGATATGAGGATCAAACCATTCCGTATCTTCTGCAAAACAATATTCTTCATAAGTGAATTCTCTGGAGCTTTGTCAGGTTCAAAGATCAATCCATTTCTGATCTTCCACATAATCAAAATGAATCTCTTGAGTATGTAGGAGATCAGAGCCGATTTCCTATCATTTTTAGTAATGTACTTGAACAACAATTCCCATTCTTCTTCACTTCGCTGCACAACATCAATACGTCCAGCTCTTTGCATAATGTCCTTCCATATTGCATTAGTAATAGAGCATTCAAAGTACAGGTGCCTTATGTCTTCAGGTTCCTTTCCGCAAAAACCACAGTATATAGGCGTAAGCATCCCTCTGGATACAAGCTTCACCTTCGTGAAAACAACATTGTTGATAATTTTCCATAAGAAGAGATTCTCTTTTGCTTCATTGGGACCACTCCATATAATCTTGCTCCACCTGCATTTTTGCAAAGCTGTAACACCATTCAAACAGTTGTACATTTGTTTAATGGTGAAAGAATCACCTTTCCAACTCCAAGCAGTTCTTTCCGCCGAAGGGGTCAAAGGAGGCAGGTTTCTGATCCTTTTCCACACTTCAGTGCAAGCTGTCGAAGAGAGACTCGGCATGATGAACCTACATAACAGCTACTAACAGTAGCTTGCATATTTATTCCAGATAGCATTTTCTCCTGATAAGTAATTAAATTACTGATAATCACACCATGTCCAATCCATTGATCATCCCAGAAATTTATACTAGAGTAAGCCGAAGCTCTGTATTTAAAGTAAGGAAAGATTTCTTTACGCAATCTAAAAATACTAGACCACGTCCAGCTAATATTGGTAGGAGGGTTCATCGTCCAGAAGTTTTGATTTCGTACAATATTATTTTTCAACCAAACAACCGAAATGCTATTCGTATTATTTAAAAAATTGTCAATATGTCTGACAAAAGCTGCCTTGCTCCAATTTACGGTGTTAATTATACCTAGCCCACCATTATTCAAAGGTTTTTCAATATGTTTAAATGAAATGGGGGCAGTATATTTTATGTGCATATTCCCCTTCCAAAAAAAATTCATAAAAGCTGATCTAATCTTGTTCAGCAACTTGTGCGGTAGTATATAGGTCCTAGCCCAATAAGAGTGCATTGAGATGATAACTGACTTAATCAGAATGAGTCTACCTGCTTGACTAAGGAATATATTCGACCAGCATTCCAGTCTACTAGTTATTTTATCAAAGAGAGGAAGGCACTGTGCTGTTGTAATCTTGGCCGTAGTGAGAGGTAATCCCAGGTAGGAGGTAGTGTTGTGATTGATGCTCAGCCCAGTTATTTCGTGTATGTCATCAGCAACATCAACAGGGACTCCCGCTAAATTGAGCTCAGATTTCTCCATGTTTATTCTTAAGCCTGTAATTCTATAAGACTTGTCCAATATACTCATGATTTTACTCATGGTACCAATGTCAGGTTTACAAAAAATAATTAAATCATCAGCGAATAAAAGCGAGGTGATATGAGGGTTAGCACAGCATGGATGTAGTTGAAACGTACCTTGTTCAACAGCTTCATTAAATAAACTAGTTAATAATTCCATTACAATTATAAAGATATAAGCGGACATTGGATCTCCCTGACGTATTCCTATTTTACTTTTGAAGTATCCGACAGAAGAGCCATTAATATTAATGGAAAAATGAACAGAAGATAAGCATGCATAAATCCAAGTAATCATGTTCGCAGGGAAGTTCATGTATGTAAGAATCCTAACAACAGCGTCCCAGTGAATGGAATCAAACGCTTTCCTAATGTCTAATTTAAGCATAGCCCTGGGAGAAATATTTGTTCTTTTGTATCCTTTCAGCAGCTCGTGAGCCAATAAAACGTTATCCAAAATGTTCCTTTTAGGTAAAAAAAGCTGATTGATTGGAGGAAATTAAATTGGTAAGCACACTTTTTAGTCTAGTTGCAATAATTTTTGCGATACATTTGTAAATAGTGTTACAGCATGCAATAGGCCTAAATTGGTTGACATGATTCGCATTTTTTATTTTGGGAATCAATGCAATAACAGTGTTGTTATATGAGTTCATCATTGTGGACTTTTAAAAAATAATTGAAATGGCTTTTCAAACATCATTGCCAACCGTGCTCCAACATTTAATATAAAAGTTGACATTATAACCGTCTGGACCACCACAAGAAGACCTATTCATGTCAAACATCGCTGATTTAATTTCTTTATTAGAGACTAGAGACTTAAGCGAAGTATGCTCATCATAGTTAAGTCTAGGAAGAATGTTAGGATTAAGCTCATCCAAACAGGGAATAAAATTGTTCTCATTACCAAATAAGTTAGAGAAATACCTAATGAAAGCGGTTTGAATTCCTTCCTAAGTATTCCTCACATTGTTCTCATTATCTGTTATGGTGAAAATATTCTCTCTGATATGTTTCGCTTTGAGCGCGTTGTGGAAGTAAGCAGTGTTTTTGTTGCCATCAGTAATCCATTTGATTCTAGATTGTTGCCTTTTCATTAGCGCTTCATTATACATGGCATCCTTCTTTTGAGATATTTCAGATTCCTGGATTGCTAGCGTGGAGCTATCCACATTAGCAAGCAAAGCAGATTGCACTGTTTCTAGTTGATTTGCAAGTGAGTCTGAAAGTTTGGTGCCTCTACCAAACCTCTCCATATCCCAATTCTTAAATGCAGACTTCATTTGTAGCTGTTTCTTGTGCAAAACCAACATACTATTGCCATAGCAAGGTAAATTCCAAGTAGAAGCTACCAGGTCGAAGAAGTCAGGTTCTTTAATCCATGAGTCAAAGAATTTAAAGCTAGCTTTCCTAGTTAACCTTTGATCATCCAAAGAAAGAATCTGCGGAGAGTGGTCAGATACGTGAGGTAACGGCAGAGTGTTATGCAAGGAAGGCCAAGAGATTGTAGCTTTGAGGTTACTGAAAGAGTGATCAATTCTTGTAAAAGTTCTCGGACCGTCTCTTTTTTTGTCATTCCATGTGAACTCAGTTCCTGTTGCTTTGATTTCAATCAGCTCATTGTCACGAATTGCAACATTTAAGGGATTTATTTCGTTCAAGGTAACACTAGTTCCACCTGCCCTGTCATTAAGCTTCAGGGGAGAGTTGAAATCCCCGCTAATCAACCAAGGGTGTGTGTTTTGTCTAAAATTGAGCATAAGCTTGTACATATTCGCTCTAGCATTCATAGAGTTGCAAGCATAAATAAACGTAATATAATACGAGGTATTCGTTGGGATGTGGATATTATGACAGTGTATAACCTGATCAGATGAGGTAATCTTGGTAATATTATGTTGTACAGGATCAAATACAACACTGTTGGAAATTCCTAGTTTGGATAGCTATTTAGTTTGTTCACAAAACCAATTGGTTAATGTGAATTATAGCTTCCTACTATTTATCCAGGATCTTAGTTGAGTATCTCCCGATGTGGGACTTATTATTTTTTTCATCACTCCACAACTTTGGAGCACCAATATAACTTTTAACACACCCCCTTGATTCAAAGTTGTTGAGATAATAATCGAAGCACTTCTCTTCGATTTGTGATGCACTTCTCATCACCTTCCATTGTTGAAGCATGTCTCTTCAACTCTACTTTTTTTTTTCTTTCCTCTTTTTTTTTTCTTTCTTTCCTCTTTCTTTCTTTTTTTTTTTTTTTTTTTTTTTTTTTGAAATCCCAGGCTCTGATACCACTTGTTGGAATTTGGATATAGAGAGGAGGATAGAGATAAAACGTAGAATAAATGAAAGACTACATTTTTTAGTTCTTCACTTTTTCTTCATACAACTTGATTACAAATGAGGGAGTACAACCCTTTTATAACATAGCCAAGTATCTAGAGTCTTCTTATTCTAGAGTTTTCTTTTATTCTCTAATTTCTACTTTCCTCAACAAATCAATTCTAAAATTCTCCATTTGATAAATCTAAAATTTCTTGCCATATATTTTAACCTTCCCCTAATACAATAGTTAATTTTATTCCATAGTGTTTCTTATTAAAACTAAATTTATTTGTTTCCTTAAAACCAAGTTTATTTCCAACATCCTCCCTTAAACTTGGTTTTACTACTTCAAACAGATTTCTTGATTCGAAGCACTTTCTCTTCGATTTGTGATGCACTCTCTCATCACCTTCAAAAATTATCGAAGCACTTTCTCTTCGATTTGTGATGCACTCTCTCATCACCTTCAATTTTTTTTTAATATTGGAGCACTTTCTCTCCATGGTGCACTTTCTCACCAATAATTCTAAATAAAATTTCTTCCACAGTCACTTGTGCCATGTTCAACAACAACTTCGATAGCAGCTGCGAGTTTGCTGCTTTCTTTTCGCCAAAGCTCTTGCCTTTAGGAGCTCGTTGTCTTCTTCATTTTCATCTTCTTTGACAGACTTTTTAGATTTTCCATTCTTCCGCTTCTGGGATGCTGGATCAATGGTGTGTGGAGATCCTTGCTCTTCTTCTTCTACCGCTTCGGCCATGGAAATCAAATATGCTTTCCGATTGTTTTTTTTTTTTTTTTTGAAATTACTCTTTGAACTCTCTTGCTGACTTGACTAGTTAGCTATTTTCATCTCTCCAACCTCTTTTAACCTGGCTCTGATACCACTTGTTGGAAATTCCTAGTTTGGATAGCTATTTAGTTTGTTCACAAAACCAATTGGTTAATGTGAATTATAGCTTCCTACTATTTATCCAGGATCTTAGTTGAGTATCTCCCGATGTGGGACTTATTATTTTTTTCATCACTCCACAACTTTGGAGCACCAATATAACTTTTAACATTTTATTTAGAATTATTGGTGAGAAAGTGCACCATGGAGAGAAAGTGCTCCAATATTAAAAAAAAATTTGAAGGTGATGAGAGAGTGCATCACAAATCGAAGAGAAAGTGCTTCGATAATTATCTCAACAACTTTGAATCAAGGGGGTGTGTTAAAAGTTATATTGGTGCTCCAAAGTTGTGGAGTGATGAAAAAAATAATAAGTCCCACATCGGGAGATACTCAACTAAGATCCTGGATAAATAGTAGGAAGCTATAATTCACATTAACCAATTGGTTTTGTGAATTATAGCTTCCTACTATTTATCCAGGATCTTAGTTGAGTATCTCCCGATGTGGGACTTATTATTTTTTTCATCACTCCACAACTTTGGAGCACCAATATAACTTTTAACACACCCCCTTGATTCAAAGTTGTTGAGATAATTATCGAAGCACTTTCTCTTCGATTTGTGATGCACTCTCTCATCACCTTCAATTTTTTTTTTAATATTGGAGCACTTTCTCACCAATAATTCTAAATAAATTTTTTTTTTTAATACAATAGTTAATTTTATTCCATAGTGTTTCTTATTAAAACTAAATTTATTTGTTTCCTTAAAACCAAGTTTATTTCCAACAAACACAAATCCTACAATAGGGAGGTTCCTCGAGGTTGTGAATTGATTGCCATGAAGGATTTATATACCTTGCAGCTCTCAAAGTAAGCTTGGAGTTAAGCTTAGTTTCAAGAATAGCCAGCATAGATAAGTTGTGCTTCTGAATTAGTTGTTTGCAAGCATCAATCTTAAAGTCTTGATGCGCTCCCCTTACATTCCATATTCCTATATTTTGTGACATTTATTATACTTCTCTTCCTCGTCTTGCTTTGTCCTTAGCCTTGTAGCTGGGCTGTCACTACGAGTTGAAGTTTTTGTTTTCTTTTTCTTGTCTTTCTTGATTTTTGATGTAGTATCATATTTATGTGCCGCAAATCTTTTTGCTATTTCTTCTAACTCCATATCATTCACATACGCTTTTGGTGGTATGAGATCTTTGTATGGTTCAATTTGCTTATTAGAATTGACATCATTATTGCAATCAATTGTTGTTCCTTGTTGAGTACTCTCTTTCACTTTTTCCTGACCCAAGTTATTCATAGTAGCATTTGTTCCAAGAGGCTCAGATTCTCTGATTGGAGACTGTGTTTTGCTATTTGCTTTGTTTGAGTTATTCCTGCCTTCAGATGGCTTTGCTTGCATGTCCTTTGCTTTATTGTGTTGCCTTTTATCATTTATTTCAAGAGTAGAAATAGATTTGGTACTACCCGATGCTCCAGCTCTGTTACCATCTCTATTCAACTTAGTTTGTTTACAATTTGTTGTTTTACTTTGACCATCATCACTGTTCTCTACTACAGGTGCATAAGCAACCTGTTTACCTTTACCTTCACTAGTGTTTAACCCTTGAGCTACAATAGCTTTGTTGAGTGCCTTATTTTTCACTGTATTTGATTGCTTCCTTGCAAATTCATGGAAGATTTGCGTCTCATTTGAGTTTGCATAGGCTTTGTTCCATAAGTCAATATTTTGACATACAACAATCATTTGTTGCTGCATTTCTTTGTCAAGTTCAATCTCCCCTTCTTCCAGTTCGATTTCATTCTCTTCTGTTTCTTTATCCTTCTCCATATAGTTTAAGCTGTTCTCACCAGCACCTCGAGTCTTAATATGACTTGAACGGTTGAAGTTTGTTTTACTCGCCTTGTATCTACCTACTTTCTGCCATATATTTAGCCTTACCCATTCTTTTCTATGTTTAGATGAACCCATTCTTTGATATGCCTTGCCTTCATTAACCTCTTTGTTTTTCACTTGCACTGTTATTTCCTTATCGACTTCCTGTTCCTGAACATTTGATTTGGTTACCTTCTTTTTCTGACATGTAGCAGTCTTGTGCCCAGAAACGTTACAGCTCGAACATACATCAGGTCTCCAAGGATATTTGACGTATATCATTTGAGTATTGCCGTCAGGACATTCAACCAAAAATTCATCAGTTAATTCTTGGGAGGGATTTACATCAATGAGACATTTCGCATATTCAATCTTCTCTAGCCTCTCAGTCATTTCATCCATACAAATCATACACCCAAGCCTATTAGCTAACCAGTTCACACCAGTGTGTGACCAGGCAAAGAGGGGTATGTTGTACAACTGAACCCAGACAGGCACGGATTTGATCATACCACAGACATTGCTGATTTTTGCATCATACGGTTTGATAATGAAAAGCTTACCTCTAATCAGAATAGGATCTGAAGAGAGAATTTTGTGCCTGTCCTCCTCACTAGATAGTTGAAAAATGAAGATCTTTGCATCAGATTTGATTTTAACTGAGCCTTTTAACCTCCATACTGAGTTTAGCTTTTGTACTACATTCATGTAGGATAGAGGCTGATCTAAGAAAAAACCCACTAGTGCATCCATCCAAACCATTTCACCTGCCTTAACTACCTCTTCTGTGTATTTCATGGCGTTGCCGTTGTAAACAGGCTTTGTGTCAAACGGTTTGTAGGCACCAGCGTTCATAGGAAGGTGATTGAAAAGAGAGTTCCAAGCTCGATCACATTTGTTTGTTACTTTGGGAATTGACTTGCTTGAGGTTGCCGCGCCAGGAGGAGGCAGAGGCGAAGGGTCTGGAGGAGCTGGAGGTGGGACAGATGGGGGCGGATATGAGGAGAAAGTACTGGCTGCAAGCTCGAGGAAGATGGAGAGCTAACGGCCATTTTTGATAATAAAAAATTCACATCACATACTGCAACATTATATCATAGCTATGGCTACATTTCACATCACATACTGCAACATTATATCATATATATGGCAACACTACATAACACAAATCAAAATTAACAAAGAACTTTTTATTTCAAATTAATTAACTAGCAAACACGAGTACTTAGTCAACTACAAAATAACAAAACATAGTCACTAAATTCAATGTTTACATAAAACTAAAACAGTTTCAAAATATAGCGCAAGCCTCCAATGCATTCACTGCCTCCACTGCATCGAGTACGTCTAGTGCCTTCAGTAACAAGTTCTTGAAAATCCTCATCACTGCCTCCTTCACCTGCATACATCAGTTGCATTTCAGCACAAAATAAGAGGTATGCATACCTCAATTGCATTTCAGCACAAAGTATGGTCATAATGTAACTGAGTTTCCTTTCAGCACAAACTGAGTTTCATAACTGAATTCCATTTGCATTTCAGTATAACATAGTATACTGATCTAAACATAACTGAGTTTCATTTGCTTTTGCGTTTCATTTACATAACTGAGTTACATAACAGAGGCACAATGTGATCACAAGAGTGTATACTGATCTAAACATAACTGAGTTACATAACTGATCTAAACAATGTGTATACAAGTGTATACTGATCTAAACATAACTGAGTTTCATTTGCATTTGCGTTTCATTTACATAACTGAGTTACATAACAGAGGCACAATGAGATAACAAGTGTATAATGATCTAAACAATGTGTATACATAGTATAACAGAGGCACAATGTGTATAGAAGTGTATACTGAGTAAACAATTAGATAGTTTACATTATGGATAAATTTATCAGTAATCAGTAATTTAGGTTTAATGGGTAATGTAGCAAAAATTGTCACTACTCTACAATGTGAAAAAGCTTAAAATTATACTTGAAAACTGCTCATACATGCTATTTCATGTTGCTTCACTGTTCTACATTTCCATAACAACACACAAAAGAACTTCAAACATGATCCAAGACATAGCTAAAGCTTTTGCAAAGAATTTTTCTCCTGTCTCATGTTTTCCACATTCAATGCGCATTAGGGCCAACTCTTCCTTCATATCTGCCATAATTTCATCGGCTTTTGCCCTCTTTTGCTTTTGCTTCAGCAGCTTTTCTTCAATTGTCTTCTTTTCTACGAGCAATTGTGATATAGTCTTTTCTTTTTCTATCAATTTAAAAGTAGTATCATCCAATTCAGCATTGCTGTTGATTTCATACACTTCGTCATGCCACATAAAATACCCGCAATCGCCATTCTACACATATCTTAAATTCTCGACTAAAACATTAATGAAAGATATGATAATCGACATGGAGCAACAAAAAAAAACCAAATTTATACTTACCGGCCACATGGAGCAACCAAAAAGCTTCTTCCCCGCATTCGACCCTACCTTCACAGTCCTCATCTTCGCTGGGATTTTGTGGTGGCAGTTCTTTCTCGCAGCCGCTGTTGACGAATTTGAAGTAGAAATTGATTGAGCGGTCATTGAACTCAAATTGAAGGAAGACTTGAAGTGATATCACAAACTGCAAATCATTCAGGAGGTTTTCAGGCATGTATTCAGTATTTTTGTGCATAACCAAAACAAAACATGCGTATGTTTATTAGCTAGATCATGATAATACTTAAGAAATGATAACTATCATGTATATGTAAGCATCCTTATGAAACCATTTTCATAAATTAGTGTATCATGTCTCAATCATCACAGGCAACAACAACCTGGGAAACCCGAGCAGTTGTTTAAAACGTGCAGCTCATATAAGGTCGATGGTCTACTTGTTCACAACAACACTTCACTAGGAACAAAAGTTCTGTGTTAATAAATTGATTAACAACCAAATAGCGGCTCAAAGAACGTTTCAGTGAACCAACATACAACAGAACCACAGAAAAACACCACCAACGAAACAAAATTATACTCACGGTGATAATAATTTCCGTTTTTCGGTAGATTAATGAGTAGCGATGATCAAAAAACCAACAGAAACGTACATGAGAAACACAGGATAAAAAGCTAGCACCTTTCTTCTTGGATTGACTGTCGTTTGATGACGGTGAAGGGGAGAAGTGGGTGCGTTTGGAGTCGAGGACTCGATGGAAGAAGTGGAGGACGCAGAGAGGGTTGAAGTAAAAGAAGTAGGTGAATGAAAATTAGGGATTGAAATTGGAAATTTGAGGGTGAGAACGAATAGATCTGAGAAAGAGGAATCCAATGAGTAACGTAGTTGATTTCCTATTGGTGGTGAAGTATTTTAACGGATTGGTGAGGTGTCAACGTCAGATGTTGTTTTTAAAAGGTAATTTGACGGATAGATATGCATCTTTTTATTGATGCAGATTGCTGACGTGGCAAATTAAACTTATAAGTTTTTAACTATAGCTACTGCAACACAATTTGATATCTATGGTAACACATTGAAGAGTGCATTGCAATACACAAAAATTAGCGTAGCTATGACAACATTTTAGCTGGCAACACCTTGGATTTTCATTGTAGTAGGCAATCTATGGCGTAGTGATTGCTACGTTGTTTGGAAAAATCCCTATATATCCATACTTGGGTGATGCATTTTTGATCAATAAATAACCATTAAGAAAAGGTCAGTAATTAGCAATCAATTAGAAATCTATTATTTATGACATGTGAATGAAATTCATTACTTTTGATCCTAACTCTGAGATTAACAAGGTGACAAAACAAAGTAGTTTGTTTTTTAAAAAAAATAACATTGGAAATTTTTAACAGTTAAGGTGTTGGTTCGTAAATTATCACCAATCGATTAATTACACTGCTGGATTTTTAGTGTAGTCATGCAATGTACTGAATAATGTACTAAAAAGAAATAAATACTTCTTCATATCTACGCAAATGATGTTATTTTCGACTATTTCTTAATATTACTTTAGTCCATAACTGCTGAATATTGGAGAGCCCTACTGATCTTGGAAGGAATGCAGTGTTCATGTATTTCTTCAACATCAACTGAAATCTTACATTATGTCACTTTAGATGTGTTTTGACTTACTAAAGATTCAAGTTTTGATACTACTTTCCTCTTACAGGGGCTATAAATGTTAAATTTGGTGATACAAAAATCACAAATTGATTGGAGCAAATTTGCAAAGAATGGAAAGTAAATATTTTTATAATGGGAATGCATTGATTGCATTTGATGAGATGGCAGAGAAATAAATGAAGGGATTAATTTTCTTCCATCTTTGCTAAAGAAACGGATTGATTTACTTTCTACGTTTGCACAATTGTTGCTATGGTAATTTTCCTCCATTATATTACCATATGTTGGTAATTTAATTGATGACTCACCTAGATTTGCACTGGCTATATATTGAGGGGTAGATTTTAGTGTAAACCCATCCTGGCTTGGAGCCAGTGATCCCCAATGGTGTCTCTTCTTGTTAAACCTGATTGAGGTTTGAATATGTAAACTCTTATTTTGTAATCTCTTGTAATTCTCTCATGTGGAATAAAATCTCTCTCTGTTAGACTGGATGTACACTATCTTATGGAGGATAGTGGAACCAGTATAAATATTGTGTCTCTTTGTTTCTCTGTTATAGTTATTTACTATTTTGTTGATGTAATAGAATAATTGCTATCAGATTAGATTGGTGTTCAATTGGCAAATCTAGATCCTGCTTATTGTTCTTCCGCAAACGCGCAATTTTCATAACAGATTGGTATCAGAGCAAAGCGATTTGTTTTAAATTGTGCATCAATTATTTCTACAAAGGTTGGTAGATTCAGTGGTGATTATGCTATTACTATTTTGGAGAAAAGGAGACTTTGGTGGAGGAGATTATGTTGAGAGTGAAGAGCATTCCAATCTGGGAACTTTGACGTGATTTGGAGTTTATTGTGAAGAAACCCTCTGATATGGATGAGGGAAGATGGAAGAAGACGAAGAAGAAGACGGGTGATAGTTGAAGAACCTAGTCCACAACAAGGTGGAGAAGTTAATATGGTCACTTCTTATGGTCCTAAGGTGGAGGATCATGGTATCGACAATGGTCTAGATGTTGATGATGCTCGAGGGATCCCGGAGATGAAGAGATCATGTCAAACGAAAGACGGATGTCGAGTTTTGAAATCCACAAAGACGATGGAGATCTTGTGGTATTGCAAGCATTTTTTAGACCGTTGGTTTATGCGCGGTGCAGCTCAGGTGGTAGATGCATCTTTTGCAGGTGGTGGGTTGTGTTTGTAATTGAGGTGTGATCGTAGTCCTTTCAAATCGACTGGGCGTATCTCATTGCCCTGAAATCGAGGTTGGTTTTAATTAAGAGAATTAATTTTGGCCTTGGCGGTGTTGAGATTACTTTGGTGTCTGCCTTCTTTGTTAATTTGGATATTTGCAACATTTTGTTGGCGGGTGGGGACGTAGTCTGAGCTCGTTAACATGGTGTGATGGGAGGTAGCTTTGCTGGAACCCATTAGGCAAATATTCATTTTTGGTTTCTATCTCATGGTGAGATTTTGATTGAAGGTGGAGTTCTTTTTGAAGAGTTTTATGTTGTGAAGAGAATTTGATTGGAGATGGGATGTTGTAGATATGTGATTTTGCATCAAGGTGGAGTGTAAAATTTGGTGATACAAAAATCACAAATTAATTGGAGCAAATTTGCAAAGAATGGAAAGTAAATATTTTTATAATGGGAATGCATTGATTGCATTTGATGAGATGGCAGATAAATAAATGAAGAGATTAATTTTCTTACATCTATGCTAAAGAAACAGATTTATTTACTTTCTATGTTTGCACAATTGTTGCTATGGTAATTTTCCTCCATTATATTATTACCATATGTTGGTAATTTAATTGATGACTCACATAGATTTGCACTGGCTATATATTGAGGGGTAGATTTTAGTGTAAACTCATCCTGGCTTGGAGTGTTCAATTGGCAAATCTAGATCTTGCTTATTGTTCTTCCGCAAAGGCACAATTTTCATAACAATAAAGAGCTAATGGCTGCACAGGTTTGACCTTATTGTTTCCTGCTAGATGAACAAATTGCTCTTATTCAGTAGGGCATGCGAGTTATATATTATATGTTTTTGCTTAAAGGCAACTGATTGTAGGATTAAGGTACTATAATTTAACCACAAGTTGACAACTGACTCTAGCTTGGGTTATGCACGTTCTCCAAGAGGAGGTAAGGTGCAACCTACTTTCTCAGTCTTATCTACCGTTTTCCATTTAATTTCAATTTTTTTTCTAATGGGAAATGAAATGGATTTACAGTGATTATTATGGTTCCAATACCTAATAACGCACTTTGTAGATGATGTTAGAAAAGGGAAAGATGTCCCTGTTATTTTCTTATGTTTTACAGCGCGGTGATGGAGAAAGTTCTGAATTCACGCTTGCATACGGTGACTGATCAAAAGTATAGCAGTAGAGATTTTGAGTAAGTTTTATTTTATCCATATATATTTAATTTGCAAGTTATTCGTATATATTTAATTTGCAATTTTTTCATGCACATCAGGTTTGTCAAGGTTCGCCATTTTGTTTTTTGTTTTGTGGGTTTTCTGTGCTTGATTGCAATTTACTTTCATTAAATGTCATTGTATTATTATGGTATTGTATTTAGCATTTAGCTTTTGCATTTCTTTGGAAAATAATTAGGAACATTCATAATTATATTTTTTTTCTCCTTTCCCCTATCCATTTAGCATCAAAACAGGAAAATGGACATTTGCATTAGATTTCCTTCTTTGAATGATAAATATTATTTTAAAAATTATTTATATCACCCATTTATTTACAGCTACATTAAGTATATTTTCCCCCCTTTCACCTATCCGTTTAGCATCAAAACAGGAAAATGGACATTTGCATTAGATTTCCTTCTTTGAATGATAAATGTTATTTTTAAAATTATTTATATCACACATTTATTTACAGCTACATTTAGCAACTTTTAATCCTTTTTAATTGAAACTTTATAGGCAGGTGTCTAGAAAACTTAGTTTGAGGTATATGGTAGATAAGACAAATAATAGGAAATTTGGACTCTAGCGATGCAGAGTAAAAAGGAGTAGCATCAAAAAGTTGTAAACAATCTGCAAAATAAATATAGATAACACATTAGCTCTATGGCAATTTGATATTTATGTTTTTGTGGGGGATTATTCTTAAAATTCAAGCTTAATCGCTGTATTGCAGCATGTCAAGTCTATTAAAGTCTATTATTTGTGAACAATTGGCAAACTGATTTGTAAATTTTTAGTCATCATGTCATATTACCATTCAAACTTCTTACCCTTTCATTTTCACTAGATATCATACATTTGTATATTTACTGTAATGATAAAGGATGATCAATATATCATGTATTTTAATGCATGAACATTTATTTTGTATAACACGATTTAAGAGTGAGCCATATATATAAAGTAATACTTCGTATGTTCAATTGAATTTAAATGTTAGCTATATAAATATATTTTGAAATTGTGGAAGGATTATGTAGTTTGCAAAGTGGTGATATTTTACTGCAAAATTTCTGTCAACAGTCTGTCAAATTATTTTTTGATTTGATGCATAAAACTTTCAAAATTTTCATATCTTCACTGATTTGGATTAACATCAAATTACATTCATAGAGAAGATTGTTATATGACTAACTTATTTATTGCCAGAAAAGAACGTAATTATTTCATTCACAACATTATAAAAATTACGATTGTCATTTAGGTTATGTTATCAACTGTTCCAGTATTAGCAAGAATTTAATGTAGTTTCACAACATATATAAATATCAGAAAAATTATTAAATTTAATTCCATACTCTTATTGATTGATTGCATTCAAGCATTCTTGTTTGGATGAGAGATTTTATTATTATTTTGCATATTTTCAGGATGGTAAATTCCAAGTTATTTGATGAAAATTAACATATTTATTAATATTTGATTATTATTTAAATGGGAAACATTTGTTGCATGCCAGACATAGATGATATGGAAAAATTGCATGGTGTCTCAACTGAAAATTAACAAAACAACCACGTTTTTATTTATTTCCAAACTACTTATGTTCTCAGAAAAATAAATAACTAAAAATTACGTATAGATGTACTTTGTACCTTTTTATTTTTATGCAATTTAAATTTTTATAATAGTTATGTTTTTTGTATGTACAGTTCTGTTTTGAGGAATGTCAACAAATATTGATAAAGAGTTGGGAATAATAGGATAGCAAATTCATGTATTCAGGATATCATGTTTCAAACATGTCAAGTATTAACTATCATAATAATGTAATCAATATTGTTTTTTTTACTACAGGACATTAAATGTGATTTGCAGTCATTTTTTTTTTTTTTGGTTTTGGCTTCCGTTTTATTTATGTTTTGTTAATATCATGTTCTGTTAAATCACAAGAAAACAAATTTTCACTTATTGGCATTGAACATCTATTGGCCATCTTTTGTTTTAGGTCTGCCCTATTTATAGCTGTGAAGTCTCCGTTTCTTCAACCTAAAGCAGATGCCTCTCTGGACAACGTTGTTCTTTACTTCTTTTTCATTTGTAATTTTTTGTAGAACTGCTTCTATATTAAACTAATAAAACAAAACCCTGTATTTTTATGCATAAAACAAATTAAATTTTGGGCCATGCATGTTGATAAACTTTGTAACATTTCATTGGGTTTTGTCCAAGGAGCACAGAAGCATAAATATTTGCAGAAATTTGGTATTTGATTTAAGGGATTGTTTTTTGCTTACTTGGTCTTTTTAAAATTATTTTTAGCTTTTATATTAGGATTATTCACGCACGAATGCCACTTAAATTAGAATCATTTGCTGCTTTAACCCCAAAAGTATTTATGCAATTACATGGATGTTCAATTGAACGCAGCCATGCAACTATACGGAACGGATAATTATTTGATTGAAGGCAACCGTGCAATTGTACGGGCTGAAGCTTTATGGAAGGTTTTTGGTGAAATAGAAAGATACACCTCAACTCCACTATTTATCAACATTTATCCCATTAACTACGTGATGTGAATGATAGCAAAGTTCACAACATCATCATTCTATATTTATTGTCATTAAATGTCTTCAATATTGATTATCTTAACTAGGTTTTGAAACCATGTGAAGAAACTAGACCACTTATTATTTATAAAATTCTGCATAATTTCCTTCTATCGACAACATGAAGTTTGATATCCTCCTTTTCATATGTTTTACAGTATAGGTACAACAAATAAACAATAGCTAAGAAATATTTTTCGGACTTGATTATATTTATCTATCAGGTTCTATAGTATAAGTTAGTTTGTTTCCTTCCTTCACGTTAGCAGTATCTTATCAATTTGATTTTAGGATTTTTGTCATGTTTTTGTTTATTAGATTAAAAATCAATGTGCATTGTGTCAGTTATTTGGCACGGTAGTACATAGATGTTTGATTGAAAGCAGCCGTGCAACTGCACGGGTACTGATCTAGTTATTGAATGAATGAATCCCCTCATGTTGTATTATATATTAATAAAAGCACGGTGAATAGATTAGAAAGGGAGATGATCACGAGAAGCCTGAGAGCTTTTATTTATGGTGCCTGCCCACCGATTTATTCTCTCTTGTCCCCATTCTCTTTATTGTTTTCCATCTCTCTTAAATCTTCTTCAATCTCTCTGCCCTTTTTACTCGGTTACTTTATTGCTTTGAATCTCTCCTTCCTTGCTTATTTTTACACGGCATTTGTAACCTCCAGTGGTAAAAGAAAACGGTCACAATTTCTTCTCTCTTGTTTCCTATTTTGCGTTGCATACTGCACGCACTTCATGCTTTGTAGCTTTGCATGTACGTCCTTTTGATCGACCTTATATGTGTCAAAAAATATGCTTAATACAAGTGAGTGTACGTACGTTAGGTCCTCTGTAGAACGAGAATGAATTCCTATGTCCCCAACCCCGTGTTCCCATGTGTCAACCCCATCACATTTGTACAAAATCAAATGGTTTTGAGTGGATTGTGGGACCTACCCATTTGATTATTAATAAAATCGGTGGTTGATGTGTGGTGGTGATTGATTTGGCACATGGGAACACCGGGGATGGGTACAGAAGAATTCATCTCGTGTAGAACAGGGTCCAAGCACGTCACATACAGCCTTTGATTGTTATATATAGTAAATAAAAGAGGTTGAGGGCCCGAGAGCACGTCTGTTATTAAGGCATGTAAAACTTGAAGTAAGATGTACTTTATGGGAAATTATATTATGGGGTTTAGTTAGATTCAAGTTCAAACATATATTATGGTTGAAGATAAGTTTGTAAATGCAGTATTGAAGAATTTCATATCAACTGGACCAACACCAAGCTGATTTACGGCCACACAATTCTAACTAGAAAACTAATTGTTCGACATATAATGCACCCAACTTCCAGAGCACGAGAGTATTTAAAAACTGGCAGTGCATATCGTGTACATAAATGTTGGCAGGCTATGTAGCAGGTCATTTGTTTCTCTCTATACAAGCCTGAACTAGCCCAAAGGGAAAAGAAAAAAAAAATAGCCATTATTTCCCTATTTCGGAGAAAACTATGAGAATATGAATGTATACATACATATCCTATTTCTAGTTTGTCTTCACATCTTACATATGATAATTAACAAACTAGAATCATGGGCTAATAAAGAATTGAAATTTATGTAATTGTGCAGATAAAATCTTGTCAACCATTAATGCTTTGGATTTAACTGGCTAAATGTATATAAATATTTACTTCAGTTCTCTCACACTTGAGTTTCTTTTGGAACTACCCCGTGCAGATTTCAAACCAATCATATATCATAAAATACATGCAGTTATCTTTTTACATCTAAAGCATGACAAACGTTTCAGGAATTTCAGTGTACGGTGTATACCACGAGAAATAATTGCAGACAATGTGTTTAGCAAAAACAAACGTAGTTAAAATATTGCTAATGCTGCACAGAAAAACTGAATGTATGCTATCTTTTGTTGTACATAATATACTTAAATTGGAAGGAAAACAATTTAAGTACCTTATTTATTATAGACTTGTTAGATTTTTATTATAATTGATCATTACTGATTGCTACGTGCATGTGTATTTTGCAGACATACTACCATTATTCAAATAATAATAACAAATGTAAAAAAATAAATTTCCACCTCTATTTGCTTGAAATCACGAGCTGCATTCTTATATTATTTATCTTTACAGCACTTTCCTATAGATGAAAAGAATAAAGGAAAACATGACTGGCACTGCATGCTATATGCCTCTGTTCCTACTGCCAGGTTTTCTGTCTCTAAAAGAGGACTTATTGTTGGAATATTTCGAAAATTGGGTCACATAAATAAAATAAAATGTGTGTGTTATTTTGGTGTAAAGCCTAATTAAAGTGATCTAATTTTAGATTAGAATTAAAAGGCTTACATCTTAACTTATCATGGGCCTAATGTGTAGATACCGGGGCGTTTTATAATTTGTTGAAGGGCCGAATTACAAAATGCCAACTCTATAAATAAGGGGTTATGGTCCCCGAATTACACAAGCCTTAGCAACTCTTTAACCTCTTCTACGGAGAGCTGAATCTAATCTAGGGTTTGTGTCAATTTGGAAGACCAAACCAAATTCTATCGTCTTCTTAGCAACCAAGGATGGATTCAGGTATTGTCGTGATTAACTACAGATTCAGATACGCTTCCGCTAATCTGTTTCTGCTTTGTTCTCGATTAAATCAATATGGGTTACATATTTGAATTTAGAGTTTTACGATTGGATATTGTTAAAGTATACTGAAATCCTAACAAGTGGTATCGGAGCCAACCATTATTGATTTTCTTGAGAAAAAAAAATTGATTTTTTTTAAAAGGATTCAAATGCATTTTTTGCTGTATTATTTTCATATTACTACTCGCTACGTGGAGGTAACGCGTGCTGCATTAACTTGTTTGTAATATTCTAACAATGATTCATGGGTTTATGGCATTTGTATATTATTTCGGTAATCCATTCACGTGCAGACAATGATGTGATCTATGCTTACATCATGGCTTTGGTTCATAACTTTTGGGATGGATTAGCTGTATGGAACCTATTGTATTGGTAGCCTATCCATTCAGATTTTGCCATGTATAATTAGACCATTATTATTTTATTAATTTTGGTTTTGGATTACTTTAGATCTGTTATAATATTACATATAGATTCAGATTGTTTGTTGATCTGGCCATGATAGTATGGACGTGATAATTGATTTTGAAAAGGTCATTCGCTGTCATGTGGTAGTATGCGTTAATTGTTGTAATCTTAAACACACTCTAATGTTAAGCTAAGTTTTCCAGTAAATTGTATATGGAGGTTGAAACACGGTTTAATCAAATTGTTTTTTTTTTTTTTTTTCTGGTCTGTGTTACATGTACGACTTGTATGCGCGATGCTGACTTGATGCTACCTAATATAAGCAATATTTGTTGCCATGTTTGAAACCAAGGATGAATTTAAAAAAAAAAAAAAAAAAATGTTAAGACAACTGTGACAAATTGAACTCGTGCTATGATTATATTTTTTGATATTTCAGTTGTCATATGGACCTAAAGCGAAGTGTCTTGTAACACTCAAAATATATTGTACATACATTAAGGATAAATTCAAATATTTTTTGGTGTTTCTTTACAGCTGTAAATATTTTACATTAGTAGTAAATTAACTTTAAAATAATATGTCACCAAAGTGACCTCTATATTTTGATGGTTCATGAAAATGTTTGATATTTGTGTGTAGTTGTTCATGCCAATATTAGCCGGCCCAAAGGAAGACTAATATTTGGCTGAATCGCTTACACATGTGTGATGATAAATACGTGACAATTATAAAGTTTTTTTTTTTTTAAGTGAGTAATTAATCGGCCCAAAGGAAGGTTGTTATTTGACTTGAATTTATTGTCAGTGTTTGATCATTACAACAAGAGTACCACTTATAGTTAGTATTACTGTCCAAAGACTTGATATTAATGTGTACTAGGTATCTTGAGAAGAGATTCACCAATTATTTGAGTTTACTATGGTTGATATTTGGCTATGAGCATATACGGTCAATCTTCATTTTATTTTTTGTTCATGATCAGCTAATTTAACTGAATTATCTGCCAATTTAAAGAATATTCCCATCTTATTTTGGGATAAAAAAAATAAGGATTTGTAAGAGAGTATGTTATTTGTTCTTGACTTTATAGATTTAATTCTTGTAATTATGAGGGTTACAGCCAATCCCCTGTTAGGTTTGAGGTACCTTACGTGAACTTTTTTTTTAATCAGTTTCAACTTTTAAGTGATCTTAAGTGTATCTACTGCAATTTAATTAGCAGTTGAATCGCTGCCTGGTTCTGTTTTTATAGCAAATTTTGCAGTCGATGACTATTCTTTGTAGACACGCAGTTGTTTCGGTTAATGAAATTTACCATCTTGTTATTGAAGCCAGTTTATTTGATTTGAAGATATTAGCTCTTAGGCCTGTATTGGTTTTATTTTAGGTGTTTGCAGTAACCTAATAATATTATGAGGCTTATTTTGCTAAATAAGATAAGATTATACAGGGGCTTTGAGCATATCGAGTTTTTGTTTAATTGGTTTAATTATTGATGACTTGATCGTAAAAGGTTGCTGTTGTATGTCAAAAGGCTACTTCGTAGTTGTGTCTGAAATGTGGCTGATGTAAGCCAAGGATTTCTAACTACCGATAAAAGTGTTGTTGGAAAGAATAGAATGAAGCGATAATATATAAGCTTTTTTGCTATTTAGAAACTACAAATGAGTCCAAGTTGATATCAGGGTTTCAGGTTAGATACTTAATAAATTGATAAATGATATTTAGGAAACATAGGTCATAAAACTACCGATATACAAAAAATACAGAAACTTTTAAGGATCTGCCTAGGTTTATTGGGATATAAAACTGTGATCATCTAGTTACTATTGTATAGATATCGAGTGGTAAATTTGTTGATTTATTTAGTGCCTTAAACATCAAACAATGGAAAAAGATAACTTTTGTTTTTTAACATTTTGGGGAGCTAATGAAACTATTTTAGTAAAATTCAACTGTCTCAATTCCCGAGCAATCGCACCAAAAACTCGAGTTCTGTTTGGATTTCCTTCTTGATCAATGACAACACTGAAAAGAAAAGCATCTTGCCCCTGGGGATAAACCATGGTTATAAGGTATATGGAGAAGCTTTAAGCTATTGCAGTTTGCAGTATTTGGAATTTGACGTATTGAGTCTGACTTTTCAGATAGTTTAGCTAAGATGCACAATTATTATTTTGTATAACTCAACTGTGCAAACGAATAAAAAAAATTGCATCTCATTTTTGTTATTGTTACATTGTGTTTTTTCATACAGATTAGTATCTTGTTGTGCATTATAATTGTTTATATTGTTCGTGCAACTGTTGTGGCGTCACACTTTTCTTTAAAAGAAAAACCAAAACTGTTCATTTTGCTTTCTGTTCATCTCTCTCTGTTCATTTTGTTGTTCTGATTTCACTTTATCATTCTAGAGCTCCACATTACTGCAACTGGAAAAAAAAAGCATGCATACACAAACACTCTCCCTCTACATTATGTTTTCAACACTTTAAATTTATAGCTAACCACCCAGCTCACACCCTCTCCAAAGACTGCAATTGCCTGAGCAGCATCACAGTATCAGCTATAAGTTAAATTTATAGCTGGGTTATGCATAACTCTGTTGTATGCTCAGTCAATATAAACTTTAGCTATGCTCAATTTATATAAAATAAGTGTATGCTCATATCTCAGTTTATATAACATGCTCCAATATAGTCAAATACATAATATTTATCTGTACATGATACATTACAGTTCTGTTTTGACATTGTTTAATGTCTGTTTGTAACTAATGTTTTTTTGTGATTTTAAGGTGATACATTGCAGTTCAGTAATGTTTTCAAACTATATATCAGAAATAGATTAATTTTAACTACTTTTTGCCAGGTAGAATACAAAGGCTTACAGGAACTCAAGTAAAAGTTGAAATATTTTACATTTGAGATTGTGGTTTAAGGTGATGTATCTCACCACTCTCTCTTTGTATTCAATTATGTGACTATATATTTTTAGTTTGGTTTGATCTTCTATGAATATATTGATCGTTGCATTTAATGGAGTATGGCTCCTATTTCTTTGCATTAAATGAGACATGCTTGCTGACTTTGTACTATTACTCCTGTATGAGAGCAAATCTCCTGTACCCATTTTCTCTGTATGAGAGCAAATGTCCTGTACCCATTTTCTATGTACCTCTGTCCATGCCAATATCATTATGCCATGTGTCAAGCAATTAGTTAGAAAGTTAACTGAGATTTTTACTCTGTTAGTTGAATAATTAAAGCTGTTAATAGTTTCCAACGTAACTTTTCTTCCCACGAAAACTTACGTCCCTTCCTCTCCTGCAACAACTATTCACAACAGCAAAACTTGATCTCCCATTCAAAATCTAAACAGTTACTCAAAATCTGCAACCAACAAAGAATCATATCTCCATGGAAGATGAAAGTAAAGCATGTCGCAAGCTAAAATTTGAAAATCACAATGACCAAAGCCAATCATCACAAGAAGGTAATGGTCAAACAAAAAATTCGACTAATTCAATGTCTATTGTGGATTCCATTCATTCGAAATTGCGGAAAGAGCTAATTCCAATGATAGGTATGACGTTTGAAACCGAATCCGAAGAATTTAGATTTTACAATGAATACGCATACTGTTTTCGTCAATGTACTAGAAAAGGTAGAGCCCATATGTTACCGAATCATAACAAGGTAAAAGATAGAGTTTTTGTTTGCTCCGTTGAAGGTTGGCGCAGAAAAGACAAACGTGATGTTTATGTTAAATATCATCGAGCTGAGACAAGATGTGGTTGTCTAGCGAAGATGAAAATCGTTTATTGTCAAGATAGCGAAAAATATAAAACTGTCGAATTTTTTCCGCAACACACACATATGGTGTCAAGCCCTTCTAAGACCCATTTCTTTAGATCACATAGAAAAATGACTGATGCACAAAGAGCTCAAGCTGATATGGCGGATAACTCAGGTATTGCGCCAAAAGAAGCTTTAGAGTTTTTTAATAAACAAGCTGGTGGCAGAGAAAATCTTGGTTATATTCTGGAGGATTATAGAAATTATTTACATTCAAAACGAACAAGGAAAATGAAAATAGGAGATACCGGAGGAGTTTTGGAGTATTTACAACAAATGCAGTTGAAAGATCCTAATTTTTTTTATGCTATACAAGTGGATGAAAATGATTTGATTACTAATATATTTTGGGCTGATGCAAAAATGATGGTAGACTATGATTATTTTGGCGATGTTGTATACTTTGACACTACGTATAGAAAAAAATAAAGAAGGAAGACCTTTTGCAATGTTTGTTGGTTTGAATAATCATAAGTAAACAACAGTGTTTGGAGCTGCATTATTATATGATGAGACCGATGAAACTTTTATGTGGTTGTTTGATACATTTGAGAAAGCGATGTCAGGAAAAAAACCTAAGAGTATACTTACAGACCAGGATGCTGCCATGGCTAAGGCAATTGCTTCTCAATGGCCCGGGACATGTCATCGATTATGCATTTGGCATATATATCAAAATGCGGCTAAACATCTTAGTCATTTGTTTGATAAATTCTCTAGTTTTGCTAAAGACTTTAGTTGTTGTATATATGATTATGAGGATGAAGTTGACTTTTTAAATGCTTGGAAAATGATGCTTGAAAAATATGATCTTCAAAAGAACGATTGGTTAAGTCGGTTATTTGATATAAAAGAGAAATGGGCACTAGTTTACGGACGTGAAACATTTTGTGCCGATATTACGACCACACAGCGTAGTGAAAGTATGAACAATGCTGTGAAAAAGTACGTCAATTATAAGTATGACTTATTGAGAATTTTTGAGCATTTTCAAAGGTTAGTAGACAATCATCGTTACGAGGAATCAAGGGCTGATTTTAAAGTAAATCATAGTATCCCTTCATTATCCTTTCCGGTTAAAATATTACAACATGTAGCAACAATATATACACCACCGGTCTTAAAGATGTTGCAAATTGAGTTGTGTAAAGCTCACGATTGTACGATGACTTTATTGGAAGAGACTGAGACAATGGCTAAATATGAAATTGCTCCTCATGGAAAAGAGTTCAAGCATATAGTGACATATAACTCAACTAATTCTGCTATTTTGTGTCGTTGCAAAAAATTTGAGTTTGCGGGAATCTTATGTGCACATGCATTAAAGGTATTATCTATAAAGAAAGTGATGAGTATTCCTACTCAATACATCCTAAGGAGATGGACAAAAAATGTGAAGGCCAAGTGTGCAAAAAATGATTGTCCAAAAACAAGTAGTAATGATCCGAAAGTAGAAACCGCAAGGCGCTATAAAGAGTTGTGTCGACTGTATACACAACTTGCAACAAGAGCAGCAGAATCGGAAGATGCATATGAAATTGCTCTCTGTGGACTTGACAAAATTCTAGAAGCAGTAGATGGGTCATTTAAAAAAAATAGATAATGAAAAAAAATTAAATTTGAACCTCCACAAGCTTCACTAGCTGGTAATGGTATATCAGAGCCTATGTCTACTGATGAGCTTAAGCATAAAGTGAAAGGAGTAAATATAAAACCAAAGGAGAATATTTTTGGAAGTTCAAGCTGTCCAAAAAATGCTTTAGAAAAGGCTATAAGGAAAAAAAGGCCAAAAAAAGATGAGCAGGTTCAACTAAGATTTGATAATGGTGCTCCTTCTCACATAGGACAATTTTTCCAGCAACAGGAGGTAACCTCACAACCTAATGTTTTTTGTAATTTTAGTTTGTTAGATTTTAAAAATAATTATTTGTTATTCAAATATCAGGTGCTTAATTCACATTATTTAGTAAAGGAAATGGAGCATAAGGAGATAATGCCTCATTCACCAAAGTATTATATGCAGGTAACAGAAAATTATGTTGTTTTATATTTTTATAGGTTTGATACAAGTGAAATATGGTAAAAGTAAC
Organism: Allium sativum; assembly: GCA_030737875.1. Classification (NCBI taxonomy): domain Eukaryota; kingdom Viridiplantae; phylum Streptophyta; class Magnoliopsida; order Asparagales; family Amaryllidaceae; genus Allium; species Allium sativum. The sequence continues at coordinate 735,724,435 of CM060924.1, read as the reverse complement.
TGTTATTTTTTGCAGGGCCAATACGGAAGTGGTGAGCTCATTAGTATTGATGACTCTCATATGACCTCATTCACAAAATTACTTCAAAACTTCTCTTGTCCAACTAAGCCTACAACAGCATATACTGAATTGGTATGCGGAAATTGGTTTCTTTTTTTTTCCTTTTTTTTAACAACAAATTACTTTAGCACCATAACGCATAGTAATTTTTATGATTTAAAAATTTACAGGTTTCAAACAACAAAGATAATACAATGCTTGACAGCGAATCATATAGGAATGGAACTAATGAAATATCCAACGAGTTGCATGATATGTTATGGGAATTAAATCCAATAGTTCGGAATTTTATTAAAAAATAGGAGGATGTTGAAAGAGATGGACATTGTGGGTTTAGAGCTATAGCCGAACAACTAGGCATGAGTCGTCAAAACGGATGGATACTTGTGAGGAGAGCATTACTTGAAGAGTTGAGAAAGTATGTCTATGAGTACACGTCGTTCTTAGGAGGTGAAGCAAAGTATAAACAACGTGAACTTGCATTACAATGTGAATCATCATTTGCGCCAACGGAAGCTTGGATGAAACTTCCGTACATGGGAATCATGGTCGCTAGTGCTTTTCAATGTGTGTTCATTGTTATAGCGTCGAATGAAAGTGCTTTTATGTATTATTCTGATAAGGTTGATACCGCTATGCATTTGCTTTTGAGTTGTAGAAAGAAATGGCAGTACAATGCATTTTAGCTTCACTTGCTTGGATTTGTTAATTTATAGATGTATGTTTGGATTTGTTAGTTTATAGAAGGATGTTTGGATTTGTTAGAAAACATAGTCCTTTGTTTTCACTGCTTCTAACAAGGACTCTGAAATTCATTCCTGTGATGTTTCAAGGAATGAAAATCGTTATAAGAAGAATGCAACACTTTCTTTATATTGAATGTATTATGTCATGCATGCAAGATTTAATACCAAGTGTGCCAAGAAGTATCCTGTGTATAAGAAGAATACAAAAATTTCTTGCATCAGCCATGCAAGCAAGAAATGTATAGTGTCAATGGTCTGTTAGATTTCAGTAAAATAAATAATACTGAATTAAGGGCGAAAATGAAAACAGTTGAGAAGGAGCAATAAATAGTAGGTAATAATGATTTGATGAGTCAGCTAACGGAGTTAAGTTGGTGTGTGAGTTTGTTTATTAGCTCTGCCACATGGCTTCGTCACAGTGGTTTGGACAGAGGTACAGAGAAATGCGGGTACAGACAATTTGGTCTCCTCCTGTATATATTTCACGCAAGCAGGGGGAGAGAGATGCATTCTCTTCTCTAGACAAAAACACTTCCATTTATATATTCACCACACAACACCTTTCCTCTTCACAAATTTTGTTCGTTTACTTTTCTCACGCAAAACACAACTTTCCATTCCTTCCATGCTTCACCCATGAACACTTTATCATTTTTTCCATGCTTCAAATACACCAACACAGTTAAATCCACTTCGGTTACTTCTCTGTAACACAAACACATTACATTTTTCTTCAAAAAAATAGAGCACTTTGGTTCTGGAAATAAAAACATAAAGTAGTAAATTGTTTTGTCATATTCTTTTGTGCAAGTGTTCATCCATGAAATTAATAGTTATTTTTGGTACATCTGATGATACAATGTATATTGCAAACATAATAATAATATTAAAGGTGAAATTTTCAAGCTCAAAGCGACAGTCGAACATATAAAGTACCGATCAAGAAAATGACGACAACAAAAGATGAAATACATCACATGAAGCAATTTCTAGAATTTATCATGATATTTGTATAGTTTTTTTATTAGTCTCATTGATCTAAAGAATTATAATAAAAAATTAATCTGAAAGTTATAAGGTAAGATTTTTGATAATAAAATAACTATGTTAATACCGAGTCCATAAATCATGTTATGGCATAAAAATTCACTTGTGTTTGATTATCAATTTCATATCGATTTAGACATTTTATGATGTTTTTTTCAGAAATTATAGGTTTCTGTTTCCTCATATACATGATTAACGATGATAAACTGGGCGAAGTCTTACTAAGAAATCATCAGATCACTTCTGTTAAATATTGCATGATCAGTATCATAGCCTTTACAGTTAGAGATGCAAACTATTTTGTTGTATGCATTTGTGCGGGTGTTCATTCATGAAAGTAGTAGTTGCCTTTGGTACATCCAATGATACATTATATTGCAGGCACATAATAACAAAAGATAAATATTTTATATTTGTACTTCTTAATATATAAACAAAATTGCAGTAATAAAAATTGAAGGTAAACAATTCTAAATTTCTTAATTAACGTAAAAGATATTTTTGTGATATCTATTTAGTAAAGTGGAACCCAAGATCTAGAACTGAAAGCCTTGGTCCATCTCAAATTTCATGGTGCAGTTCTAAATTTCTTAACGTAAAAAAGACCAAATTTCCACGAAAAACTAGTGAGTAGTCTGTGCTACGCGCACGAATAATGTGTAGTAAAGATCATGAAAGTTGTAATATATATTGTTTTTGTTAATTAGTTATGCAACCATATAGTTCGGCTTTGGCATTTATGTTCTTTTTAGTTTATATCAAACTGTCCAGTAATGTAATCTTAGTGTTACACTGTAAGAGCAGTCCCAACCGGGGGGGGGGGGGGAGGTTGCTCGCTGTCAACTCAGGGGGGTTGACACGAGCAGCCCCCCCAACCGGTTATGGGTCAAAACCCATAACCGGTCAAGGTGAAACCGGTGTATTATTCACCGGTTTCACCTTGACCGGTTAAGGGTTTTACCCTAACCGGTTGAATCGGGTCAACAGACCCGAGCTCCCCCATTTTTACTCTCCCCCCGCCGCCATCCCACTCCATTTCTTCCTTCTTCCCGCCGCACCCATTTTCCAACAAAAAAAATGAGAAGGTTAGGTAAAGCTATTTTTGGTTCTGGGAGCAGTAGTGCCGCCAATATCAATGCAGAAGAGGAGAATGAAGCGGTTGAAGACACCGGTCCAAGCGAAGCTCATCGTTCAAAACACGTTAAGCGAAGCTGGGTTGCTAGACCCAGTGTTTATGCTACGCTGGATCCGCATATCGATGTTAATTTGAATAGAGATAAAGTGTTGGCTAATTTTCGGGAACTTCCCGAAGGTGAAAGACACCTTACCGATTCCTTGAAGTCGTCGTTAGAGGTATAACTTCTTAAACTGATTGCTGTACTAATTCGTAGTTGAAAAATAAGTTTGTTGTTAAAAAAGTAGTAATTGTTTTGTATGTTAATAGGCTCGTAATGATCGTACACGAGGATCGTGGGTCAGTATTGTTCGTTTGTTTAAGACCATTCGTGCGTACGACACAGATGGCATTATTGCGGAATATCTTAGAAATATGGGACTTGGAGATTTCTTGAGTAAGTAATTTTGATGATCTCACTTACATAAAACATATGTTATATAACATAATATATTAACTCGATTTAATTATTTTTAATTTAGGTATTCAAAACCTGTACAATAATGATGTTCAGTTATGTGGTGCATTAGCCGTGTGTTGGTGGAAAACAACACATACATTTCACTTTAGTTTTGGAGAGATGGGTTTTACGCCACTATATTTTACCATGTTTACTGGCATACCAATTGGTCAGGGTGCAACTTTACCTTACGATGAGCGATATCAGCGGTATGACCTATTGGCTAGTATATTCCCACATTTGGACTTACAAGGGGGAGGCTTATCAAACAATCATCAAATTAGAACCTCTTTCATTAGGCAAGCCATCATGAAATTAGTGGAAGCTCAGCCTGCAGTTCACCACTTAGAGACTCTCAGATTATTCTTATTATATATGATGAGTAATTTATTCTTTAAGAATTCATCAAACACATTGCCATGTGGCTATGTAGCTGTTGTTGCGAACGTGTCGTTCGACAGTACTCCTACTACATATGACTGGGGTACGCCGATTCTAGCTCATTTGTACAAGGGTTTGGACCAGCAGTGCACTATTAGGGCTCGTGGGTCGTCGATTACAGGTTTTTGGGAGGTTCTGCAGTATTGGTATTTTGAATACTTTCATAACATGACCTTTCCGACATTGGATCCTACACTATCACATTTCTATCCTCGAGTGAAAGCTTGGGCCCCCGAAAACCAGCGGTTTGTACCAGGAGGTGATTGCCGTCATGTATTTGCAGTGGCTCGTAATCAGATAGAGATGAGGACCACACAAGAGTCAGTTTTGTGGCGTCCGTTTGCCGATTCCCCTTTCTTGTCAGGCCCAGCCCAGCAGCACGCTCAGTTTCTGTCACGTAGACGATTTCCATTGGTATCGTCACCACCCGCTTTAGGATGTTATTGGAACTTAGGGGAGCGTTGTTGGCGACAGTTATTCGATGTTGATGTTCTTCCCGATGATCCCCACCCTGATACTGGTCATCTACGGGTTTATTCCAGTGCTGATTTGCAGCAGTATGCCGGTGAGTGGTGGCCAGCTGAAAGATTTATCATTACCGGTAGAGATTACATTTCTTTTTGGGGGTTGTTTTATACGCCGTCTAATACGGCAACGTTTGTTCATGCCGCCGCAGTTGATTTAGTTTGTCCATTTGCCTACACTCCGTTTGGTGATCCAGTTGTATTACGTGACATGTCTCAGGGTACGCTTACTTTGCAGAAGCCTCCTCGTTATCAGCCTACTCAGGCTCCTCAGCAGCCTCCTCGTTATCAGCCTCCTCGTCCTTAGCCTCCTCAGCCGACTAGTTACGGTTGGACTGTGGGCATTCCTAGCACATCCGGTCCGGATACGTACGTAGATATTTCACAGCCTATTGTTACAGAGTTTCCAGATCCCGTTGTTCTTCCTTACGAGGAACTATAGCGTATGCATATTGGACTTCGCGATACTATGTATAGAGAGAGCATAAGCGCGTAGTTGATCAGTTGACGGCTCATATTAACGAGCTAACTGCTGAGGATGACGAGCGATCTCATTCGACACAACGAGTAGATGTCGATGATGATGGTCATATCGATAGTGGACCAGGAGTTGATCTTGCGGATGATTCGTGGTTCTTTAGTGATATGCGTTAGATTCATTTTATGTGGTATTTAGTGTAGCTGGATATATATGAACGTTATCCTATTAGTGTGTTGTACTAGTAATTTTATGTAGTATGTACGATCTTATTGTTATCTTATTTGTTATGTAAGCTGTTTTCTTGTAATCTGATATGTAAGCTGTATGCTTGTAATATGCTTGTAAGATATGCTTGTAGTATGTACTAGTAATGTGATATGCTTGTAGTATGTACTAGTAATCTGATATGTAAGCTGTATGCTTGTAAGATCTTATTGTAGTTGTTATCTTTCTGTATCTGTCTTTTGTACCTTGTAACTTATCTGATTATTTTTTAATACTCGTACAGTTGATTTTGGACTAGTACATATTATTTGTAATAGATGTGTGGAACAACTAATGATGCGCATAAAGATATAACAGTGAGCCAGTGTCCGTTCACATCATGACAGTAAGAAAAGCAGATTCCCTACAGTATTAAGTCGGGCGAAACAGTGAGCAGTAACATCATTATTTATTTTACTATTTTCTACTCCCGCGGCTATATATGTTACTCAATTTATGCACATAATATGTCACTCAAACAACTTCGTTCTCATTCTAGTACTTCCTCCTCCTTTTATCACTCGCTCAAAATGCCTTCTTGGCCATCAGATACTGACTCTGAAGAACAGGCATGGGAACAGATGAGAATTCAGCAGCTCGAAGATGAATTCGATTTTCTAATCCAAATTAGGCCCCAAGAAGTTCAAGTACCACATGTTCAACCATCGCATGAACAGGAGCACGTAAATCTTCCACAAGAAGTTCAAGTACCACATGTTCAACTGTCGAACCAACAGGCTCTCGTTTAACTACAACAAGAAGTAGAGTTCTATCGAGTACCACCGCATGAACATGAAGGTGAATCTTATCCTGTACTTTGCTACTGCGGTTATGTGGTCCAAGTTATGGTTCGAGCAGAAGGCGACAATATTGGTCGGCGCATGTAGAAGTGTCCATCCTATCCACATGGATGCAACTACACGGAATGGATTGACGAGCCGTTGTGCCCAAGGGGAATAGTATATGCAAACGAACTCGAACGAGAGATTAGGCGTCTCGAAAATCAAGTTCAAGAGTTGCGAATGAACGCAATGCGACTCCCTTGAGGTTGAACATGTTTCTTTGATGTTTGCGTTGATGTTTTAGTAGGCATGTACTATTATTCGTTGTTGTATCTGTAACGGTCGGTTGTATCTGTATGTTTATTGTTATGCGAAAACCTACTAGTTAAATCTTTTTAATCATAAGAATGGGAACAAAGTTGTTTTAGTTGTTTGATTGAGGTAAGTGGTGTGTAACTTAAAATATGTACATATAGCTACAAGACTGGTAATGTGTGAGTGGCCAGTAGCTACACTATGATTTACGTTTCGTGACTTTCAAAGCATGTGTCGGTAGTAAAACAAATATTAATGTAACCAGTCACTAATACGACTGTAGGAATCATGTATGGAATCTGCTTTTGACTGATTACGTATATCGAGGACAAAGGAGTAAGGGATGCACTATAATCCAAACACTCTCGAAAAGAGTGACATGACTCCACTCAGTACACTATGATTTACATTTCGTGACTTTCAAAGCATGTGTCGGCAGTAAAAAAATATTAATGTAACCGATCACTGATACGACTGTAGGAATACTGTAGGGAATCTGCTTTTGACTGATAACGTATATCGAGGACGACCCAAACAGGATAAAGGAGTAAGGGCTGCACTATAGCACTGTAGGGAATTCGAATACTCTCGAAAATAGTGATATGACTCCACTCACTACAGGGTCGTAATCCACCATAGCACCAATAGATAATTAACTTCGAAGATGTATATATATGCCCAAGTTTTAGGCTCTTTAAGCTCATAACTCAATTACTACACATTCACAATTTGAGCTATGGGCAACTGGGAAAATGACGAGATGCTTCCGTTAATCAACGACCTGGCAAAGAAATTGTACTTGAAGGGAAAGTTTCCGAGCCCCTACGTACGATTGGATCCAACCCTATTTGCCATTGTGGACAGGAAATGGTCGTGGTTGTTGCGAATACTGAAAACAATGCCGGTCGTCGATTTTTCGCTTGCGAAGCATACAAGCACCACAAGGCTTTTCCTAATGAAATTGATTGTTGTAACTTTAAGCAGTGGATTGACGCTCCCATGTGTGAACGTGGACGTCAGTATGCACTGGAAGCGCAAGCCGAAATCAGATGCTTGAGCAAAATTATTGCCGATAAACCTAGAGCTGGACCCTTCCCAAGGCCGTGGTAGATGTATGTGTGTACTATATTTTAATGCTTATTGTACGTCAGTTGTTGTAGTTTGTACGAATGTGGTTCGGTCGCAAGCATCTAAGTTGCACTCGTTGTTTTTATTTGTATGATTGTTGTTGTAGTTCGTATAATTGTCGTTGTTGTAAGCTTCTAAGCTCCAATGTTGTTGTAATTTGAATTTGATGTCTGGGTGTTCAGTTATTGTAGACTTCTCCAGCACTCGTAGACTACATTGACTAGTCAATTCCGAGATAAATAACAACACTATACGTAATTAATATTAAATGGCAACATTTCTTGAATGCCAACATTTCTTGTGATGTGAACGGTCACTGTAGGGAATATAACATAATATCAGGAGATTAATAGTAACAACACTATACGTACTGCAATGATGTGAACGGTCACTGTAGGTAGTACATTATTCTTATCAGTATTCTACTATGCTGAATGGTAGCTCTTGGTAGTACATTATCCTTATAATTACTGCATATTTGATAATCAATCCCATAACTTTTATATCTTCCAGCAACACCATTGCAGACTCAAGTGAGAAAATTAATTTCCTTGCTTGCTTATTCTACTTTTATTAACTCTCCTTATTCTACTTATGCATAGGTTTCATGGACGATTCTGAAATAATTGATGAACAAATGGGAAGGATGTTTGATGAGTACGAACGGAGCCTACACAACGATAACGCAGTTGAATTAGTTCATGATACACAAACTGGAGCAGTGTCTGCACCAATTCAACATCGAGCGCTTACAGCTCCGCGTCCTTCTCCAGTAAATCAACGACCTAGTAATAGTGTGCGAACAACGAATTCTCCAACTCGAGAATTTTCTTCCAAGGATTTGCTGGCCCTTGTAAAAGCCAAAATTGAGGTGGAAAAAAGAGATGAGTTACTAATGCAAAGTGGAGGGGGTTTAACATATGAAGAAAGATGGGCAATGATCACGAGGCTATACAACAACCATCGTTCCCGGCCGAGTAGACGAACATTAGTTGAAATCCAAATGGCTAATCGTCAATTTGGAGACGCTTGTGATCGGTACACAAAGATTATCGAAGCTGTTGAAGACGAAAACTTGTTTAAAACAAATCAAGCAACATATGATTCTCGTTACCTTTTCGAGTATGGTGAGGAATTTGTTGGCTACGAAGCGTATAAACTCCGCTACAGTTGGTTGACCTGCTATGGAACTGAGTAGGCTTATAGTATTATGATTTTATTATTGTTTTAATGTCTATTTAATTTGATGTTTGTACGTTGAATGTGGAGTTATCTGTAATCCTTGTTATGTCGGCGTGCTATTTAAGAATTTTATCTTTCTAAACGAGAAGAGAGCTATCTTGTTCAACATCAATTTCAAATGTTTATACATTAAAAACAACACATATAGGATAGGAACTAGAACAACATCATTGACATAACGAAGACAATCTTGTGGACCCGAGAACTAAACTCATTATCCTTTCATTTTGTCTTTTTGTATACCTGTGAACTACACTCATTATCTTGTGGACAATCTTGTGGACCCCTTTCATTTTATGTCTTTTTGTACACCCGTGAACTACACTCATTATCCTTTTTATGTCTTTTTGTATACCCGTGAACCAACATTGGATGCTTGCATTAATAACTCACATACAAAGGTGGTGTGGCCTACAAAATTAATATAACTAATAGTTTCATTCACAAGCATACACATATACTCATAAAAGATATATAAGTACACTATGTCGTCTGAACCAAACACATTCAATTTCTTTCCACAGACAAAAAAATATACACCATGAATGCTTTGAAGCGATTATGGTGCTTCTCAAGTTCATCATCGTCTTCGTCTTCTTCCGACGAAGGTCAAAACCATCACAACAAGCAACGTATGTATCAACGAGAAACTGTAAATGCGATGCAACGTGATTTCGCAGAGAGCTCACAATCAAACCAAGGAGGTAGTACGATGGGAAGAAGAGATATACGCTACGGACGTGACTATGCGGGGGGGCACAATCAGTTGATGAAGGATTACTTTGTGCCAAACCCAGTATACAGCGATGTATACTTCTGTCGTAGATTTCGTATGTCAAGGACAGTGTTCGATCGAGTTCTAAACAAGGTTTCCGAATCAAATATATTTTTTACCCACATGAAAAATGGAATCAACGAACTTGGAGTTTCACCACTACAAAAGGTAACTGCGGCACTTCGTATGATTTCGTACGGAAGTTCAGCTGATTCATTAGATGACAAATTACGGATTGGTGGATCAACGGCAGTTTTGTGTTTGAAAGAATTCTGCAAAACAGTTGTGCGTGTCTTCGGTGAAGAGTACCTCCGATCACCCACCGAACACGACATTAAACGATTGTTAGCAATGGGAGATCAACGTGGTTTCCCGGGTATGTTGGGAAGCTTAGATTGTATGCATTGGACATGGACAAACTGTCCAGTAGCACTACAAGGCCAATACAAAGGACACACTAAAAAAGCTACGTTGGTGTTAGAAGCCGTAACTTCATTCGATTTGTACATATGGCATGCCTTTTTTGGCGTTCCTGGATCACTCAACGATATTAATGTCTTACGACAATCATACTTCTTTAATGATTTGTACAACGATCTGTTGCCGCCGTGCAACTATAAAATTGGCGATAACGACCATTCTGTTGGTTATTATTTAGTAGACGGAATTTACCCTAAATGGAAAACACTTGTGCAGGCATTCAAAAAGCCGAACAATGCCAAAGAGGCCAAGTTTACAAAACAGCAAGAAAGTTTGCGAAAAGACATAGAAAGAGCATTTGGAGTTCTACGGGGACGGTTTCAAATTTTACGACAAGAAGTGCGTTATCATGAACATGCAGTTATATCAGATAATTATGTATTGTTGTATTATACTACATAATATGATAGTTGAAGAAGAAAGGGGAGGATTTGAACTGCAACTTCAGAACTATCCGGATATAGCAGTGGCGTTTACAAGAAAGCCGCACAAGAACCTGAATACTTTTGCAGAATACTTGCAACGTATCCAGGACGTTAGAGATCTCCAAGCACATCTAGAATTAAGGGACGAATTGGTGGAACATTACTAGGAGCATGAGGGAAACCAGTAGGAAGTAGATTATTTATGCATTTATGTATCATTTCGTAATATTTATGCTTTTATGCTTTTATGTATCGTTGAATGCTAGTTTTATGAAATATTCCGTTATTGTTCTCTTGTAACAACATAAAAGCCAAATTTAATTAAGGAACTGGTACAACACTAAGGACACTTACACTACATCCATGGCTACTACATCACCGGTACTTAATAATTAGAAAATGCATAAGCAACATAAAAACAAACAAGTACAATTAAACGATGAAAACTTCAATCCGTCCTATCCCATGCGTCTTTTGCGGCAAGCTTCTAGTTTATGCTCCATTATTAAGCGTTGCATTGGGTTTAATGTATCATGGTTGATAGTCATAAGTGCCCTGTCATCTAAACGTTCGAGTCGAGCCAATTCACGCTCCCTAATATCCAAATCACGCTCTCTTGATGTTTGTAATTCTTCATGTCTTCATTGTTTTTCCTTAGCTCTCTCAGTTCTCTTAGTTTCCTTGGCTTCCACCAAAAGGCGATTACATTCATCAGAAGCTACCATTTGACTATTTAGTTGTTCGTAATACGAACTATAATCTGTGACTGCTTTCTTTTTTCCTTTGAATTTACCAGGAGGCCTACCACCAGCACTAGTAGAAAAAGGGGTGTTTTCTTAAGGATCTGGACTTCTCGAGCTAGATTCCTCCATCGGCTTCCTCGGCATAAATCGCGATGCTAAGTGTTCTTGGCATATGTTGCTCCATTTTTCTTCCCTAGACAGAATGGCGTAACAGTTGTGCAAGTTGAATGGAACGTTTTTGTGCTCTGCCATGTACAGTTCGTTCGCTTTGCTTAGCTGTGTGTATTTAACTAGTGTAAGTTGCTAAAATTATGCGGTAAAAAAATTGTATAAGTAACTATGTAAGTGATAATTACCAAGTCAAAATCGTTGGCACCGCTTTGCTGTCTACTTTCTAGTCCTGCCATAATCTCCTTCCAACTTTGACAGTTAGCGTTGATTCTCTTCCACGACTGTTTCAAAGAGTCTACGGTTCTCGTTGGGTTTTGTGGACTGCGGCCGTTGAATAATCTCAAAACAGAACTCCAAAACGAGTTTTCCGTCTGACTAGTACCTTTAACATTATCTCTAGAGCATTCGACCCAACAAAAAGCTAGTTCTGCTTGTTCTTCTGCAGACCATTTCCTATTTTGTTTGGTCTTCTCACTAGCGTGTTCGCATACATATCAGGAATTTCAGTAATGTCAACTTCTGTTTCCTCAATCATGTCGCTATTGTCTCCAAAGACACTGTTTAAATTTCTTGATATATTTGGAGAAGTTTCATGCGAGACTAACCTTTGCTGGCTACTAGGAGAAGCGTAGTGATGATCAGTGTAATTTTGCTGCAAAGACGGGTTATGTCCAGAACCAGAACTTTGAGTATTCTGATAATAATTGGAGTTTTGCTGCGATAGATAGAAATTTGGGCTTTGTTGAGCATAACAGTTTGGACCATTTGGGAAGTTACCATAATGAGGATTTTGATTTTGTGGGTACGTGGATTGCATAGGAGACTGATTGCGGTCGGACTGGTAACTGTGTTGATTTCGAGCAGATTTTGAACCATCTTTCTTGCCTTTAACATTTTGTGACATTGCAAATATATTGAAAATGTAATGAAGAAGGAAGAGATGAGTGTGTCATGCTGTTAAAATCAATGTGCATATATATAACCATCAACACAACGGTCAAAAACAAGCAACGGTCGGAAACAAAACGGTAAAAAAGGAGGAACAACGGCTAATATAGCCATATACGGTTTGGGTAGAGCCGGCCAAGGGGGGAGAATTTTAAAAATTCTCCCTTCCCTGGCCGGTTTTACCCAAACCGGTCAGGGTGGGGAGACGGGTCCCCACCAAACCGGTGTGTGTAAAACAAGTTATGCCATTTACCCAACCCATTTTACCCTAATTACAACCCTGTTGGGTCAACCCATTTATAATTTAATTAAATGGGTCATAAAAGGATTACAAATGGGTAACCCATTTAACTTTGCCTACATACGAAGTCGTTATTTTTTTTATAAAAAATGCAAAAATTACGAAAATACCCTCCATTTTGAAAAAAGTGAAAAAAAGGGAAAAAGTTTGAAAAAATCCAAAAAAAATACGAAATGAAAAATAAAAAAAGAATTATTTTAAAATTACGATTTTTAAAGCTAAAAATTACGAAAATACCCTTCATTTTGGAAAAAGTGAAAAAAACCGAAAAAATTTCAAAAAATACAAAAAATTACGAAATGAAAAATAAAAAAAGATTTATTATAAAATTACGATTTTTCAAGCCAAAAATGCCAAAATTACGAAAATACCCTTCATTTTGGAAAAAGTGAGAAAACACGAAAAAAATTCAAAAAATTACGAAATGAAAAGCAAAAAAAGAATTATTCGAAAATTACGATTTCTAAAGCTAAAAATGCCAAAATTATGAAAATACCCTTTACATTGAAAAAGCGAAAAAAGCCGAAAATATTTTAAAAAATCCAGAAAATTACGAAATGAAAAATAAAAAAAGAATTATTTTAAAATTACGATTTTTATAGCTAAAAATGCCCAAATTACGAAAATACCCTTCATTTTGAAAAAAACCGAAAAAATTTCAAAAAATCCAGAAAATTACGAAATGAAAAGCAAAAAAAGAATTATTTGAAAATTACGATTTCTAAAGCTGAAAATGCCAAAATTATGAAAATACCCTTCATTTTGAAAAAAGTGAAAAAGTAGAAAAAATTTCAAAAAACACAGAAAATTACGAAATGAAAAATAAAAAAATAGTTATTTTAAAATTACGATTTTTAAAGCTAAAAATGCCCAAATTACGAAAATACCCTTCATTTGGAAAAAGTGAAAAAATCCAAAAAATTACGAAATGAAAATCAAAAAAAGAATTTTTCGAGAATTACGATTTCTAAAGCTAAAAATGCCAAAATTACTTTTTTCACTTTTTCAAAAATAAAGGGTATTTTCATAATTCTACCATTTTTAGCTTTAAAAATCGTTATTTTAAAATAATTCTTTTTTTGCTTTTCATTTCATAATTTTCTGGATTTTTTGAATTTTTTTTCATTTTTTCACATTTTTCAAAATGAAGGGTATTTTCGTAATTTAGGAATTTTTAGTTTTAAAAATCGTAATTTTAAAATAATTCTTTTTTTATTTTTCATTTCTTAATTTTCTGGATTTTTTGAAATTTTTTCGATTTTTTTCACTTTTCCAAAATGAAGGGTATTTTCGTAATTTCGACATTTTTAGCTTTAGAAATCGTAATTTTTTGGATTTTTTGATATTTTTTCAAAATAATGGGTATTTTCGTAATTTTGGCATTTTTAGCTTTAGAAATCATAATTTTCAAATAATTCTTTTTTTGCTTTTCATTTCGTAATTTTCTGGATTTTTTGAAATTTTTTCGGTTTTTTTCACTTTTTCCAAAATGAAGGGTATTTTTGGCATTTTTAGCTTTAGAAATCGTAATTTTCAAATAATTCTTTTTTTGCTTTTCATTTCGTAATTTTCTGGATTTCTTGAAATTTTTTCGGTTTTTTTCACTTTTTTCAAAATGAAGGGTATTTTCGTAATTTTGGGCATTTTTAGCTTTAAAAATCGTAATTTTAAAATAATGCTTTTTTTATTTTTCATTTCTTAATTTTTTGGATTCTTTGAAATTTTTTCGGTTTTTTTTACTTTTTTCAAAATGAAGGGTATTTTCGTAATTTGGGCATTTTTAGTTTTAAAAATCGCAATTTTACAATAATTCTTTTTTTATTTTTCATTTTGTAATTTTTTCAGTTTTTTCTCTTTTTTCAAAATGGAGGGTATTTTCGTGATTTTTACATTTTTATCTTTAGAAATCGTTATTTTCAAATACTTCATTTTTTTTCGTTTAGATGGGGTAAATGGGTAACCCGCATAATATGTGGGTTGGGTCAGGTAAAGCGTTACGTTAAATAGGTCAGAATAAAAGGGTTGCAAATGGGTAGGGTAAAATTTTGTTTGACCCTTATGCAACCCTAAGTGACCCATTTGACACCCCTACCTATGACCCAACCGTTGGGCACGGTTGCTGGGCAACCGACCCACGGTTGGGAATGCTCTAAAAAGCTTCAACGAATGGCATCAGTTGTTATTTGTATATTTTATATATTTCTATCGCTTTATGTGCACGTTGTCCATGCACTTTTAGAAATGATAGTGGAGCAGCCTGCTTCTGTAAATAAACAATGTCATATGAATACATGGTTTGTCTTGTCTGTTAAAGTCATTTCTATCTCACATAAATTTTATGCTTGTGTAATATGTAACATTATTTGTCAATAATATTCTGCATGGAAAGATGATTAAACTATAGAGTACTAACACATACAAAAACCCTTATTTCTAGTGAAATTTAAGAGGTTGAGGTCAAACCAACATGGTAATTGCACTACAAGAAAGAGCTCAAATAGCGACGGCTAAAAACCGTCACTAGCCGTCGCTAGCCGTCGCCAAACGCCGTCACAAAAAATGTGGACGCTAAGCAAATAGCGTCGGTCATGGTGACGGCTGTTGTAACTACCCGTATTTTGAATAACATGTTATAACATAAATCAAGGCAGAATTAAATATTAAAATCTGAATCAAGGGAAACGGGCTGTGCCATTGCGTTCGTCTCGGAAAAATACGCGAAATAGAGTCCGAGTTTTCGAAAAGCGGAGTCCGTATGACCCAGTTATGGCCCATAGAAGTTTTCAGAAAAATCCAAGTTTAAAAACAGTTCGAAAATCAAATCTGGAGCCAACAAGACAGGGCGGGAAAATTTCCCGCCCAGCCCCAAGTCGACTGGGGAGTCGACTTGGGAGTCGACTTGCCCCATATGGCGTCGACTGCCCAGTCGACACCCCTGTCGACTTGGGTGGTCGGGCCAGTTTGGCCTGGTGCACCTGTTGTCCCCTTTGAGTCTTGTTTTGTTGGCATGTGACGTGATTTGATGGCTCAGATCTAAAGTAGGGTTAATCCTATGGCCTAAACTAACCTAAGCCTCTATAAAAACACCCTTAGACCTACCCTAATCCCTCATAAATCAATCCTACAACGAAGTTATGCCAAAATGCTCCCTAATCATGGCCTCCATCTTCATATCATGGCCTCCATCTTCTTCATGAGAGCTTGAGTGTTCTAAGCTAGTTCTAAAGTAAAAGAGCCATCTTTCTTCATCAAAGCAAGGATCTTCTTCTTATTTCTCAAGGGTTTTGAGTGGAGCTTATCATTTGGAGATTTCTAATGTTGCTACCAAGTCTCTATCTTGTTCTAATTGTGTTTTAGTCTCATCACCACGCTTTGTAAGCCCCATTCTACTCTTAGATTTAAACTATGAACTTAATATGACATGTAGTGAGTTGAAATTGGGCTTAAGTGTAATGTTTACTTTAGATCTATCACTTTATGCATATGTCTATTCATGAATCTTTTGATCTATGACTATGGGACTTTCACCTTGACTTTTTGGGTAGAAAGCTATGATCTTTATTTGGGAATGTTGCATAATGCAACATAGAAACCCTCATGACCTTCAAAAACATGATCATGGTGACCTTCAAAACCCTAATGGAGAATTCCAAAAACGTGATCAATAATCTCACTTCCTCTATCTCAAATCACGTTTCTTATTCACTAGACGACAGATCAGATAAAAACAAAGGTGTACTTCCATCGTACAAGGAGATCTTGTTGCGGCCAGGTGTAAAGCGTAACGTTCCTCGAAATAATATATTTAAATCTCGCATTACTCCTCAGCCGCCGCCTCGTATTTCGATCAATTACTTCGAAAAATTAAAAAACATCAAATCTGATAATGGTTGCTTCAGATGCGGCTCTCCAGATCACTGGGCTAGGAGCATTCGAAATCCTATGGTTAGTTTTCGCTGTAACAAAATTGGGCATAAGGGCTTCAACTGCAAATTTCATCTCAAAAATCCGAAAAAAATGGAAAACCCTAAATCGCTCCCCCCTCTTTCTGCGGCGTTTTACCCTGACGATTTTAAAAAGGCTAGATCGATGGTTGTTCTCTCCATCGCTCGTGGTGCTTTCTCGATCAATGAAATGGAGACTTTATTGGGAACTCATTTTGGCAAGCGAGCGCCGGGTTGGGTGTGGACGGTGCGTAGATTTGGCGATGATTTCATAGTGAAATTCCCTCCCTTTTTGTTGACTGAAACATTTTACTACTCACTTTTCGACTCAAAGGGTGTAATTAATTTGAAGCGTTGGAGCCCACAAATTGGGAGTATGGCGAAAAAGAGGATTGAAGTTTGGGTTTCACTTAAAAATATTCCATTAGTGTGTAGAAGTGTTGATTCCCTCAAGTCAGTGTTGGCGGAGGTAGGAAAAGTGATTAGACTCCAGCGTGGAGTGTGGAATGTAACTGATTTTCCTCTTTGAGGGCGTTGATGTGGATTGATGAGGATTTGGAGCTTCCTCCTTCGATTGTGGTTCCTGTTGAGGGCTTTTTCCACAATGTTTCCATTACGAAAGTCGACGGTGAATCCTCTGAGGAAGTGGATAGACAAGAACTTCGTAAAACAGTGTTTGTTAGAGGGGAGAATGGCAAGATGAAAGTGCTAAAGGCTAGAAGCATTAGTGCTCCCACGGCTTATGTTGGGTTGGGTAGTAATTCTTTCGCACCAATTTCTGTTGATGGAGAAGATGATGCGATGGATCATAATGTTGCTAAGGATAATGTGGAAGCTCTTGAAGTGGATGCTGTTGATGATGGTAATGAAGACACTGGTAGGGAGGAGAGTGGATTCGAAGGCTTGAGGAATATGTTTGGGGATGATAATGATGAGGACTATGATCTTGGGGGGGACGATAATGATTATGATCTTGGTGGAGGGAGTAATGCTTTGGCCGTTTCAGATTCCGAAGAACGCACTTGTGCAACAAGCAGAAGGAAAGGCAAGATGCCAGTGTACTCCGGTGTGGTTATCCTAAGGAGAAGTGCTCGTGGCCTTCCTCATCCTCTGGAAGGTAGCGTTTTTATCCCTGCTATCCTTAATTCTTTGTCTCCTGACCAAATGCATGCTGTTGCTAGTAGCTCTAGTTTTTTGTTAAATGATTCTGTTGCTAGTGATATTAGAAGTAAAGAGTTAGATAGGGCTGACGCGCCCCAATGATTGTTTTAACTTGGAATGTTAGAGGTTTGGGTAATTATGATAAACGTCTTAGAGTTAAAAATTATCTCAAATCGGTCAAGCCCCACATTTTGTTGCTTCAAGAGACTAAACTTGACAATCCTGATTTTCTTATTTTTAAAACTCTGGGTTTGGGGGTTATTGATGAGTGGAGATTTATACCAGCCACTGGAAGTGCTGGAGGATTGTTCACTGGTTGGGATAGTAATTTGTGGACATTTAAACAAGAGATTTGTCAAACACATTGCCTACATGTTGCATTGGAATGTGTAACGACTAAGAAGCTTTACTTTTTCTCAAACGTTTATGGTCCAAACACTAGAAGTGAAAGGAAAACTTTGTGGAGAGAAGCGATGGAATTTCATAGTATGATGTATGGCCCTTGGGTTATTGGAGGAGACTTTAATGTTACTAGATTTGGTTATGAAAGAAGTAACTCTGGTGTTAATCATTTTGGTGACATGGCTGATTTTAGTGAGTTTGTTGGGGAGTGTGAGTTAATTGACCTCCCTCTTGCTAATAGAAAGTTCACTTGGTCTGATGGCAGAACTCCACCGACACTTGTGAAACTTGATCGTTTCTTCATCAATGCTCACTTTGAGGATCTTCATCCTTTAACCGCCCAAAAAGGCTTATCTACGATTATTTCCGACCATTGCCCTGTTGTATTAGATTCTGGAGATGCCATTAGGAAAAAGCCTTTTTTTTAGATTTGAAAAAATGTGGTGTCTGGAAGATAACTTTGACGATTTGTTGTACAATAAATGGTCTGAATTTGGGGAGAGTGGTGATGCAGCGGTAACCCTTTGTAATAAACTTAAACTTTTGAGGAAATTTCTTAAAAAGTGGAATACAGAGGAGTTTGGTCATATTAGAATTAAAAAGGAGAGGATAGAAAAACTGATTTTTGAACTTAATATACTGGAAGAGGAAAGAGGACTCGATGCTGTTGAAAGAGATTTGCTTCAGCAGCGAGAAAGAGAACTCAACAAAGTTTTGGATCAGGAAGAGATTTTTTGGAGACAGCGATCCAGATCTCAGTGGCTGAAGGAAGGAGATAGAAATACTGCGTATTTTCATAGAGTTGCCAACGGTAGACGTCGTACCAATTTGATACACAGTATTTGGAAGGATGGTGTGGATATTTGTGAGCAACAACTTTTGAGTGATATTTTCACTGAATATTATAAAAGCATCTTCGGTGCTCGCATTGAGAACCGTATTTCTGTTGAATGGAGCAAATTGTATCCTGATGTAACTGATCTCTCGGATGTTGCAAATGCTTTTTCTGAAGAGGAAATTCTGAATGCTTTGAAGGAGATGCCGGGTGACAAAGCACCTGGGCCTGATGGATTCCCTACCTTTTTCTTCCAACAATACTGGGGCATGTTGAAAAATGATGTTTTGCGTTTGTTTGACGAGTTCCACAAAGGCTCTTTGAGGTTGGATTTGATTAGCTATGCTAACGTAGTTTTAATCCCCAAAAAGGAAGCTAATGTTTCCACCGCTGATTTCAGACCGATTAGCCTTCTCAACACTAGTTTCAAACTAATCACGAAGGTTTTGGCCAATAGGCTGAAAACTAAGATGGATTCGTTGATTGATATATCCCAAACTGCTTTTATTAAAGGAAGAAACATACTGGATGGTGCTGCGTTGGTTGGCGAAGTGATTTATCATTGTGATAGATTTGACATCCCTTGTGCTATCCTTAAGCTGGACTTCGCCAAAGCTTTTGACACAGTTGACTGGCGATTTAGGATTGAAGTGCTGAAGGCAAGAGGCTTCCCCACCAAGTGGATTGAATGGATTTCCATGACTCTTTCATCAAGTAGATCCAACATTTGTGTTAATGGAGTTGCTGGCTCTACCATCCATTCTATGCGTGGACTGAGACGGGGCGATCCACTTTCCCCTCTCCTTTTCGATTTGGCGGCAGATGTTTTTTCCAAAATTCTGAAGCTGGGTTGTGCAGAGGGGCTTATTAGCGGTTTTGGCAGTGACCATGTGGTTGGGGGCATCAATTCTTTGCAATATGCTGATGACACCATCATATTCAGTAAACCTGATTGTAAATTCCTTGCTGCACTTAAATTTATTCTATATGCTTTTGAAAGTTTATCTGGCTTAAAAATTAACTTTCATAAGAGCAGTGTTTACACGTTGGGTTGTAGTGATGATTTACGCAGGTCATGTGCTGAAATGTTTAATTGCAAGGCTGAAGTTTTTTCCTTTGAATTATCTGGGTATTTGCATTCGCCCCAAGAAATTAATGAAGAAAGACTGGCAGCACTTGATCGAAAAGGTGGACACTAGACTGGCGAGGTGGAAAGGCAACTCATTATCCAGAGCTGGTCGTCTTGTGCTTGTCAATTCTGTCCTGTCATCGATTCCACTGTACTGGATGTCCTTCTATCACTTTCCAGGATGGGTGGTGGAGAAGATTGACGCAATTTGTCGTAACTTTTTCTAGACTGGTTCTAAAGAGACGAAGAAGCTAAGCTGTTTGATATCTTGGAACCAAGTATGCAAATCTAAAGAGCAAGGGGGACTTGATGTTATAAACTTAAAGACAATGAATTCGGCTCTTCTTTGTAAGTGGTTGTGGTTTATGATTTCTGACTAGCACGCTTTATGGAAGGAGTGGATCATTAGTACATATTACAATGGTAATTTTGGTTGGAACACTGATTTTTCAAGATGCTCTGTGTTTTGGCGCAATGTCATGGTTCATGCGCAGTGGATGAAGTTGGGTACTAAAATTGTGGTGAAGAATGGACACAACACATCATTTTGGTTGGATAGCTGGCTAATTAATGTCCCTTTGAGTGTGGAATTTCCAGAGCTTTGTGGTATTGCTTGCAACAAAAACTTCACTGTTAGAGAGATGTACGATAATGATTCAGCGGGTTTCAAATGGAGAGTGAATTTCTCAAGACTAGTGGCTGGTAATGCATTGATTCAGCTTTGCAGTTTGTTTGATTTGCTTGAAGCGGTGAGTTTGAATAATGAGCGGGATGATTTTATTTGGATGTTGGAGGGGGAAAGGAAGTTGTTTAGTGTTCGTAGCATCTATAAGTTGTTCAATTTTGTTGGGGTTAGGAGGTTGGGGTTCGAGCATATGTGGCGGTTCAAAATCCTTGATAAAGTCAAAATTCATATGTGGGTTGTGATACATGGTAGATTGAATACGGTTAACAGAATTCGTCAGAGAGGAGTGCATGCTATAGATGGCTGTGTTTTTTGTGGTCATGACGACGAGGACTACCACCATCTATTTTTGGCTTGCGACTTTGCTTTTTATATTTGGACAAAATGTTTGGTTGCGCTTTACCTTGACTTGCACTGGAGTGATTTCATTGCTGACCAATTTGTTTTTTGGCATTCAATTTACCCGACCCTGCATGCCTCTCATGATAGTCTTCTTTTTGCTTTGTTGAACTTTGCTTACACTTGGTTGCTTTGGCATGAACGCAACTCCAGAAAATTTAACCGCAAATTGAAAGCTCCTAACAGTATTATTTATTCTATCCTTAATTTTGTCTATGACTGGGCAGGCATGGAGCGCAAAAGACATGTTGAGAGCATTGCAGACCGAGTTCGTAAGAGGGGGCGGATCACTGGTCCACATGATTGACGATGATGCTCACTGGTTCACTGGCCTTTTGCTATTTTACAGTTATGTTTAATGCTATGTAATGTTAATTTTGATGTATGGCTCCTTTTTGTATGGCCGCATGTAGCGATGACCTGTTTTGTTGTTTTGGTTGTACATATGTTGTAAATATACGCACTGGTTACTTGATGAATGCTATATATTTTAGGCGTGAATCATGTTGATTCACTACCTTTTCCTTCAAAAAAAAAAAGAAACCCTCATGACCTTGATGTTAACTTGCCATGATGCGACCTATATGTTAATCACAAGTTTATCACCCTATTTGCTAAGTTTAAATGCCATACATGTGTAGATTGGAATTGGACCTAAGTGCAATATTTGCCTTGAACCTATCATTGTATGCATAGATCTTTTCATGCCTCTCTTGATCTATGATTGTGGATCTATCATGAACCTTGTACCGTTCATGTTGACTTTTGGGGAAAATGCTATGAAATGGATTATGGCTTATGCATGTTAACAAACCTTAACCCCTCATGTCCCTTAACATGCATATGATAATGTTGAACCTATTTGCTATGCACAAGTTAGGATTGTCACCCTTTATGCTATTGTCATGTTTGAGGCCAAAACACCTTTATGCTATCATACATGTTTTGAGGCCAATATGCTATATGCAAGTTATGATGAACACCTTTGCCTCAAATATCACCATGTTTAAACTTGTGATAGACTTTGCCACCTTATGCCCACCTTGTCATGTTGATATGTTCCCTCTTTGATCTATTTGTATTGATGTGAATTTACGTGCGATGGGAACACGTTATGGGTAGTTAGGCAAACTTAAATGACATGAAACATGACTTGAAAATATGACATGAAAGTTGACATGTGATTATGCTTGAAAACATGAACAAGGACATGACACTTAGAAAACATGAAAGTGGCCAACTCGAGGTTGGGTTGAGTTTGTAGCATAAATCTACCCGGAACCGACCGGCTTAACTAGTAGCTACAAACAATAGGACCCAATGTGAGTAGTTGGTCATGTCGCGCTTAAAACCCGAGGTTAGACTAGGTTGTGGTGTAAAGCTACCCGGACCCGCCCGACTTAACTAGTAACCACAACAAGGTCTAATGTGAGAGGTTGGGGTGCATTAAGTTAATTAATGCCACATGATATGGTTAAGTCATGGACTTCTTGAATACTTAACCAACTGAACACGTTGGATTTTGGGGTTAAGTCATGAACCACTTGGGTACACTTAACCAACTTGATACATGGTTTGGATTGGGTTAACCACACTTAACCCATTAGAAACCCTAGTTGCGGGGCCCTTTTCAGCAGTAACCCACCAGGGAGTATCGGGATACCCTAGGGACTAGGCTAGGGGTGGGGCACGATTACTAGGCTGATTGTAAGTGACCAAAAGGGACAGCTTGGTAGGTGCGCCATTGTAGATTCCGGCGGACTATGGTCGTGCACATAGTCCGGGGATGAAAGACAGACATGGGCACCAGTAGGTTTGGACTGTGCGTGTTTGTTTTGGTGTCAGTGGTTGGCACCCTAGGGCCCGGATACACCCTAGGGTGGACCTTGCACAGTCGACTACATCTCGCGGTTGGGCCGTATGACACTGACACTTGACAAGTTAGGCTTATAGAGAGCCGATCGACTAGACCGTGTAGTTGGACCTTGATCTAGGTCATCTCATGATATTGGGCCAAGATTGGGCCAAGGGTTCATTTCTTGTTTATACTTGACATGGGTTAGAATACTAGTACTATTGGTGCAACAACTTAACCTTGTTTATGCGATGCCACACTTGATCTATCTTGTTAACTATTCACCATGCCAGTTTAGTACCATCCTTATGTTTCATTTCAGTTTCTCATGTCCAGTTAACTTTACTAGTTTTTATACTGATAGTAGGTAGGGCTTACCAGTCTTTATGACTGACCCGTTTTCCTTTCGCTTCTTTTCTTCCGTCCCCCCCCCCCCCCAGGTTCTTAGGGTGGGAACATTAGCACCTAGCTTGGATCTTTGGCTTGCTTTTCTGACAGCTCATGTACGGTTTGGACTTGAGCTTGCTATGGCTTTACCACGTCTACTTTGGGGATAGTTTACTTTTTGTTTTTTCCAGTTTATGTTTCTAGACTTTGTTTGTTGGAAAATAATGACTAAGTACTTTGGTGTAACTTGACTATGGTTTTGAAATAGTAGTTTTATCCGCTGCTTTATTTACTCTGTTTACTTATATGTTATGTCTTGTGATATCTTCATGCATGTTTACCTTGTCCAACGCCCCTCCAAAGCTGGTGTACTTGCAAGAGTGACCCTGGCGGAGGTGGGGTGTTACATTTGGTATCAGAGCATAAGGTTTACGAGATTGAGCAAAAAATTTCAAAGAAAAGTTTTAAAACTTACCTTTTGAAATACTATTTTCAAAACCGATTATAAAGAAGTATTTTTCCAAGAAAAGTCTAGTTTATTTTAAAAGGTTATTCCCCAAAAGCCATTAGCACTATCCTTTGTTTCCCCGTTCTCAATCTATCTTTTTCTTCGTTCCAGTATGGCTGAAAACTTTACCTTTCCGGAGGGTGTACCAGTACCTGTTTGGTTCAGGAGGTTCGTGGAGGCAAGGGCAAATGAAGCCGGCCCCGCAGACATTCCTCCTCCTCCTCCTCGGCATCCACAAGCGGATTTCGCGAAGATTTGCAAGGACTTTAAGGCGATGGGTGGCAAGAGTTTTGTTGGGACGGAGACTTTTGTTGAAGCAAGAAATTGGTTGAAGGAAACTGAAGACCTTTTTGCTATCTTTGATATAGAAGACCGTAGGAAAGTTCTGTTGGCGGTATGGCTATTGAAAGAGGAAGCTGCTTATTGGTGGGTAGTCACCACCACTACTAGGCCAATTGAGACTTGGGATGAGTTTAGGAGAAGGTTTGGACTGAGGTTTCTATCATCAGCAGAAGAGAACCTTCAGATGGAGAGGTTCCTATTACTGAAGCAAGGGGACATGACCGTTAGAGAATACGTGAATAAGTTTAATCAACTTGCTCGGTTCGGTTTAGACTTGGTTAACACAGCTCAGAAGAAGGCCCTACACTTTTCTCAAGGATTGAACGAGCCATTGCACGGTTTGGCCATGTCTCATATACCCATGGGGCGACCTTCGAGAGCTTGGTAAATATGGCCCTGCTTCAAGAAGAAGATAAGAGTGACAAGAAGAAGGTCAAGGCGAATGAGTCTCGAGGCAAGAAGGTAAATTCCGGGAAAGGAGGCAAGAACAACAACAGCAAGGACAACAAGTCAAGAGAAAGGAGGAAGTGCAACTTCTGTAGGATCACTGGGCACATAGCTAAAGACTGTAGGAAGAAGAAGAGGAAGTTGGGCGAGTGCTTTTTCTGTGGAGAATCTGGACATCTCAGCAAGGATTGCCCCAAGAAGCAAGGGCAAACTCAGCAAGCAGGACCCTCTGGAGGGCAGTTGTAGGCTCTCCTCGCTCTTCCGGTTCTTGATCAAGGTAGTATTTCTGTAGAAAGTCTTATTTACATTTTTGATTTTCCTGTTCGTACCTTATTTGATTCTGGCGCATCGCATAGTTTTATTTCTGATGTAGTTGAAAGTTTGCACCTAAGTACTAGTCTAGTTGAGGATCCCGTCAGTGTTTCAAATCCAATTAGGGGCTTCGCCCATTTATCCATGATCAGTGTGGATTTGTAGATTTCTATCTTGAGTGTAGAATTCACGTGTAATGCATATGTTCTCGGTCTTATGGGATACGGGTTGATTGTGAGTATAGGGTTGTGAGGCTCATGACTCGCCTTGGTAATACCCTAGAGATTTCTGGTAACCCTATAGGTCCCGTCATGTTGTGTTATCTAGAATCCCTCGACTTATCCATCGATAGTTTGCAATCTGTGAGGGTGGTCTGAGAATATCCTGATGTCTTTGATGAGTAAGATGTTTATCGTGTACACCGATGCGTGTGGCACGGGATTAGGCGTTGTCCTATTGCAACAAGGGAAGGTGATATGTTTTGGGGGTATACAACTTAAAGTGCATGAGAAGAACTATCCCACGCATGATTTGGAGTTGGCGGCGATCGTCTTTGCACTTAAATCGTGGAGCCATTATCTTCTAGGTGAAAGGTTCGAGTTGTATACTGATCATAAGTCTCTGAAGTACCTCTTTTCACAAAAGGATTTGAATCTAAGGCAGCAAAGGTGGATGGAATTCTTAGCATCTTATGACTTTGATATAGCTTATACCCCTGGCAAGGGTAATGTCGTGGCAGATGCGCTAAGTAGGAAAAGGTTGGCTTTGAGCCCTTTGTTTGTTGAGATGAAGAATCTAGAGTTCTTAGCAACCTTTGATTTTACATTTTCTGTTGAGTCGATGACTGGCACGTTAGCATCTCTTGAGCTTAGACCTACACTTCTTGATCAAGTAGGGACTTCGCAGAAGGAAGACCCGCAGATAGTCGAGATCATGGACAAGTTGATTCATGGTGAGACGTCAAGTCACCTCGCTAGATATACTATTGATGACAAGGGGTGGCTAAGGCGCGATGGAAGACTATGTGTCCCACAAGTGGGAGACTTAGTGCATAAAGTTCTTGAATAAGCGCATCACTCAAAGATGACTATACATCCCGGAGGAGATAAGATGTATAGGGATATGAAGCGCATTTTATTTTGGGCCGGAATGAAGAAGGATGTGGCAGAGTATGTTTCAAAGTGCATGGTGTGCCAACAAGTGAAAGCCGAGTCGAAGAAACCCGGTGGGCTATTACATCCATTGGAGGTCCCGCAATGGAAGTGGGAGAGTATTTCTATGGATTTTGTGGATGGATTGCCTAGGTCAAGGAAAGGGAACACGAGCATATGGGTCATAGTTGATAGGCTTACGAAGAGTGCTCACTTTATTCCAGTGAAGAGCAAGAGGACCGCATCATGGCTAGCATCTGTTTATCTTCGAGAGATAGTGCGATCGCATGGAGTTCCTTCTAGCATAGTTAGCGATCGTGACCCAATCTTCACTAGCCAGTTTTGGAATAGTTTGCAAGAAGCGATGGGTACGCGATTGAATCTAAGTACAACCTATCACCCACAGACAGATGGTCAGACGGAAAGGGTGAATAGGGTACTAGAAGATCTTTTGAGGCTATGCATTCTTGACTTTTGTGGTACTTGGGAAGATCATCTTCCTCTCATGGAGTTTGCTTATAATAACAGCTACCAATCAAGCATAGGGATGGCACCATTCGAAGCTTTGTATGGGAGGTCGTGCAAGTCACCAACATGTTGGTGGGAGGCGACAGATAAGCTTATACTTGGGCCCGACATGATAAGGGACACATCCGAGAGGGTAGAGTTGATTTGAAGGCGGATGAAA
This sequence comes from Allium sativum, assembly GCA_030737875.1. Classification (NCBI taxonomy): domain Eukaryota; kingdom Viridiplantae; phylum Streptophyta; class Magnoliopsida; order Asparagales; family Amaryllidaceae; genus Allium; species Allium sativum. Next base: position 735,697,683 of record CM060924.1, on the reverse strand, counting down.
ACGGCCCAAGATAGACAGAATCCTATGCAGACAAGCGAAGGACTGACTTGGAATTTGAAGTTGGAGATATGGTCTTTGTGAAAGTTTCTCCCTTGCGTAATGTGGTTCAGTTTGGAGCAGTTGGGAAGCTAGCACCAAGGTTCGTAGGACCCTTCTCTATCATAGAGAGGATTGGGAAGATGGCTTATAAGGTGGAATTGCCCGAGAAGCTGGCCGGAGTGCACAATGTCTTTCATGTCTCGCATCTCCGGAAGTGTCTACATAAGTCAGCCGAGGTGGTTGAGCCTAGCATTCTTGAAGACATGGAGGTAGAGAAAGAGGCAACCTTGAGGAAAGCTCCAATTCGTATCTTGGAAACGGAGATCAAGAAGCTAAGGAATCGAGAAGTCAAGTTAGTAAAGGTTCGGTGGAGAGATCAAGAAGAGGACGCAACTTGGGAAACCGAGGAGAAGATGCGTGGGCTTTATCCATTTCTTTTTGAGGATACATTCTCAATCTCTTTCCCTATAAGTTAGCATATCTTTCTTTTGCTATCCATGTTTATCTTGTTATTTCGTTAATCATGTCATGAGAACCTTAGGTAGAGACCCTTTGGATGAAACATGTATTTGAAACATGTTATGCTTGATGGCTGCAAGTGTTTGCAAGTGGATACTCGTGGATGCATGATGCACATTAGGCACCAAGATCGGCTCACACACTTTCATATTGCATATGCACGAGTGCTTATACTTATTCATGGATGAAACTTGCTATGCTATCACGTGGATGTTGCATATGAATGAATGTTATGTGCACTCATGTAGAGATTATAAGTAATGTTAGGAATTTGCATACATATGGACTCATTTCACTAACATACTTTGCATTAAGGAAGTTTACTGAATCAGTAACCGCCTGATTTTTCGCATTAGATAAGTACATATACACACACCTTTCGCATATGATCATACATCATTTAGAATTTGTTAAGGACAATGATTACTTGTGGATGATGTTGTGAGTAGATGGATGATGGATGGTAGGATACGTTCTTCCTAACTTAGAGATTTCGGGGACGAAATCCTTTAAGGAGGGGAGAATGTAACAACCCGTATTTTGAATAACATGTTATAACATAAATCAAGGCAGAATTAAATGTTAAAATCTAAATCAAGGGAAACGGGCTGTGCTATTGCGTTCGTCTCGAAAAAATACGCGAAATAGAGTCCGAGTTTTCGAAAATCGGAGTCCGTATGACCCAGTTATGGCCCATAGAAGTTTTCAGAAAAATCTAAGTTTAAAAACAGTTCGAAAATCAAATCTGGAGCCAACAAGACAGGGCGGGAAAATTTCCCGCCCAGCCCCAAGTCGACTGGGGAGTCGACTTGCCCCAGATGGTGTCGACTGCCCAGTCGACACCCCTGTCGACTTGGTGGTCGGGCCAGTTTGGCCTGGTGCACCTGCTGTCCCCTTTGAGTCTTGTTTTGTTGGCATGTGACGTGATTTGATGGCTCAGATCTAAACTAGGGTTAATCCTATGGCCTAAACTAACCTAAGCCTCTATAAAAACACCCTTAGACCTACCCTAATCCCTCATAAATCAATCCTACAACGAAGTTATGCCAAAATGCTCCCTAATCATGGCCTCCATCTTCATATCATGACCTCCATCTTCTTCATGAGAGCTTAAGTGTTCTAAGCTAGTTCTAAAGTAAAAGAGCCATCTTTCTTCATCAAAGCAAGGATCTTCTTCTTATTTCTCAAGGGTTTTGAGTGGAGCTTATCATTTCGAGATTTCTAGTGTTGCTACCAAGTCTCTATCTTGTTCTAATTGTGTTTTAGTCTCATCACCACGCTTTGTAAGCCCCATTCTACTCTTAGATTTAAACTATTAACTTAATATGACATGTAGTGACTTGAAATTGGGATTAAGTGTAATGTTTACCTTATATCTATCACTTTATGCATAGGTCTATTCATGAATCTTTTGATCAATGACTATGGGACTTTCACCTTGACTTTTTGGGTAGAAAGCTATGATCTTTATTTGGGAATGTTGCATAATGCAACATAGAAACCCTCATGACCTTGATGTTAACTTGCCATGATGCGACCTATATGCTAATCACAAGTTTATCACCCTATTTGCTAAGTTTAAATGCCATACATGTGTAGATTGGAATTGGACCTAAGTGCAATATTTTCCTTGAACCTATCATTGTATGCATAGATCTTTTCATGCCTCTCTTGATCTATGATTGTGGATCTATCATGAACCTAGTACCGTTCATGTTGACTTTTGGGAAAAATGCTATGAAATGGATTATGGCTTATGCATGTTAACAAACCTTAACCCCTCATGTCCCTTAACATGCATATGATAATGTTGAACCTATTTGCTATGCACAAGTTAGGATTGTCACCCTTTATGTCATGTTTGAGGCCAAAACACCTTTATGTTATCATACATGTTTTGAGGCCAATATGCTATATGCAAGTTATGATGAACACCTTTGCCTCAAATATCACCATGTTTAAACTTTTGATAGACTTTGCCACCTTATGCCCACCTTGTTATGTTGATATGTCCCCTATTTGATCTATTTGTATTGATGCGAATTTACGTGCGATGGGAATACGTTATGGGTAGTTAGGCAAACTTAAATGACATGAAACATGACTTGAAAATATGACATGAAAGTTGACATGTGATTATGCTTGAAAACATGAACAAGGACATGACACTTAGAAAACATGAAAGTGGCCAACTCGAGGTTGGGTTGAGTTTGTAGCATAAATCTACCCGGAACCGACCGGCTTAACTAGTAGCTACAAACAATAGGACCCAATGTGAGTAGTTGGTCATGTCGCGCTTAAAACCCGAGGTTAGACTAGGTTGTGGTGTAAAGCTACCCGGACCCGCCCGGCTTAACTAGTAACCACAACAAGGTCTAATGTGAGAGGTTGGGGTGCATTAAGTTAATTAATGCCACATGATAGGGTTAAGTCGTGGACTTCTTGAATACTTAACCAATTGAACACGTTGGATTTTGGGGTTAAGTCATGAACCACTTGGGTACACTTAACCAACTTGATACATGGTTTGGATAGGGTTAACTACACTTAACCCATTAGAAACCCTAGTTGCAGGGCCCTTTTCAGCAGTAACCCACCAGGGAGTATCGGGATACCCTAGGGACTAGGCTAGGGGTGGGGCACGATTACTGGGCTGATTGTAAGTGACCAAAAGGGACAGCTTGGTAGGTGCGCCATTGTATATTCCGGCGGACTATGGTCATGCACATAGTCCGGGGATGAAAGGCAGACATGGGCACCAGTAGATTTGGACTGTGCGTGTTTGTTTTGGTGTCAGTGGTTGGCACCCTAGGGCCCGGATACACCCTAGGGTGGACCTTGCACAGTCAACTACATCTCGCAGTTGGGCCGTATGACACCGACACTTGACAAGTTAGGCTTATAGGGAGCCGATCGACTAGACCGTGTAGTTGGACCTTGATCTAGGTCATCTCATGATATTGGGCCAAGATTGGGCCAAGGGATCATTTCTTGTTTATACTTGACATGGGTTAGAATACTAGTACTATTGGTGCAACAACTTAACCTTGTTTATGCGATGCCACACTTGATCTATCTTGTTAACTATTCACCATGCCAGTTTAGTACCATCCTTATGTTTCATTTCAGTTTCTCATGTCCAGTTAACTTTACTAGTTTTTATACTGATAGTAGGTAGGGCTTACCAGTCTTTATGACTGACCCGTTTTCCTTTCGTTTCTTTTCTTCCGTCCCCCCCACCCAGGTTCTCAGGGTGGGAACATTAGCACCTAGCTTGGATCTTTGGCTTGCTTTTCTGACAGCTCATGTATGGTTTGGACTTGAGCTTGCTATGTCTTTACCACGTCTACTTTGGGGATAGTTTACTTTATGTTATTTCCAGTTTTTAGTTTATGTTTCTAGACTTTGTTTGTTGGAAAATAATGACTAAGTACTTTGGTGTAACTTGACTATGGTTTTGAAATAGTAGTTTTATCCGCTGCTTTATTTACTCTGTTTACTTATATGTTCTGTCTTGTGATATCTTCATGCATGTTTACCTTGTCCAACGCCCCTCTAAAGCTGGTGTACTTGCAAGAGTGACCCTGGCGGAGGTGGGGTGTTACAGCTGTGGTCACCACTTTTGCGACGGTTGGCGACGGCAATGTTGCCACGTGGACAAGCAGTTATAATTCATAACAACGGCTATAAGCCGTCACAAACTGTCACCATTTGGCCCTAACACGCCGTCGCCATTCGTGGCAGAACTGGGCAAAACACCCTCGCAAGCCGTCGCCAACCGTCGCCCAACGTGACCAGAAGCCCGTCACTAACCGTCGCCATACTGTAACTTTTTTTTAATATTCCAGCAGCTAACAAGCCATCAAACCACACAACTCAAAATGTAGTTCATCTGCAACTCATATACACTCAATTTCACATTCCATCAACTCATATTCACATTCAATCACCTCATCAACACTATAAATCAACTCATACCATCAACACGTCCAAAAAAACAAAAATAAAAACGATAAATTATCATAAAACCATCAACACGTCCACATCAAACAATCCATGTCCAAAATACCATCATCGATCGTCTCCACAAAATACCACAATCACCTCAAGTCCATCACCAAAGTTTATATTTACAAAACAAGTCCAAGATAAAACAAAAAAACAAGTACCTACCTACTCATCATCATCATCCTCGTCCTCATCATCCTCATCCACGGGATCACTCGGCGGCATCACACCATGCTCCTGAAGATATGCAGCAATCCGCGCATCCAGCACGATCTCGAGCTTGTTCTTCTGAAAATCCTCTAAATCTGCAACCTGCTGTCGAAGCATGTGGATCTCCTCCTCATCCTGACACCTCATATACGAGGCCTGAGTCCCCGGCATCTGTAATTATATTAAAATAGTTAGAAACCATTGTCAAAAGTTTTTTTGGATACTATACATGGTTTATACAATTATTGTAATAGAGTTGTAGATATAAATGCACACCTCTATGTTCCCGAAGCCGTAGCGTCTACCCCTGGTAGGCGGGTCGATGATTCTGTTCCAGATGCGATTGCACTCCTCCACGTCCGGCTCTTGGACTAACTCCGTCGCTTGAGCATCTAAGGCCGCCATGTATTTGTCCTGCGAAATACAAATTATTAGAAATATATTTGTGTTATACAAATTATTAGAAATGCTAACCATCGTTTCGCAGGACTTAGGGTCCGACCATGTATATGAGGTGTTACCCTCCTGATCTGTCCGCTCGACGACATGAGTCTGGGTAAACACCTCAGCAAGTGTAGGCTCCCGCTGGAGAGTCGACATCCAAAATGATAAAATATATATTTGGAATTAATCAATACGATTTAAAAAGTTTAGAACTATTTGTAAATGTGATTTATCTTTCGTACCAATTCGCACGATGCTGAGAGAAGGACTTAGACCCAGCCCGATGCAAAGTAGGATTTTTGAGCCTATTTGCTCGATTTCGCTCTGAAAGCTCCTGTATATTTAATTATATGATTAATTGATGGATATACAAAATAAAATTTTAAAACAAGCTTAAGTAATTTACCCTAGCAGCTTCCGTGGCCCACAATTTCCGGAAATCGGCGTAGACCTCCTCGCTCATCCACGGAGGCCTCTTTGTTGCTTTCCTTGCCTTGTATACATTGCCTGAATAATTTTTCCTCATCTTTCGGTTCCATGCGGTGAGGAAAACATCCATATCTTCTTCCCGGACCCGTACAGAACACTATAAATTAACAAACAAAGAGTATTACATATTTTATATAATTTTGCAAATGAGAAATATATTTATACTTACAAGAACCTCCGCGAGGATGGCATTCCTAATCTGCATAGGAATATCATCCTAGTGAGGCCACGGCTCTGTCCACCTAGCGACGTATGCTTGTCTAGGCACACGTAAAACAAGCTCTCCTGGAATAATATCAAACCCCCTGCAGAAAGTACGATATTAGCATTTAATAACTTTTTAATACTAAGCATTTACGAAATTAAAAACTTACCTGCGGACTTGGGCACGAGCTCTACGACAGGACGTGTATCCGGTGATGTACTGATCGCACCTGCCTCTGAACTGTGGGTAGGTCGGCGTCTAGGAGGCATATCTGTCACGAAATTAAAAACTCATATATCATTATGCGCATCCATTATCAAATAAACTCATACAACATATATTATCAAATGCAACTACAAGAATCATTTACATAAAAGAAGAAGAACCAGATAATAGATAACCGTACACATCATATAAGTTCACAACATAGCACATCATATAAGTTCACAACATAGCACATCATATAAGTTCGCAACATAGCACATCATATAAGTTCACAACATAACACATCATATAAATTCACAACATAGCACATCATATAAGTTCACAACATAGCACATCATATACAAATAATATTCTTCTTCTTCATTTTCTGATTCAGTCTCGGTCTCATACTCTATATCGTTGTCCTCTGTACTCTCAAAAGCTTCTATTAATTCATTTGATTCATCGTTTAAAGACTCTAGATGGACATCATTAGCAATTATTATTTCATCGCTTTGATTTGCATCTGTTTGATATGCTGCATTGTCTAGAATAGCAATTCCTTCAAATGTAAATCTTGCCTTTGTTTTAATTACAGCAGACCAATCTGCTTTATCTCTTTTTAAGGACGAATACGGAGCAAAGTAAACTTTTAATGCTTGCTTTGCCAATACAAAAGGATCATACTTATGTAATGCGATGTGTGCTTTATTTCTATAAGCTTATAATCTTTATGCACGTTGATTCCAGTACCAGGAACATTGCTGAACCAGTTGCACTTGAATAGAACAACTTTTTCAACGGGTTGTACATAATATGTCAACTCTAAAATCTGTGTCAAGACGCCATAAAAATCTTTTATATGCTCTTCGGGATCATCACTACCTTTGACAAATACACCACTGTTATATGTTAATCTGTCAGTACCATGGTCTTTGGTGTTGAATTTAAATCCATTGATGAAGAATATTGGATAAGTCTTAACATTTCTTTTTGGTCCAAGCACAAGATGTTGCAAACTCTCGTCGTTGACGCAGTTTATTGAATCGAAAACGTACTTCGAGAACCATTTAGCAAAATCTTTACTGAGATCGCCATTTGGATTTTCTGATTCGTAAATACTGCAAATATAAATGATTTTATTACTAGTAAACAATTTATGTACACAAAACTGTAATAAAGTTAAAATTTTAGTACCTAACAAATGGTGCAACTTCAGCACAATTTAGAAGAACATATGTGTGTGCTATAAGGTGATCTGTATCATTTAACCATATTTCTACACATTTTCCAGAAGATCGACCATGTTGTCTAAAAACAGATAACATTGTCGGACAAAAATTGGGTTCCACGGTTTCATCATTACGAGGACCACTTACAAATGATAGGTTCACATGATCACTGAAGTAATGAGAAAAAAAGAACGAAGCTTCTTCTTCAAGATAAGATTTGCAAATCGAACCTTCAACTTGTGTTTTTTGTCGTACTTTTTTCTTCAGATGATTCAAATACCTAAAATAAAATTAATTCAATTTATATGCAATAATGTCACTTTGAATTGTAAGCATAAATTTTACCTTTCAAAAGGATACATCCATCCGTATTGCACTGGACCTCGAAGAATAGCTTTAGATGGAAGATGAATAGGTAAATGCTCCATTACATTAAAAAATCCCGGAGGGAAGATTTTCTCTAATTTGCAAATCAATATCGGAATTTCTACTTCAAGTTTACAGAGATGATCAATTTTTAACGTTGTCGAACAAAGTTGTTTATAGAATAAACTTAACTCTGTTAAAACACCCCACACTTTTGCAGGCAATAATTCTTTGAACACCACTGGTAATAAATATTCCATCATGATATGACAATCATGACTTTTCATCCCACTCAGTTTGTTGTTTTTACAGTCAACACATCTACGAAGATTAGAAGAAATCCCATCCGGACATTTCAGTCCCTCAACCCATTTCAGTACAAGTTTTATTTGTTTGTTGTCTAGTTTATAGCACGCTTTGGGTTTTTTATTGTCATTGGGCTTCATATGAAGTTCTGGACGTTTACAATATTCTTCTATGTCACGTCTCGAATGTATATCGTCCTTTGTTTTTCCTTTGACATTCAAAACAGAATTAAACACGTTATCAAATACATTTTTTTCATTGTGCATAACGTCGATATTATGTCGAAGTTTGAGATCTTTCCAATAAGGTAGCTCCCAGAATATGCTTTGTTTACACCAATTATGAATGTCAGATTTACCCGGAATTTCTGTTTGCTCTCCAGTCTCATGGATCTTCGGATAATCCTTTACAATATCGTATATTTCTTCACTTGTCCAAATTTTGGGTGCTTGCAAAGTCATTCCGCTGTTAGCTTTAAAGTTTTTTTTATCTCTTCTAAAAGTATGATTGGTATGTAGAAAACAACGGTGACAATCAAACCACGAATGCTTCCTTCCATACCGTAAGAAAAATGCTTGTGATTCTTCCATGCATAAAGGACAAGATAGACGACCGACGGTACTCCAACCTGAAAGAATCCCATATGCAGGAAAATCACTAATCGTCCATAACAAACAAGCGAACATACGAAAATTCTTTTTTTTTTTTTTGAAATGTCGTAGGTTTCAACTCCGTCATCCCATAGTTTTTTCAACTCTTCGATTAATGGTTGTAGATAAACATCGATGCCTTGTTTTGGATCATTAGGACCAGGAACGACAACAGTGAGAAACATATATGGAGTTTTTATATACATCCACGGAGGTAAATTATAAGGAGTAACGATAATAGGCCAAGATGAATATTTACTACCAAACTGAGAAAATGGTGAAAACCCATCTGTACATAAACCAAGTCTGACGTTACGGCTCTCTGCGGCAAATGTTGGATACGTCCTATCAAAATGTTTCCATGCTTCTCCATCCGATGGATGTGTCAAAGTTCCATCTTCTTGTGTTCGCACACTATGCCATCGCATATGACATGCAGTGACTGAGGATGCATATAACCGTTGTAGTCTATGGATGATTGGTAAATAATGCATTCTTGTATACGGAACTTCCTTACCTTTCTTTTTTCTAGGTTTATACCTTTCCCAGCCACATTTCTTACAATTTCTAAGATTAATATCATCTTTCCAATACAACATGCAACCTTTAACACAAGTATCTATTTTTTGGTACGACAAACCAAAAGCCGACATCAGTGTTTTCACTTTGTAATGACTATCGCACATCAGATTATCGGGTGGCATATGTCTTTTCGCAGCTTGTACAACCGCTGTAAATCCAGCTTCTGTAAGGTTAAATTTTGATTTCATGGTGATGTACTCAGCGGTTACCGATAATTCAGTTCCACTTTCACAACCATTCCACAATGGCCGCTTAGCTGAAGCCAATAAATCATATATTTTTCTGGCTTCCATGTTCGGTTCTTCTTCAATATTGACGTCATCGTCGTCAACCTGGCCGATAGGGAACATTGACCGTGCTGCATCTTCCACCATATCTTCTATTGGATTCGTCGTAACTAATTCGACCTCCGACGCTACAGGATTTACTGTAGGCGCAACAGGTTCTCCATGATGATCCCATAAATAATAATTTGGCACAAAACCTGATTTGTACAAATGTACTTTAACGATGTTTGGTTTATGAAACCTCATCAGTTTACACTTACTACACGGACAACGAAGCTCCTCATAATTTCGATTATTAGATACTGCAAATCTAACAAATTCATTTACACCATTATAGAAATCTTCTTTCACTGAGCCTTTCATTCCAATTCTAACGTCATACATCCAACTACGGTCAATGTAATAATTGGACATTTTTCCTGATTCAAAAATATATGTCAGTGATTTCGATAACACATACATATGTTGTTCAAATAATTTATTCAAAACATGAACATTTTTAGTTGTTCATACATACAATAAAAATGTGATTTTTACTATCTAGGCAATTTATTTCTATCATGACCATCAACCAAAATCCTACTTGCGCCATACATAGTCATTCCATTCCAATAATTTCCACAATACAATTCATTTTCAAGCCCCGTCTACAACCCAACAATTTCACAACCATCGCTTTTAACTAGCTATATCCAACAACATGTACACCATAACGGTTCATTAACACATACATTAACACAAAATCAAACATCACACCGATAAACAACTAAATCAACAATCTAGGGTTCCAATCATTACTAAATCAACTACATTAATTCAACAACCATTATATAATCAACTAACACATACATTTATATCATTATTGAATAATTAATTCATGAAATTAGGTTATAATTCATACCTTAGAGAGAGAGAGAGATTGGTTTGGAGGAATGGAGAGAGCTCGAGAAGGCCGGAGGGGGGAGGAGACAGGTGATAGCTTCAGATCGGCGGCGGCGGGTGTCGGCTGGCGACGGCGGCGGTGTGTGACGGGTCTGGTAGGGTTTGGGAGTAACATGTTTTGATTTGGGGGGAATGTTATTTCGTGAATGATATGTCTTTCTGTAGCCTCCCGGTTTTATTTGTTTTGGGCGACGGCTGGCGACGGCTTGCGAGGGCCACTTTTTTAGCCGTCACTAGCCGTCGCCATTGTCCGTCACGAAATTAGTATGTTCTTGTAGTGTTGAAGAAAAGGGGGGGTAATGTCACCTCTTAGCTGCTGCAGCGTTGAATCCTACTTCAGTGAATTACGCGGCATTGGGTGGAATGGTAGGGTATGGTGGGTCGGTCGGGAGCAGCTACATGGGCTGGGTATGGTGATGGAGCACCAGCAGCCAGGTGTGGTGGAGGTCTTGGAGGACAAGCAGCAGTAGAAGCGGAGTATGGTGGAGGAGGAGCGGCATCATCTAGGCTTGGCTACGATGGTAGGGAGCATGAGTTTCTAGATTGTATGGTGGTATTAGTTCACAGGGATACCAAGGTAGTATGTCCTAAAGGCTAAAGCCAAGGTGCACCGTCTAGTGCAAACAACAATGTGAGAGGTAGAGGTTTAGGTGGACATCCATCACCATTCATATGGTAAAATACGAGTGTTTTGATTATTTACTTTTTCATGTTTCTATGGTAGTATGCTATTGTTGCTAGGCCAGTTGGCACATGGTGGTGTTAGACCATAACCAACCATCCGTTCTGTTCACTTCATTCTCTCTCTTATTTTACAACTAAACAAGCCACATGACACCCAGAGAGAAAAACTAGCCACGAATCTAGTTAAATAATAACATTAAAAAAATATAATAAAAAATTATTTTTTGTTTATAACGGCAAACTCTTTGCCGTTATAAACATAAAACACACCAGAAACCATAAAACGGCAAAGACTTTGCCGTTATAAACTTATAACGACAAAGTGTTTGCCGTTATAATCTTATAACGGCAAACAGTTTGCCGTTATAAGAACCAGTCTCTGTTGGGTAAACCAGCCACGGAGGAGCTCAAAACTAGCCACAGACCAGCCACGGGTGAGTGAACAAGCCACACCTGGTTGCTCCGTGGCTTGTTTAGTAAGTGAACAAGCCATTGTTGGTTGTGCTCTTATTGAAGCATAATTAGATCAAACACAAACTTCTTAGGACTATAGTATTTTCAATAGGGTGAAACTGCGATAAAATTTGGATTTTTACGTTGAAAATGTGTTTAAAAAGTACAAATAAATATATAGGTTTCTATAATATGAAGTATGTATTACTGCTATTTTATTTACTTGTAGCATCTGACCACTAAACTATGCTAATAGATGTGTTAGAATCAATAAATTATATGTTTTGGAAAGTATGAGATGTACCAAATCATCTGACCAGTATTAAGCTTTACGGAGCCAGATGAAAGACTAGCAATTAGACATCATAACCTCGATATGAAGCTAGAAGTGAGACCACATATTGAAGTACGATATGGCAACAACTACATATATTGTGAAACACAGTTATCCTACCATAATGATTTCCAAACAAATTGTCAGAAACTCATAGAAGAACAAATGCACACACTTTTATCTTAAAATTATAGACCGAAGCAATGTCATTAAATCTTTAGCTCCAAATATCCCATTCATAGTTCAAACTTGGCAGCTATAGGCGGCTGATTATCTCGTTTAAATTTTATTCAGTAAATCGCAGTATCTAAGGCATGATTTGCTTTGTCAAACTGTCATAGTTTCCGAACTGCATGTCATTTACTTGTTTTCTTGGCATGATCGTACTTCTGAACTAATTACGGATTGTATGCAGGGCCGGCCCATACAAGTGGGGTGCCCTAGGCAAATTAAAATGTCCAAAATACAAACCAAAGCGAAGGAGAAAAATTTTGCCTCAAAATTGGGGCCATCAGGAATCAAACCCATGACCACTCATCAAGTATGCCAACAACATACCACTTTGCTACACAACTACTTTGTTAAAAGCCTCCCACCGTAATTCTTTTCAACAGTAACCAATGTTCTTCTTCTACCTCCAGCAACCTGCTCCCTTCTGCTGCCCATCCAATGGTGGGTTGCCCAATTCGCTCGCCTCAAGGGCCTTGCCCTTGGGCCGGGCCTGATTGTATGCCACTTTATTTGTTTTAAAGTAGAAACTGAAAACAAAAAATACACTTGGTCGTTGAAGCTAGTCATCCTTTTTTTCACTTGAAATAGGTTATGCATGACATTAAGAGCATGGCCAGCTGTCATATATCAATCAAGATTTTGTAAGAAAAAACAACTAGTCAGGAGCTTGTTCTATAGTTGCACAAAGAATAGTAAGTTCTATAGTTGCACAGAGAATAACAATCTGAATAATAGGTTCTTGCAGTAATATTAAGAAACCAAAAAAGATAACGCTTTATGTCCAAGGCTGTTTAGGAAGCCAGGTGTCAAACTCTTGTTCTACCTAATATATACAGCGCAATGCTCGTGTGAATTTTGCAGCAGAAATGGTACTTAAAAAAGAAAGGATTTTGACTATTATACTTAGGATAGAACATAAGGTACATCATCAAATTTTCTCTAGAATCCTCCTATTCTTATATTTTAAGATAAACGTCTAGTTTTTATTTATTTATTTCAGTAGGAAAATCCATTACAAACATATACCTCAACTATGATTGATGAATGCATGCCATATTGATTGTACCATTTCAAAGTATTAGCTTATTTTAAGAGTAATGTTAACTTGTTGCAAACAAAACATATGAAAGTTGAGGATATTTTGGCATACGATTCAAAGTTCGAACAATCGAAATTCGAAAATATCAACAAACTCTGTCCTTCTTAATCATTTTCAAAGTAATCTTCTTCCTTTTCTCGTCTGAATTTCCAAGTGACACTGATGTGAACAGATGGTAAATTACTATACTTCAATATATATATATATATATATATATATATATATATATATATTCTCTCACAAATTTTTGGATAGTTTGAGCAAAGAATCAACCAAGACAAAGACCTTCCAACCAAAAACGTCAAATAAAGACAATAAGAATAAACGGCATAGTTAAGAGTAGGAAAAAAAACATGGCTGAAATGAATGAAATAAAAACAGTCAAACTTCTAAAGTAACGACAGAGATCGACTCTGGCTATATAATTATAATTTTTAGGATATCCTGTTTCACCCAGAATGGTATTTACCATGAAGAAATAAAAAAGTAATCCGTATCGCTCGTTTTACGATTTTCTCTTCTGTAGATATCATTTGTCTTGTAGCAGTTATAACAGATACGTGCTTAAACTGCAGTGGTTATATCTCAAGCAGGCCGCCATGCCTTACTGATACTTATAAACAGGTTTGTTATCTGAATTTGGCATGCAATTAACAACTCAGTGATGAATATAACATTGACTTGAAGCAGAAAAGAATTATTTGATACAAGTTTACTGACTTTGGCATGCAGTTACACCATTCTTTCAGTATGATATTTGCATTTATACTTACTTTTATATCATTGACTTGAACCTAACACTATATTAGACTTTTCACTTTTATACTTATATCATTCTATATGTTCTTTGCATGCAGTTAGATCAAATGACAGCCATGAGATCTTCAGTTTGCATGAAACAACCTTCCCTTTGTTCTGGTACATTATCTTAATTCTGAAATTGAGAAATTTGTTTTAAGTACATATGTATATTATGTCTTAAGAATATTTTCAGTTATGGTGTAATAAAAATTAATGTGCTTAAGGTTTTGATGAGTATGAATACAACATGCTTATTGATTCCCTTAGGATGGTTATACCCATATCCGAATTTGATGGGCTATTTCAAATGCTTAGGATCATCTAATATCGGTTTAGTATAGAAACTCAGCTGTCTAATACGTTAGCTGCATATCAACCAATGTTAGTACTGTTTTATTTCCTTCATCATGGAATCTTTCCACTGTATCATTTTCTGTAGCTGCTATGTCATCTTAGAAAGTGCAGAATTATTTCTATTCCTATTAAGTACAGTGTGACATTAGCACGAAATTGACTTTAGGCTATACATAAGCTGGTTTGTTGCTGTTCATACCATTATGCAGGTCAAGTAACAAGTAAATGAAGAAGAACACATATTTTAACATTGAAATAAGAAGAATGTTAAATGAATAAAAAGAAGAACTTGGATCGGTCTAAGGTATTTATACTTTAATTTCACCATTGCATATTTTTTTGGTATTGTTGATCTAAGTCATTTACATGAGTTATTAAAGAAACTCAAAAGCATCACCTGCAAGTTTAAAAAAATGAAGCAACATTAAAATTTGTAGTATATTGATTGTTGGATAGAAATGGAAGTATTCGTTATAAGTTTCGCTTATATGCCTGTAGGTTCTTGAAAAATGTCAACGACTAGTTGGTGGTAGTTCGAATAGGGCCTAGCAGTATAATTTGAGAAATTTCACAGTCTGGGATACTATGTTTGATATATTTTCAATTGCAGTCAAAATAATGCTATGTTGGTTTTTTGACAAATGCTGATTCAAGCCAACCATCATGAAGACAAATTGTGCTATTTTAAATTTTAATTCAGTCGGATGATCCATTTTGTTCTTTTCTAGTCATGTGAAGAATGACAATTTCTTGTATCTCATCTGTGACAATCCAGAGTGGATACAGATGGACGGAAAATTGCACTCTGCTAGCAACTTGTTAAGCTCTGCAGCTCTAATAACACTCTTGACAAATACCATAACGAGGTTGAAATCTAATGCATCCAAAAGATCATTCAGTTTTCGATTCTTTTCCTGCTCGCTTAGTTTAATATAATGCTGTACTAAACCATGCAATGTCAATTTTGCTTCATCATCCACATAGATCTCCATGGGATCTTGCATGAACCGCTTACAAATTGGACGAATTTCCTTACTCAGTGTAGCTGAAAACATCATGACTTGCTTGTCATGAGGAGTCATTTTGAAAATCTCTGGAACGTCTTCCTCATGTCAAACGCCTCAAGCAACTTATCACTCATCGAGAATAAAATGCCTGATAATATTGAGTGATAGAGATTTATCTCTCGCTAATGCCAAAATCCTTCCAGGGGTTCCAACAACAATATGAGGGCAATCATTTTTCAGTAGATCTTTGTGCTTTGAAATATTGAAACCTCCATAGAACACTGCAATTTTTGTGTTCGGCAAGTATGCACTAAACCGCTCAAATTCATGGCAGATCTGGTAAGCAAGTTCTCTGGTGTGGGCACAGCACCAATGCAGCAACTTGACCAGTAACATGATCAATTTTGCTGAAGAGTTGAGAGAAAAAAAACAGTAGAACAAATGCAGGCTAGGAAATCAAATTTTTGGGGGTGACATAAGTTAACAGAAAAACAAAATATGGTAGCACCAAAATCATAATTTTTCTATCATGGTGCTCACAAGTGCACTATATGCAAGCAGATTGATTGAACATAAGTCAAATATGGTGATGATCATAATACGATACTATCAGGTGAATGAACTGACACGGAAATATACTCCCGATAACATTTAAACTTGTGCACATATCTATTTTTGAATATTGAACTCAAAAGAAGGAGCATATGTGAAAACACATCATATGCTACTCAATACCATCATTATGACCTGAATTAATTAGAATAGAAATGCCATGAACAAATAATTGAAGAAACCTGGAAATGAAATTATGCAAATAGTTGGTTGTCAGTGATATAGTATACAAATATAAATTAGCATATTAAGCAGTAGTTACCTCCATATGCTTATGCATGAAACCCACTGTAACGACCCAACTTTCGAACACATCGGAAGTCGTGCCATTAATAAGAAAGAAGAATAGATAGAAGATAAAATCATAGAACATCAGAATCTCATAGTGGAATTTTTCACAAAAGATAATACTTTATAATATTACACAGCAGTACATAATACATCAGAACATCATAGGTCTTAGTGATACAACCCATTCATAGTACATCTTTAATTATAAATATCATCGATGACTAACTGACAGACTTATACAGTAAATATGATAAGTGGAGCAGCACACAGAAAGTTCCATTCTAGCTTTCCAAGTTTAATCCAATCCTGATTCACTTGTCTATTCATAACAAGTGTTATGAATACCCAAGAGTTTAAGGGAAACACAGAAAAATAAACTCCGGGTCGGTCAGGGGACTGGTATGAGTAAACAGTTTAAAACAGTTAAAGAAAATATCTCATAAGACCACGCCGTAATTACGGAACGGGTTTTTACCTTATGAGATTAAAACTCTTTGTATACTTTAAAACCAGATATTATCATAGGGTCTATTTGGTTTTCATAAATAATTTAGAATCTTGGAGGATGCTTGCATCTCACATTCTCCGATATAGTATACAAATAAAAACCGCTTGGTACTTATGGAGATTGGATTTCCAACTATGACAAGGTATGAGACCACCTTCCGATGATGTATCTCTAGAGGCCAATACACCAGGGTTCAACAAGAACGTCTTGCAACCCGGCCCTCACATACCCGACCACTCATTTCTCTTGAGTGTATCGAGTGTATATCACCAATGGTTGTGTACGACAACCATTCCCGAATGGGCAGAATCGATAGATTAAGAAACAAAAGGAATTTCTCTAGATAGGTGATGCTACACCCTAATGAGAGCGACCCACATAGCCATGCTGCCTGCCCGATTTTTGTCATTTCCTGGGTGTGAGGCTTGAGGCTAGACTTACGTTTCCATTACTGGATTATTTTCTTTGAATGCCACACCGTCAAAACTTCCCGATCACTAATTGACTTCCTCAAAAATATATTATAGGTATACGGCGAGAGAAACGAATTCCTCTACCACCATATAAATACGTTTGAAAAGATCAACGTACGTGACCAGCAAGAATTACTTCGTCAGACATTCGTTCATAGGAGTTGTCCTGGGATTGGACCAACCGAAGGTACTATTTAAAAATAGTCCTTGTATAACACCGTCTTCAATTTAAACATCTCTGACGTTCAACGTATAATCAGTTCAAAGTGGAAATTTATCCGGCCTCTTTGAAATGATTAACGATCATTTGTCTTTTAAATTAAATTCCTAATCTAAACAGATAAAATACAGTTCATATTTACACAAGTTCAGAACAGTACATTACCAGCTATGTTGTGACAGGGATTTCTGACTTACAGATTAGAACTTGGCAAATTTTAGTGTAAATAAAATATTCCTATTTTATCATTTTAAACCAAATATTTTATTTTAAATAAAATCAAATTTAAATTATAAACTGAAATTATAATCATTGTCACTTCTGCATTTCTCGACAACATTTCATCACATAATGGATAATCAAAATCAATCATAGTTTATATTTTATTCCAAACTAATAGTAGTTTGGAATATGTGATTTTGGCTGACAATTAATTCCACGTTATATTTAATCCAATTTCTTTGGAATAAATAAATTGATTTTATCCAACACTTATTCTATTTTAATAGACTAGAAATATATATTTAAATATTTAATATTCGAACTTAATTTACATGATGACGTCTATTTCTGTGATCACAAAATAATCCGATGGTCTCCGAATCCTTTCTTCTTGTTTTGTCTCTTATTTAATTCTATTAAAACATATTTTTTTAATATCTAGTTAGTTAAACTATACGAATGTCCTAGGTCCTTTACAGTCTACTGTTTCATATACATACCTTAATTCATTATATCATCCGTCATAACAGTTAAATTCCCACCTCTTTAATTATACAGTTGCATATATAATGTTTAACTAAGTGAAAAGACTTAAATTTTAAATAACCATTAATTAGATTTATAATTTCCTTTAGGCCCAAGTCCATTCTTATGAAATCAGCCCAACGTCCATCCTCTAATTTCTTGTTTTATTCATCTTGTTTCTCGTGCCAGGAAAATGGAATAACCCATAGAAATTACGGTCCTGGCACTCTAAAACATGGATCTGCACCATGATACCATTTTCTTTCCTTTCTTCTTACTTTACCCAAACTCAACACGGACCATTTACTCCATGTACACGCCTCCTCGTGCACGTGCACCACTCATTCTAACATCCTAAGATCACCTGGCCGCCGTCCGCAAATCAGAACGTCACCCCAGACCATCAATGACCCATCAGTCAAGATCCAACAACCCTCCATCAAAATCTCACCTCTCATCTCTTCAAAATAAGAAATAGACTATCAGGTCACCACCGCAAATTTGCTTTCCCACGATCAACCCCGACCATCGTTAGTCCTGCCGCCACCACCACATTGAAGCTAAACTTCGTATGCTCCTCTCATACAAATTTTATAACACTCGACCCAGTAAATCACCCCCACGATCGAATCAAAACGGACCACTCAAAAACATGGCCTTAACCCTAAATCGACCTCGTTTAGTTAAATTAAGTTATTAAAAATTAAATTATGATTTTTCCTATGAGCTCCACCTCCTCACGTTCCTTCAGTCTTGGCGCCATGATGTCCGACCATCATAGTTGCCGTGAATCCCCCAAAATTCAGCTTTCGGTGAACACAGAAATTCTCACCCAATAAGCTACTAAAAAACTAAAATTTTATATTAAAATTCATGAATTTCAGATGCTAATCCACTCCTATACTTGAATCTAAATATAATGATGTTCGAAGAATTTAGACTTCTGACTTTCTTACAGTAATTGCTATATTCTGGTTACTTGTGTTTGAGTTGAAACCAATTTTTAAGCCTGTACGAGTTATAAACCACACCACCTTTATGTTAAGTAAAATCTCCATAACCAACTTTAATTCATGTTGTTTATTTTTGAATTAACAGTAGGGTGTTTGAGCCTTGTCTAATATACAGATTATTATTTTTATTACTGTCAAAGATTACCCCCAGGAATCATTTATCATGATATTCCATTCACATAGAACATAAGTCAAATGTGTCTTCTACATATATATGTTTGAATCAAGACAAACAATCATGAATTCAAATAATAAAAACAGAGTAAGGATGTTTACTCACACATATAACATTGCCACTGTTTATAGTATATACTGTCTTTTGTATATTCTCCCGACACTCAGGTTTTAAGTCCTCAAGTCCCAGGTATTAACCCTTACACAACAAAAATGTTTGAATCCAATACCGTAATCACAGATCGGCACACATGTAGTCCTAATGCTCTGGAAATCAAATATGAAACAATAGAAAAATTTGTGAGGGAATTTCTCACTTATATACTACTGCTGTTTTTCTTCTTTTGTTCAGGTATCTCAATACTCACATATTAATCTAACTAGTTCAGAGTTTTACCCATAAATAACTTAAATGTTGAATCAATTCAGATGGATATATTTTAACACACCTATAGTTTGAATCTACAAAAGAGATTTTAAGTTGTTTACTCACCATAAAAGTTCACTGTCTTGACAACCCTTCCAAATTTATAAGTATGGTATTCAATGAAATGCAAGCACACTCATATACATACAAATATATGTTGAATTATGACATAACAACATATGAATTAAGACAGAAAAAGAATTATGAGGAGTTTACTCACACAAAGCAATGATTACTACATCATAACACACAATCAAACCATACATGAATGGTTACTTGAACCAGATCATAAAGGAAATATAAGACCACTTCATAGTTCAAACACCAAAACTGCAGTAATCAAAATCAGAAAATATAATGCAGGTTTACTCACCTTAAAAGCTCAGAAACCCTTGTTTTTCTTTGCTGAAAACTCTTTGAGTTGCTGTGTGTTTGTGTGTGTAAAAGTTGTGCATGGCCTGGTCCTTATATAGGGGTAGAAAATGAATAAAATACTGGTGTAATATATATTGATGTGAAACAGCAAAACAGCCTTTTCTATGACAAATGATTGACAAAGTTTTAAAATGTTTTCTCTTTCAAATCTTTGCAAACTCTCATCCATTCACATGGTATACACAGCCTAGATACCACCTAAAAACTCCCCTATATCTTATACAAGACTTTCCCCATTTGCCTTCAAGCAACATCACATTAAATGTTCTTTGCACAACCCTTCTTTCTACCAATCTTTTTCCTTGGTTCTTACAAAATGTTGAGATCATTTGTGTACCAAAAATGTTCAGATTTCATTGAGTTTTCAAACCACACTTTTCACATGTCATTTTTGAATTTACAAGAATATATTTTATATACTTACTTGCCTTCCAAGGTGTGTTAAAATCTGAAAATATTGTACATGAAAATCTATGGCATGTGATGCATATTCATAGAAAAATACTTAAGAAAATCTATGGTTTGAAATCAACTAGTGTAGGTAAGATGATGGTATCAATATATGATTTTGTGGATCTTTCTATGCATATGTTCCTTTGACAAATTGGCCAAAGTTTTGAAAGATGAGAAGGGGATGAATTTTCAGAAAATCTTATGAAAGGAAATAAAAAGATTTAAAAACTGAAAATCCTTTTATCTAAAATGATTTTATCATGTGCACATATTTGCCTTAAAGATCCTACTTGCTATCACATCTATAGTGTACAAAATTTATGGATGAGATCATGATTTGCAAGAGGACTTGACCATACTTGCTCTTGTCTTAATGCATATAAAAATGCAATGATTTTCATGAGATTTTATATGCTATCACATCTATGAGATCATGAATTTGAAAGAGATGAGACAATACATGTTTCCAATTTTAATGCATATAAAAATTCAAATATTTTCTTGCATTTGGTTTGAGAGCAAAGAGATGTTTAAATCATATTTTAGGCAAAGAGGCTTTAATGTTAAAAGCAAAGAGTTTGTCAAAAAAATGTTTTAAATCCTTTTGAAAACATGAACAAAGTGTTTGCAAAAGAAATGGCATTTTTAACATTGCTATGCACAAGTGTTATTTAACATATATGTAAAAATATAAATTTAAACAACACTATTATAAATATGCTATCACATATACAAAAGAGAAAAATGCAAATTTTAGTCTTCACATGTTTTTAAACATTTTAAAATCTTGATTTAAATACACACTCACGATCGTCTAATATGTGTGTTTACGATCAATGTAAAAACTTGGGTCATTACAATCTTCCCCCCTTATAAAAATTTCGTCCCCGAAATTTATACGTAGTAGATTTAGAGTTATCGACTTATAAATAATCAACACACATCAGAAAAATCCTATTCAAAACCAAAAATATATGTCAAAATTCCCTTCTCAGCTCATCGGTCCATTTACTTAACTCCGTTAAGTATTATCCAAATTCTTCATTCACTTAATTAATGATCTCCATTCCGGGACTCACACATATGATCTTATTTCATAAATCGACCAATTCACATCCCTCGAGTTCATATCCAATGAATACTTAAGTCCAGCCTTAATTTCAGGAAATCCAAATTTTAATTCAATTTAAAATTCTAACTCGATTTCCCGGTATCAATGTGATTGGATATTATTCTAATTTAATCCAACCATATTTAATTTATCTTGAGGCTGACCCTAGTTAATTAACTCCTTTTATAAAAAGTATGGCACCTTCTGAAGCTCCTTCCATTTTCACATCCTCGGCGGTTGATGACTTATCCATTAAAGCATAGACCTTTGGTTGTTGTGGCTTCCTAAGTGGACAGTCTTTAACCAAGTGCCCCGGCTGACGACAGTTATAGCATGCAAACTTTTGGGGAATAGCATCACTTGTTCCCTTTGGTTGAGGCTGTTCCGGTTGCTGCGTTTGCTGTGGCTTTTCTGTTGCTGGCATGGTGCAGAACTTGGCAATATGTCCTTTCTCCGAACAGTTGTGGCATTTGGTATCTTTGAATCGTTCTTTGGCCTTTCCTCCCATCTTAGGTACTTCCTTGTTGTTGTTGTTCCAGTTCGGGTTGAATTTCCTTTTGTTTGGATTTTCCCCACTAGATCCTCCTGTCTGTGTTGTTTTTGCAACTGGCTTCTTACCTTCTAGTGCCTCATAACGAACTGCCATATCAACTAGATCAACAAATGGAATCTTGAGATGTCCAATCATCTGAACTTGCAGGCTATCCTTCAATCCCGCTATGAAAATTTCATTTTTCTTAAGTGGAGTGTTGATCGGTTCTGGCCCGAAACAAGAAAGCGAGTTGAATTTGTTCTCATATTCAGATACTGTCATATTCCCTTGCTTGAGATCAATAAAATCTCGATACATCCTCGTCTTTCCAGCAGTAGGCAGAAATTGCGCTTCAAATGCTTCTTTGAACTTGACCCAAGTAAAATCTTCCTCAGGAACATTAGCAGTTTGAGCGTCCCTGTAACAACCCGGAAATCTGAGCCAATTTAAAAAATTTATTTTGGCGATTTTAATGGATTTCAATTATTTAAAATGATTTATTTTAAATAATAACGACGAAAAATTTATTTTCAATGAAGTTAAAACAAATAAATTTATTTTAATTATATAACGAGCCTGGAAAGGCGCTGTAGTTCGAAAATTCGATTTCGAATTTCAAATTTCAAATGAATATACAGAATTCAATATAAATCGAAATTGAACGAAACAAGAAATATTTGAATCTGTTTAATCATATCTTTCTACCGGATGTGATAAACTGAGATTTCACTTTAGAAGTTGAAAGATATGTCCAGATAAAAATTCAGAAAAGTCACTGTGGAATTTTTATATATATATTAATATATATAAAGGCACTTAGAAATGGAAATTTTGCAAACGACCTCGGTTTTCGACGAAACCACTTTTGTTGGATCCAGGATGTCAAATTAATGCTAGGTTCCAATTTGCATAATTTTCTGAATCAATATGTGAGCGTGGCGAAGTTAAACGTGTTTTAACAGTTTTAGTCAATTTGGGTTGACCAGAAATTGGCCACTTTTCAAACGGTCTCAGAATTTGACGAAATTAGTTTTGTTAGGACCGTATCATCAATACGAAGCTAGAAATAATTTTTCGGGAATTTTTAGAGTCCATATGTGGACCCGGTAATTTAAAATGTACGTTCAAACTGAATATATAGTGATTTATATCTTAAATCTAACGAAACTGATCGAAACGGTCGAATTGGCCTACGATACATATCCTATTCTGTTTGAAATGGGGGTAATTAGCTAGGGGCGACAGTTGTTGGGTCTCGATTGGAGGTCGAATAAAAAGTCAACCATTGGAAATTATTAAAATATAATATAATTTTATATTAAACCCTAGATTAGCCCTCCCCCTTTATTCACAAACCCGATTCAGTTTTAAATAAAAATAAAGGGGCATTGTTCAAATCCGTCGCCAGAAGCTTCAGGACTGCCGTGCCTAGCGCTGACCACCGCGCTGACCTCCGGCGAGGACCCCCACCCCCTCCTCCTCATCTCCTCTCTCCTGTGTTCTCCCCCTTCTTCTAATTGGAGCCAAACCCCTCCAAGGTCGCAAAAGCCAATCGCCCAGCCATTGTAGGACCGTCGCCGATCTGTCCCGCCATCGCCAGCCATCCAACACCCCACCGCCGCCTCTGACCCTCCCTCCAGCTCCGACCAGTGGCCCCCTCCCCTAAAAATATAATTTTTTTATTGATTCCTGTTCGTGCATTCTGCCTCCGACCACGCAGGCCCGCCGCCGGCCAATGCAGACCTTCCACCACTTCGCCGACCTTCGCATTCCCTCCTCCAACCCCCAGATCCGAAAAGCAGTAAGTTTTATTTTTTTATTTACCTTTATTTTATTTTATTTTCAGTTTTAAAAATAAGTATCATTAAAAAATCTGATCTTTAAGGTATATATAGTATAAGGTGAAGACGTGATTTTAGTTAAGTAAAAATGTGATTTTTATATATGAATAACAAAGAGTAGATCTGATTTTATATAGGAATTAAAACTGAAAAGATTACATTTTTATCATCGAAAGATTATATTTTATCAATGAAGAAAGTTGAGATTTTTGTTTGTTTGAAGATATAGACACCTTGTCATAAGATTTTCAAAGATAGGAAAGTTTGAATTTTTACACTAGGAAAGTTCGAATTTTTACAATATGAAAGTTTGAATTTTTATGAAGGAAAAGTTCACATTTTCAAATGCAAAAAGATTAGCTTTTTAATTATACAAAGATAAGATTTTTAGCTATAAAAAGGAGTGAATTTTAGTTAGGTAAAAATATGATTTTTTACCTATACAGATTTGAAGATAAAAATTCAATTTTTATATATATGAAGTGAAGATGAAAATTCGACTTTTATATATATGAAGTGGAAATAGAAATATGATTTTTATGTACATATAGCGTTATTAAAAATGTGATTTTTAATAT
The DNA here is from genome assembly GCA_030737875.1 of Allium sativum. Taxonomy (NCBI): domain Eukaryota; kingdom Viridiplantae; phylum Streptophyta; class Magnoliopsida; order Asparagales; family Amaryllidaceae; genus Allium; species Allium sativum. The sequence continues at coordinate 735,672,822 of CM060924.1, read as the reverse complement.
CAACTGCGTGAAACAGAGGGCGATGGAACGGATTGAAATCAAAAAGGAATTCAAATGGTTCAGAAATTCAGAAATGAAATGGCGGAGTGGAACCCCAAGGTGAGAACTTCTCACTTTAAATTCTATTTTCTAGTTATAAATATATACTAGGATGCAGACGGTGCTTAGCAGCACTCGACACCCGTCGTCCACAGACCATGGACTACTTGTTTGTTTAGTTGATTATTGGGTGATTGATTGATTTGTTTGGTTGATTAGTTTGATTGAATTGGTTTGGGATGTGAAATGGGATTGATTAAATTGGTATGTGTATGGCGTGGGCCATTATTAGACCGGGGATAAGGCTAGGCCTTGTCCCGTTTCTAGTATCGTGCCGTTATGCTGCCGAAATTTTCTAAAATATGTTAGAAAAATAAAATTATCATTTTATTGAATAAATGAACTGAATAGAAATTCATGTGCTGAAATAAATATTTTATCGTTAAAAATATAATTTTTATCGTGTATGTGAATAAATTAAAATATTCATTTACAAATCAGACGATTTGTTTATGTACACTGATTTGACAGATATTGATTGGGACGATAAATTTTACACGTCGCCCAACTACACAAATAAAATCTGTGTTTGTTGATGTGAAACCCCACACGGGTATTGGGATGATATTTTACATACACTAGTCCCAATAATTAGTTGTATGTCGATCGATAGGTTGACAGACAGTTGTGTGGTGCACTTTGGATGATGGTTGATTATTTGTCGTTGCTGGTATATACATGTGTTGTATGGAAATCCATATAATTAACATTATATGGTAATTGATTGGCCTCATTCCAATTGAGAAAATAAAGAACGAAATAAAATATATATTCATGTGTTGAAATAAAATATATATTCATGTGTTGAAATAAAATATAGATTCATGTGTTGAAGAAAATATTCATTTGTTGAATAGAATAACGAAGTTATTGAAATATATAAAGCCGTGTTGATTAGATTTGTGCCATTTTGACACAAACGATATGTATATCGATTATACTCGTTTTTATAATGAATATCGAAAAAGAAGTGATTTCAAAATATAACGTTTGAAAATATTATCATTTATATATATATTGATGATATGGAATATTTGATTTTGATTTAAAATTGAATATGAAGTTGAACCCGTTTTGAAAACGAATTTAAAACGATTTATAAAATACGTTTTGAATGGAAATCGACGAAATATATATAATATATATATTATATATATTAATGGCCTGAATAAAACGCGTCGCGCCGTGGTAGTTCGCGAATTTCGACCATTGTCTTCGAATTGACGTTACGGGAGATCTGACCGTCGGATTCTCCTGAAATCGGGACCGTTGGGTTCGTATCGAAAAGAGCTTTCCAATGAATATTAGAAATTTGAAATCTAGCGGTTTGATTTGGAATTATGTCCAAATCAAATTTGGAAAAGGTCGTTGTAAGTGCAGTTCGATGACCGTTTATGGAAATCGACTGTACGGGCCTTGATAAAATTATTAAAAATATCTATAATTTGTGTAAAATCATAATATATGAACTGGAAAGAACTGGGATGAAAAATTCCACATTTGTAAGGACAAAAATATACTTTTATCGAAATGAACTAGTTTATAACTAGAATGATAATCCATTAATTTTTTTTTATACATAAATAAAATGGATTGAGAATGGGTTTTAATATAAGCAGAATTTCCAATATGTGAATTGGAAGGGATTTGAATCGAAATCATCTTCGGAATAGTTCGGTGTTGAATTTCGTGATTATACAGGTATTGTTATGGGAATTTGAAATATATATTTATATCGTTATTTCCAATACGATATTTGTTGGTTTCAGAATTTGATATTGAATATAAGCCGATATATTTTCTATTCAGAGCCTTGTATTTAATATCAAATGGGATTTTGGGTTTGTCGTGAACAGTATCTTTAATAATACTGTTCTTAAACCCAGATTGAGTTAAGAAAATTAGAAAACTAACTGGAGATTAGCTAAGTTGAATGATTTTCTGGGTATTGATCTGATGTTGGTTTCGGCCTTCGGGGTTATTACTTAGGGAATTGTTCTCTTACTAATTATATAGTCAGAGACTAATGGAATGTGAATTGGGTTTATCGTGAACTGTGTTTTAAACGACATTCGTTCTTTAACCCGATTAACAGTGAAATGTGATTTGGAATTTATAAATCTTTTTATTTAGATTTAATGGAAATTTTCCAAAGTAAAGTTTTCCAATATATAAATTGGAATGGAATGGAATTCGATTTGGTGATAATCGAAGTGAGCTTCTGTGGAGGAAGACCGGTACTATAAATGGAATTTGAAAGGCTTTGCCGTTATTCCATTTATATTATTGGTTGGATACGGAAATTGATATCGATTATATATATTGATCTGATATCCGTGAAAATTCCATTATTGATGGAATGTGATTTTTGGGTTTATCGTGAACAGTGTTTTCAAATAACACTTGTTCTTTAACCCGATTAGCAATCGAATGAGATTTTGGGTTTGTCGTGAATGGTATCTTTAATAATACTGTTCTTAAACCCAATGAAGATAAGAAAATTAGAAACTAACTGGAGGTTAGATAAGTTGAATGGTTTCCTGGGTATTGATCTGATGTTGGTTTCGGCCTTCGGGGTCAATGCTTAGGGAATTGTTCTCTTACTAATTTATGGTTAGAGAATGATGGGAAGATTAAAGAATAAATTTAAAAGAGTTTATCTTTGAGAAAATTAATGGGAATCTTTTCCTAGAAGTGTGAATATTTGAATTAAAATAATATTCTGAATTGGAATGAGGCGTATGTTGTGTTTGTGTAGCACTTGTTTATAATATACGCGAGTTATTCGGAAAGACTGGGTTTATTCCATTCTGAATAACTGATACGACGATATGTCGAAGATGAAGACGGTGGTCGAAGACCGGAGGTCTTCACATCGTTTGGATGATTTCTGATGATCTTGATTGGGCTGTACACCCAAGAGGAGGGAATCAGTTGGTGATCGTCCAGACGTACTTGGAGATCGATGGATATGCGAGGTACAAGGTGCCTCCGGTTTCGTTCAGACCCAGAACGGACTTGTAAATGGACTGTGTGTCTGACATTGGATATCTTTCTGTGTGATTGATGTATATCGGTTGCATGGAGTGGTTTGCCTGTGTGGCATGCTAAGATGCAAATGATCAAGGCTTTTGTTGAAAAGTAGAGTCTTGTGGTTGATGATCAAAGCACGGCCTTCGTGGCATCGCTTTGTGTAGCGTTAATTCACGAGCCTCACACCCCGGTGTGAACCAAAAACTGTAGAGGACATCAGGGAGGACATGCGTTTCTTTCTAGTTAGGAGTGACGTCGGTGCTTGAACTGGCTGACGAGTTTGACTCATGTGGTTGTTAGAATTGGAGGCGCCTCGGATATATCGGTCGTTCTCGAACCGATGGAGTCATTAGTTGGCTCATTTACGCCCCAAAGGGCGGGGAAACGCATGTTCAGGCATTTTAATCCACTCCGTGTGGACCGGCCCTGACGATCCAAGGGCTTGACTGAGTACTTGTCCTCAGGCTCGGGCTAGGCAGTCTCGAATCGGTAGAGGACTATCTTTTGCCTCGGTTCACAGATGGAAATCCAATTTCCACTATGTGGTTTTGAGGTTTTAATTGTAGAACCTAGTATGGCGACATGATATATGGTACCCATGCCGTCTATGATTAATACTTATGAATGAAATTGTTTTGAAACACTTATGTACTTATAGTAATATCAAAATAATCTATTTTAAAACGTATCAAGCATTATTTGGCTATTATAAGGTAAAAACCTATCCTCCGGCTTGCGTTGCATTGTGTGATGGGACCTAGGTTTTATAATAGCTTCATTTTCTTTATTTAGCAATGCGCTGTTATTATATGCACTGGTAATCTTGGGAGGAAACCCGTTCCGTGTTATACGGCGTGGTCCCTTGATTTACCTAACTTTAAAAATAAAGATTAATAATTGTTTTAGTTCTCACACCAGTCACATGACTGACCTGGCGTTTATTGTTTTAACCTAAACCCTGGGTGCCCATATTTTCCACATGGGAAGCTAGTAGTTGGGTCTTGCAGATTTATATTCACAGGATCTTGGTTTATAGCTGAAGTGATATTCGGAAAGCTCTGTATCCGTGTATTTCTTTCAGTTATGTTTTGTATTATTTTTCCGCTGTAGTATTGTATTTAAATCTCTGATATTGTATAAGGTGTAATATTTATTCATACTCTGTATATTCTTGTATTCTGATGGAATTGTTGTAATAAACAATGAAATGTTCTTCTGTTTGTGTTCCGATGTGTGTTGTCCTCAAAGCAATCTGTGCTTTCCTTACCGGGGAAGTTCGGGTCGTTTCATTTTGGTATCAGAGCTTTGGTTTACAAAGCTCGAGAACAAGACACATTAGAATCGAACGAAAGAATTCATCAGAGATTGGGTCAGTAATATCCAATGGGAATGGCTCTTTAGAGATGGGATCAGTAGTATCCTAGAATTAGCCGGAAGAGTGTATTTTAAAATAAAATAAAATTGAAAACAAATTTTGTTTTGAAAATTAAATTCAATTATTCGTATTTGAATATTTTATGTGTATTGAATTTGGACAATCTAGTATGTGAAGATTTTGCATATATGCCTAGCTAGCGTGTATACGAAGTCCCAAATATACTGGACAGATATAGAATCACGCTCTAGTCGCTCGGAGATGATTCTGATGATCGCTCGAGCATCATTAGCATTTATGTTCGGGTTTCGAAAGTGGGATGTCTATATATTTCCATTAGACTGGTGTGAGAACCAAAACTAGATAGGGTTATTTGTTGTGATTTAGCACCAAAAACATGTTTTTTTGTATATATATACCAAAGTTATGAATTTGAAAATTAATCAACAAATTGATTGATGGTTGTGTTGTGTGATTATTCATTTATACCATTATGTGAATGTAAGGTGAACTTAGCCAAATCGTATCAAATGTTGAACTGAATTGAAATTTGTTAGAAATTGCATGCATATACGAGTATATCTATTGAACAGGTCATAGCAAGGAAGCTAGAGAAGAGGAATAAAATTGTTTGCCCGACAAATAGGTACATGTTTATTGTATTTCTTGGGGTTTTGATGATTTTATGAGCCGCTTGGCTGTTTCTTTTTCTTTTTGATTGGAGAGGCCTGTGTGGCGGTTTGGGGATTTTCCCGATGCTCCCGGTGCAGGAGAGGTTATGGCGAAATTTTTCGAAAATTAAGGGTGTTAGCCAAATTTTTGAAAAATCTGAAAAGTTCTTAGAAACTAAAAAGTTGAAGAACTTAAGCCGTAACGAAAATAATGAAAGTTGAGTTGATTAGAAAACAACTTTCACCTTCGTTCCTTTTCGAGGACGAAAAGATTTTAAGTTGGGGAGATTGTACCAACCCGGAAAATCTGAGCTAATTTAAAAAAATTATTTTGGCGATTTTAATGGATTTCGATTATTTAAAATGATTTATTTTAAATAATAACAACGAAAAATTTATTTTCGACGAAGTTAAAACGAATAAATTTATTTTAATTATATAACGAGCATGAAAAGGCGCTGCAATTCGAAAATTCGATTTCAAATTTCAAATGAATATAAAGAATTCAATGTAAATCAGAATTGAACGAAACAAGAAATATTTGAATCTGTTTAATCATATCTTTCTAACGGATGTGAGAAACTGAGATTTCACTTTAGAAGTTGAAAGATATGTCCAGTTTAAAATTTAGAAAAGTCGCTATGGAATTTATATATATTTTAATATATATAAAGGCCCTTAGAAATGGAAATTTTGCAAACGACCTCGGTTTTCGACGAAACCACTTTTGTTGTATCCGGGATGTCAAATTATTGCTAGGTTCCAATTAGCATAATTTTTTGAATCAATATGTGAGCGTGGCGAAGTTAAACGTGTTTTAACAGTTTTAGTTAATTTGGGTCGACCAGAAATGGGCCATTTTTCAAACGGTCTCAGAATTTGACGAAATTAGTTTTGTTAGGACCGTCTCGTCAATACGAAGATAGAAATAACTTTTCGGGTATTTTTAGAGTCCGTATGTGGCCCCGGTAATTTAAAATGTACGTTCAAACTGAATATATAGTGATTTATATCTTAAATCTAACGAAAACTGATCGAAACAGTCGAATTGGCCTACGATACATATCCCATTGTGTTCGGAATGAGGGTAATTAGCTAGGGCGACAGCCGTTGGGTCTCGATCGGAGGTCGAATAAAAAGTCAACCATTGGAAATTATTAAAATATAATATAATTTTATATTAAACCCTAGATTAGCCCTCCCCCCTTTATTCACAAACCCGATTCAGTTTAAAAAAAGGGGGCGTCGTTCAAATCCGTCGCCGGAAGCTTTAGGACCGCCACGCCCAGCGCTGGCCATCGCGCTGACCTCCGGCGAGGACCCCCACCCCCCTCCTCCTCATCTCCTCTCTCCTGCGTTCTCCCCCTTCTTCTAATTGGAGCCAAACCCCTCCAAGGTCGCAAAAGCCAATCTCCCCGCCATTGTAGGGCCGCCGCCGATCTGTCCAGTAACAACCCGTTTTTTCACAACATGTTATAACATAAATCAAGGCAGAAATAAAATATAAAATCAGAATCAAGGGAAATGGGCTATGCCATTACGTTCGTCTCGGAAAAATACACGAAATAGAGTCCGAAATTTTGTAAATCGGAGTCCGTATGACCCAGATAAGGCCCGGCGAAGTTTTCAGAAGTTTCAGCCCGGATTTTAGAAGAGGCGGGAAAATTCCCGCCAGACTCAGGGAGTCGACCCAGGGGTCGACCCCCCTCCTAGGGGTCGACACTAGGGTCGACATGGGTGTCGACCCCCCCCCCCCCAAGGGGTCGACCCATGTGTCGACCCAGGGGTCGACCCCCCCCCCCCCCCCCCGGTTCGACCAGTTCAGCCTGGTGCGCCTGCTTGTGTTCTTGACCCTATTCTGACGGATTTGACGAACCAGATGTGTTCTTGGGCTAATCCTATGGCTAATAACATCCTAATTGTAACACCCCGCCTCCGCTAGGGTCACTCGCAAAGGAATGCACTAGCTTTAGAGGGGCATTATTGGTAAACATGCACAGAAATATCACAAGACAGAACATATATATAAATAGCGGAAGTAAAATCAAACTTTCATAACATGAATAAATAAGGTCTAAAGCCTTTTACATCAGAGTACATCAAAACCTGTCTTGCAATAGTAAAGAAGCATAAAGACTTTTTCATAAATTATTCCCCAAGTAAAACAGTAAAGTAGCCATAGCCAAGAGAAGTCTAAGCCGTCCATGATGACCTTCAAGCAGAAGAAGTCCGAACTAAGCAGCATTGTTTCCTCCCTGAAACCTGGGGGAGAACGGAAGAAAAGAGGCGAAACAAACCGGGTCAGTCAAAAAGACTGAGTAAGTCCTATCTACTTCCAGTATAAAAACAGGTAAAGGTAACATGACATGCATAAACTGAAAGTAAACATAAGGATAACTACAAGATAGATAAACCAGAGTAGCCGGTTAAACTACTGCGGCAAGGTAAACTAAGGTATCATGAAAAACTACGGTGTTATGATAAGTCAAGGTATCACATCGTCGGATTTCTATCGAGTACATTGTCCCAAGGTATCTACCCCGTCTAACATCCCACGGTATCTATTATGTATATTCTTCCTAGTTCTAACATGTATATTTGCTCTGCACCTCTCGTACTAGTATCCCAACCTTGTTATGTGTTAACCATGAATGTCCCTTACTCAAAGTCGTGTAATGGTCCATGTCAACCTAATATATCGCATATATAGGTTACTCAACTCGTATGTTTCTTTCCATGTATATAAGTTCAGTCCTTTGCCGTACCTCGTACGGGCTTCCTCATGTCGTATTATCCTTGAAATCGTTTGGACTGTCACCCTTGTTCTAGCTAGGCTCTTCCATATGGATCATTGTTTGAACTACTAGGACTTACGCCACCTAGCACCACTAGGGATTACGCTTACCTATTGCACGCTTTCGTATTTCGGTTTGGGTTAAACCACCTAGGCCACTAGGGATTATGCTAACCCTCAACCGCGCCCCTTTTTCCCACGCATTCATCGTGAATCGTTTTTCTATTACTGTATGCACATGTATCACATCGTGCCACCCGAGTCCTGTCACAGGGCAAACCAAGAAATACAGGACTCGGTCGGGAGCTTTAGATTTATCTGCCGATGCAGATACTAAGGTCTGCTTTTCTACACGTGGCTATGGTCCCACGAGACCTCTCCCTCAACTAGTGAAAGGCAACACAAGAGAAAATCTTGCATGAGAACTACACTCCGGCCAGCCCACATCCTACGGCCTACCTCACTCATAATTAGATAGCAATTATGGTCTGTTGGGTGTTCCCTGCCTTTCCGTACGTACACGCTTGACTCAAGATGGTAGATGATCGACGAACTTGCTATCTCGGGCACCTTATGTATTCGTCGACTCACTGCTATCCACCCCAGTCTTTAGGTCGCTCGCATAGCAACCAAGGCATATTCTTGGTTCTTCTACCGCAGACCTCAACCTCTCGTGAGCCTAGTATAATGACCTGGCAGCTCACAGAGGGATCCCAAGAATATCCTCACGTTCCCCGAAGCCGTTGCTTCGTTACCCAGTTCGTTGGAGCCTTTATCTAAATCAGATAGCCTGCTCCTACACGCATACTTAAACGTTGACCTAACGTATCGGGTTACTAATCTATCTAAGAAATGGTCCAAATTTCCTTGACTAAGAATTATTACTTATTTTCCCTTAACTAAGGTTTACCACTTAGCCTTATTTCCATAATCCTTGTTAACTATGGTTATTTACCTAATCCTCCGAATTAGGGTTTATTTAATGGGTTAAGTGTCACTTAAGTTCATATCTTAGCCCGTCTACAAACCATGTCAAAATTGGCTAAGTATCCAAGTCCAAGACTTAACCCAACAAACCATGTGTCAAGTTGGCTAAGTATATTAAGCAATCCATAACTTAACCTCGTCTAATTATCATTTTAGATTGGTTAATTATATAAATTAACTTGACCTTGTCATCAAATCGGTCAAGCGTATTCAAGTGATCCGTGACTTAGCCTTATCATGTTTTCACGTTATATTGGTTAAGTATAGATTAACTTAACCTCATCAAATTAACGAGTTAGATTGGTTAAGTATAGGTCACTTAACCTCATCAAATCATCGTGTTAAATTAGTTAAGTGTTTAACTTAACCCTATTAAATTACCAAGTTGGATTAATTAAGTCTAGGCTAACTTAACCCCATCCGATTACCATGTTTAGATTAGTTAAGCCTAATCTTAACCCCATCCATTAACTGTATTATACGGTTAAGTGTCATTAAGAAAATTTACTTAACCTTATCACGTTATCGTGTTGGACTGATTAAGTGTTGGTTAACTTAATCCCGTCCACTAGTCGTATAAAAATGGTCAAGTGTCATTAGGCAAATCAAGTTACTTAACCTACCCAAGCTTATCATGTTTTGTTAAGTATCATTAGCCTAATCAAGTTACTTAACCCATTTGTCCATATCATATTTGGTTAAGCCTCATTAATCAAATTAACTTAACCCTATTATGTGGCATTAATTTAATTAATGCACCCTCAACCTCTCACATTAGACCGTGTTGTGGTTACTAGTTAAGCCGGGCGGGTCCGGGTAGATTTACACCACAACCTAGTCTAACCTCGGGTCTTAAGCGCGACATGACCAACTTCTCACATTGGGTCCTATTGTTTGCAACTACTAGTTAGGCCGGTCGGTTCCGGGTAGTTTTACGTTGCAAACTCAACCCAACCTCGAGTTGGCCATACTTATACTATCTAAGTTCATCATGTTTCCAAAACATGTTACAAGTTTTCAAGCATTTGGGTAGACCTAACTTAATAGGTAAATTCCCAAAGGGTAGACCTAACTTAATAGGTAAATTCCCAAGCTCATGTTTTTATGCATACTTACATGTCATCTTCCATGTTATCTTTCAAGTCATATTTTCGAGTATAAACACATGTCATATTCAAGTTAAGATTTTGCGACATGTTCATGTTTATCTAACTACCCAAAACCGTGTTTTCCCAACGCAAGCAAAGCGAGTCAACATAGTAAGGATACTATGTCACATATTGGTCCCAAAACATGCATGATGCCAAAAAGGGCTTGGCTTCCACATGCATAACATCATAAAGGGATTGGCCATAAACATGCATAGTGTCATAAGGTAATTTGGCCACAAACATGCACATTATCAAAAAGGGTTTGGCCATAAACATGCACAACTTAAAAGAGGGGATTGGCCACGAGCATGCATAATCTCATAAAGGATTTGGCCACAAACTTGCATGTTAGCATAAGGGGTTTGGGTTCATAAACATGCATAAGCCCCAAAATCTTGTCTTAGCCAATGTTTCACAAGTAAAGTGGTTCCTAAAGGTTCATGCTAGCGTTTCATGCATAAAGATCCAAACTTGCAAGTTAAACTAGATTATGCATAGCATGAGAGGCATGATTAAATCACTCACATGGCCTAAAATCATAAACATGAACACAAGAGGCAAGGTAAGGTTCATATAAGTTCGCATAATCATGTTTAGCCTCATTTTATCCCATGTCATTATCAAAACTACCGTTTCCATCTAAAAGTAGCTAGAACTTACATAGTTAGGCCTAGGGGAAGAAGCATGAATCATCTTGGCTAAGAAAGGTGCCTCCTTTGTTGAAGAACCTTCATGAAACTCACATAGCAATGTTGATTTGGCCTCCATTTGGTGTAGCAAGCTTGCATATTTTGATTTGAACCCGATTTGAATGCATAGGCTCTAGGGATTGGAGATGGAGGCCATGATCAAGATTGATTTTGGCAGCACTTAGTTGCTAGGTTTGATTTTTAGGGATTTAGGTTAGGTTTAGGGTCTTTTTATAGAGATTAGGGTAGTTTTAGGCCCTTAGATTAACCCTAGGATAGACTAGGACCATCAGATCTCGGAAGCTTCCAGAACCAGCCCAAGAACATGACCAGGTGAGACAAGCAGGTGCGCCAGGCAGCTTGCCCCGGCCACCCCCTGTCGACAGGCAAGTCGACAGGGCTGTCGACTTGGTCTGGGCCCAAGTCGACAGGCCTGTCGACAGCCCTGTCGACATGGCCTAGGCGGGGAAACTTCCCGCCTAGCCCCAGATCTGATTTCCAAAACTGTTTCCGAAATTCAAATTCCCAGAAATCTTCTTTGGGCCTTTAACGGGTCATACAGACTCCGATTCTCGAAAACTCGGACTCTATTTCGCGTATTTTTCCGAGACGAACGCAATGGCATAGCCCGTTTTTCTTGATTCAGAATTTAAAATTAAATTCTGCCTTGATTCTCGTTTTAACATGTTATCGAAATACGAGTTGTTACACTAATCCTCTATAAAAAGACCCATAGACCCAACCTAATCACTCATTATTCATTCCTACAACAAAACTATGCCAAAATCTCTCTAGCCATGGCCTCCACCCTCTTGTCATAAACTCCTTCATTCATATGAGAGTTTGAGTGTTCAAATCAAGTTAAAGAGCCCTCTTTCTTCCTTAAAGAATCCATCTTTCTTCATAGCGAATCAAAGGAGCATCTTATTTTCTCTAAGCTTGGATTTGGATCTCATTTTATTTGCGGATCTGCTAGTGGCTTCGTCTCGATCTTTTTATATATATTCTAGTCTTCATAACATTGTAAGCCTATTTCTACTTTTAGATATTAACTATGGATTTAATGTATGACATGTTGTAAGTTGAGTTTGGGCTTATGTACATATTTGTGCCTTAGATCTATCATGTTAGGCTTATATCTTACCTATACATGTTTATGGAATCATTACCTTGCCATTTTGGGTTGAAAGCTCTCACCTTTATATTGGAAATGTTGCATGTTGCAATATAAACACTCTCATGTGACCCTGATGACAACTTGCTATACTAGGATCCATATGCTAGTTTAGATCTATATGCTTTCACCTATTTGCTAAGTTAATGATATGTATGTTTTTGAGGCTTATAATCTCTTATGCGAGTTAAGTAAACACATCTATGTCTCATGAGCCACCATGTTCAACTTGTGGCAAAATATCACCTTATGCCCCTTTGTCATATCATTATGTTTTCCCCTTTAGATCTATTTCTATGTTGATGCGAACGTAGGAACGTTGGGGTTACGTTATGGGTAAATCTATATAGCTTGAAAACATGATTTTAAAACATGACATGTATTATGCTTGAAAACCATAGTTTTATGTTAAACATAAATATGATCATGACTATTAGAAAACATGAAAATGGCCAACTCGAGGTTGGGTTGAGTTTGCAACGTAAAACTACCCGGAACCGACCGGCCTAACTAGTAGTTGCAAACAATAGGACCCAATGTGAGAAGTTGGTCATGACGCACCCAAAACCCGAGGTTAGACTAGGTTGTGGTATAAACCTACCCGGACCCGCCCGGCTTAACTAGTAACCACAACAAAGTCTAATGTGAGAGGTTGGGGTGTACCAAGTAAATCAATGATACATGATTGGGTTAAGTCATGAGCCATTGGAACACTTAACCAACTTGATATATGGTTTGGATTGGGTTAAACACACTTAGCCCACTAGAAACCCTAGTTACGCGGTCCTTTTCAGCAGTAACCCTCAAGAGAGTATCGGGATACCCTAGGGACTAGGCTAGGGGTGGGGCACGATTACTGGGCTGGATTGTAAGTGACCAAAAAGACGACGATAGTAGGTGCGCCATTCGTAGATTCCGGCGGACCATGGTCGTGCACATGGTCCGGGGATGAAAGACAGACATGGGCACCAGTAGGTTTAGACTGTGCGTGCTTGTTTTCGTGTCAGTGGTTGGCACCCTAGGGCCCGGATACACCCTAGGGTGGACCTAGCACAGTTTGACTACATTCCGGTTTTAGGCCGTATGACACCGACACATGACGAGTTAGGCTTTTAGGGAGCCGATCGAGTAGACCGAGTAGTTGGGCCTTGATTTAGGCCACCTCATGACTTGGGCCTTTTGGGCCATGGGATCAATCCTTGTTCATACTTGACATGTTAGAATACTAGTACACTTGTGGTGCAACACTTAATCTTGTATATGCGATGTCACCTTTGATCTATCTTGTTATTTTTCAGTATTTTCAGTTCATGTACTAGACTTGTTTTATTTTGGAAAAGTGATGTTTAAGTACTCTTGATGTAACTTGACTATGGTTTGGTTTTGAAATAAAAAAATGTTATCCGCTGCTTTTATTTACTCTGTTTTACTTATATGCTTCTGTCTTGTGATATCTTCATGCATGTTTACCTTGTTCCAACGCCCCTCCTAAGCCGTTGTCCTTGCGAGAGTGACACCGGCGGAGGTTGGGTGTTACATTTGGTATCAGAGCATAAGGTTTACAAGATTGAACAAAAGAGGTTTTTCAAATTTTCTTTTTGAAAACTATTTTCAAAACCAATTTTAAAAGAAGTATTTTTCCAATAAAAGTCTAGTTTATTTTAAAAAGGCTATTCCCAAAAAGTCATTAGCACTATCCTTCGTTTCTTCGTTTCTTCATTCTAAATCTATCTTTTCCTTCGTTTCAGTATGGCCTTTAACTTTACCATCCCGAAAGGCGCGCAAGTACCTGGTTGGTTCATGAGGTTTATGGAGGAAAGGGCGAATGAAGCCGGCCCCACGGACATTCCTCCTCCTGTAGCTCCTCCTCCGCAACACCCTCGAGTAGACCCTTTCTCTAAGACTTGCAAGGATTTCAAGGCCATGGGTGGCAAGGATTTCTTAGGAACTGAAGGTTTTGTTCAAGCAAGAGACTGGCTGAAAGAGACGGAAGACCTCATTGCTATCTTCGATTTGGAGGATCGAAAGAAAGTTCAATTGGCAGCATGGCTACAAAAAGGTGAAGCTGCATTCTGGTGGGAAGTCACCAATGCTACTAGGCCCGTTGAGACATGGGTCGATTTCAGAGAGAGATTTGAGCTTAAGTTTTTATCACCGGCAGAGCATAGTCTTCAAACGGAGAGGTTCCTAACACTCAAGCAAGGAGACATGACGGTTAGAGAATATATGAACAAGTTCAATCATCTAGCTAGGTTAGGAGTGGACTTAGTCAACACGGCTCAGAAGAAGGCTTTACGATTCGCTCGAGGTTTGAACGAGCCTTTGCGTGGGGTAGTCATGACACATATACCCACAAGGGCAACTTTTGAAGCTTTGGCGGAGATGGCATTACTTAATGAGGAAGATAAGGATGCCAAGAAGGAAGTCAAGAAGGAGAATCCTAAGTGGGGAGGCAATCAAAGTAATCAAAACAGTCAGGGCAGCAAGAACAACAACAACAAGAAGGGCAACAAAGGCAACAACAACAACAACAAGGCTAAGGAGACGAGGAAATGCAATTACTGTGGAATTGTTGGACACATTGCCAAGGACTGTAGGAAAAAGAAAAGGAAGTTGGGCGAGTGCTTTGTTTGTGGAGAGACTAGACATTATAGCAAGGATTGCCCTAAGAAGCAAGGGCAGGGACAAGCGCAGACTCAGAGGGCAGGATCTTCAGGAGGGCAAGTGCATGCTCTCAACACCACTCCAGTGCTCGATCGAGGTAGTGTTTCTGTAGAAAGCTATGTTTATATTTCTGGTTTTCCTGTTTGCACCTTATTTGATTCTGGCACATCGCATAGTTTTGTTTCTTCTGATCTAGTTGAAAGTTTGCACCTTAGTACTAGTCTAGTTGAAGATCCCGTTTGTGTTTCAAATCCAATTGGGGGTTCCGCCCATTTATCTATGATCTGTATGGGTTTGAGGATTTCTATCTTTAGCGTAGAATTCACATGTGATGCTCATGTTCTCGGGTTCACGGGATACGGTTTGATTTTGGGCATGGATTGGTTGTCCAGTTTTGGAGCCATTCTTGATTGTGAGCATAGGGTAGTGAAGCTTATGACTCGTCTAGGTAATACCCTAGAGATTTCTTGTAACCCTATGGGTCCCGTCATGTTATGTTATCTTGAATCCCTCGACTTGTCTCTTGATAGTCTCCAATCGGTGAGGGTAGTCCGAGAATATCCCGATATCTTTGATGAGGTGAAGGGGTTACCCCCTAAGCGCGAGATAAATTTCTGCATTTATCTAGTCGATAATGCCAAGCCAGTTTCGTTGCCAGTTAGGCACATGGCCCCGCGAGAAAGAAGAGAGCTGAGTAAGCAGGTCAAGGAATTGCTAGAGAAAGGCTTCATTAGGCGAAGCATTTCAGAATGGGGTGCTCTAGTAGTATTCGCTACTAAGGCAGATGGTTCGCTTCATCTATGTGTGGATTATCGTGAGTTAAACAAGCTGACAAAGAAGAATAGACACCTGTTACCGAGGATTGATGATCTCTTCGACCAGCTTGTAGGTGCTTCTGTTTTCCCTCAGCTCGATTTAGCCACCGGATTCCATCAACTTAGAGTGGCTGAGGATAGTATAGACAAGACTGCGTTTAGGACTCCAGACGGATTCTTTGAGTGGCTAGTCATGCCATTCGGTTTGACTAATGCACCCGCGTATTTCGTTGATTTGATGAGTCGGGTATTTCGGGAGTTCCTGAACAAGTTCGTGGTTGTTTTCGTCGATGATATTCTGATCTTCTCCAAGGACGAGGAAGAGCATGCTAGACACCTCAAGGAGGTGATGGATACGCTTAGAACACATCAGTTGAAGGCCAAGTTCTCCAAGTGCCATTTTTGGAGAAAGGAAGTTAGATTTCTTGGACATATAGTTTCTAAGCAAGGCATAGCTGTGGATCCCGCTAAGGTAGTAGCGGTGCAAGACTGGAAGGTGCAGAAGAATGCGACCGAAGTGAGAAGCTTTCTCGGTTTGGCAGGCTTTTATAGGAAGCTCATTAAAGACTTCGCTAAGATTTCAGCTCCTCTCACTAAGTTGACGAAGAAGAACTTAGTTTTTGCATGGGACTTGGAGTGTGAACTTGCTTTCCAAAGGCTCAAGAGAGCCCTTACCACAGCTCCGGTGTTGGCGTTACCCGATGGAGGGAAGTTGTTTACCGTGTACACTGATGCATGTGGCACGGGTTTGGGCGCGGTGCTGATGCAAGAAGGAAGAGTGATATGCTACGGGGGTAGGCAACTGAAAGTTCATGAGAAAAACTATCCCGTACATGATTTGGAGTTGGCGGCGATTGTCTTTACACTTAAATCGTGGCGCCATTATCTTCTAGGCGAGAGATTCGAGTTATATACTGATCACAAGTCACTCAAGTACCTCTTCTCGCAAAAAGATTTGAATCTCAGGCAACAGAGGTGGATGGAGTTCCTAGCATCCTACTACTTCGAGATAGCTTATACCCCTGGCAAGGGGAATGTTGTGGCTGACGCGCTTAGTAGAAAAAGGTTGGCTTTGAGTCCCTTGTTTGTGGAGATGAAGAGCCTAGAATTCTTGGCTACCTTTGATTTCTCACCTGCCATTGAGGCGTTAACTGGTTTAATAGCATCCCTTGAGCTCAGACCGACACTTATGGATCAAGTAGGGACTGCGCAGAAGGAAGACCCACAGATAGTCGAGATCATGGACAAGCTGATTCGTGGAGGGACGTCCAGTCATCTCGCTAGGTATGCCATTGACGACAAGGGATGGCTAAGTCGTGATGGGAGATTATGTGTCCCACAAGTAGGAGACTTAGTGAGTAAAGTTCTCGAAGAAGCGCATCACTCAAAGATGACCATACATCCCGGAGGTGATAAGATGTACCGGGATATGAAGCGCATTTTCTTTTGGCCCGGAATGAAGAAAGACGTTGCTGAGTTTGTATCTAGATGCATGGTTTGCCAACAAGTTAAGGCCGAGTCGAAGAAGCCCGGTGAGCTACTTCATCCATTGGAGGTCCCGCAATGGAAGTGGGAGAGTATCTCTATGGATTTCGTGGATGGATTACCGAGGTCAAGGAAGGGAAATACTGGCATATGGGTCATCGTGGATAGACTCACGAAGAGTGCTCACTTCATTCCAGTAAAGAGCAAGAGGACGGCATCATGGCTAGCATCTGTTTATCTTCGAGAGATTGTACGGTTGCACGGGGTTCCTTCTAGTATTGTTAGCGACCGTGATCCGATTTTTACTAGCCAGTTTTGGAGTAGTCTGCAAGAAGCTATGGGTACGAAGTTGAATCTAAGTACGGCCTATCACCTACAGACGGATGGCCAGACAGAAAGGGTGAATAGGGTACTAGAAGATCTCTTGAGGCTATGCATTCTCGATTTTGGTGGTACTTGGGAAGACCATCTTCCTCTCGTGGAGTTCGCTTATAATAACAGCTACCAAGCAAGCATAGGTATGGCACCATTCAAAGCTTTGTATGAGAGGCCGTGCAAGTCACCGACTTGTTGGTGGGAGAAGACGGATGAGCTTATACTTGGGCCCAACATGATAAGGGACACGTCCGAGAAGGTTGAGTTGATTCGGAAGCGAATGAAAGCGGCCCAAGACAGACAGAAATCCTATGCAGACAAGCGAAGGACAGATTTGGAATTCGAAGTTGGAGACAGGGTTTTCGTGAAGGTTTCTCCTTTGCGAAATGTGGTTCGTTTTGGAGTAGTTGGGAAGCTAGCACCAAGGTTTGTTGGACCCTTCCCTATCATCGAGAGGATCAGACAGATGGCTTATAAGGTGGAATTGCCCGAGAAGCTGGCCGCAGTGCACAATGTTTTTCATGTCTCGCATCTCCGAAAGTGCCTACATGAATCAACGGAAATAGTGGAGCCAAGCATTTTGGAAGATGTAGAGGTAGAGAAAGAAGCAACCTTGAGGAGAGCTCTGATTCGTATCATGGAAACGGAGACCAAGAAGCTAAGAAGTAAAGAAGTCAAGTTGGTCAAGGTTCAGTGGAGTGAGGCCGAAGAAGACGCAACTTGGGAGACCGAGAAGAAGATGCGTGGGCTTTACCCATTTCTTTTTAAGGGTACAACCTCAATCTCTTTAGCGTATCTTTCTTTTGCTATCCATGTTTATCTTGTTTATCTAGTTATTTCGTAAATCGTGTCGTGAGAACCTTAGGTAGAAACCCTTTGGATGAAACATGTATTTGAAACTTGTTATGCTTGATGTTTGCAAGTGGTTGCAAGTGGTTGCAAGTGGATACTCGTGGATGCATGATACACATTAGGCACTAAGATCGGCTCACACACTTTCATGTTGCATATGCATAAGTGTTTATACTTATTCATGGATGAAACTTGTTATGCTTTCACGTGGTTGTTGCATATGAATGAATGTTATGTGCACTCATGTAGAGATTATGATAGGAATTTGCATACATATGGATTCATTTCACTAACATATTTTGCATTAAGGAGGTTTACTGAATCAGTAACCGCCTGATTTTCGCATTAGATAAGTACATATACACACACCTCTTGCATATGATCATACGGCATTTAGAATCTTTTAAGGACAATGATTGCTCGTGAATGATGTTTTGAGTAGATGGATGTTGGTTGGTAGGATACGTTCTTTCTAACTTGAAGATTTCGGGGACGAAATCCTTTAAGGAGGGGAGAATGTAACAACCCGTTTTTTCACAACATGTTATAACATAAATCAAGGCAGAAATAAAATATAAAATTAGAATCAAGGGAAACGGGCTGTGCCATTACGTTCGTCTCGGAAAAATACGCGAAATAGAGTCCGAAATTTTGTAAATTGGAGTCCGTATGACCCAGATAAGGCCCGACGAAGTTTTCAGAAGTTTCAGCCCGGATTTCAGAAGAGGCGGGAAAATTCCCGCCAGACTCAGGGAGTCGACCCAGGGGTCGACACCCCTCCTAGGGGTCGACATGGGTGTCGACCCCCCCCCCCAAGGGTTCGACCCAGGGGTCGACACCCCTCCTAGGGGTCGACATGGGTGTCGACCCCCCCCCCAAGGGTTCGACCCAGGGGTCGACCCCCCCCCCCCCCCCGGTTCGACCAGTTCAGCCTGGTGCGCCTGCTTGTGTTCTTGACCCTATTCTGACGGATTTGACGAACCAGATGTGTTCTTGGGCTAATCCTATGGCTAATAACATCCTAATCCTCTATAAAAAGACCCATAGACCCAACCTAATCACTCATTATTCATTCCTACAACAAAACTATGCCAAAATCTCTCTAGCCATGGCCTCCACCCTCTTGTCATAAACTCCTTCATTCATATGAGAGTTTGAGTGTTCAAATCAAGTTAAAGAGCCCTCTTTCTTCCTTAAAGAATCCATCTTTCTTCATAGCGAATCAAAGGAGCATCTTATTTTCTCTAAGCTTGGATTTGGATCTCATTTTATTTGCGGATCTGCTAGTGGCTTCGTCTCAATCTTTTTATATATATTCTAGTCTTCATAACATTGTAAGCCTATTTCTACTTTTAGATATTAACTATGGATTTAATGTATGACATGTTGTAAGTTGAGTTTGGGCTTATGTACATATTTGTGCCTTAGATCTATCATGTTAGGCTTATATCTTACCTATACATGTTTATGGAATCATTACCTTGCCATTTTGGGTTGAAAGCTCTCACCTTTATATTGGAAATGTTGCATGTTGCAATATAAACACTCTCATGTGACCCTGATGACAACTTGCTATACTAGGATCCATATGCTAGTTTAGATCTATATGCTTTCACCTATTTGCTAAGTTAATGATATGTATGTTTTTTAGGCTTATAATCTCTTATGCGAGTTAAGTAAACACATCTATGTCTCATGAGCCACCATGTTCAACTTGTGGCAAAATATCACCTTATGCCCCTTTGTCATATCATTATGTTTTCCCCTTTAGATCTATTTCTATGTTGATGCGAACGTAGGAACGTTGGGGTTACGTTATGGGTAAATCTATATAGCTTGAAAACATGATTTTAAAACATGACATGTATTATGCTTGAAAACCATAGTTTTATGTTAAACATAAATATGGTCATGACTATTAGAAAACATGAAAATGGCCAACTCGAGGTTTGGTTGAGTTTGCAACGTAAAACTACCCGGAACCGACCGGCCTAACTAGTAGTTGCAAACAATAGGACCCAATGTGAGAAGTTGGTCATGACGCACCCAAAACCCGAGGTTAGACTAGGTTGTGGTATAAACCTACCCGGACCCGCCCGGCTTAACTAGTAACCACAACAAAGTCTAATGTGAGAGGTTGGGGTGTACCAAGTAAATCAATGATACATGATAGGGTTAAGTCATGAGCCATTGGAACACTTAACCAACTTGATATATGGTTTGGATTGGGTTAACCACACTAAGCCCACTAGAAACCCTAGTTACACGGTCCTTTTCAGCAGTAACCCTCAAGAGAGTATCGGGATACCCTAGGGACTAGGCTAGGGGTGGGGCACGATTACTGGGCTGGATTGTAAGTGACCAAAAAGACGGCGATAGTAGGTGCGCCATTCGTAGATTCCGGCGGACCATGGTCGTGCACATAGTCCGAGGATGAAAGACAGACATGGGCACCAGTAGGTTTAGACTGTGCGTGCTTGTTTTCGTGTCAGTGGTTGGCACCCTAGGGCCCGGATACACCCTAGGGTGGACCTAGCACAGTTTGACTACATTCCGGTTTTAGGCCGTATGACACCGACACATGACGAGTTAGGCTTTTAGGGAGCCGATCGAGTAGACCGAGTAGTTGGGCCTTGATTTAGGCCACCTCATGACTTGGGCCTTTTGGGCCATGGGATCAATCCTTGTTCATAATTGACATGTTAGAATACTAGTACACTTGTGGTGCAACACTTAATCTTGTATATGCGATGTCACCTTTGATCTATCTTGTTATTTTTCATTATTTTCAGTTCATGTACTAGACTTGTTTTATTTTGGAAAAGTGATGTTTAAGTACTCTTGATGTAACTTGACTATGGTTTGGTTTTGAAATAAAAAAATGTTATCCGCTGCTTTTATTTACTCTGTTTTACTTATATGCTTCTGTCTTGTGATATCTTCATGCATGTTTACCTTGTTCCAACGCCCCTCCAAAGTCGTTGTCCTTGCGAGAGTGACACCGGCGGAGGTGGGGTGTTACATGTCCCGCCATCCCCGGCCATCCAACACCCCAGCGCTACCTCTGACCCTCCCTCCAGCTCCGACCAGTGGCCCCCTCCCCTAAAAATATACTTTTTTTTATTGATTCATATTCGTGCATTCTGCCTCCGACCACGCAGGCCCGCCGCCGGCCAATGCAGACCTGCCACCACTTCGCCGACCTCCCCATTCCCTCCTCCAACCCCCGGATCCGAAAAGCAGTAAGTTTTTTTTACCTTTATTTTATTTTCAGTTTTGAAAATAAGTATCATTATAAAAATCTGATCTTTAAGGTATATATAGTATAAGGTGAAGACGTGATTTTAGTTAAGTAAAAATGTGATTTTTATATATGAATAACAAAGAGTAGATCTGATTTTATATAGGAATTAAAACTGAAAAGATTACATTTTTATCATCGAAAGATTATATTTTATTAATGAAGAAAGTTGAGATTTTTGTTTGTTTGAAGATATAGATACCTTGTCATATGATTTTCAAAGATAGAAAAGTTTGAATTTTTACACTAGGAAAGTTCGAATTTTTACAATATGAAAGTTTGAATTTTTATGAAGAAAAAGTTCACATTTTCAAATGCGAAAAGATTAGATTTTAAATTATACAAAGATAAGATTTTTAGCTATAAAAAGGAGTGAATTTTAGTTAGGTAAAAATATGATTTTTTACCTATATAGATTTGAAGATAAAAATTCGATTTTTATATAGATGAAGTGAAGATAAAAATTCGATTTTTATATATATGAAGTGGAAATAGAAATATGATTTTTATGTACATGTAGCGTTATTAAAATTGTGATTTTTAATATCAACTGCGTGAAACAGAGGGCGATGGAACGGATTGAAATCAAAAAGGAATTCAAACGGTTCAGAAATTCAGAAATGAAATGGCGGAGTGGAACCCCAAGGTGAGAATTTCTCACTTTAAATTCTATTTTCTAGTTATAAATATATACTAGGATGCAGACGGTGCTTAGCAGCACCCGACACCCGTCGTCCACAGACCATGGACGGCTTGTTTGTTTAGTTGATTATTGGGTGATTGATTGATTTGTTTGGTTGATTAATTTGATTGAATTGGTTTGGGATGTGAAATGGGATTGATTAAATTGGTATGTGTATGGCGTGGGCCATTATTAGACCGGGGATAAGGCTAGGCCTTGTCCCGTTTCTAGTATCGTGCCGTTATGCTGCCGAAATTTTCTAAAATATGTTAGAAAAATAAAATTATCATTTTATTGAATAAATGAACTGAATAGAAATTCATGTGCTGAAATAAATATTTTATCGTTAAAAATATAATTTTTATCGTGTATGTGAATAAATTAAAATATTCATTTACAAATCAGACGATTTGTTTATGTACACTGATTTGACAGATATTGATTGGGACGATAAATTTTACACGTCGCCCAACTACACAAATAAAATCTGTGTTTGTTGATGTGAAACCCCACACGGGTATTGGGATGATATTTTACATACACTAGTCCCAATAATTAGTTGTATGTCGATCGATAGGTTGACAGACAGTTGTGTGGTGCACTTTGGATGATGGTTGATTATTTGTCGTTGCTGGTATATACATATGTTGTATGGAAATCCATATAATTAACATTATATGGTAATTGATTGGGCCTCACTCCAATTGAGAAAATAAAGAATGAAATAAAATATATATTCATGTGTTGAAATAAAATATATATTCATGTGTTGAAATAAAATATAGATTCATGTGTTGAAGAAAATATTCATTTGTTGAATGGAATAACGAAGTTATTGAAATATATAAAGCCGTGTTGATTGGATTTGCGCCATTTTGACGCGAACGATATTTATATCGATTATATTCGTTTTTATAATGAATATCGAAAAAGAAGTGATTTCAAAATATAACGTTTGAAAATATTATCATTTATATATATATTGATGATATGGAATATTCGATTTTGATTTAAAATTGAATATGAAGTTGAAACCGTTTTGAAAACGAATTTAAAACGATTTATAAAATACGTTTTGAATGGAAATCGATGAAATATATATATTATACATATTAATGGCCTGAATAGAACGCGCCGCGCCGCGGCAGTTCGCGAATTTCGACCATTGTCTTCGAATTGACGTTACGGGAGATCCGACCGTCGGATTCTCCTGAAACCGGGACCATTGGGTTCGTATCGAAAAGAGCTTTCCAACGAATATTAGAAATTTGAAATCTAACGGTTGGATATGGAATTATGTCCAAATCACATTCGGAAAAGGTCGTTGTAAGTGCAGTTCGATGACCGTTTATGGAAATCGACTGTACGTGCCTTGATAAAATTATTAAAAATATCGATAATTTGTGTAAAATCATAATATATGAACTGGAAAGAACTGGGATGAAAAATTCCACATTTGTAAGGATAAAAATGTACTTTTATCGAAATGAACTAGTTTATAACCAGAATGATAATCCATTTTTTTATATAAATAAAATGGATTGAGAATGGGTTTTAATATAAGCAGAATTTCCAATATGTGAATTGGATGGGATTTGAATCGAAATCATCTTCGGAATAGTTCGATGTTGAATTTCGTGATTATACAGGTATTGTTATGGGAATTTGAAAGATATATTTATATCGTTATTTCCAATACGATATTTGTTTGTTTCAGAATTTGATATTGAATATAAGCCGATATATTTTCTATTCAGAGCCTTGTATTTAATATCAAATGGGATTTTGGGTTTGTCGTGAACAGTATCTTTAATAATACTGTTCTTAAACCCAAATTGAGTTAAGAAAATTAGAAAACTAACTGGAGATTAGCTAAGTCGAATGATTTTCTGGGTATTGATCTGATGTTGGTTTCGGCCTTCGGGGTTATTACTTAGGGAATTGTTCTCTTACTAGTTATATAGTCAGAGACTAATGGAATGTGAACTGGGTTTATCGTGAACTGTGTTTTAAACGACATTCGTTCTTTAACCCGATTAACAGTGAAATGTGATTTGGAATTTATAAATCTTTTTATTTAGATTTAATGGAAATTTTCCAAAGTAAAGTTTTCCAATATATAAATTGGAATGGAATGGAATTCGATTTGGTGATAATCGAAGTGAGCTTCTGTGGAGGAAGACCGGTACTATAAATGGAATTTGAAAGGCTTTGTCGTTATTCCATTTATATTATTGGTTGGATACGGAAATTGATATCGATTATATATATTGATCTGTTTTCCGTGAAAATTCCATTATTGATGGAATGTGATTTTTGGGTTTATCGTGAACAGTGTTTTCAAATAACACTTGTTCTTTAACCCGATTAGCAATTGAATGAGATTTTGGGTTTGTCGTGAATGGTATCTTTAATAATACTATTCTTAAACCCAATGGTGATAAGAAAATTAGAAACTAACTGGAGGTTAGATAAGTTGAATGGTTTCATGGGTATTGATCTGATGTTGGTTTCAGCCTTCGGGGTTAATGCTTAGGGAATTGTTCTCTTACTAATTTACGGTTAGAGGTTGATGGGAAGATTAAAGAATAAATTTAAAAGAGTTTATCTTTGAGAAAATTAATGGGAATCTTTCCCTAGAAGTGTGAATATTTGAATAAAATAATATTCTGAATTGGAATGAGGCGTATGTTGTGTTTGTGTAGCACTTGTTTATAATATACGCGAGTTATTCGGAAAGACCGGGTTTATCCCACTCTGAATAACTGATACGACGATATGTCGAAGATGAAGACGGCGGTCGAAGACCGTGGGTCTTCACATCGTTTGGATGATTTCTGATGATCTTGATTGGGCTGTACACCCAAGAGGAGAGAATCAGTTTGTGATCGTCCAGACGTACTTGGAGATCGATGGATATGCGAGGTACAAGGTGCCTCCGGTTTCGTTCAGACCCAGAACGGACTTGTAAGTGGATTGTGTGTCTGACATTGGATATCATTCTGTGTGATTGATGTATATCGGTTGCATGGAGTGGTTTGCCTGTGTGGCATGCTAAGATGCAAATGATCAAGGCTTTTGTTGAAAAGCAGAGTCTTGTGGTTGATGATCAAAGCACGGCCTTCGTGGCATCGCTTTGTGTAGCGTTAATTCACGAGCCTCACACCCCGGTGTGAACCAAAAACTGGAGAGGACATCAGGGAGGACATGCTTTTCTTTCTAGTTAGGAGTGGCGTCAGTGCTTAAACTAGTTGACGAGTTTGACTCATGTGGTTGTTGGAATTGGAGGCGCCTCAGATATATCGGTCGTTCTCGAACCGATGGAGTCATTAGTTGGCTCATTTACGCCCCAAAGGGCGGGGAAACGCATGTTCAGGCATTTTAATCCACTCCGTGTGGACCGGCCCTGACGATCCAAGGGCTTGACTGAGTACTTGTCCTGAGGCTCGGGCTAGACAGTCTCGAATCGGTCGAGGACTATCTTTTGCCTCGGTTCACAGATGGAAATCCAATTTCCAATACGTGGTTTTGCGGTTTTAATTGTAGAACCTAGTATGGCGATATGATATATGGTACCCATGCCGTCTATGATTAATACTTATGATTGAAATTGTTTTGAAACACTTATGCACTTATAGTAGTATCAAAATAATCTGTTTTAAAACGTATCAAGCATTATTTGGCTATTATAAGGTAAAACCCTATCCTCCGGCTTGCGTTGCATTGTGTGATGGGACCTGGGTCTTATAATAGCTTCATTTTCTTTGTTTAACATTGCACTGTTGTTATATGCACTGGTATTCTTGGAGGAAACTCGTTCCATATTATATGACGTGGTCCCTTGATTTACCTAACTTTAAAAATAAAGGTTAATAACTGTTTTAGCTCTCACACCAGTCACATGACTGACCTGGAGTTTATTGTTTTAACTTAAACTCTGGGTGCCCTTATTTTCCGCACAGGCAGCTAGTAGTTGGCTTTTGCAAATTTATATTCACAGGATCTTGGTTTATAGCTGAAGTGATATCCGGAAAGCTCTGTATCCGTGTATTTCTTTCAGTTATGTTTTGTATTATTTTTACGATGTAGTATTGTATTTAAATCTCTGATATTGTATATGGTGTAATATTTATTCATACTCTGTATATTCTTGTATTCTGATGGAATTGTTGTAATAAACAATGAAATGTTCTTATGTTTTTGTTTCGATGTGTGTTGTCCTCAAAGCAATCCGTGCTTTCCTTACCGGGGAAGTTCGGGTCGTTTCAGTCCCACTAGATCGCGGCCGCTCCTTGAAGTTGCCATGATGCCAAAAGACATTTCTGATCATCATTCAACTTCAACCCTTTGAAAATTCTTTCACAGGACCTCATCCAAGCTTGAACCTCAATAAAAGATTCAGTTCCTTTGAAAACCTTTCCTCCCAGAGTTGTATACTCCTTACAAATAGTCGCAAAGCTCTTGTCCTGCTGAACTGGTGCAACTTCCTCTACTGTTTCCCCTTGGTCTTGGGATCCAGTACTATGACCAATAACAGTGGAAGATCCCCTAGCTCGACCTCTTCGTCCTCGGCTACTCATTTTGATCACCTGAATATAACAGGTTGTCAATCGAGACTCGATGGGGTATAACTAACTAGTTATATCATCCAAGTTGTTTTAAGTTTATTTTAAATTTTATATAAAAATACGCTCTTTCACACTCACCCAAAGCCTAGATAATCAGTAACCTAAGCTCTGATACCAACTGTAACGACCCAACTTTCGAACACATCGGAAGTCGTGCCATTAATAAGAAAGAAGAATAGATAGAAGATAAAATCACAGAACATCAGAATCTCACAGTGGAATTTTTCACAAAAGATAATACTTTATAATATTATACAGCAGTACATAATACATCAGAACATCATAGGTCTTAGTGATACAACCCATTCATAGTACATCTTTAATTATACATATCATCGATGACTAACTGACAGACTTATACAGTAAATATGATAAGTGGACCAGCATACAGAAAGTTCCATTGCAGCTTTCCAAGTTTAATCCAATCCTGATTCACTTGTCTATTCATAACAAGTGTTATGAATACCCAAGAGTTTAAGGGAAACACAGAAAAATAAACTCCGGGTCAATCAGGGGACTGGTATGAGTAAACAGTTTAAAACAGTTAAAGAAAATATCTCATAAGACCACGCCGTAATTACGAAACGGGTTTTTACCTTATGAGATTAAAACTCTTTGTATACTTTAAAACCAGATATTATCATAGTGTCTATTTGGTTTTCACAAATAATTTAGAATCTAGGAGAATGCTTGCATCTCACATTCTCCGATATAGTATACAAATAAAAACCACTTGGTACTTATGGAGATTGGATTTCCAACTATGACAAGGTATGAGACCACCTTCCGATGATGTATCTCTAGAGGCCAATACACCAGGGTTCAACAAGAACGTCTTGCAACCCGACCCTCACATACCCGACCACTCATTTCTCTTGAGTGTATCGAGTGTATATCACCAATGGTTGTGTACGACAACCATTCCCGAATGGGCAGAATCGATAGATTAAGAAACAAAAGGAATTTCTCTAAATAGGTGATGCTACACCCTAATGAGAGCGACCCACATAGCCATGCTGCCTGCCCGATTTTTGTCATTTCCTGGGTGTGAGGCTTGAGGCTAGACTTGCGTTTCCATTACTGGATTATTTTCTTTGAATGCCACACCGTCAAAACTTCCCGATCACTAATTGACTTCCTCAAAAATATATTATAGGTATACGACGAGAGAAACGAATTCCTCTACCACCATATAAATACGTTTGAAAAGATCAACGTACGTGACCAGCAAGAATTACTTCGTCAGACATTCGTTCATAGGAGTTGTCCTGGGATTGGACCAACAGAAGGTACTATTTAAAAATAGTCCTTGTATAACACCGTCTTCAATTTAAACATCTCTGACGTTCAACGTATAATCAGTTCAAAGTGGAAATTTATCCGGCCTCTTTGAAATGATTAACGATCATTTGTCTTTTAAATTAAATTCCTAATCTAAACAGATAAAATACAGTTCATATTTACACAAGTTCAGAACAGTACATTACCAGCTATGTTGTGACAGGGATTTCTGACTTACAGATTAGAACTTGGCAAATTTTAGTGTAAATAAAATATTCCTATTTTATCATTTTAAACCAAATATTTTATTTTAAATAAAATCAAATTTAAATTATAAACTGAAATTATAATCATCGTCACTTGTGCATTTCTCGACAACATTTCATCACATAACGAAAAATCAAAATCAATCATAGTTTATATTTTATTCCAAACTAATAGTAGTTTGGAATATGTGATTTTGGCTGACATTTAATTCCATGTTATATTTAATCCAATTTCTTTGGAATAAATATATTGATTTTATCCAACACTTATTCTATTTTAATAGACTAGAAATATATATTTAAATATTTAATATTCGAACTTAATTTACATGATGACGTCTATTTTTGTGATCACAAAATAATCCGATGGTCTCCGAATCCTTTCCTCTTATTTTGTCTCTTATTTAATTCTATTAAAACATATTTTTTAATATCTAGTTAGTTAAACCGTACGAATGTCCTAGGTCCTTTAAAGTCTACTGTTTCATATACATACCTTAATTCATTATATCATCCATCATAACAGTTAAATTCCCACCTCTTTAATTATACAGTTGCATATATAATGTTTAACTAAGTGAAATGACTTAAATTTTAAACAACCATTAATTAGCTTTTTAATTTCCTTTAGGTCCAATTCCATTTTTATGAAATCAGCCCAACGTCCATCCTCTAATTTCTTGTTTTATTCATCTTGTTTCTCGTGCCAGGCAAATGGAATAACCCATAGAAATCACGGTCCTGGCACTCTAAAACATGGATCTGCACCATGATACCATTTTCTTTCCTTTCTTCTTACTTTAGCCAAGCTCAACACAGACCATTTACTCCATGTACACGCCTCCTCGTGCACGTGCACCACTCATTCTAACATCCTGAGATCACCTGGCCGCCGTCCGCAAATCAAAACGCCACCCCAGACAATCAATGACCCATCAGTCAAGATCCAACAACCCTCCATCAAAATCTCATCTCTTATCTCTTCAAAATAGGAAACAGACTATCAGGTCACCACCGCAAATTTGCTTTCCCACAATCAACCCCGACCATCGTCAGTCCTGCTACCACCACCACATTGAAGCTCAACTTCGTATGCTCCTCTCATCCAAATTTTATAACACTCGATCCAGTAAATCACCCTCACGATCGAATCAAAACGGACCACTCAAAAACATGGCCTTAACCCTAAATTGACCTCGTTTAGTTAAATTTAGTTATTAAAAATTAAATTATGATTTTTCCTATGAGCTCCACCTCCTCATGTTCCTTCAGTCTTGGCGCCATGATGTCCGACCATCACAGTTGCCGTGAATCCCCCAAAATTCAGCTTTCGGTGAACATAGAAATTCTCACCCAATAACTACTAAAAATCTAAAATTTTATATTAAAATTCATGAATTTCAGATGCTAATCCACTCCTATACTTGAATCTAAATATAATGATGTTCGAGGAATTTAGACTTCTGACTTTCTTATAGTAATTGCTATATTCTGGTTACTTGTGTTTGAGTTGAAACCAATTTTTAAGCCTGTACGAGTTATAAACCACACCACCTTTATGTTAAGTAAAATCTCCATAACCAACTTTAATTCATACTGTTTATTTTCGAATTAACAGTAGGGTGTTTAAGCCTTGTCTAATAAACAGATTATTATTTTTATTACTATCAAAGATTACCCCCAGGAATCATTTATCATGATATTCCATTCACATAGAACATAGGTCAAATGTATCTTCTACATATAAATGTTTGAATCAAGATAAACAATCATGAATTCAAATAATAAAAACAGAGTAAGGGTGTTTACTCACACATATGACATTTCCACTGTTTATAGTATATACTGTCTTTTGTATATTATCCCGACACTCAGGTTTTAAGTCCTCAAGTCCCAGATATTAACCCTTACACAACAAAAATGTTTGAATCCAATACCGTAATCACAGATCGGCACACATGTAGTCCTAATGCTCTGGAAATCAAACATGAAACAGTAGAAAAATTTGTGAGGAAATTTTTCACTTATATACTATTGCTGTTTTTCTTCTTTTGTTCAGGTATCTCAATACTCACATCTTAATCTAACTAGTTCAGAGTTTTACCCACAAATAACTTAAATGTTGAATCAAGTCAGATGAATATATTTTAACACACCTATAGTTTGAATCTACAAAAGAGATTTTAAGTTGTTTACTCACCATAAAAGTTCACTGTCTTGACAACCCTTCCAGATTTATAAGTATGGTATTCAATGAAATGCAAGCACACTCATATACATACAAATATATGTTGAATTATGACAGAACAACATATGAATTAAGATAGAAAAAGAATTATGAGGAGTTTACTCACACAAACCAATGATTACTACATCATAACACACAATCAAACCATACATGAATGGTTACTTGAACCAGATCATAAAGGAAATATAAGACCACTTCATAGTTCAAACACCAAAACTGCAGTAATCAAAATCAAAAAATATAATGTAGGTTTACTCACCTTAAAAGCTCAAAAACCCTTATTTTTCTTTGCTGAAAACTCTTTGAGTTGCGGTACGTTTGTGTGTGTAAAAGTTGTGCATGGCCTGGTCCTTATATAGGGGTAGAAAATGAATAGAATACCGGTGTAATAAATGTTGATGTAAAACAGCAAAACAGCCTTTTCTATGACAAATGATTGACAAAGTTTTAAAATGTTTTCTCTCTCAAATCTTTGCAAACTCTCATCCATTCACATGGTATACACAGCCTAGATACCACCTAAAAACTCCCCTATATCTTGTACAAGACTTTCCCCATTTGCCTTCAAGCAACATAACATTAAATGTTCTTTGCACAACCCTTCTTTCTACCAATCTTTTTCCTTGGTTCTTACAAAATGTTGAGATCATTTGTGTACCAAAATTGTTCAGATTTCATTGAGTTTTCAAACCACACTTTTCATGTGTCATTTTTGATTTTACAAGAATTTATTATATATACTTACTTGCCTTCCAAGGGGTGTTAAAATCTGAAAATATTGTACATGAAAATCTATGGCATGTGATGCACATTCATAGAAAAATACTTAAGAAAATCTATGGTTTGAAATCAACTAGTGTAGGTAAGATGATGGTATCAATATATGATTTTGTGGATCTTTCTATGCATATGTTCCTTTGACAAATTGGCCAAAGTTTTGAAAGATGAGAAGGGGATGAATTTTCATAAAATCTTATGAAAGGAAATAAAAAGATTTAAAAACTGAAAATCCTTTTATCTAAAATGATTTTATCATGTGCACATATTTGCCTTAATGATCCTACTTGCTATCACATCTATAGTGTACAAAATTCATGGATGAGATCATGATTTGCAAGAGGACTTGACCATACTTGCTCTTGTCTTAATGCATATAAAAATGCAATGATTTTCATGAGATTTTATATGCTATCACATCTATGAGATCATGAATTTGAAAGAGATGAGACAATACATGTTTTCAATTTTAATGCATATAAAAATTCAAATATTTTCTTGCATTTGGTTTGAGAGCAAAGAGATGTTTAAATCATGTTTCAGGCAAAGAGGCTTTAATGTTAAAAGCAAAGAGTTTGTCAAAACAATGTTTTAAATCCTTTTGAAAACATGAACAAAGTGTTTGCAAAAGAAATGGCATTTTTAACATTGCTATGCACAAGTGTTATTTAACATATATCTAAAAATATAAATTTAAACAACACTACTATAAATATACTATCACATATACAAAAGAGAAAAATGCAAATTTTAGTCTTGACATGTTTTTAAACATTTTAAAGTCTTGATTTAAATACACACTCACGATCATCTAATATGTGTGTTTACGATCGATGTAAAAACACGGGTCATTACACCCACGGCCCTTAATCCAAATTGAAGGTGACCACTGCTTCAAATAGTTTTTCACATGCAAACCAAAATTCCATCAAAAACTGCTTATTAATTATCTCAGGAATTAACAGCGACATAAATTTTTCCACTGACTTAAATAGTCAAAATGGCGGGTTGTTATAGTTTTCCAAGCCAAATTTGCCAAGCGATCGGCATGTGTTGGAGACGTGGTTTTCAGCTGTTCTCCTATGCCGATTACTATATCTTTTTGTGCCAAATCTGATTATCAACCACTTTGCTAGATATGATCAACCAAGCACGAACAACTTTGACCGAAAAGCGTGTCAACATGTACTAAGTTGTATTTGAGAATATGTTGAAAATGCCCTGTGAGTTTAAAATGGAGTTTTAAACGATTCCACCTCTTTTGTGTCACATTATTTATAGAATAAGTCGTACAAGGAGCCTGATAAATTTGCTAATCTTTCTCTCTAAATCTGAGTCGTCCGAAATATTTAAGATGTATGGGTAAAGTAACTAAATTTCGTGATGTCCAATGTGTATATATATATATATATGTTAATTTGTGATCTGAAATTCTCATTAGAATTGGTCCAGCTGATGTCACCTAAAGGATCTTATCTAAATCCTTAATTTACTCTCATGATTGAGACATTTTCAGCAACCTCATTTAAAGGATAAAGGAGATCCTTTATTTATTCTTTCTCTCCTTATTTGGCTGCATGAAAGTAGAATATAAATTTAGACTGCTATGGTTTATAAGCAAGCAGCTTGTAAAACTCCATCAATTAATTAATAAAGTTTGCCTTTCTCCAGTGTTTTTTTTCCCGGAAAGGGTTTTTCCACGTTAAATCTTGTGTGTGATTCTATTTTTCCTTGCTTAATTGATCATTTATTTATTAACAAGTGGTATCAGAGCACTGGTTCGTTCAGCATGACGTCGTTAAAGTATGATCTTCCGCTATTGGATCGGAACACTCGATTCTCATTGTGGCAAGTGAAGATGCGGGCGTTGCTCGCACAAGCTGATTATGATGATGCATTGGATGGATTCGGGAACAAGAGATTTGAACTATGGACCGACGATGGGAAGAGAAAGGATCTGAAGGCTTTGTCTCAAATTCAACTCCATCTACACAATAATACTTTGCAAGAAGTGTTGAACGAGAAGACAGCTGCTTCTCTTTGGCTGAAACTAGAGTCAATTTGCATGACCAAGGATCTCACAAGTAAGATGCATCTCAAACAAAAGCTGTTTCTGCACAAATTGCAAGAGGGAGGTAATTTGCTCGACCATATTTCTGATTTTAAAGAGATTGTTTCTGACTTGGCTGCAATGGAAGTCAAATATGATGATGAAGATTTGGGTTTAGTTCTTTCATGTTCTCTGCCCAGTTCTTACTCAAATTTCAGATATACCATATTATATAGTCATGATACTCTCACTCTAAATGACGTTTATGAAGCCTTGCACACCAAGGAGAAAATGAAACAACTGGTGTCTTCAAATGGATCAAGCTCTCAAGCTGAAAACTTGTCCGTTCGTGGCAGGACAAAGGAGAAAAATTCAAATAATGGATCTCGAGGTAAAAGTTCCAATGCCTATAAAGGCCGATCTAAATCTAAAGGCAAATACAAGTCTTGCAAATATTGTAAGAGGGATGGACATGAAATATCCGAATGTTATAAGCTGCAGAACAAGGAAAAGAGAAATGGCACATGCAAACCAAAGGATAACAAAGAAGATGAAGTTAATGCCAATTGTGCTCGTAATGATAGTTCTGACAATGAGGTGCTTATTGTTACCGTGTTTGCTGGATGTGCTGAGATTAAGGATGAATGGATACTTGACACTGCTTGCACTTTCCATATATGTCCTAATAGAGATTGGTTTACAACCTTAGAACCCATAAATGATGCTGGCTCAGTTTTGATGGGTGATGATTCGGCATGTAAAGTAGTAGGAATTGGTTCTATTCAGATCCAGATGTTTGATGGTGCAATCAGAACTTTAACAGATGTTCGGTTCATTCCCAACATGAAGAGAAATCTGATTTCTTTAAGTGCTCTTGATGACAAAGGGTACAAATATTCAGGTGGAGGTGGTATCCTGAAAGTCACAAATGGTTCTCTTATTGTAATGAAGGGAAATCTTAGGCAAACAAATGGCGTTTATTATCTTCAAGGCACTACTGTTTCAGGTAATGCTGCCCCTGTTATCTCAAATAATATTTCTGATTGTGATACTGCTAATCTTTGGCATATGCGTCTTGGACATATGAGTGAATTAGGCCTGTCAGAGCTGAACAAGAGAGGACTTCTTGATGGGTACAACGCAGGCAACTGAAGTTCTGTGAGCATTGCATTTTTGGCAAGCATAAGAGAGTGAAGTTCAACACTTCAGTTCATAAAACAGAAGGCATTCTAGATTATGTGCATTCAGATTTATGGGGACCGTCTAGGAAAGCGTCCATTGGCGGTGCTTGTTACATGATGACAATTATTGATGATTATTCCAGAAGAGTTTGGCCTTATTTTTTGAAACATAAATCTGAAGCTTTTTCAGCTTTCAAAGAGTGGAAGACTATGGTTGAAAGAAAAACTGAAAGGAAGGTAAAGAAGCTTCAGACTGATAATGGGATGGAGTTTTGTTCAGATGAATTTAATTCATTTTGCAAGGCTGAAGGCATTGTTAGGCACTACACCATACCTCACACTCCTCAGCAAAACGGGGTTGTCGAACGTATGAACAGGACTATCATTTCTAAGGCTCGCTGCATGTTGTCAAACGCAGGATTGGATAGGCGTTTTTGGGCTGAAGCTGCTTCCACAGCCTGTTATCTCATCAACCACTCTCCCTCTATTGCTATTGGTAAGAAAACTCCGATTGAGGTATGGTCTGGTTCTCCAGCAAATTATTCTGAATTGATTTTTTTTGGATGCATTGCTTATGCTCATGTTGATAATGGAAAGCTAGAGCCAAGAGCTGTTAAATGCATTTTTCTTGGTTATAAGTCTGGTGTTAAAGGCTATAAATTATGGAATCCTCAAACAAGTAAAATTGTAATTAGCAGAAATGTTGTGTTTAATGAATCTGCTATGTTACATGATATTCCATCTACTAACGATCTTGTTGAGAGTAAGCAGAAATCAAATGTCCAGGTGAAGCATATTATTGATTCAGATGCTACATCAAACGCAGAAATTAAGAGTCAGGATGAAGCACCCATTATTGAGGATCCTCCAGCAGTTATGCAACCACCGAAACAATCTATTGCAACAAGCAGACCAAGAAGGAAACCAAAACCAGTAAGAAGGTTTATTGAGGAAGCAAATGTTGTTGCTTATGCGTGTGCTGTAGCAGAAGAAATAGTAGGTATTGCTGAGCCTTCTTTATATTCTGAGGTTGTTATCTCTAGTGATTCTGATAAGTGAATGGCTGCTATGCATGATGAGATGAAGTCACTTGAAAGAAATGACACGTGGGACTTAATCAAGTTGCCTAAAGAGAAGAAACCTATTCATTGCAAATGGGTTTTCAAGAGAAAAGAAGGTGTTTCTCCAAACGATGAGAAAAGGTACAACGCAAGATTAGTTGCAAAAGGTTACAGTCAGATTCCAAGTATTGACTATAATGAAGTATTTTCCCCTGTTGTGAAACATAGCTCAATTCGCATTTTACTCAGTATTGTTGCTATGCATGATTATGAGCTTCAACAGTTAGATGTAAAAACTGCATTTTTACATGGAGAATTAGAAGATGATATTTATATGCATCAACCTGAGGGTTTTATCATGCCTGGAAAAGAAAATCTTGTTTGTAAATTAAAGAAATCTCTTTACGGATTGAAACAGTCACCTAGGCAGTGGTATAAAAGATTTGACACTTTTATGCTATCTCAAGGTTTTAAAAGGTCCAATTATGATAGTTGTGTCTATTTTAAAATTATTACACATTCAGCCATTTATTTGCTACTTTATGTCGATGATTTGTTGATTGCTTCAAAAGATAAGGCAGAAATTGAAATTTTGAAAAGGCAGTTGAGTAGAGAGTTTGAAATGAAAGATTTGGGGGATGCTAAGAAGATTCTTGGCATGGAGATAACAAGAGATAGAACTTCTAGAAAATTATACCTAAGTCAAAGTGGGTATGTTAGAAAAGTGCTTCGCCGTTTTAATATGCTTGATGTCAAGCCTGTAAGTACTCCTCTTGCTGCACATTTCAAATTGTCATCAGCCATGTGTCCACAATCAGATGAGGATATTGAGTACATGTCTAGAGTTCCCTATTCTAGTGCAGTTGGTTCACTTATGTATGTCATGGTTTGTTCGCGTCCCGATTTATCACATGCTTTGAGTGTTGTCAGTAGATTCATGGCCAATCCTGGAAGAGAGCATTGGAAAGCAGTTCAATGGATTTTCAGATATCTTCATGGCACTGCAAATGCTTGTTTGCAGTTTGGTAAATCTAAAGATGAACTTGTTGGTTATGTGGATTCTGACTTTGCTGGTGATTTGGATAAAAGGAGATCATTAACATGTTATGTTTTCACCATTAGTGGTTGTGCTGTGAGTTAGAAAGCAACCTTGCAAACTACCGTAGCATTATCTATTACTGAGGCCGATTATATGGCTATTTCTGAAGCATCTAAAGAAGCTACTTGGCTGAGAGGTTTATATTTTGAGCTTTGTGGAGATACATCTTGCATTACTATATTTTCTGATAGCCAGAGTGCTATATGCCTTACAAAGGATCAAATGTTTCATGAGAGAACTAAAAATATAGATGTTAGGTATCACTACATTCGAGATGTTATTGCTAAAGGTGGTGTTAAAGTTTGCAAGATAAGTACTCATGACAATCCCCCTGACATGATGACAAACCCAGTTCCAATTACTAAGTTTGAGCTTTGCTCAAGCTTGGTTGGTGTTACAGTATAGTCTTTAGGGACTATTGGAGCAAGGCATATATTTATTTGTTGAAGGAGTTCGTTTTTTTTTTTGTAGTTCATTTTTTTTTCTACTTCAAGATGAGAATTCGTCTCAAGGTGGAGATTGTTAATTTGTGATCCGAAATTCTCATTAGAATTGGTCCAGCCGATGTCACATAAAGGATCTTATCTAAATCCTTAATTTACTCTCATGATTGAGACATTTTCAGCAACCTCATTTAAAGGATAAAGGAGATCCTTAATTTACTCTCATGATTGAGACATTTTCAGCAACATCATTTAAAGGATAAAGAAGATCCTTAATTTACTCTCATGATTGAGACATTTTCAACAACCTCATTTAAAGGATAAAGGAGATCCTTAATTTATTCCGTCTCTCCATATTTGGCTGCATGAAAGTAGAATATAAATTTAGACTGCTATGGTTTGTAAGCAAGCAGCTTGTAAAACTCCATCAATTAATTATTAAAGTTTGCCTTTCTCCCATGGTTTTTTTTCCTGAAAAAGGTTTTTTCACGTTAAATCTTGTGTGTGATTCTATTTTTGCTTACTTAATTGATCATTTATTTATTAACTATATATATATATATATGTATCCAATCCGGTTGACGAACTCGTTCGGAATAAAAGATACTTTATGTTTAATATACACTCATATAACATGTTATATTTTAATAATTAGTTAATTTGATTAAATGTTTATCAAATAGGAAAACCATACATAATACATTTTGTGATAATAGTTACAAAACATTGTATTATGGGTAATTTATCATAATGCTATTTTAAATATTTATGATTGAGATATATTGAGACCGCATAATGACTCATTCTGAAATTAGAGTATGTATTTCTCTAAAATATCTATTATATTTCTTTAAAATATCTATTTTAAACCATACATAACATATTTTTCTTTGATGTTTTTAGTGTTTCAAATTCTAATGCCTAAAATTTCTCTAAAATATCTATTATATTTCAAATGTACTTTAGATCTACCGTTAATATCCTAATTCTACTACAATATTATTTGATAAATCTAAATAGAATATTTTAAAAATACAACAAATTCTTAAATCAATCATGCTTTTGTCAATTAATT
Organism: Allium sativum; assembly: GCA_030737875.1. Lineage (NCBI taxonomy): Eukaryota > Viridiplantae > Streptophyta > Magnoliopsida > Asparagales > Amaryllidaceae > Allium > Allium sativum. The sequence goes on along the minus strand of CM060924.1, from coordinate 735,634,566 downwards.
TAAAAATACAACAATTTTTTGTTTTAAATTATATAATCAAACGGTCGGTTTACCACCGTTTTATGGTTATACTAGTAATAAAAATTCATTAACAACCAGTTAGAGCCGTTCAAAAATTTAAAATAGTTTTCTTCGATGTTTTTAATGTTTCGTATTCTAATGCCTAAAATTTCTTTAAAATATCTATTATATTTCAAATGTACTTTAGATCTACCGTTAATATCCTAATTCTTCTACAATATTCTTTGATAAATCTAGATAGATTATTTAAAAAATACAATAATTCTTAAATCAATCATGCTTTTGTCAATTAATTTAAAAATACAACAATTTTTTGTTTTAAATTATATAATCAAACGGTCAGTTTACCACCGTTGTATGGTTATACTAGTAATAATAATTCATTAACAACCAGTTATAGCCGTTCAAAAATTTAAAATAATTTTCTTCGATGTTTTTAATGTTTCATATTCTAATGCCTAAACTTTCTCTAAAATATCTATTATATTTCAAATGTACTTTAGATCTACCGTTAATATCCTAGTTTTACTACAATATTCTTTAATAAATCTAAATAGATTATTTAAAAAATACAACAAATTCTTAAATCAATCATGCTTTTGTCAGTTAATTTAAAAATACAACATTTTTTTATTTTAAATTATATGATCAAACGGTTGGTTTACCACCGTTGTACGGTGTATACTAGTAATAAAAATTCCTTAACAACCAGTTACAGCCATTCAAAAATTTAAAATAGTTTTCTTCGACGTTTTTAATGTTTCATATACTAATGCCTAAAATATCTATTATATTTCAGATGTACTTTAGATCTACCGTTAATATCCTAATTCTACTACAATATTCTTTGATAAATCTAAATAAGAATATTTAAAAAATACAACAATTCTTAAATCAATCATGCTTTTGTTAATTAATTTAAAAATACAACAACTTTTTGTTTTAAATTATATAATCAAACGGTCAGTTTACCACCATTGTATGATTATACTAGTAATAAAAATTCGTTAACAACCAGTTGTAGCCAGTGGCGTAGCCATGATATGAGTTTAATTTTTTTTTCCATGCTATAGTAGTTTTTATTCATATGTCAAATAATTTAAGTACACTAAAATTGCTCATCAATCCAAATCAAACACACCGTCTTACCCCTAACACCGTTAAATCCACCAATGAACCATTCAGACTAATAATCTCCAAATTTACAAAAGCAAAATGTTAGTTCTACAGCAAAAGGTTGAAGCGACAACCCATTTTCATCGAAACAAACTTTCAATGAATCGATAATATTAAATTCCAATGAAAATCGTACAAATCAAATAAGTAAATCGAAATCACTCGCCACCTATTTGTAAGCAGCAGCAGCAGTCCTACAGAGGCGAAGAGAGCAAGTAGCATGCAACAACATTTTTAATAAGGTCTAGCGGTAAAAAGAAGGGGGCAGCACGAATGACGGGTTCAAAACTGGCAGAAGGCTTTTTCGTACTGCAAATTTGCCATGAGTTGGATAGCAGAAGACATTTCTGGACTTGCACCATAACAAAAAGAACTATTCAATAAGATAGATTTTATGTCATTTTATGGTTATAATTTGCAAAAAAAAAAAAAAAAGATTCATTGTTCAGTACAGTGCATATTTCATTATTTATTCAATTCTAAAAGCAAATGAACAGCAAAAGGAAATAAGTCCTACACAGTTCAGAGCTGTTTGTACTTTGTGGTGACCATCAAGGTGTGGATGGCAGTAGGTAGCATTCCCTTTTTTTTTTTTTTTTTTTTTTGGTTTTTTTTTTCTGGGGTGGGCACGTGCCCACCCCAACCAACATGTGGCTCCGCCACTGGTTGTAGCCGTTCAAAAATTTAAAATAGTTTTCTTCGATGTTTTTAATATTTTAGATTTTAATGTCTAAAATTTCTCTAAAATATATATTATATTTCAAACGTACTTTAGATCTACCGTTAATATCCTAATTCTACTACAATATTCTTTAATAAATCTAAATAGATTATTTACAAAATACAACAAATTCTTAAATCAATCATGTTTTTCTCAATTAATTTAAAAATACAACATTTTTTTTATTTTAAATTATATAATCAAACGGTCGGTTTACCACCGTTGTACGGTTATACTAGTAATAAAAATTCATTAACAACCAGTTACAGCCATTCAAAAATTTAAAATAGTTTTCTTTGATGTTTTTAATATTTCAAATTATAGTGTCTAAAATTTCTCTAAAATATCTATTATATTTCAAATGTACTTTAGATCTACCGTTAATATCCTAATTCTACTACAATATTCTTTGATAAATCTAAATAGATTATTTAAAAATACAACAAATTATTAAATCAATCATTCTTTTGTCAATTAATTTACAAAATACAACAAATTTTTATTTTAAATCATATAATCAAACAGTCGGTTTACCACCGTTGTACTGTTATACTAGTAATAAAAATTCATTAACAGCCAGTTATAGCCGTTCAAAAATTTAAAATAAACACACAACGTATTTTAAAAAATAGTAAATTTATTCATATTAGAAAACTGATCAATCTGGATATGCAAGTGATACCCAATTGTATATTGTGTCACACAGGCCCGGTCATTAGTTGTGACGGCCTGCCTCGCACCAGCCTGCATTTCCTCCAAAAGTGCGCTGTACACATGCCCAACTAGCACAAGACGGTCGTCGGAAGAAAGGAAAGAAAGGAATGAACTAATCAAGGAACCTGTAGAATGTCTCACAGCGCATGGAATAAAATATAATAATAACATACTTGACATAAAACAGGTGAGACAGTGTATAAGCTGATAACTAATAATCAATGTCAACAACAGAGCAGCGGAAATTCAATTACAGCTTATTACAACTTTCCAAATTTACTGTCTCTAATCAAAAGAAAACTAAAGTAGAAGATACACCACCAATGCCCAAGCAGTGATCTTCAGCAATACAGGGAGAATACTACATATACTACGTGGAAGCCTCCTGCTCGACTCCGGATCATCTACCCGTGCATCACCAGCTAACCTGTCTCTAGTCTGCTCGTGTGAGCACCCAGAGTAATAAGAAGAGACATAAAACTCTGGGTCAGACATAAAGCCTGGTATGAGCGATAAGCATCTAAACAGAGTAATAACAGGTATACTAAACCATACCTGAACCTGGACCTGCAACCAAAGAGTTAGTACCATATACCGTACAATACTCCAAGGTGCCAAAATAAATAGTGTAAGAATACGGGGGTGGGGTGTGTATGTCACAATGATATCAAGCAAATCATCCATAGCAACCATCCTCACATCTCTCACTCAGTGCGTAAAGCGTACGACATCTACCACTTGGGAACACTAGACAAAACTGAGGCAACGACGAATCCCGACTTGCAGAAACCCTGCTATGACCAAGCCAAACACTTGGAGTCATGACCAAACATTTCAATGACCCACTTCATTGGTCGTAGCCCTTGGTTCTACCGATGCCATAATGGCCCTGAATCCGCCTTCGTACCTCCTACCATAGTGGTCCAAAGCTATAGACGTCGATAACTCCTTGGCACGCGTCCCGCAGCAAAGCCCAACCATGAAGTGAACTCGTTGATTCCCATCTAAATCTTAAGTTCTAACTTCTCATTTGGACCCCCTTTGCATCTCGGGTTTAGTCGAATTGGAGTGGGTCTTCAGAAGAGTTGTCGCGCATTAACAGTCCTAGAATTCTGTTCGGTTCGGTAGTCATCACCATCATCGGGTCGGGTCGGTAGTCCACTTCGGGTCGGGTCGGTTCAGTGATTCTCCCCCTTCAGATATCGGTTCGGTTCGGGTGCCTCTGCTTGAGTTCGGTTCGGAGGTAGTTCATCCGATCTGATTCTTCCTGTTTGACTTGTTTGCCTGCTCCGATCCGCCCTGTTCTCTTCCTCCGATCCGGTCTGCTCCCTTACTCCGATCCAATCTGCTCCATCGCTCCGATCCGATCTTTACTTCAGTCCGATCCGCTCCGCTCCCTAGCCTACTCCGATCCGATCCCCTATCCACTCCAACTCCAAGCAATAGCCTTCCTTCCAGTGACAAGTCCCAATCCAGTTCGGATTCCCTTGGTCAGTTCCCTAGTCCGATCCGACCCCTTTCTCCGATCCGAACCGGTTCGGAACCTGCACACTTCTGCAACTTTCCAGCGAGTTTTCTACGCCATTCGACGACGTTTTCTAGCAATTTAACTATTCTAATCAATCATGAAACATACCATAGAGTCATAGCAACATATAATAGCAACCACAAACAGCAAACAACAATTCAAATGAACCAAAATGGATCAAAAGTGGCTAAAACCTCACATTTGCCTATAATCCCTCTTAATCATGTTTAAGCATACGATTAGCAAAACACATCGAAATTAACCCAAATTTCTAACAGAGCCTTAAAACATTATTTTAGAATTTTAAGAATTTTTCCAGAATTTATTTACGTATAAATTCGCTAATCTTCACTAATTACCCTTAATTAACTGTAATTAGTGTCAAAATGATGCTATCACTCACCTTGGCCACAAATGAAATTCTCAGAACTGAAACTCCTCTGATTTGGGGCGAATACTGATGTCTAACAGCAGCTCCAACCTTGCTTTGGTGCTTTTTCTCCTTAATTTGGTGTCGCTAAGCCTAATCTTCAATTAGAGAGTGATTTTGGGTGTTTTAGATGTAGGAAGCCATTACTAAGGTCTCAAGGAGGTTTGTGGCGGCTCAAAACTGAAATGAAAGTGATAACCTAACCCTAATCAGTCTTCCTATACCTCTAAACCCGAAATTCCCCTTGGGCCTAACTGCTAATCACCCGGTTAAGCCCAATTAAGCTGTCTTTCACCATCTGAAACTTGTTTCAGCCATATCTCCCAAACGGTGAGTCCGTTTGGCTAATGTGACCACTCTACGGAAAGAGAAACCATCATTCAAAGCCAATGGAAGTGGTTTCAGGTCAAAATTCATTCCCAGTCAAAAGTTATGGCCAAAACAGTGCCAACTAGGGGTAAAATGGTCATTTAAAAATCGGGAAAAATCATGAACATGGGAAATGACCCCAATAGTCGTCTCCCAAAGTTACATGACCATACGACTTCGTATGTGAAAGAAATAAATATCCTACGATCCTATGATGCGCAGAATGCGGGTCGTTACACTCTTCCCCCCTTAAGAAATTTCGCCCCCGAAATTCCTTAACCCAAAACATACAAAGGATCCCGCATGCCTAACAACCATATTCAACAATCAAATATGCAAAATAAGCAAACAAGTCTATCCTAGCATGCGGAAAATCTAAATCGAAGTTAAAATCTTACCAGACAAAGAGTTCTGGATACTTCTTCCTTATGTCCTCCTCTGTTTCCCAAGTACAATCACTCTCGTCCTCGCTCCACTGTACCTTGACTAGCTTCACCGCCTTCCTTCGAAGTTGCTTCATGTCATACTCGACAATACGGACCGGCTTGCGGTTCCCAACCGCCTCGGGTTCTACTTCGAAGTCCTCTAACTGATCAGGTGAAATAGTCATATCTGAGTCGTGAACGAACTTCCTTAGTTGGGAAACATGAAATACGTTATGAACTCCCGCCATCTTCTCTGGTAAGTCAATCCTATATGCCAGATTCCCGACTAGTTCAAGAACAGGGAACGGGCCAACAAATCTTGGTGCCAACTTGCCTCTCCTGCCAAATCGTATTACGCTCTTCAACGGGGAAATCTTGACAAACACCAAGTCACCAACGGAGAATTTTAAGTCTCTTCGCCTCTTATCAGCATAACTCTTCTGCCTATCTTGGGCTGCCTTCATTCGTTGCTGAATGATCTTGATTTTATCTGAAGTTTCCCTCACCACATCTGGTCCAAGCATAAACTTCTCGCCAGTCTCTATCCAACATGATGGTGAGTTACACGGCCTTCCGTACAAAGCTTCAAACGGAGCCATACCGATACTGGATTGGTAGCTATTATTATATGCAAATTCTACTAGATGCAAATGGTCATCCCATGATCCACCAAAATCCAATATACATGCTCTCAAGAGATCTTCCAAAATACGGTTCACCCTCTCCGTCTGACGGTCGGTCTGAGGATGATATGCGGTACTGAGATGTAACTCTGACCCTAAAGCCTCTTGTAAGCTCTTCCAAAACCCACTAGTGAACAACGGGTCTCGGTCGCTCACAATGCTCTTAGGTACTCCATGAAATCTCACTACCCACTTCATATACAATTCTGCTAACTTAGCTGCCGTTCTGGTCGATTTGACTGGTATAAACCTTGCACTTTTAGTTAGTCGATCTACAATTACCCAAATGCTGTCATATCCCGATCTAGTCCGAGGTAAACCATCGATGAAATCCATCGAGACTTGCTCCCATTTCCATTCGGGAATTTCTAATGGTTGCAACAACCCACTAGGCTTCTTTTGCTCGGCTTTAACTAGCTGGCAATTCATGCATTTGGACATAAACTTCCCAACGTCTCTTTTCATCCCTTCCCAGTAGTAGGTCTGCTTCATATCTCGATACATCTTATTACCACCGGGGTGTATAGTCAGCTTTGAGTGATGACATTCTCTAAGCACTTCATCTCTCAATCCATTGACATTGGGTACAACAAGCTTTCCATTCTTTCTAAGCCATCTATCTCGATCAAGCCCATACTTGTTCATCTCCTCATCGATACCCATCTCTAACTTGGAGATGATTTCCAATAGGTTAGGATCGTCCCTCTGACTAGAGCCGATCCGCTCAATCAAAGTGGGTCTGATCGTCAAACTTGCTAACATTTCTGGATCCAATTCGCACTTTGGTCTGAAATCAAACCCCGCGACAAACTCCAGTTGCTTCCATTCAAGGAACATAGCCCCTAAGCTGGCATGTCTTCTACTCAATGCATCAGCCACCGCATTTCCCTTTCCTGGTGTGTATGCGATGTCAAAATCATAGGAAGCTAAGAACTCTAACCACCTCTGCTGACGGAGATTTAAATCCTTCTGGGAGAATAGATACTTTAACGACTTATGATCTGTAAATAGCTCAAATCTTTCTCCCAAGAGATAGTGTCTCCACATCTTTAACGCGAACACGATCGCTGCCAATTCTAAATCATGGGTAGGGTATCTTCTCTCGTGCGGTTTCAATTGCCGACTTGCATAGGCTACAACCCTACCGCCTTGCATCAATACAGCACCCAGTCCGGTACCACAGGCATCCGTGTATACCGTCATCTCTTCATCCCCCTTAGGAATGACTAACACTGGTGCGCTTGTCAACTTGTCCTTTAGACTTTTGAATGCATTCTCGCACCTTTCATCCCAGACAAAAGCTTGATTCTTCTTGGTCAACTGGGTCAACGGTGCTGCTATCTTGGAGAAACCTTGGATAAACTTACGATAATATCCCGCTAACCCCAAGAAACTTCTTACATCTGTTGCATTCTTGGGCGTAGGCCAATCCTGTACCGTAGCCACCTTTGCCGGGTCCACGGCAATACCATTCTCTGATACAACATGGCCCAAGAACCTCACTTCCCTCTTCCAGAAGTGACACTTAGAAAACTTTGCTTTCAATTGGTGTCTTCTCAACACCTCCATCGCTACCCTTAAATGTTCCTTGTGTTCCTCCTCTGTCCTCGAATAGACCAAAATATCATCAACGAACACAAGGACAAACTTATTCAACTGATCTCTGAATACCCTATTCATAAGATCCACAAAATATGCTGGGGCATTGGTCAGCCCGAATGGCATGACCAACCACTCATAAAACCCAGACGGCGTCCGAAATGCCGTTTTAGCTATACTCTCAGCTTCCACTCTAAGCTGATGAAAACCTGTCGCGAGATCCAACTGAGAAAATATTCTCGCGCCACTTAACTGATCGAACAAATCATCTATCCGCGGTAGAGGATACTTGTTCTTCCTCGTCACTTTATTCAACTCGCGGTAGTCTACACACAAACGAAGGGAACCATCCGCCTTGGTAGCAAACACAACTGGTGCTCCCCATTCAGAAACACTCCTTCTGATAAATCCCTTCTTCAAAAGATCGCTGACTTGCACCTCGAGCTCTCGCTGCTCCCTTGGTGCCATACGACGAAGTGGCATCACTATAGGCCTGGCATCTTTTACCAAATCAATGCGAAACTCAATCTCTCGGTGTGGTGGAAGTCCGGTCACTTCTTCGAAAACATCCGGATACTGGCCAACCACGGGCAAACCTGACAACTCACTATGCGGAATGTCGAGGGAGTTTAGAAAACTAGCCAATACCCCCTTACTGGGTAGACCACCTAACACTATCCTCCACCCGTCATCCGCTCTAGCTGTCACCAACAAGCCCTCACAGTCTACCACCACCCCGTATCTTTGGAGCCAATCTACTCCCAAAATAATGCCAAACCCAGTAAAGCCCAAAACAAAGCAATCACAAACAAACATGCATCCATGACTCGATAAGACCACATTGCGACAAATCATGCTAAGGCTAGTCGAACCACCAATCGGGTTCGTCACTACTAAAGGTCTATCGACAATCTCGGGCTCCAATCCCAACCTATCTACCAGGTCACTAGATATGAAAGAACTGGAAGCTCCGGTATCAAACAAAACTCTAACAGGAACATCATAAACAGAAAGCATACCTTGAATGACGACATTCTTTCCCTTCTCCGCCGCTGTTGGGGCATTCGACGAAGAAGGAATAGCATTAAGAGCGTAGGCTTTCACCATTTTCTTTTCTTTAGGGGGCTGTGGACACTTGTCCTTGTGGTGTCCCATTTGGCCACAGTTGAAGCACTTCCTATCCGCTGGCTTGGCCCGACAATTACTAGCATAATGGCCCTTCTTACCACAGCTGAAGCACTCCACATCTTGCTTATTCTTTTTCTTCTGGCCATCCTTAGCCTGATTCTGCTTTCTCTTATTCTGGGAACCACCTTTGCCTCCACCACTAGCTTGTGGCTTTGGCTCATCTGCGGATGCAACTTCAGTCTTCGGCTTAGGGTAGAGACTTTCCGATCTTAACGCTTTCCCCACAATCGATTCAAACGTCTCATCGATGTGGTTAATAAGTTTTTCCCCCAAGTATTGATCCAAACCAGTTATGAATTTCTCATTCTTTTTCTCGGCAGTATCTATAAGAGATAACCCATATTTTGACAAAGTGTCAAATTCAGCAATATACTCCGAGACAGCCCTGCCATTCTGCTTGAGCTCTAAGAACTTCTTAAACAACATTGACTTCTGAGCAGCTGGAATGAACTTCTCACTAAAGCGAGCCTTAAATTGCTCCCAAGTAATCTGATCTTCGGGAGTAGCTGCCTTTATAGCATTCCACCAGTTCATTGCCCGCCCTTGCAGCTGACGGGACGCTAGCTTCCTCTTCATCGCATCCTCGATACCCAAATCCTCGAAGATACGTTCGCAACTATCCAACCAATCTTGAACATCCGTGGCCGACTCCGTTCCATGGAACGGCTTCCCACCAAGGCTAGTATAATCCTTATTCAGCTTGGCGAAGTCGACTCTTGGCGCCTGCACTATTGGACCACCACCATTTCCACCATTGGGAGCTGCCCTCTGAACATCCCTAAGCATCTCTCTCATGAGGTCAGTAAACATCGTCCTCATGTCAGCAGCATTCCCATTATTGGCTCCCCTACCAGCACCTCTAGTGTCTCGGCTCATCGTCAATCTGAAAAAGGAAACGATTAACGACTCCATAGTGGTGCTAGTGCAGTACGACTTCATCCTTATACTACTAATAGTATATATATATAGCTTTTAAAAACCAAAGTAATCACAAATACGCTCTCTCGTATACGTATATTATCTCTCCCTGATAACTTCCCTAGGTTAACTACGCAACCTAGAGCTCTGATACCAAGTGTGACGGCCTGCCTCGCACCAGCCTGCATTTCCTCCAAAAGTGCGCTGTACACATGCCCAACTAGCACAAGACGGTCGTCGGAAGAAAGGAAAGAAAGGAATGAACTAATCAAGGAACCTGTAGAATGTCTCACAGCGCATGGAATAAAATATAATAATAACATACTTGACATAAAACAGGTGAGACAGTGTATAAGCTGATAACTAATAATCAATGTCAACAACAGAGCAGCGGAAATTCAATTACAGCTTATTACAACTTTCCAAATTTACTGTCTCTAATCAAAAGAAAACTAAAGTAGAAGATACACCACCAATGCCCAAGCAGTGATCTTCAGCAATACAGGGAGAATACTACATATACTACGTGGAAGCCTCCTGCTCGACTCCGGATCATCTACCCGTGCATCACCAGCTAACCTGTCTCTAGTCTGCTCGTGTGAGCACCCAGAGTAATAAGAAGAGACATAAAACTCTGGGTCAGACATAAAGCCTGGTATGAGCGATAAGCATCTAAACAGAGTAATAACATGTATACTAAACCATACCTGAACCTGGACCTGCAACCAAAGAGTTAGTACCACATACCGTACAATACTCCAAGGTGCCAAAATAAATAGTGTAAGAATACGGGGGTGGGGTGTGTATGTCACAATGATATCAAGCAAATCATCCATAGCAACCATCCTCACATCTCTCACTCAGTGCGTAAAGCGTACGACATCTACCACTTGGGAACACTAGACAAAACTGAGGCAACGACGAATCCCGACTTGCAGAAACCCTGCTATGACCAAGCCAAACACTTGGAGTCATGACCAAACATTTCAATGACCCACTTCATTGGTCGTAGCCCTTGGTTCTACCGATGCCATAATGGCCCTGAATCCGCCTTCGTACCTCCTACCATAGTGGTCCAAAGCTATAGACGTCGATAACTCCTTGGCACGCGTCCCGCAGCAAAGCCCAACCATGAAGTGAACTCGTTGATTCCCATCTAAATCTTAAGTTCTAACTTCTCATTTGGACCCCCTTTGCATCTCGGGTTTAGTCGAATTGGAGTGGGTCTTCAGAAGAGTTGTCGCGCATTAACAGTCCTAGAATTCTGTTCGGTTCGGTAGTCATCACCATCATCGGGTCGGGTCGGTAGTCCACTTCGGGTCGGGTCGGTTCAGTGATTCTCCCCCTTCAGATATCGGTTCGGTTCGGGTGCCTCTGCTTGAGTTCGGTTCGGAGGTAGTTCATCCGATCTGATTCTTCCTGTTTGACTTGTTTGCCTGCTCCGATCCGCCCTGTTCTCTTCCTCCGATCCGGTCTGCTCCCTTACTCCGATCCAATCTGCTCCATCGCTCCGATCTGATCTTTACTTCAGTCCGATCCGCTCCGCTCCCTAGCCTACTCCGATCCGATCCCCTATCCACTCCAACTCCAAGCAATAGCCTTCCTTCCAGTGACAAGTCCCAATCCAGTTCGGATTCCCTTGGTCAGTTCCCTAGTCCGATCCGACCCCTTTCTCCGATCCGAACCGGTTCGGAACCTGCACACTTCTGCAACTTTCCAGCGAGTTTTCTACGCCATTCGACGACGTTTTCTAGCAATTTAACTATTCTAATCAATCATGAAACATACCATAGAGTCATAGCAACATATAATAGCAACCACAAACAGCAAACAACAATTCAAATGAACCAAAATGGATCAAAAGTGGCTAAAACCTCACATTTGCCTATAATCCCTCTTAATCATGTTTAAGCATACGATTAGCAAAACACATCGAAATTAACCCAAATTTCTAACAGAGCCTTAAAACATTATTTTAGAATTTTAAGAATTTTTCCAGAATTTATTTACGTATAAATTCGCTAATCTTCACTAATTACCCTTAATTAACTGTAATTAGTGTCAAAATGATGCTATCACTCACCTTGGCCACAAATGAAATTCTCAGAACTGAAACTCCTCTGATTTGGGGCGAATACTGATGTCTAACAGCAGCTCCAACCTTGCTTTGGTGCTTTTTCTCCTTAATTTGGTGTCGCTAAGCCTAATCTTCAATTAGAGAGTGATTTTGGGTGTTTTAGATGTAGGAAGCCATTACTAAGGTCTCAAGGAGGTTTGTGGCGGCTCAAAACTGAAATGAAAGTGATAACCTAACCCTAATCAGTCTTCCTATACCTCTAAACCCGAAATTCCCCTTGGGCCTAACTGCTAATCACCCGGTTAAGCCCAATTAAGCTGTCTTTCACCATCTGAAACTTGTTTCAGCCATATCTCCCAAACGGTGAGTCCATTTGGCTAATGTGACCACTCTACGGAAAGAGAAACCATCATTCAAAGCCAATGGAAGTGGTTTCAGGTCAAAATTCATTCCCAGTCAAAAGTTATGGCCAAAACAGTGCCAACTAGGGGTAAAATGGTCATTTAAAAATCGGGAAAAATCATGAACATGGGAAATGACCCCAATAGTCGTCTCCCAAAGTTACATGACCATACGACTTCGTATGTGAAAGAAATAAATATCCTACGATCCTATGATGCGCAGAATGCGGGTCGTTACATTAGTCAAGGCCCATCAGGCCAAGGAATTGGGCAACCAACCTACTAAGGGGCAAAATCCTGGATCCAAAAAAAAGAAAAAAAGAAGTCTTCCTCAGTTCTTCTCTGCTGCTCAGCGCGAATAAACTTCAGGGCGAAATCATTTGCCGATTCATTCCTGGATCAAACCCTAGACGAGCTGCTGCTCCTCCTACATCGGTTCATTCTCACATCCATTCTCCGATTTGCGTCTTCCTCTCTTTCTCAAGGTACGCACAATTCTTTGTTCAAACTCAAAATCATCTGCCGATTATTTCTGAGTTTCTCCATTGATTTTGCTGCATGATTTTGGTTTCAAACTCAAAACCCCCAATTTTCTGATTGAACACACTTGTTTGTTTAACCTGAAACAGTGAAACAACTCAAAGTCCCCTTTGATTTTGTATAGTTTTGTCAGTCTTTTTTATTTCATAGTGAAAACATGTTGCAGCGGATTCTGTTAAAAAAAAAAGTGTATTGATTCAAAGATTCTTACAGTAATACAGTATTGTCGAAAGTGAGTGGATTTCTCAATGTTTGGGTTGCATATCGGATTTTATTGACTATTCCCGTCACAGTCGCTTCGGCAGAAAGAAGCTTTTCTAAATTGAAGTTAATTAAAACTTACCTTCGAAGCTTCATGTTGCAAGAAAGATTAAGTGGATTAGCAATAATTTCAATTGAAAATGAGTACTTGGATATGCTAAAATATGATGATATAATCTGATTACAAACTGTTGTACAAAACATTGGCTGCTTTTTGCCAATATCTGAAAATGTAATCTTTACTTGGCAAGGTTTTAACCATGCATACTTTTTTTTGGAAGATTGTGGGGTTTCTCTACAACATGTTTGCAGACAGTTTGAGTCCATATTATTACTTTATGTAGATGCATTTGCAGACATTATGTTGATTTAACAATTTTGTATATAGAAATTATAGTTTAGCTGAACTTTTTTATCTCATAATTGATCGAAAGACGTTAATGTTTAGTCCATATTATAACTTTCTGTAGATGTATTTGCATATTGATATCTGATAATTCTCTACGTAGTATGTTTAGTCCATTATACATATTATAACTTCCTGCAGACGCATTGGAATATTAAAATCTGATAACGCTCTACGCAATATTTAATAACCAATTTGGGAAATCTAACATGTGTAAACAAAGGTTTACACTGTGTTAGATACACACACATAGAAGCTTTTGATATACGAGTTTATGTTTTTAAGTTAAATTTAAAGCTAAGTCTAACTTTATTTTTAATTATAGTTCTTTATCTTAAGCATCTAACATGATGCAGGTAAAATTAACGACCATCCATAAACCTCCATATAGCATTATATTAAAAAATTACTATAAATAACTTGATTTTTCTATGTGAAGAAGTATAAAAAAGTTCCAAACGACAGGTAATGCAAAAATTGGCAAATATTTATATAACTTTTTTTTATAACAATGATTGCTAATCTGTTTTCAGATTACACAAACTTGATGAAGTCAATAACAATTTTTTGCTGAATTATTTTTAAAATAGACATGTTTGACATATAAGAAACAATCTAATTTCAATAGCTCCTTGTGTGTTGATCTGACATAAAATCATGTAGTTAGTAGAATATGATAAAATTTGTAGAACAAATATGACACATACTTTCTATAGGAATAAACAGTGGGAGAGAAGGTCGAAAAATATATGAGAATCAATGAACAAGATAGATTCATTCCTTGATATCAATCAGTTGAAAATTGATTTCAAACACATAATTACTTTTTAGATTAGTGGACTCCCACATTCTGCCTACACATACTCGGATTCTTGCTTCAACAATATCAGTAGTAAGTGAATCGAGAGGTGAAAAGAAAAAGGATATTAGCTCATGAGTTGATCAAGTAATATATGACATGAGGGTTATATAAGAATACTTTAAGTAATAACTGGCGACCTTTGGTATGCCTTGGAAACCAATGAAAAGCAGTCTTAGTTGAATGCAAAATGTTCATTTTCATCTTCTGCTATTGCAAATTAACTGGCTGTTTATTAAAGGTGCAAGAAAAAAAAAGGTTACGAAAATATAATGTGCTAACAAAAGTAAAGAGGACATTATTTAAAAAATAAATTGCATGTGGCTTATGTCCTATGTTATAATTTATAATGTTAAAGATTATATTATAGTTTTATTTTTATCTATATGAAAGTTAAAGATTATTGACATTTAATCTATGATTGTTCTTTTCTTTGTATCCACGCATTAAATTCACATTCATTGACATATCAACGTTTTCAATCAATTATGAGCAAATCACTTAACTGAATCGCTGTTATTCCATAGAAAATTTTGTAACTGTGCAGAAAAGGTTTTTTTGTTTACAATATTTTGCTTTTAAAGTAAGGAGATCCGGCGATTAAGTTAAATAGACATTTTTTTTCTACAACATAACGCTGCTGATAAGGTAGGTAAATGCAAGATTTAATTGAGCGTTTCCAACTTTGGCACAATATTTCTATGTTCTTGATTTTCGAATTATATTTTATGTTTAATCATTTGAATCAAATGGCATGTTCCACTTATATTCTCAATAAAATTCGTTCACCTTTGATTATTATTTTCTTTGAACATGTTTTTTTTTTTTTTTTTTTGAACGTGAGTCACTTTTTAAATCTTTGCATCTATGTTAATGTTGAAATCCATTACTATAATCTGGAAGTATTTGTCATTTCAACTTGAATAACCTGGAAGTATTTGTCATATTGTTTCATGTTTAATAATTTAACTTCTTCCATTTGTTTATAATGTAATTGGATGTGCCATATTTATTACAGGTTGAAAAATATCTTTTACCTATTTGCACAGAATTTAAACTTGAAATTGGACAAACAAGAGTTCCTTCTATGATTGTTTTCACCGTATGAAAGAAAAGTTGGTTTCTTTTCTTTTTTACTTTTTGATAATTGTAACGTTTTCCATTCTTCTATGAATGCATGAGACCTTGAGATTCACGGTATTTATTATGATGGCATTTTTTCATCTACTTTTTTAATTAACTTTATTTTTCTGTCAGTTTCTTTTGATATTCGCCATTACTGGATGTACATTTTCGGTAGGCAATGGATACTTTGGTATTATGTTGTCCAGCAATTGCATAGTAGCATTGGTGCATCCTGCTTATTTATTTTCATAAATATATTCCCATTTAGGATTGATTAATTTATAGTTGTAAGTATTCATAATCCATGCTATTGTGATAATGCTGCTGTTCTCAATTTAAGTAGCCAACTATGCAATCATATTATCATATATGTTAGAATGACATTAGTGAAAATGATGGCCTAAATAAGGCATAAGTTGAACAGCTCTTTTAATATGGTTGACATCAAATGGCAATTACTATTAGCTACAACTATTATAATCAGTGTTTTGTCATTCCTTGCTCTTGCTATGTGTAAGACTATTGTTAATAGGGTAAATATTTCCTTCAATTTACATCTGTTGTCATACGGATCATCCGCTTAATTAATGCTATTAAATAATGTTTTAATCAATGAAAAATATATGCTGGCAGGTTGTACGTATTGGATATTTGCCAAGTATGATATATACAAGGAGTATCTAGATGAATTTATATTAAATGCTAGGTCTCAATATATGAGTCTGCTATATATTATTTTATTTTATTCATGTATACATTAACCTCTGCCAGTTTTCATAATACATGTGCAAGCAATAGCTTTTATATGTTGATTATTTCTTTCCACGGATATGTGCACATTTTTATGCAATCATTTGTTAAATGCAATGTATTATTATTATTATTATTATTATTATTATTATTATTATTATTATGTCTTATGCTCAAAAAATAGCTTTTGTATGTTAAAAGATGAGCATTTTGTCCAGCGGAAAATAAAAGAAACAAACATTTGTGTTGCATTATGAAATTAACAATTGAATTGATGTTTAATTTTTATCTACTGAATAAATAGTGGTTTTCTCCATTTGCATTTTAAAACATTTTAACCGATGAAGTTGTATTTTAAAGTAAAGCCATGTTATTTTATTATTTAATAAAGTTCTGATTGTTTACTGATCATAACTAAATTATACATTTCACCAAATTTAATATAATAATTAATAGCAATTAGCTAGAATAATTACTAATGACGACTACTCATAATAATAATAAATTAATTCCAGTAATAACTAATTAATCCAGTTTCTGCACTGTGGACTCTTATTTATGATTTCCGAACTGTTAATTCTAGCTAAAGACGCTAATTGTAAATCTTGCGTCCAAAGTGTGTTTCCTTAAATCAAACAGAAGTAGATTATGCTAATTGAAATACGCTTTCATCATGTACAAGAACAAGAGGTAAAAGGCACTCGATTCATTCAAATTACAATATCCAAAAGTTGATATGTGGAACATTTTCGTTGATTTAGGACTGATTCAATAACATATATTGTTCCATTCTCTTTTTTATGCATAATAATATTTAGTTTGATAAATCTACGCATAAAGCACAATATGCAACTTTGCAGATTTAATAAAAGCAAAACATTTATATCCGTGCCATCGGCACAGGCTACATACTATATAATATATGTTACGTTCAAGTTGGAAAATAGATCTGGCATGTTTCATGATATTCCAATATTTTATGGTTGTTATTTCTACACATGTTTTCTGGTTGTTATTTCTACACATGCCTTTGATGGAGTAGCATGCTATGCCTCTCATTTGGAGTTGGGTAGGAGCATTATAAATTCAAATGTCACGCGCTGGAAATGTTTGTTTTTGTTTGTTCCTGTATGGCTATAAGTACCTGTTTTCGTTGAATATTAGGTTAAATATTACTTGTATGCATCTTATTGTTCTTCTTTAATATTTTATAAATGTCAACTAAGAGTAAAAATTACAAGTGAACGTTGATCCACGCGATTGTTTGCTGTTAAGTTTTTTGTTTCCTATATGTTGCAACAATAATTATAACTGCTTATATATGCTAATCCATCCGCTGTTCCATGTTTGTAGGGCTTGCAATATCTAATAGATGTCCGGTAAACTGGTCATTGATGCAAGCTGAAGAACTGGTTAGTGTAAGTCCTTATAATCATAACCTTCAATCTCATGCAAAAAAAATTATTTTAAAAGCTTTTAGCACATACTCGTTAGTTTTTTTTTTTTTTTTTTTTGGGTATTAGTTATTATCTGTACGAAAACGTCAGCAATTATCATGCCAAATTCATGCAGACATGTTTTCAAGTTTCATAGATGCTTCAAGACTCTTATCTATAGCAAGATTGATCTACATGAGTCAGTATAAGGTCATCTTATAATCCTACCAGTCAATTACTTATGTGTGACAAAATCCTTTAAACTACCAAACGTTGTCTCGGTAACTGCGGCGTTAAGGGTAGTGTTGAGAAAAATGCTGTAATTTAAGATAAATGCCATCACATGAAGCAACATAACAGCCTGAAATCCTGGAGAAGTCAAATAAGGAAAGTTGTTAAACATTAGTTAGACTTTTGCGTTTTCTAAAAAGTTTCAGTTAGTAGGAACTTTACGTTTGTGGTATTCCCCTGCCTTCTTTTAGCATAAATTGGCCAGGCATCTAATATCTTAAAAACCAAAGGTGTGCCTTATGTATTTCATTGAACTCCTAAATAAGGACGAAACCTTCATTTATCCCCGAAAAAAAAAAAAATCCTCACTGTTTCACCCAACAGATCCTCACTGTTTCTCCCATGTGAAACAGTATGAGAATTCAGTATTCGGAAGGTCTGAACACATCAGTGCATTTCTGCTTGTCACATCTGTGACATGGCACACATCAGTGGATTTTTGCGAATACGAGCATATTTGTTGGCACACGTCTGTATGGGCTATTTTTGCGAATACGAGCATATATGTTGGGTGAAACGGTATGATAGTTTTTTTTTTTCCGTTAATCTTGCCTTTTCCACAGCTGAAGTTTCATGAGTACAATTTCCTTGACGTTACATTCAAACCACAAACACATACTGCAGATAATTCATTGCCTAAATGCACATGGATTCATCTATTAAATCCGTAACATGACCGACAGATACCGTAAACAACTCAAAATATAAAAATAAATACCATTCTTTTATCATATAGCTTGGCAGAGTCAAATTTATATAACACAGCTTGAACTCAATAAAATAGCCAGCATGAAAACTTTAGATGAGTTCGTACATCTGTCATTGACCTGATATCTGCTTAAGTCATGCATGAATACATATACTGATTTCTCATAATAGTCCAGCCTCTATCAGATTTCGCCTCCTTAAAGTCTCATCAACTAGTTTGAAAGTTTTCTTTATCAGCTTTTGATCCAGTGCAGTTGTTCTTTATATCTTGAAAACCCGATCAACTCTGTCTGGCTTATTGCTCTGAAAGTAGATCTCTTCAAATTTCTTCTTCACAAACTCATATGCATTTTCCACCTCCTGCATATAGCCTTAGAGTTAAACTTTTACAAAGATTGATTTTGTATTTCAGAATGAGAACGAGAATTTCTGTACTCAGTAATAATCAGTTTTCACGGTTGATACATAGCGGATATATATAATGTACAAAAAACAAGAAGTGGGCTGTGAAATGATATAAGCCCATATACAAGCCCAAAGAAGAAACATAAAATTCGATTTGCATAACTTGTTTCAGACACTTTCATCCCCCCTCAAATCGAACTAGGGTTTCTCTCTATCGTTAATCGCGCCGCCATCAACAACTTTGAGCTCCTCTCTTAATCTTTCAAAATTATTTCTGGAGAGAGCCTTGGTTAAGATATCCGCTTTCTGATAGAAGGCTGGTAGGTGGTTTATCACCAGTTTCCCTGTGCTGGTCCTTTCTCTGACGAAATAGAGATCTATCTCCATGTGTTTGGTTCTCGAGTGTTGTATTGGGTTGCTGGAAAGAGATACAGCACTCCGATTATCGCACCAGAGAGTGGCTGTCTTTGAGAATTGAAGCCCTAATTCTCTAATTAGGGTTTCCGCCCAAATCACTTCGGCTGTGGCTGACGCTATCGATCTGTATTCAGCTTCTGTGCTTGAGCGAGAAACTGTAGATTGCTTCTTTGTGCACCAGGATATTGGGTTTGGACCCATGAATACACAATATCCAGAAGTAGATCTTCGATCGTCTGGGTCATTCGCCCAATCTGCATCACTGTAAGTATTTAGACTGATGTCTTTGCTAGCTTTCATGATTAGACCATGTTCCTTTGTGCCTTGTAAGTAGCGTAGAATACGTTTCACTGCACGCCAATGTTCTGATGTCGGATTTGCCATAAATTGACAAACCTTGTTCACACTGAAACAAATTTCTGGTCTAGTTATGGTTAAGTACTGTAATGCCCCCACTATGCTTCTGTATTGCTTCACATTTTCTATATTGTCGCCATTGTATTTGGACAATCGTAAATTACTAGTCATAGGGGTAGGTAAAGACTTGGCTTTTTCCATGTTGGCTCTAACTAAAATTTCAGATATGTACCTCTTTTGAGACAGGAAAATCTCAGATTCTGACCTTCTTTGAATTTGTATCCCAAGGAAGTAGTCTACTTCCCCAATGTCCTTTATACCAAAGGCCTTGTTTAGCTCAGCAATGACTTTGTTTATTTCATTGTCATCATTTCCTGTCATTAAAATATCATCTACATACACAAGTATATATACAGCACTCTGATTGTTGTTTTTCATGTATAAAGAGTTGTCTGATTTTGTTGCTTTGTATCCAAAATGTTCCAATGTGTGCTTTAACTTGATATACCAAGCCCTTGAAGCTTGTTTTAAACCATATATTGCCTTGTGAAGTTTGCAAACATAATCTTCTTTGTCTCTGCACACATAACCCTTTGGTTGCTGCATGTATACTTCCTCACTTAATTCTCCATTTAGGAAAGCATTACATACATCTAGTTGCCTTATGCTCCAGTTTTTGTGTAGTGCCATCGACAACATAATCCTGATAGTAGTAGGCTTCACCACTGGAGAAAACGTCTCATTGAAGTCAAAACCATGCTGCTGTGTAAAACCCCTTGCAACCAGCCTTGCTTTGTGCTTAATGATGTTGCCACTAGCATCTTTCTTTAATTTATAAGTCCACTTACAAGTCACCACATTTTTGTCCTTAGGCTTAGGCACCAAGCTCCATGTCTGGTTTTTCATTAATGCTTCATATTCTTCATTCATAGCTTTGCACCACTGTTTATACTTAACTGCTTGTTCATATGTCTCTGGTTCACTGATGGGTTCATGATCATTCTGAAGTGCAGTATAGATTTTAGGCTTAAAAATACCACTTTTTGCTCTAGTTGTCATATGATGTCCTGTTTGTGTCCCCTGTATTGGTGTTTCATGATTATTGCTTTCTGATGCATCATCACTACTGCTGCCATTTTGATCATCATTGTCACCCATATCATTAATCTGGTGTTGATCATCTTCACTCATTTGCTCACTAGAACTATATTCAGATCTGGTGCTGGATATAGTTGGTGTGACTGATGTAACATGAGTCTGTTCCTGTTCATCTATGTCTGCATGCCATTCTGAAAGCTTAGGGATAGAACCCACTGTTGTCTTGTTGTGCTCAATTTCTTGATTGCTTGTGTTTCCCTTTTCTGCAAAAGGAAATACAAGTTCATCAAAAATAACATGCCTAGAAATTATAATTTTTCCTTTCTTATCCATGCATATGTACCCCTTTTTATTGTTTGCATATCCTAAGAAGGTACATGGGCTGGATCTAAAAGATAGTTTGTGATTGTTGTATGGTCTGAGACATGGATAGCACATACATCCAAAAGTTTTCAGAGTGTTATAGTCTGGTTTATTTCCATATAACATCTCATGAGGACTTTTGTATTTCAACACCTTTGTTGGCATTTTATTTATCAAATGTACTGCAGTGCTAAATGCCTCATACCAATACTTTATAGGTAGAGATGCCCTAGATAGTAATGTTAATCCTGTTTCAACAATATGTCGATGCTTTCTTTCTACAATGCCATTCTGTTCTGAAGTATAAGGGCAAGTGATTCTATGTATAATGCCTTTACTGGCAAAAAATCCTTTTAAAGGGAAAAACTCACTGCCTCCATCAGTCTGTATAACCTTAATATTGCAGTTATATTGCCTTTCAGTGAAGTTAACAAATTGTGTCATAACATCATTAGTATCAGATTTGGCTTTGAGAAAGAAAATCCAGGTATATCTTGTGTAAGCATCAACAATGGACAGATAATACCTGTAGCCTTGTCTTGAACATAGAGGTGCGGGACCCCATAGGTCTGCGGTCAATAACTCCAATGGCTTTGTGTAAACAGTCTCAGACCTGCTAAAAGGTAATTTGTGGCTTTTGCCAGCATGACAGTGTGTACATGTGCTAGAAACAGGTGAGTGATTATAAGGAATATCATTATCTTTTAAAATTTTCACAACAATGTCATAACTAGGATGCCCTAGTTTACAATGCCAAAAGTTCAGATCATTCTTGATTTCATTACAGTCATTACTATCATGCTCATCCTTACTAGAGACATCATTAAATTGTATGCTAGCATTACAGCACCAAGTTTTATCATTTCTCAATCTTGATTGAGTGTTGCTGAACTTGTATAAACCATTGTCCAAATTACCCTGTAATAACACATCTTTACTTAGTATGTCTCTAATTAGACAGTGATTTGGGTGAAACTCAAAATATACCTTGTTGTCTCTAGCAAATTGCGATACACTAATAAGATTCTTTTTAACATCTGGAACTCTAAGTAAATTGTTAAGGATGAGATTTCTCTTACCTTTAACAACACCTGTTCCAATATGAGATATATTCATAGTTTCACCATTGCAAGTTTGTATAACTTGTGTACCTGAATAATTCCTGTTTCCAAGATTGAGGTTCTGCAGACTATTGGTGATATGGTTGGTTGCTCCTGAATCTGGAAACCAATCCTCGCTGTTTGTGTCCTCAATCTTGCTGGAGTCATCACTGATGGCTGTAGAGGTTTCCCCACTGCATTTACTTTGTTGATTCACTTGTGCCATGTTGACATTGAGTCCCCTTGTGCCTGACTGACTTGGTTGAGAGTTATTAACATTTATATTGAATCTGAAATAACATCTATTTGCTGTATGCCCAGGTTTGTCACAGATCTGACATTGAACACGACTTGCATTGTTGGATCTTCCTCTACCTCTTCCTCTCTGATTTGAATTTCCTCTTTGACCTTGATTGTTACCCCTTCCAAAGCCAGGTAAGTTTCTTGTTTGGTTGTTATTCATATTTCTTGAATTTGATGCAAGATTCACACTGTAGTCTATTTGAGATGCCTTCTTTTGCTCAACTCTACCCTCATGTGCCAGTAATGCAGAATAGACAGTTTGAATGTCAGGTAAAACTGGTTGTGTAGCTATAAAGGTAACCAATGATTCATATTCTTCGTCTAATCCATTGGTCAGTGTAAGCACCTGTTCACTGTCTGAAATATAGTGTCCTACTGCCTTTAATTTGTCACAAAGTGTTTTAACCTTTGCAATATACTCCCTCATAGTCATCTCTCCTTTTCTTGCATTCTGAAATTCCCTCCTATAGTGCATAATACGAGCAGATGACTGTGAGTTAAAAATTTGTTGTATAGTGGACCATATTTCATGAGACGTATTGCATCCTATGACTTGTGATAATAAGTTTGTACTGATAGATGAGAGTAGCCATGAAGATAATAAACTGTCTTGTTTTTGATGATGCACATATGCTGGATTACTGATCATTCGTCCATCTTTATCCAGAATCATGGCTGGGGGAATGGGTCTGGTTCCTTTGACATAATCTTGAAGGTCGTATCCTTTCAAGGCTGTCTCAACTTGGAACTTCCATAAGAGGAAATTTTCTTCATCGAGAGGAGTGGTTATTACTTGAGTCTTGGGCTTTACAAGCACTTGAATGTTGCTAGGAGGATCGACAGTGCCTGTTCTTGATGTGGCCGATGAGGTTTCATCACTTGGCCCGGCCATGGTTGATCAATTAGCGAGGAAATAGCGTATGGCGAGGTCACCTGATCTTGGGGTGGCAGCCAATGCTATAAAAGGTTAGAAGGAAATAGCAGAGGCGATTCTTGCGTCTGTTAAGATGCAAGAATTGGTACTCGTGACCAAGAATGAGTCAAATGATGAGGTTCAAGATCTCAGATGACCTGAAAGTAATCGTTGTAGCCGCTGTGAATGTAAATTCCAGCTTGGCACGCACGATTTGATAAGAACTGCTGCTACAAGATCAGAGAGGTTGCTCTCCGATGATGAATTTTAGACTGAGGAGACTTAAAAGCACTTCTCTCGACTTGTTTAGTAAGAAAAGGTAATGCAATGATCTGCCGTTTGGCAAGGATGCTCTGATACCAAGTTAAACTTTTACAAAGATTGATTTTGTATTTCAGAATGAGAACGAGAATTTCTGTACTCAGTAATAATCAGTTTTCACGGTTGATACATAGCGGATATATATAATGTACAAAAAACAAGAAGTGGGCTGTGAAATGATATAAGCCCATATACAAGCCCAAAGAAGAAACATAAAATTCGATTTGCATAACTTGTTTCAGACACTTTCACTTAGTATCGCTATGCTGCCACTTTAGCTTTGGTTTTTCTTATGAAATTTTGCTGACTGTTGCTTTGTACGTGTATAAATATATTTATCATGCATGTTGACTATAACCTTACCATAGTACTGACATAAGTATATAGATAACTATTTTTGCCAATTTTAATCATTCACTACATGTTTTGCTTTGACTTATGGTGTTAAAGGTTACAAAAAGTAGAGTTAGTTATGAGTAATCAGGTCCGGCTTGAGTGATGCATATATAATGGCATTTCTATCAGGATTTCAACCTAACTAAATTATAGTATAACTGTATAAGTACTTGGCAGGCTTTTGGAGCAAAAGTGTAATATTATAAATTATAAGATAAAAAATTATCATATGCCTTTTTTCTCAAACTTAAAATTAGCATGCATACCTGTACTTAAAATTTTATGATCTTATAATTGGAACGAATTTATGATAGCACAATACCTCTACTGCATGATCACAAATTCCTTCAAATGTTTACTATATACAGTTGAACAAACATGATCATTTTTTTGGTCTTCATAATAAAAGTATAAAACATCCTGTTTCATGCTTACTTGCATGTGGTTCAGATGCAAGTTGCGTACATGAGATTATACATACCACAGTCGTATAACCATTGTTTTACTAATATTCAAATTAATGTTTGATTTATGACGGCTGGAAAATCATACATTGAACGTCGCATATGACCAGGTATTTTCCATCTGCATTTTTTTTGAATTTCCAAATCGATATTCTACAGCGAAAGTAAATGCCTTTTCTTTTCGGGTTTTACTGGATTTGTCTTGCTGTATTTAGAAAATGATTTTATGTTCTTTGTAGTCTATTATCATCATCATATAACAATAATGGGCGCTACATATATGTTCTAAATTGTATTATATATGTTGTTTGCAACTATGTAAATGGTTATGTATGTATGATGCAGCTAGGGACTCTTATTGAGAGTTCATTTTTCATGGACGCATCCTGTTGATTGATCATTGTCTAATCGTATGTGCAGGTATGTAGCTGTTCAGTGTCATTTTTGCTTCAAGGTAGCAGTAGGCATGGAAGAAAATGATGAGAGATGCTTAAACAATCGGTATGTTTCAGTCTGTTTAGTTCATTGTAAAATGCTATGTATTTACTGCACAAAAAAGCACTGTATAAGCCATCATCAATAATGGGTTTATTAACTGGCTGAAGTTTCAGCGGGTCAGCCTTAGGTACTTTACACATGGACCCATCATCAAATGGGTCTATTACTTAAACATAATAACAGGACTATTGCCAACCTGACGTGGACACCTTCCGCTTTCTTCATTCAACATTGAATCGCTGTACGTTTCCCCGTTATTTTTTTAACTTCCTCCCTTCGCACATGATTCCAAATCGTGTTTGCTGTATTATTCCCCTCTCCTCTTCCCACTTCCACTTTCCTCATCTTCTGCAAAACCAAACGACCTAATTACCCTACTCAACCGCGTTTCTGATTTGCGCTTCAGTTATGTCCAATTGGCGGCGCAAATTGTTATATCCGCTGCAAGTTGTCGGATTTTGTCACTCGCAAGCGTAGATTTTCCATCGTTCGACGTCGAATGCGCGAGACTGCTGCTATGCTTTCAGGTTCTTCTTATTTGGTTTGCCCCCCCTGTTCGATGTCTACATTTTATACCCTCACTGAATCGTCTGTTTCTCCAACGGTATGGACAGACATCAAACATTCGATTTCATCTTAAATTGTTTACTGCTTAGTGGATGTAATCTCATTTGTTTAACATTCAGGTATCTAAGCGCTTTTGAAAATCCGATTTCTACAGCAAATGTCTAAATTCTGGAGAGATATAGTGTGATAGAGAGATGAAAATCTTGTTATCCGTCCTGGAGATTACAGCTCCTTCAAATCTTACGTTCCGTTTCATAAGATCTATGTAAAGTGTTTATTTTTAATCATGTACTTTATTGTTAATAAAGTTGATTTGGTTTAAATATGATCCCATTTGAACATGGAAGAACGATCCTCAGATACAGTATTTTTCTAATATATAGCTGGAATTGGGTACCACTAACCTAAATATTTCTTGGTTTTAAAGTGTCATACATCAACATATCTGCGAAGCTAACATTGATTATGAGAAGGTACTTACCATCAGTGCAGCCAAGGCGCGCCTAGGCGCCAAAAAGCCCTAGGCGCTAGCCTAGGGCTTTTCTGGCCATCGAAGCGCCAGCCGTGCTCGAGGCGCCGAAGCCCTAAAAAAGCGCGCTTCGGTTAGGTTCTTCTGTAAGATTTTTTTTTTTTTTTTCGTTTCTTTGAACAGCAGCTGTTTTCTTTAAACAAGCGTAAGTGCCGTGTTATTTTTTTGTTGAAGAAATGCGTTTTTTTAATAAAAAAATGCAGCTTTTTTTTTTTTTTTTTTGGAACGAATGCAGATTTTTGTTTTGAACAAATGCTTTTTTTTTAAGTTTTAACAAATGCAGTTTTTTAAAAAAAAATCAGAGCAGTTTTTTTTTTTTTTTTTAAAACAAGCGCAGTGTAGTTTTTTTATAAAACATAAGATTTTTTTTTAAACAAATGCAGATTTTTTTTTGGAACAAATGCAGTTTTTTTGGAAGTTTTGGACAAATGCAGTTTGTTTAATCTCAATATTGCATTTATATACACTTTTTAAAAGCCAAAAATGGAGTTTTATGCCATTTTTTAAGTGCAGTTTTTTTTGCTGTAAAACAGCAAAAGTCATGCTCAAGGCGCCCAAAAAAGACCTAGGCGCCAAAAAGCGCTAGGCGCCAGCCTGGGGCTTTTTGGGGCTTTTTCGCCTTGACTACACTGCTTACCATACCATATTCTAAAAAAAAGCTTTTAGTGCTTTTTTTGTTTGTTTTCATATTATTTAATTATTTTTCTATACTGTTTTAATTTCATACGTGTTACATTTTCTGTTTTATGAGCTTGAACACTGACCTTAACTAAAGCTATAAACTGAATCTATAAAAAGAGTTGTCTACTTGTGTTCGTGTTTTGGCTATAACATCTCAGATTTGGTGGTGACGTTTAATGGGTGCAGTCTTCTGTGATTATGGGTGAAATTTTTAGTGATTATGTGTGAAGTCTTCTCTAATTTGGCCTTCTTTTCCTCACTCTCACGAAACACTTGCACTATGCATGAGATAACAAGGATGATAGTTGAAGCTTGTATAAC
Organism: Allium sativum; assembly: GCA_030737875.1. Classification (NCBI taxonomy): domain Eukaryota; kingdom Viridiplantae; phylum Streptophyta; class Magnoliopsida; order Asparagales; family Amaryllidaceae; genus Allium; species Allium sativum. The sequence goes on along the minus strand of CM060924.1, from coordinate 735,607,207 downwards.
TTAATCAAGCTTTACTGTAGATGTAACATATAAAATCTGCAGGCATATTTCTTAAAATGTTATTCATTATGTTAATGCAACACCATCTGCACACATTACTTTTGTAATAGCTCATGCACAACTATATTAGTCGGCACCAACTACCCATTATATCACATTTCACAATGCATTGTTCTAGAATTTTATACAGCTTATAATGGAAAAGAAACTATACTTTCTTAAATATTTTTTTTTAAAATTTTGTTGCGACAATGTTGTAGAGTACGCTAACATAAGATTGTAGATCAAGTCTAATAAAGAGTTGGTGGAAATCACTTAAATACATATGTTTATGTATAGCTAGAGGGCTGATTATCAAGTGGACTATGGCATTGACCGGTTTACTTCTTCATTGCATTTTCGAGTAGTCACATGTTATTTTCCCATTTTTCATACAGCAATCCTTGATGAACTCTCATTATAGTTCACGTGATGCATGTTTTGGCATGCTTTTGATAGGATATTCAAGAAAGTCGTTGGGTCATTCTATAACAAAAATTAGTCAGATATCACTTTGACATTCCACTACAAGGAAGCTTAGGTAGCGTTTGGTTTAGATTTTTCAATTTTGAGTTTTCACACATACAAAAATACCGATAATGCACATATATCGTGAAAAATGACCGTTTTACAAAACGGAGTTAACACACAAAACCGAAAACAACTTTTTATTATTTTTCATATTTTAAGAAACAAGGGAATGACAATAACAAATCCGTCTATCCACCATTCCCGCGGTCCCCTCCGTCACTCTCTTTCCCTTTGATCCATCACCACCACTACACTTCAAATCTTCACAACTTTCATAATTATCGCCGAAAACTAAAAATGCAAAACACAAAATAAACCAAACGCTACCTTATGTTTTCATATAATCTCAGCAAGTTGTCCAATCCCTATCATTTGTTCTTTCCAGTGCACAAGCCTCTTTTTTTTATTATAGTTTTCAATTGGACCGTTCATGCTTCTTACTCTGTTTGATATATTTTTGTTATTGCCGTTGCTTCTACATATACCCATGCACATATGCTACTGCCAAACTTATACTAAAAAATTAGTTAAACATTGTGATTACATTAAAATTTAGATATATATTGCACATATGTTACACAACTGTGAGGCACAGTAAAATGACATCTGATTTGGTCCGTACATGGCATACTTCTTACTCAACCCTCCATGCAGGAACGTTGCCATTTTATGGTCACATTTTCGGGTTAATATCATTCCTTTATCTAATAATGCGTAAATAAAATTCACTGCACGCACGTACCGATTTGTCGCTGTCTTTTGCACCTAGCTAGTTTATATTGAACATCATAGTGGTTGAGTCGACAATAGGCTACACACCTTACTGCTACTGCTGTTTTACGAATTTAACTTACATAACCAACCTATGTATTAAATGCTTTAAGTTCACATTTTACAAATTATATCTTCTCAATACCTATAACTCTTTACTTTTAATTATATTTTGATCAACAATTCTTTTTTGGACATATTTGTATACACAATGAAAATTTATTTCAGTTTTACCAATTGTAATTGATTCACATGTATAATCGTCTTCACTACTCAACTTTTAACTTTATTACTACTTTATTTACTAATGTTTATTTTCCCCATAATAAATATTTTTAAACGTAAAAAAAATATAACCATAACAAATTATTTTTACCGGTTTCCAGCTATGACATCTCGGACAATAAATGGATTTTTTTGGTTTATTACCAGACGGTTCACCAAATTCTGCATACTTAAAAACTGATACCACAATGCAACAAATATAGATTTACTACGAACCCCTTTCATTTTTGTTCATTACATTTCAGTTAGTACTGAATAAGCGTTATAAGGAAAACAGTCCTTTGGTCATCAACTAGGGCTACATTGCAAATGTTCTTCATAATTTTTGCAGTTTTTTTCTGCATTTCAAACCAATTTAGTAGATTCCGTTTGAGTTATATTTTAATTGTTGTGATAATGTACTTTATCCTCTTCTCCGTCAGTTTTCTATTTTAAGAATTCTAATACAGTAAATCTATCAAACGAATTATTAATAACATTTTTATAACAATAAAAATTATCTGATTGATAGGAATTTTGACAACTGTATAATTTTCAAAATACATTTTAAACTGTTCGGTGAATATCATCTCATTGATAGATATTCATGTAATATTAAAAATAAACATAATTCTGTAATTATCGCAATGATAGGCCTACTTCCAACAACCGTGCTATTATCTCAATGATATTTAGCTGCTATGGTTAACTATAACATTCAGCGGATATTAGCACATTCTTTCTACATTAATTTATGCTTACATCTTATGTAGACCTCAGTATATACACATCAAACTTCCTGCCAGATGACCACATAAATATATAATTTGTTTTTCATACATGCCCTTTATTTGAGCTTGACTGATATTTTTGGAACATTTTTGGTTTCCGTCTGACTAGAATAGTGCTGCTGTTTCAAGTTGCATATTTGAACTGTTTCTATTGGAAAGATTATTTCAAACGAATTCAGTCTATGGCATTAAGATTTCCAAATCATTGGCATTTATAACGTTTAGGCCAAGGCTCGAGAACTCGGTTTCAGTCTCGGTTTCGGTGTTTTGAAATTTTTGTAGTTTCGGTCAATTTCAGAAGTTTCGACGGTTTCGGATTTGGTTTCGGTCCTGATTTCGATTGTTTATAAAAATAATAATGAAATGAACCGAATTAAATTTGATTAAACTAAAATAAACTTGATCAAATGGCCAAAGTCCTGTCTGAATTACACAAAACCCCAACTAACTGGAATGTATTAATTAGAAGGATACTGGGCCCAGCTCGAGTTTTTCAATTAAAAGAGAAAATGAAGTAAAATTGCCCACACAACAGCCCAAAACATCCCATATATGTTTTGTTCCTCTCATCCACGACATCTTCCAAAGCTAGGGTTCACCGGTTCAGAAAAAAACACAAGCCGCTCTATAATCATAAAAGAACGATGCAGCTTGACTTTTCAACTTCTTTCAATTGGCAAGAATCGAAGGAAAAAATGGTGCTTCTTGCTTTAATCGACTTCTTTTCAACTCACAGCTGAACACAAAAAAAAAACGACAGCAAAATCACCTCGAATTGAAGATTAGGGCAAAGGTGAGTAACTATGTATATGATTTGAGGCTTATTTTTTCCTTCGATTCTTCCTTTTTCCCCCTTCTCGATTTTTTTTCTCTTCACCCTTCCGAAACCGAATTTTGATCTCGGTTTCGGACCGATGATCACCGGTACCGATCCGGTACAGCCGGAATTCCGGTGTGTCGGGCGATACCTTGAACCATGGTTTAGGCATATATCTGTACTTTTGTATTATTAACCAGTTTTTGTCATCACTGATATGGTTCATGTTTGATTCATCGTGCATGCAGTTAATTTGATCTGTTACAAGAGGATTTAAGATTAGTATAAAATTTAGTACTCAAGATGTATTAATATGTGTTGTTCAATGTGTTTATTTTAAGAGACCATTTTACACATATAACTTATAGTTATTGTTACCAATCACTTACGGCTTATGAATCTATAATTTACGCATGTATCTAATGTTCAAACATGGAACTTACTCTTTTCTTAGCGAATCCATCGCTAACTTCGTAGATATGTCCAATAAATTTATCACTTATTTACGATAGAACTTGATTCTCAGATTCCTACATCTAGCATGAATTACTAATTCGATTTTCAGCAAAACTGGCGATGAAAGAGAAGCAGGAGATTTATGGACACACAGGCATAGATTGATGCGTTTAATAGAAGGTCAGCTGATGTTGGAACAAGGTGCTTTCTGGATATAGGTACGTTTTCCTTCAAGGATCATATATGCTCCATTTTTTATGAACCCAAGGTTCACAAATTGCTATTTAGTTAAGTCCGTATGTGATGCATAGGAGTAACAGTCCTTGCTTCCATGTTGTATGAACACATCATTGGCTATTGTGAAAAGTTTGATTGACAAATTGCAATCCGATCATATATCCACCAAATTATATACTATACGACTAGGAGGAGATGCCTTAACAGCTTAAGATTTGTTAAGAAATTACGTGCAGATTTGAGTGTATACTGTAGTTTATTTAAAATGGCTGAATTCAGCTTAAATACATCTAAATTTTTTATGATAACCTCTTTTCTTTCTGAAAAAGACTAAAAAGAATGAAATAAATTTAAAGTAGCCTCCCAAGATATGTTTAAAAAAAAGTTCTTCCTTATACTAAATTTACAAGTGCAATGTAGTTATAATAAGTACTGTAATACTTTTTTGTTTTTTTTTGGATAATTTAATCACTCATTAAATTTTAAATGCACTGCAAGAATAAAAGGAAAGAAACGATACTGAGAGCACAGTCTACTGGTAACCATGTGATCAGGCCACAAGGTGAAATTGTCTTGGCATGGCTGTAAACTAAGGGCCCGTTTGGATTGTTAATAATAAGTAGCTTTCTGGCTTTTAAAAAGCTAAATCAGAAAAGCCCACATGGATCTGAATACAAATTGGGCTTTAAGATTTTACTTTTTTGCTTATTTCAGAAGCTGATTTTTTGTGCTTTCGACTTCCGTCATTTTAGAGCAAAACGACTTCCAGGCCGCGTTTCTTCCTACTCAAACAAATTAGGGTTTTGGCGATTTTCCATCAAATCGGCTGGGCACATATTCTGTTCAATATCTGGGGAAAAAGGTAACATTTTTCTTCTCTTGTTTGTTCTCAATGCTCTCAATCTATTACGATTCATTTGTTTGTTCTTTGCTCCATTGACAAATACGATTTCGTTGAATAAATGTTTCCTTTTTCCTTCCGTATCCTTAATTTCGATGGTAAACATATCTTAGGTGATTGAATCATCAGCAATTTTATTGTCATAAAAGCAAAGAGAGTCAAATATGAGGCTGGATTTGGCATTCAGTTTATATATTCTGAGATGGTTATAAACAAAATGAATATAGCATTCAGTTTAAGAAAGGGATTAAGTTCTGCTATTTTAGTGTTAGAATTTAGTCAGTAACCCTCTACTTTCATGGAATTATTATTTGTTCGATTTTGTCGTATCATATTATTAGGATTTGTTCTTGATTATTTCTTGTTTCAGTCTAATGTGTAAGGCTATAAATAATAAGATTTATTTTTAATGAAGGTGTTATATTTCTGCTAAATTTTATATCTTTTCACATGTTCTCTAATTTTTAACATAGCTAAAAGTAGCTTATCTATGGAATGTTGTCTGTTTTTAAGTAGCTAATATCAAACATGTGTTACCTGTATGTGCTTTATACGTGGTGATAGAAGATGCTTCGTGAGTAAATTGATTATTTTATATAAATTAAATATGTTTGACATTTTTAAGAGAAATGATTTTATTAAATTTTGAGCTATGTTTTTGCCTTGGAATCATGTCTAATCAGCTTGAGCTCCATTTGTAAATTAGAACATTCAAATTTTTATTAAGTTGAATTTTTGTCTCTATTATTAATTGATAAAGAGCGAAAATGAATAGGAAGTTTGATTGTTAGATTTTATATTTAAATGATTTAGGTTTGGTAGTATATGTAAGATAGCGTATTGAATTTGTAAAAATAGTATAGTATCTGTATCTTATTTTTACATGATAGTAACATTTGGTATGTTTATTTGCAGGTCATTTATGTCAGTATCTTTTTTAATGAAGGTATTTAATTTGAGAATGTCATGGACAGTTGTGTCATTTTGTTTGAGAATACTATGTTTATATGTTTTCTCTGCAGCTAAATTAAATGTTGTTGATCTAAATAAAATGCAGGTGCTGGCTTGTATTATTGCAGGTGCTGGCTTGTTTATCTGTTTTCTCTGCAGCTAGATAAAATCAATTTGTCAGCTCAGGTACCTTTTTTATTTTTTAAAGTTAATTGTGCATAGAGTTTACTTCTATACGACTTAAACTAATGCTGTTGATCTAAATACTTGAAATATGTTTGGACTGTGCCATAGACAATTATCTTTTCTCTGCAGCTAAATAAAATTATACATCATGTGTAGAAATTTTTGAACCATCTCTATTGGTTTCATGTGCAGGTATTTTTTTTATTGATTCAACCATCTCTATTATCTTTTCTCTTAATCTCAGCCACTTTAGCTTAAAATTACTCTTTTCTGTGACATACTTATGTTAAGAAACAGAGTGCAAATGATCAGGGATACCAAATGAACCAAATGAATGGAGATGTGTTGTTATATACCTTTAAGTTGATATGTATCCACGTAGGATTGTTTAGAGAATTTGATTGCCAATAATCTGAGTCTAACAAAACTGAAATTATAGGAAGTAGGTAATAATCCCATGATATTATATATATGTATGTGTTGATGTGATTGCAAGTTGCAAATATATAAAGAAACCAGGTTGGGCACTTGATTACTCATTAAGGTTTAGAAACTTCTGTTTCATGAAATAAAAATTCTAATGAATTTTCACTAACCAAATGATTATTTTAAAGTTACAGACACTAGCACTTATTAAAAAAGGGGTCTCTCCTAGCAGGTATTATTTCTCTTACTTTCTGTTCCATAATAAATTTGCATGCAATGAAAATTTTCATGCGTTACTTGAAACGTGATTCCATAGTACTAAAATTAGTTGAGAAACCTGTTAATAATAAAAAGAACCTGTTAATAATAAACGTGATTCCATAGTACTAAAACGTGATTCCATAGTACTAAACTGTGACTTAATTTAATAGGTATGTTTTCAAGTAAAAGTAAAATGTGTTTGGCTTGAATATAATATAGTTTGTTGCAAAGGTACACATCTGCCAGAAAATGCATTAATAAAGCATTAACCTGTTTTGGTTTTTAGGAATACTGTGAGCAAAAAAGATATAAGAATGAAATGATACAAGTAAATATTTATATATACTTATTAGTTCAAATCAATTCCTAAAAACCCAGTGTTTGTTGCATGTTTGCTTTAGGAAAGTTTTTTGTTGTTTTATCCTGATGATTGATAATGCTTAAGTAAAGTAGTGCTAGGGGAATATGCGAATTTAAACAGTTGAGTTTTTAACAATTATTTTTAAATGTCCAGTTTTTGTTTAAAAATTTCATATTAGATTTAGTTATATGTCCATCCAGAATGCAAAATCCTCTACATTTAATTATGTTGTTATATGAACAGATTTAGTTATATTTCCATCCAGATGTATGCTCAAATTTCATATTAAATTTTCAATAATAGTTTTTCATAAAGTTACATTATGAAAATCTAGTTGCGGTTTTTGGTTCATAATTAGGATCGTTATTGAAGTCTTCTGTCCAAACAATTTGCACTTGCCACATTTGTGAGGTACAAACTCATACTCAAAAATTATTTCCTTTTTTTGTCAGTATGGAGTAAAATAAGAACAGACCAAAACAAGGCATTTAATTTTCCTTTTGAACTCTCTGTTTTCTTTTACTATATGATTTGTTAACAAGGCATTTAATTTTCCAAGGCTGTGAAGGTGATCAGACCTAAACAAGGCTGTGAAGATGGTCTAAGCAAGGCTGTGAAGGTGAAATAAAGAGGGGAAAAGGAATCTAAGCAAGGCTGTGAAGGTGATCAGACAGAGTGCAAAGGCATTTTATCATTTGCCATTTTAGGTTTTGTACGATTTTAGAAGTTATTAATATTTTGAATGTAATGCCTGAAATTTGTGTAAAAGGTCAACTTTTATATATTATGTGGTTTATTGTTTGATTTTGTAAGTTAAAATAGACTTAACTGCTTGGATTATGTGAGAATAACATGTAAGTATTTGTGTTTTGTTTCGATTTGATATTTTGAGATTTATATTTCAGAATACGAAGTGATTTTTAGTTAACTAGTTGTAACATATACTTTTAAAAATCTGAATTGTCTTACATTTTATTTCAATGTTCTAACGCAATAGCCAAATAACTATTATGAAGAAAAAAAAAAAATCTATTCATGCTGACTTTTTAACTTTTTGACTTATAAGTCGTTTTTGTGCCAAATGGGCTTTTTGTCTTTTCAACTTTTAAAAAACAGAAGCATTTATCATATTAGCCGAAGCACTTCTGCTTTCGGTTGCCAAACGGGCCTTAAGCATACCTAAAACCCATTTACAAAATAACAAGAAGAATCTCGATAAACTTCAAACATATGCTAAAGATAATTGCAAAAACAAGAAATAAATTACATCAAATGGCATTGTTAATGGCGCAACAAAATAAATTTTCCATTTGACTGCTTACAAGCTTATATCATCTCACATACCTCATGTAATACTGATAGCATAAAATAGGTCCCATGATTATGAAGCCTTCCCCAAAAATGCTGTTGCTGTTAGCCTTAGTTTGGGCTTTGCAGCATGTGGTTATTTTGTGTGTTATCTGTGAAGTCGGCTTGTATTTCTGTGTATTTTATGTTTGTGCCGTGGATTGTCTTTCAGTTCAAGCTGGTATTAGCATGTCTTGTATAGTATTTGTTCTTGGTGTGAGTTGTATTTTGTTACCAGCTTGAACTTTTCACTTTATCCTGTTTTTGTAATATAGGTACCCTTGTCTTTCAAAAAAGCACTGTATAACTACATATGCTATTAATATATCAAAAATTAAAGCATTTCTTCGTAAAAAAATAGAAAAGAGAAAAAGATGCTCATCTCTGGATAACTTCAAATCTCCCACAAGTTACACGACTCTAAGTAGCATTATGTAATCTATGTTTGCTTCATAGTTGTATGTCCTAAAACCTGGGGTTATGGATGCTATGTGTATGTTTATATATCTAGGAAGGTGTAGAAATTGTAATTATGGAAAAAAAAAAAAAAAATCATACTCGGTAAAAAAAAAAATCCCATGTACGTATAATTTTTTTTAATTGTCACAACATGTGTACACCTTTTTTTTTAATTGCCTTATTACAGTAAACAAATTAACGGTTGATGATAATCTTATGTTGCAGATAATATTGGAATAAATGTGCTTTACGGAAGAGGGTTGCTGCTATCATCGTATTTTCAGTTGAAGTAGTATTATCTTTGTTTCAATTTATCTATAAATTCTTGTTGTGCACACCAGACGATGTTTTTTGATAACTTATACAGTAGATTTTTCTATTAGTACATCAGTTGCTGTTCTAATATTTTGTCATGTATACGATGTTTGTGAATATTTATAGCTGGATATTTAATAATATTTTGTGATTATAATAAACATATTGTTGTGATGTATAGATGTTACCGAAACGTACGGTATAATATGCAAATATAGGTATAATATTTGTATATGTATATGTATGCACAACACTGTCAATTGTTGTAATGTATGAAAACACAACACTTGTCATTAGTTGTAACGTATGAAAGCACAACGTTTATTGTATGACATAATTGTATTTTTATTTATGTTAAAGCAATGTCGTAGATAATCTATTTACAACGGTTTGCAATCATGATGGTTACACAAATTATAATGGTTAAATACAGTTGTAAAACTTTAGTTTGCAATGTTCCAAAACTGACGTACATGCAGTTTGATTAACGTTTAAATAATGTCGTCTAATTTATATTTACAACGTTGATTAAATATGATTAAAGATTAAAATATTACATTTGAAAATAGTTAAAAAAAACTAATACACAACTTCTACTAAATGACGTGAATGATTATTCTACAACACGTAAATAAAGCTGTTGAAATTATATTACATTGTTTGAAAATCATTGAAAAAACATATACATAATATATAAGTATCATCGTAAAAATACATGTCCTAACATTTGAAATATGTTGTAATTGACTATTTCACAACATTCTAACAACGTGGTATATAATTCTTTAATTTTTTTCTTGTGTTTTCACTATATTTATATTTTGTTATAACTAACTCTTCTACAACGTTTTTTACAACGCTTAGGTAAATGTTGTAAAAAAGACCCTACCATTCATAACTGTGGATATAACAAGATTATGATAAATGTTGTCGAAATACATTGACAACATTTATTCAATGTTGTAAAATGTAATATTTGTTGTAGTGCACCTTCCGATAGTGTACCTCTAGAGAAGAATACACTGGATTCAACAAGAACATCTTACAACCCGGCCACACATGACCGACCACTCATTTCGCTTGAGTGTATCGAATGTATATCACCAACGGTTGGGATCAACAACCGTTTCCCGTAAGGGACAGCATCGAATAGATTTAAGAATGAAATGAATATATCTAGATAGGTGATAATACACCCTAATGGAAGCAACCCACATAGCCATGCTGCCTACCTGATTTTTGTCATTTCCTGATTGTAAGGCTAGAGGTCACGCTTATCTCTGACAGATCACACATTTATTCACTTTGAATGTCACATCGTCATATCCGCCAAATCACAAATTGATCTCCCCAAAAATACAACGGGTTATACAGCTACGAGAAACGAATTACTCCGCCACCAAACGTATATACGTTTGAAGAGATCAACTTACACGATCTATTAAATATACTCTGTCAGACATTCTTCTATGTAGGTCGTCCTGGGACTGGACAGACCGGAGGTACTATTCTGTAAATTCATCTTAGGCAATTTCTACCTAGGATTTGACAGAACGACCCTTGCATAAACTCCGTCTTCAATTATATTCATCATATTTGATTCGCAACGCTAACGCCCTTACGGAGTAGTTTTCAGGTCATGAATCTGATCCCGGTCTCTCCGTATTGACGACGGAAAAATGGTCAAAAACTTCGATAGTCGGTGAGTTAACTATCAGAGAAAAATATGTGTACAAACAATGATATTATATCCAGATGGAAATTCTATCGATCAATCACCAATCATCGTTTATCTCTTAAATTAATTTATCATAAATCTATTCATGTACCCATTTCCTATTCCCATATATATACAGAAATTCTTATTTTCTAATTTAGAAAATATACGTTGTTAATCATTGGAAAACATTTCCATATTTACTCTCATTTCTTATTTTCTATATTAGAAAACATTTCTGATTTCTTATTTGGAAAACGTTCCCAAAACTCCTTCATTGGATTTAAACAGATGTTTAAATAAAACTTCGCAATGCCAACTCAAAACATTACACTTATTAACTAAATTCAATTAACTCCTTCACTATCGAACCTTAACCATTTCTTAGTTAAAAACGAAGTCAATCAAGTTGGGGTATAACTACCTCTCAGACCTTAATTGAACAACATTTCTAACTTCGAAATAGACAAAGTTCACCTTCTAAATCTTTAACAAACTTCCTTGCGTAACTCTCGGATTCTATTTACGAATCCACTTCTTCTATAGAAATCATTTGATTATAACAATAGTGTTATAATCCCATGCTTCTGAAATGTCTAACTTCAAAATATAACTTTTATTCCTTGATTTGAATAAATAAATAAACACCTAATTTATAAAAAAATAAATCCTGATTTAAAAATAGGAAAGTATAAGTACTTTCCCGAATTTGATATAATCGAATTCAACGATTAACTCTCTTCGAATAACTAATATTCGATTAACTCACTTCGAATAACTTATATTCGATTATCTCTCTTCGAATAACTAATATTCGATTAACTCACTTCGAATAACTAATATTCGATTATCTCTCTTCGAATAACTAATATTCGATTAACTCACTTCGAATAACTAATATTCGATAACTCGTTCTTTCGAATACACTATATCCGATAATCTCCTTTCGAATAAACAATATTCGATAATCTCTCTTCTCGAATAAACTAAATTCGATCACTCCTTTCGAATAACTAAATTCGATTAACTCCTTTCGAATAACTAAATTCGATTAACTCCTTTCGAATAACTAAATTCGATTAACTCCTTTCGAATAACTAAATTCGATCAACTCCTTTCGATTTACTAGTACTCGACTAACTCTAATTGATTTACTCTAATTGATTAACTCTAATCGATTAACTCTAACTTGATTAACTCTAACTCAATTAACTCTAATCGATTAATTCTAATTCGATTAACTCTAATCGATTAATTCTAACTCGATTAACTCTAATCGATTAATTCTAACTCGATTAACTCTAATCGATTAACTCTTTTATATAACCCATTAAGTTTGATTTCGTATTTTAAAATAATATTCCATTTCCAAATTCTATATATACTTCTATTTATAGAATTATTCATACGAAATCTCTTTTCTATTTCTAACACTTAAATCTCCTTTAAAATTGCCTTTTATAACTCTATTTATTTCATAAATAAATATTTCCATTTAAAATCTATTTGTAAATGTGTTACAAATATTCCCTTTTCAATTCTATTTGTAAATGTTTTACAAATATTCCCTTTTCAATTCTATTTGTAAATGTTTTACAAATATTCTCTTTTTTTATTCCTATTTATTTTCCAAAGAAATATCCCTTATAATATCTTATTTATTTCTAAATAAATATTCCTTTTATACTTTTATTTATTTTCTAAATAACTAATTCATTTTATACTTCTATTTATTTTCTAAATAAATAATTCATTTATATGATTTTATTTATTATCCCATTAAATATTCCTCTTTATAAAATCCTTTGATTTCACAAATAATTCCCTTGATTTTATAAATATTTTCTCTTTAATAATTTTAATTCATTTTATAAACAAATATCCCTTTTATGAAATCCTTTGATTTTATAAATAAATTTCTTTTTCTATAAAACCCTTTGATTTTATAAATATTTTATTCTCAATAAACACGTTGAAAATTCCCTTTTTACATTCAGGTATTCTTATGGCATTTTAACAAATCAAATAACCATACTAGAGTCTTTACAATCAATCACAGATTATATTTCACATCATATCACAGTATATGAAATCAAATAATATTAAATATTGAAGAATCCAGTTGGATCCCTCCAACCTGTTTCCCTGCATCCACAGATGTTAAACAACATAATAACATCGATTTCATTTCGATATGAAATATACTGATAAACAGAATCAATATTTGATTAACGATTTATATATATATATATATCGTTATCTATAATTTCTACCAATACATAAGCAATTCAACCAAGCAGTCAACACACAACAATCAACCAATATTTATCAGTTCTAAAAATACGTTATAAAAATATAACTGTGCAGAGTTAGTGAGATTTACTCACATTGGACTATCATCGTTAAATAACGATAATTGTCGTTGATTTGATTCTGACAATTTATTTCGCTATAAATTGTGACGAGCTCCAATCCACTCCTAGTCAGTTCCATTTCGTAGTCCCCGTCCATACGATTCTGATGTGACTGATTTTGTCGGATTCTTCTTTATCCGAACCCCTTCTTCTAGGCAATACAGGAGCTCCAGGAACTTAAAAGGGAATGAACAACGTTCTTCATCAACTCCCCCTTTCATCACCAATTTAAAACGTCTGCCCCCTGCTCCTTCACTACTCCCTCCTACCTGCTCTGATATACGAACCATACTTCTGCACTTCAAAGTTTCGGTCTCCTCCATACTACAACAAATTTCACGCATCCATTATCAAGCCTTTCTCCTCCATCTCAACAGTATTTTCATCCCTATTATACTCCTCAACCTCCTCTTCAATTCATCAACTCCTTTTAAAAACCCTGACTGTCAAACACGATTATACAAAACCAACTCCATTCCAAACCCTTCTCTTTTATACCTTATTCACGCTGTATTTCTTGGGTGCTGCAACAACGTTTAGATCACTTCCAACCCTCTTCCCATTCATGCATGAACCCACTGTAAAGAACCCGCCTCCTCAATCTTCTCCATCTCGTTCAGCTCGACCCCTCAATCCGTCCGCGTCCTTAAGCATCTCACGGTGCCTCCAAGAAAACAGCCGACAACTTTAATTTATGAAAATTCCCAAAAGAAAATCAAATCGAAGCTATTCCCCTCACAACTCGGATACGTGCTTCAATTCGCATAGAACTCACGAAATCAATTGAAGATCGAAGCCCTTGCTGGCCGTTTCATCGTTCGAACTTCCTGAGAGGCATACTGGATTGAAGATAAACAACATACAAATTCGTATATGTGGATATTAGGATTTATAAGATTTGATTTTGGATTCTTGGAAGAGGATTCTCCACGTTTTGCGTTTTTCTTTGGTGGTGGCTGAGAAAAACAATGCGTGGCCTTCATTTTGACCAAGTATTTGGTAGCTGGTATGATGTTGATGGCTATTCGCTGTGAATGTATATGGTTTGAACATGAGGATAAATCTCCTTTTAGTATACAACACCTAGTTTATGTATTTGGAAGTGCCATCATTTTGTAGTCAAATTGGATAAAGAGTTTGTAACGTGAACCACAGGAAATCGATTGGTTTTATGTGATGATTTGGAGAGTAACGTGCCCTTTCAAAAATATATGCTTATTTAGTTTAAAAAATAAACGTAGTTTAAATGGAACGCCATACGTAAAACTTCGACTACTACGAGCTGCTACGGACAAAAATACAGATACCGTTGAGATAAGCAATGTGCCACGGCTCCAAAAATTTATTAATATAGACAAGTTAACTTATTTTGTGAAACCCCAAAATATTGATATAGGGTGCAAAATACTCCAAACAAAAAGTTGCGTATTTAATTAATTAAAAATTACAGTAAAATTCTAAAAATTAAATTATCATTACGTCTAAAAGGATTTTGTTCAAATTCGAAACCATTATTTAATTATATTAAATAAATCGTTATGGCTTATACACGACTCTACAGCGACTTTCTGAAAATTTGATTTGGACATAACATACACACTATAAGACGAAATCTCGATATTTCATTTGCATTAGAAAAATATAGCTTAACAGATTCGTACGTTTCTTGTTTCACAGAAATCCGACTTAAAACGGATTCTGTATATCCAGTTGAAGTTCAAAACTCAAAATACGAACTACCATGACGTTTCAGGTTCGTTTTATATATAATTATAAATTGTACGTTCAAACGTTGTTTATGAAATAGATTCGTTATTATAAATCAACTTCTAAACTGAATCATATCTCTTACACTATCCAATTCACACAATATTGTGAATTCTACCAGTTTTGATTATTTCGGAATTAAATATATTATTTAATTATTATATTAATTAAATATTCACTGTTATTTAATTCAGCGACCATTTAAAACTCTAAATCATATTTTAAATAATTATATAAATTAATTATTATACCGTAAAAATACGGGACATTACATTCTTCCCTCCTTAAAATAATTTCGTCCTCGAAATTGCTGAGGTAGATAACAAACCCTATTAACTAGGTTAAAAATTATTGATTTACTTTTAACTTCAGTTTTAACTGAATTAATTGATTTCAATTAAATTATTAATCAATTCTTATCTACGAAAAATTTCAAAAATCCTGAAAATTTTCTAACACCTTAACTTTTCAAAAAAATTTGCCAACACCTCCATCGTATGGGTCAATCGGTACAACTACAACTCGCCTCTCTAGGCCATCTCCAACCCAAAAGAAAATCAAACAGCCAAGCGGCTTGCCCAACAGGCTCATAAATTTCATACCATATGAAATATAACTTGTAGCTTTTTGTCGGGCATATCATTATACCCTTTCGATGTGCTGCCAATTCAGCATATACCTATGTCATTCCAATCAAACTCAAATCACTTTTATCTCCAACACAACCATTCGCTTATATCTAAGCCAAATATCATTTCAAACTCGAGTTTTATTCTCGATTCCAAACTCTTAACTTGATTATCAAATTACACTTCAAATTCGAATCTCACAAATCCTATTTGTCTCGGTATCATTTTAATCCAATTCAATTTCCACTTAATTGGTTTTCAATTCCAATTTATTTCCACAAATTTTTATTTAAATTTGTTTTTAATTCACAGTCTCTTCCTAGGAGTTATAAACAACTTATCCTTTTAAGAAATCAAATATTTCCTTTCGAAATCAAATATTTCCTTTCGAAATCAAAACAACTTGTTTTTCTCAAAACAATTCAAAAACAAAACCTTTGGTAGTAATCCATCACTTAGAAACCCGAAAATGAACATCGATGATGCTACGCAGTCATCATCGGAATTACTTTCCAGCGAACAAAGTGAGTTCAATACTACATCACTTTTTAAAACCATTTCTAAACACTTCCATTTTGAAATACATTTCAAAATATCATTCACAATGTTTGTAAAACAATTTAAAATCTCCCAGGATTTTAAAATTCTCATATATTTAATCCAAATCCATTTACAAACACTTCTCCAACTTTTAGGAAATTTAAAATTCCAAATTCTGATTATATTTCAGATTTAATCCATCTGATTCCATATATTACACTTATACGAATTCTGATTGGTTATTTACATAACCATTTAATTTATAATCTTACTCGATTATAATAACAACCAATATATTAAAATCATTTCAATATAAATCCTTTATATCAAAAATATAATTTGGGTAAAATTATCTCGTTTACCCTCTTTTCAAAACATACCATGACAGTTCATCGTATTCGAGTGTTTAGAAACTCCTACTGGTACAGTGGATCAAACTGATTGACCAGAATTCATAAGCCACTCAACCAATAAAACTCCACAATATAAAATCATTTTATATTCAATAACAAATACGTTCACTCGTATATATACACTCAACTCAATCTAGGGTATTGCTAACCCCATCTCTACTGAGTCACGCAGCTCTGATACCACTGTAACGACCCGGTAAATTTATGACCTTGGATATCGACATAAACACAATGTCGACTATTCAAGCATCAGAAATACCAGATAGTCCATGAAAGAAAACAGAGGGTGAGAATAGATAAGATAGAAACTTAGAATAGAAGAAGAAGAAGAACATACAACATCAGAGTAAACACGAATCTCACAGCGGAACGAACAATATATAATAGATACATATCTTTGAAATAAAATAGTATATGTATACAGTAACATTATTAGAGTATAACACTTACAACACAGCGGAATAACAATAGCTATATAAAATCCTGAAGTCTCCTGCTCCAGATCTTCAAGTATATCTGTAAAATCCTGACTACTTGACTGCCCGTACAAAATTGGGCACCCAAGAGTTTAGGGAAAACAAACAAAATAAACTCCGGGTCAGTCATGAGACTGGTGTGAGTAAAACAATTTAAAACAGTTTGAGCAATTAGACGATATCTCATAAGACCACGCTGTATAACGTAACGGGTTTTTCCCTTATGAGAATCCAAAATAACCTTTATATCAAAATCCTTTTGATATTATAATAGTGTCTATCAACCACAATATAATAATCATCTAGCAGAAACGCTTTCATCTCACGTTCTACATACATAGTATACAATCAAAACCGCGAGCATTTATTGGATAATGGATTTCCAACTATGACAAGGTATGGAACCACCTTTCGATAGTGTACCTCTAGAGAGGAATACACTAGATTCAACAAGAACATCTTACAACCCGGCCACACAGACCGACCACTCATTTCGCTTGAGTGTATCGAATGTATATCACCAACGGTTGGGATCAGCATCCGTTTCCCGTAAGGGACATCATCGAATAGATTTAAGAATGAAATGAGTATCTCTAGATAGGTGATAATACACCTTAATGGAAGCAACCCACATAGCCATGCTGCTTGCCCGATTTTTGTTATTTCCCAGTTGTGAGGCTAGAGGTCACGCTTATCTCTGACAGATCACACATTTATTCACTTTGAATGTCACATCGTCGTACCCGCCAAATCACAAATTGATTTCCCAAAAAATACAACGGGTTATACAGCTAAGAGAAACAAATTCCTCCGCCACCAAACGTATATACTTTTGAAGAGATCAACTTATGCGATCTATTAAATATACTCTGTCAGACATTCTTCCATACAGGTCGTCCTAGCACTGGACAGACCGAAGGTACTATTCTGTAAATCCATCTTAGGCAATTTCTACCTAGGATTTGACAGAACGACCCTTGCATAAACTCCGTCTTCAATTATATTCATCATATTTGATTCGCAACGCTAACGCCCATATAGAGTGGTTTTCAGGTCATGAATCTGATCCCGGTCTCTCCGTATTGACGATGGAAAAATGGTCAAAAACTTCGATAGTCGGTGAGTTAACTATCAAAGAAAAATATGTGTACAAACAACGATATTATATCCAGATGGAAATTCTATCGATCAATCACCAATCATCATTTATCTCTTAAATTAATTTATCATTAATTTATCATAAATCTATTCATGTACCCATTTCCTATTCCCATATATATACAGAAATTCTTATTTTCTAATTTAGAAAATATACGTTGTTAATCATTGGAAAACATTTCCATATTTACTCTCATTTTTTATTTTCTATATTAGAAAACATTTCTTATTTCTAATTTGGAAAACGTTCCCAAAAATCCTTCATTGGATTTAAACAGATGTTTAAATAAATCATCGCGATGCCAACTCAAAACATTACAGTTATTAACTAAATTCAATTAACTCCTTCACTATCGAACCTTAACCATTCCTTATTTAAAAACGAAGTCAATCAAGTTGGGGTATAACTACCTCTCAGACCTTAACTGAACAACATTTCTAACTTCGAAATAGAAAAAGTTCACCTTCTAAATCTTTAACAAACTTCCTTGCGTAACTCTCGGATTCTATTTACGAATCCACTTCTTCTACAGAAATCATTTGATTATAACAATAATGTTATAATCCCATGCTTCTGAAATGTTTAACTTCAAAATATAACTTTTATTCCTTGATTTGAATAAATAAATAAACAACTAATTTATAAATAAATAAATCTTGATTTAAAAACCGGAAAGTATAAGTACTTTCCCGAATTCGATATAATCGAATTCGACGATTAACTCTCTTCGAATAACTAATATTCGATTAACTCACTTTGAATAAATTATATTCGATTATCTCTCTTCGAATAACTAATATTCGATTAACTCACTTCGAATAACTTATATTCGATTATCTCTCTTCGAATAACTAATATTCGATTAACTCACTTCGAATAACTAATATTCGATAACCCTTTCTTTCAAATACACAATATTCGATAATATCCTTTCGAATAAACGATATTCGATAATCTCTCTTCTCGAATAAACTATATTCGATTACTCCTTTAGAATAACTAAATTCGATTAACTCCTTTCGAATAACTAAATTCGATTAACTCCTTTCGAATAACTAAATTCGATTAACTCCTTTCGAATAACTAGTTCGATTAACTCCTTTCGATTAACTAAATTCGATTAACTCCTTTCGAATAACTAAATTCGATTAACTCCTTTCGAATAACTAAATTCGATTAACTCCTTTCGAATAACTAAATCCGATTAACTCCTTTCGATTTACTAGTACTCGACTAACTTTAATTGATTTACTCTAATTGATTAACTCTAATCGATTAACTCTGACTCGATTAACTCTAACTCGATTAACTCTAACCCGATTAACTCTAATCGATTAATTCTAACTCGATTAACTCTAATCGATTAATTCTAACTCGATTAACTCTAATCGATTAACTCTTTTATATAACCCATTAAGTTTGATTTCGTATTTTAAAATAATATTCCATTTCCAAATTTTATATATACTTATATTTATAGAATTATTCATACGAAATCTCTTTTCTATTTCTAACACTTAAATCTCCTTTAAAATTCCCTTTTATAACTCTATTTATTTCATAAATAAATATTTCCATTTAAAATCTATTTGTAAATGTTTTACAAATATCCCCTTTTCAATTCTATTTGTCAATGTTTTACAAATATTCCCTTTTCAATTCTATTTGTGAATGTCTTACAAATATTCCCTTTTCAATTCTATTTGTAAATGTTTTACAAATATTCTCTTTTTTATTCCTATTTATTTTCCCAATAAATATCCCTTATAATATCTTATTTATTTTCTAAATAAATATTCCTTTTATACTTCTATTTATTTTCTAAATAACTAATTCATTTTATACTTCTATTTAGTTTCTAAATAAATAATTCATTTATAAGATTTTTTTATTATCCCAATAAATATTCCTCTTTATAAAATCCTTTGATTTTATAAATAATTCCCTTTTATAAAATACCTTGATTTTATAAATATTTTCTCTTTAATAAATTCTAATTCATTTTATAAACAAATATCCCTTTTATAAAATCCTTTGATTTTATAAATAAATTTCCTTTTCTATAAAACCCTTTGATTTTATAAATATTTTATTTTCAATAAACACTTTGAAAATTCCCTTTTTACATTCCGGTATTCTTATGGCATTTTAACAAATCAAATAACCATACCAGAGTCATCACAATCAATCACAGATTATATATCACGTCATATCACAGTATATGAAATCAAACAGTATTAAATATTGAGGAATCCAGTTGGATCCCTCTAACCTGTTTCCCTGCATCCACAGATGTTAAACAACATAATAACATTGATTTCATTTCGATATGAAATATTCCGGTAAACAGAATCAATATTTGATTAACGATTTATATATATATCATTATCTATAATTTCAACCAATACATAAGCAATTCAACCAAACAGTCAACACACAGCAATCAACTAATATTTATCAGTTCTAAAAATATGTTATAAAAATATAACTGTGCAGAGTTAGTGAGATTTACTCACATTGGACTATCATCGTTAAATAACGATAATTGTCGTTGATTTGATTCTGACAATTTATTTCGCTATAAATTGTGACGAGCTCCAATCCACTCCTAGTCAGTTCCATTTTGTAGTCCCTGTCCATACGATTCTGATGTGACTGATTTTGTCGGATTCTTATTTATCCCAACCCCTCTTTCCAGGTAATACGCGAGCTCCAGGAACTTAAAGGGAATGGACAACGTTCTTCATCAACTCCCCCTTTTCATCACTAACTTAAAACGTCTGCCCCCTGCCCCTTCACTACTCCCTCCTACCTGCTCTGATATACGAACCATTCTTATGCACTTCAAAGTTTCGATCTCCTCCATACTACAGCAAATTTCACGCGTCCATTATCAAGCCTTTATCCTCCATCTCAACATTATTTCTATCCCCATTATACTCCTTAACCTCCTCTTCAATTCATCAACTCCTTTTAAAAACCTGACTGTCAAACACGAATATACAAAACCAACTCCATTCCAACCTTTCTCTTTCATACCTTATTCACGCTGTATTTCTTGGGTGCTGCAACAACGTTTAGATCACTTCCAACCCTCTTCCCGTCCATGCATGAACCCACTGTAAAGAACCCGCCTCCTCAGTCTTCTCCATCTCGTTCAGCTCGACCCCTCAATCTGTCCACGTCCTCAAGCATCTCACGGTGCCTCCAGGAAAACAGACGACAACATTTCTGAAAATTCCCAAAAGAAAATCAAATCGAAGCTATTTCCCTCACAACTCAGATACGTGCTTCAATTCGCATAGAACTCACGAAATCAATTGAAGATCGAAGCCCTTGCTAGCCGTTTCATCGTTCGAACTGCCTGAGAGGCATACTGGATTGAAGATAAACAACATACGAATTCGTATATGTGGATATTAGGATTTATAAGATTTGATTTTGGATTCTTGGAAGAGGATTCTCCACGTTTTGTGTTTTTCTTTGGTGGTGGATGAGAAAAACAATGCGTGGCCTTCATTTTGACCAAGTATTTGGTAGCTGGTTTGATGTTGATGGCTATTCGCTGTGAATGTATATGGTTTGAACACGAAGATAAATCTCCTTTTAGTATACAACACCTAGTTTATGTATTTGGAAGTGCCATCATTTTGTAGTCAAATTGGATAAAGAGTTTGTAACGTGAACCACAGGAAATCGATTGGTTTTATGTGATGATTTGGAGAGTAACGTGCCCTTGCAAAAATATATGCTTATTTAGTTTTAAAAAAAACGTAGTTTAAATGGAACGCCATATGTAAAACTTCGCCTACTACGAGCTGTTACGGACAAAAATACAGATACCGTTGAGATGAGCAATGTTCCACAGCTCCAAAAATATATTAATATAGACAAGTTAGCTTATTTTGTGAAACCCCAAAATATTGATATAGGGTGCAAAATACTCCAAATAAAAAGTTGCGTATTTAATAAATTAAAAATTACAGTGAAATTCTAAAAATTAAATTATCACTACGTCTAAAAGGATTTGTCCAAATTTGAAACCATTATTATATTATATTAAATAAATCGTTACGGCTTATACACGACTCTACAACGACTTTCTGAAAATTTGATTTGGACATAACTTACACACTATAAGACGAAATCTTGATATTTCACTTCCATTAGAAAAATATAGCTTAACAGATTCGTACGTTTATTATTTCATTAAATCCGACTTAAAACGGATTCTGTATATCCAGTTGAAGTTCAAAACTCAAATTACGAACTACCACGACGTTTCAGGTTCGTTTTATGTATAATTATAAATTATACGTTCAAACGTTGTTTATGAAATAGATTCGTTATTATAAATCAAATTCCAAACTAAATCATATCTCTAACACTATCCAATTCACACAATATTGTGAATTCTACCAGTTTTGATTATTTCGGAATTAAATATATTATTTAATTATTATATTAATTAAATATTCACTATTATTTAATTCAACGACCATTTAAAACTCTAAATCATATTTAAATGATTAAATTAATTAATTATTATACCGTAAAAATACGGTACATTACACATAGCAACAGTTAACTTTCTTGCTATGGATGTAAATAAAACACAGTCGCAAATGTTAAACTTAGTGCATCGGTTATTTAAAAACCTGTTGCATTAGGTCAAGGTCTTTGAGCTAAATATCGATTTGTTACTATGGGTGTAAAAAAAACGTCACGAATATATTAGTCTACAGCGACGGGTATTCTATAATACCCGTCGCAAGAAGGAGTATATTGCGACGGTTTTACAAGTGTCGCAACAAGTTTACACCTATTGCGACAGTCACATTTGCTATGGTTTTAGAACAGTCGCAAATGGGCATAAATAACCGACGCAAATGGCCTGTTTTGCACTAATGTTACGTAAAGCGAACTAAGTATACAGTAACAGAATTTCACAAAACAGAATAAATGCAGCGGGAGTAGAAGTTTTATTATAGCGTAAAAACCATAGTTTCAAATTCCAGTTATAACATCATATCACTTTATCTCATTTCTCAAATACCAAAAACAAGAGATAAAATTTACTGTCTTATGAAACCAATTATGAGATTACAAAAATGCAAAATCATATCCCTCTTCCATAGCCATATCAAAGTACATCAAAAGTTGAAGCAATACATAAAGAGTCAGAAAATCCAAGAACCCAACCTGAATATCACGGTCATTGTTGATCACTACCCTAAGAACCTAAGGGGAGAGGGAAGGAAGAGAGAGAGGGAAAACAAAATAGGTCAGACATAAAGTCTGGCGAGTTCCATTGATTTTCAGTATAAGCAAGAAATAGAGGTATCAAGACAGATAAATAAGATTGGATAAGAAAGTACAGTAAAACATACAAGTACGAATAACAAGATGAGGTACGAACAATTAAGCTTTTTATTTACATCCCAAGAACAAGTTTTCTGCACCAAATACTAGTATATCATGATTAGATGTTACCCTAATTACTACCCATGTGATCAGTTCCCTATTATGTAAATACCCTGTGTCAGCCCCAAAGAGTAGGGTGTATCAGTCCCTAAAGCGGCAACTTATAGGACACAAACCTATTTATTGGTGTTACAACGTCTTAGTTTCCCAAATCAGACCCATGCATGCTCATAACTCCGCTGGAATGCACCCGTACCTACCTTCCACTTTTGAATCTCTTACTATCCAGATCAGTAAAGCGTGCCCTGGCCCCTACCTAGTGTGAGCCCCCCTAACAAGATACTAACAGGGATGCCGACTATTATGGGTTCCACACAAATCGACACAAGCCAAATCCCCTAAGCTTGTACCCCTAAGTAACTAGGATTTAAGAGTCCCAAAACCCGATACAACAATAGATCAAGAGACCGCGTAGCTTATTAATTATCCAGTTTAACTTAGCAGGTTTAAGTTCATTAATAAGCATGGTTGTAAATGACATTTCTCTGTAAATGTTATTCTGTGTACAACCCCTTCCCTAAGCAAGCTCCTGCCTAGATGTGTACATATATTACAGTTATTCAGCTTACTTAATTTACATCTGGTACTTAAATTTTCCATAACATGTTCTTTACTTAATCTTAAGTTAAGTCTAGTTTGTTTAGCATGTTTGCATATTTTCCTTTTCACTATAGTCCCCAAATTTACAGTCAAAAGTCCTCATGTTACAATATTACCCAATTTCTCCTTTTTACTATCATTTCAATTATTCCAATTATTCCAATTGTACGCAATATAAACGGTAAATGGCCTAGGCTCTTGGTGGCCTAGGCTCAACGTAAATAAAAGGAAAAAAAGAAGGAGAACAACACAATCAAATCCAAGCAATATAAAATAGGCATATAAAAGACTGTAAATGAATAAAAGATAGAAAAAGGGATAAGGAAGATATATCTATACATGAACATAAATTAACAGTAAAAGAACATGTCTTAACTGTAAAATTGTAAAAGAAGATATTTATGAAATTACATATAGGTACTGTTTATTTCAGATCCAAAACTATTTACTGTCATAATATTTTTTAAATGTCAAATCTAAATATAACTTGAACTCACAGTGCTAGGATTAGATCCAGAAATAGTCTTTTAAAGAAGTTGTTTGTCGATTGCCGATCTTGAATTATCTTTTTAATCTATATCTTCCAGTAGCATTTCCCATTTTCTTAATTAATTTCAGAATATAGTAATGGAGGAAGAGAGGAATGAAGAGAATTTGTGTGTAGAGAAATGAGAGAGAGCCACCCTATTTATAGATTAACTGAGCCAATTCAAGATCGTTAGATTCTAGGTTATTAAATCCAACCATACAACTCAACGAACGAACCTAATATATAAAAATAGTCCAGGTACAGAACATCTAATTCGGCCCGCTTGCCCGTGGGTCGACCCTTCCCCCTACTGTGTCGACCCATGGGTCGATCCCCCTTAGGTCGATCCAGGTATGGGCAGGTCGCCCTATAACCGTTGCTTCCTGCGTTTATTTTTCTATTTGAATTTTAAATGTTGTTTAAACTTTAAAAGCTCATATCTTCTTCATATACTGTTAACCCCGTTGTGAAAAAGCGGATCAAAATTATGAATTGTTCGCAAACATTGACATGCAACTACGAAATGAATGCAAACTCAGGCTGTTTAGACGCACATACACCAGACAATTATCAGATGCAGATGCACGAACGACCTACGAGCTAAGGTTGCGCACGACCTAAGCAGGGTCGTTAGATCGACCTATAGTTTAAGGGTGTTCTATACATACTAGGTCATCAGCCACTCCAGTTCTTTAGGTCGTTATAGCTATATAAAGTCGTTCAAACCATATAATGATACAAAAGGGTTGGTTAAGCATTTTGTAATGTGTCCAAGCTTAACTCACATATATGTTTCAATGATAGAGAGCCAATATGAACGATGGATAGTGCGTCTTCATTTCACGTATTAGTCCGTCTTACGGATCAGAACAGTAAAAAAGTTAAATGACTTATTGATGGGTTACAAACGAAATATGCTGCTTTTAGGTCGTTACCGTTTAGTCCGCAATCTTTAGAACGTGCCACAAGAGCAACTCGTCACTCTTAGGTCGCTAACACTATCTTAGGTTGTTCCAAGAAAGTAAACAAGCACGTCATTATTTAGTTATGCATGCGTAAGCTCACTACATACTTGTTTCATGTGTAAACAGAAACATGAATCAACAGGTCCAAACTAATGGAGCAACTATACGGTTTTCTATGAATTTTTTGTATATACTGCAAGTGATAATTCATTTGTATGTAATGATAAGTAGCCGCGTGGTGAGTATTGACATCATGACCTGCAATACCAAACTGATATGATATAGTAAATTGCGGGCAAAATGACTAAAGAATGGCATCGGGAGCATGAGCGACCTATGGGCTAAGAGATCAACGACCTACGAGCTGAGATGAGTACAACATGCATATGAGTGTTAGGTCGTCGCCAATAAGCGTGCTTAGCTTGTTAATGATGTTATCTCGTTCCAGTTTTAGCTCGTGGAGCCACCTTTAGACCATCACCATGTTTTTAGGTCGTTCTAGTCCATTTTAGGTCACTGCTCACACTTTTGAAGATCATGACGTGGATAGCTTCCATGATCAGGTTGTTTGTCTCATAATGTATCGATGGGAACGGTTCCTCGTTTGGAGGTGAGGCAAAAGGGTTAACGCCAGCTGGATATAAGCTGGATGAAGAGTAAATTGAATTCGTTTATGAAGAGTCAGGACATGGCATGATTGTGTAAAGTAGAGGCATTATATTAGGTTGTTCCTAGATTGTCTCATTCTGCATGACAAGCTTTTAAGGTCGTTGCCACATCAGCTACGCTGAGGTCGTTCACCATAGTTTCAATACATCAGGTTGCGAAATGTTAAGCATTGTGATGTGGCCAAACGTGGAATGCATATAAGCACTAGATCGTATGCTCCATATAAAAGGCCAGATCGTGGAGATGTTGTTGAAGTCACATGTAAATACACGGATCAGCAGCTATAGTAAGAAAGTCCCTGTTTGTTCTTATCCAAGTTAGGTCGTATAATAGAGGAGCCATAATGGAAACAGCTAATGACAGCTACGAAGGCGAGTACATATATTATAATATCATAAAGGTTTGTTTGCATGTAAATGGGGACATAGAGCCACGTGGAAAGGTAGTAAAAAGCCTGATCCGATGAAATTGGGTCGTTGCATTATATGGGATAATCAGGTCGTATAATGAAGAACGAAGGAAATCAGATCGCCCACATTAGTTAGGTTGTGAGAGCGGATCAGTTAGATCGTGGTCACATTTAAATCGTTCCCATGATGCTTTAAACCGAGAAGGACTATTTAGGTCGTTCTCTGACTTAAAGTTCTAAGTACCGATAATTACAACATTGCCACTCCTTTACAACACGTCCAATAAGTACCCCCCATATTTCACACTTGAGGGGGGATCCAATTTCATTCCTACCACGATGTCCCGCAAAATTTGAAGCTCTCCTCCTACTTCATGAATGGCCTCTATGGATCTAAAAACTTTTCTCCAAGATCATTTAGATCAAATCTCATTCAAGCCACCTTAGAAATTTCTCCAACACATTCCAAGCGATCTCCAATCTCCGTTAATCCTCTCTAGATTTGGATCTAACACAAAATTCCTATCAAATCATGGAAGAGCATCAAATCGCTTAAGTGATCAAGGATTGATACATCTACCATCACAAAGCAAGTGATATCTTCAATTCTTTTGCCAAATTCAAGTGAAATTAGATCATAAATAAAGAAAAGAGAGAGAAATGAATGTAATGAGGGAAAATTCATGTTTTGTAAGCTCAAGTGTTATAATGAGAAATGATTGCATAGTGGACGTAGATCTATTATAGATCGAACCACTCTAAAACTTTGTTTTTTTATTTTATGCTCTTTACTTTGAATTACACGGTTCCACATTCTAGTCTAACCATTTGGTGAAGTGCTCATATAGCACCTTTGGTGTTGAAATCAAATTTCGGTTTTAACATTTGGCGCCCACCGTGGGGCCGCGTTGGCATCTCCTTCCTTCATATTTCTCTCAAGTATAAAAGCTTCGCATTGAGGTTCTACACCATCTCCTTATCCAACATAATGGAGAAATCTAAGAAGACCATAAGTAAAGATGTTGGAAATGCCGATAATATTGCTAATGAAGAAACACCGCTTGCTAACCGTTTCGATGTTGGTGAAAACTCGGTAAGTGGAGCCAGTGTAACTAGAAATGAATTAAATGCCGCTATTGCCAACGTAAATCAAAGGGTGGATGCTTCTACTAAGGCTATGATGGAAAAAATTGATGCCATCCTTAATGTTCGACCAAATCCATCCCCTCCAAAAGTCCATGTTGATCTCGAAGAGAATGACAAATCGCCCGCTTCCGATCAAAACCGCAACGACAACATGAAAGACGATTATGATTGGATGAGTGACAAGGACAAAGCTAACATCGAAGAATTGAAATCAAAGGCTAGGAATCATTCTGAAGAAAATGGTCGATACTAATCCCATCACGGGGGCACTTCCTCATCGAGAAGGCAAAGTACCTAAGCTCTCTAATCAAGACCGTTTTCCTAGACGAACATTTAGTAAAGAGCTTAGCTTTACGGAGCGGCATAACATTATAGAATACATCTCGGATATGACAGAACAAATCATGAAGAGGAATCAAGCTACCAAAGACAATGGAAGAGAATGGGACTTCTCACCCGATAGGACTCATTTACCAAAAGAATCCTTGAAGCAGAATGTCTAAAGAAGTTCAATCCTCCAACCCTGCCTCCGTACAACGACATTGTTGATCCTAACTACTTCCTATTCAAATACGAATGACATATGAGCGCGGCTAAGGAAACTGATGAAATGAGATGCACATACTTTCCTCTCCACTTAGGAGGCGCTGCATCATTATGGTTCACAAAGCTGCCACCTAAATCCATAGATCGGTTATCTGACCTGACCAAAAAGTTCAAGGAACAGTTCCGCTTGTATGCTACCAAAGCCAAGGATGCTATAACTCTCTCAGCAATGAAACAGAGGCCAGAAGAGACCGTTAAAGCCTTTCTCATTCGGTTCAACGTTGCCTTGTCTGAAGTGAGGAATCCAAAGCCACATATAATTCTCTTGTCTTTACTCGATGCTGTAGACAAAAGAGCGAACTCGAGAAATGGATAAAGATGAAGGAACCGAATACGCTTGAAAAGTTCTATAAGAAAGCAGAGGAGTACATGAGAGTGGACGGTAATCCTATACCTCTTCAGATCATTGGTGGTAACTAACTTCTTGAAGCTCCTAAAAGTGCAACTATCCAATCTAATCAGAAGAATACTCAGGGGCAGAAGCAAGTCAATGACGGAAACGACAACAAAGCTAATAAGAAGTTTCGTCTTCTTGACTCGTCTAATGTAACTCCTCTGAATGACACTCCTGAAAACATTTACCTTGCCACAAAAGATGCAGAAGATTATCCGGAGCCTCAACCAATAAAAATGAATGACCATCTACCAAATCTGGGAAGTTCTGCCGATTTCATAATCATCCAGGCCACAATACCAATGAATGTAGGCATCTGAAATCATTGATTGAAGAGCTGATTAGGAAGAACCGTCTGCAACAATATGTGAAGAATTCCCAAAATGTGAATCCTTCTGCAACTCCCCAGGGACAAGGTGCATCAAACGGCCAATCCGGTCTAAGCACCGTAGCTTCTGCTCAAACTATTCCAAGGTTAATAATCAACTAACGACCGTTGATGATGATCAAATATCTACGGCTCAGAATAAGCGATCACTATTGCTTTTACTTTACTTCTTGCCTTACTTTACTCTTTGTTATGTTCTACTTTCTAGTAAAAAATCTATCATGATTTACATGCATTGTACCGAACAATAGATTTACAAATGAAATGTTACATGCTTGTATAAATCTCTGACTTGCAAAATATACACGAAAATTTGCTAAAGACGATTTTCTTACTGCAGGCTATTCCGTAGACATTCGTTTCCTCAAATTATGACCATGTGAGACGGTCCTAATGACATCAAATAAAAGATCGAGTGTTATCACCATAGATATGCAAGGATGGAAGCATCACTTTGAAATATGAATAGGAAAGACCCACTGAGTCTAACAGCAAAGAGGAAAGCAAAAGGCCACGGATCTGAAATCCCAAAGGTTGCGGGAATTCGTTGCGCGAAACGAAGCGCTGGAGTTCACTATAAGTGAAACGAAGCGTGGGAGTTCGTGGCACAAAGCGATGCAACCCACCAAACGTTCGCTGGAATTCATTGCGTGAAACGAAGCGCGGGAGTTCACTATAAGTGAAACGAAGCGTGGGAGTTCGTAGCGTGAAGCGATGCAACCCACCAAAGGTTCGCCGGAATTCTTTGCACGAAACGAAGCGCGGAAGTTCACTATAAGTGAAACGAAGCATGGAAGTTCGTGGCGCGAAGCGATGCAACCCACCAAAGGTTCGCTGGAATTCGTTGTGCGAAACGAAGCACTGGAGTTCACTATAAGTGAAATGAAGAATGGAAGTTCGTGGTGCAAAGCGATGCAACTCACCAAAGGCTCGCTGGATTCGTTGCGCGAAACGAAGCGCTAGAGTTCACTATAAGTGAAATGAAGCGTGCTAGTTCATGGCGCGAAGCGATGTAATCCACCAAACGTTCGATGGAATTCATTGTGCAAAACAAAGCGTTGGAGTTCACTATAAGTGAAACGAAGGGTGGGAGTTCGTGGCACGAAGCGATGCAACCCACCAAAGGTTCGCTGGAATTCGTTGTACAAAACGAAGCGCTGGAGTTCACTATAAGTGAAACAAAGCATAGGAGTTTATGGTGCGAAACGATGCAACCCACCAAAGATTCATTGGATTTCGTTGCATGGAACGATGTGCTGGAGTTCACTATAAGTGAAACGAAGCGTGCGAGTTCGTGGCGCGAAGCGATGCAACCCTCCAAAGGTTCGCGGGAATTTGTTGCGCGGAATGAAGCACTGGAGTTCACTATACGTGACACGAAGCATGGGAGTTCGTAGCGTGAAGCGATGCAAACCTCATCTCAAAGGCCGTTGGAGTTCGCACCTGTGAAACGATGCTACAGTCAAGAATCCTTTCCATAGAGAAAGAGACTCCTCTATAGGAGAGGTCAACAACACTCAATGAATTCTACAATGTTGAATCAGTCAGCAGGAGAAGTCGAACGTTGAATTAAAACGACCGAAACACGGGGCATCCAACGGAGTCTCCGAAGTCAGAGCTGATAAGCAACATGGAGAAGCACTGAGTAGTAAAATTCTTCCCACAGTGGAGACTAATAATGACCTCTTAAGCCAGGGCACAAATATCAAAGCTTCTCAAAGAGGAAGCAGAAGATAAATCACAAATACGAATTTCACAAATGTGAAGTATCGAATACCGTGTAATAACCCGAAAATCTGGGCCAGTTTAAAATTTTTATTTTGGCGATTTTAGCGAATTTTGATTATTTAAAATGAATTATTTTAAATAATATCGACGAGAAATTTAGTTTGAATATAATTCGACGTATATATTATATACGTCGTCGTTAGAATATAAATAATTATATATAATTATAAATAGAATTGAAAATGGCGCGGTAGTTCGATAATTCAATTTCAAACTTCAATTGAACGTACCGGGTACAAAACAATCCGGATTTGAGTGAAACCAAAAACAATAGGATCTAATTGTGAATATCTTTCCAACGAATCCGAATAATTGAAATTTCATAGCGGGGATCAAAAGATATGTCCAGTTGAAAATTCTGAATAGTCGCTATGGAATTCAGGCCCTTAAAAATGGACATTTTGCAAATGACCTCGGATTTCGACGAAACCAGTTTTGTTTGGTCCGTGATGTAAAGTTATTGCTAGGTTTCAAATTTCATAATTTTTCGAATCAATATGTGAGCGTGGCAAGGGAAAACGCGTTTGACCAGTTTCAGTTGATTTTAATCGACTGGAAATTGGCCATTTTTCTAACGGTCTCAGAATTTGACGAAATTAGTTTTGTTAGGACCGTATCGTCAATACGAAGCTAGAAAATATTTTTCGGGAATTTTTAGAGTTAGTATGTGACCCCGGTAATTTGAAATGTACGTTTAAAATTCAATATAGTGATTTAAATGAAAATTAAACGGAAACTGATTAAAATTGTCAAACCAGCTTGCGATACATATCCCATTGTGTTCGGAATGGGGGTAAAACGCTATGGACGACAGGCGATGGGCCTCGTTTAGAGGTCGTATGTGAAAGTCAACTTTTTGAAAAATAATAATTAAATTAATAAGAAAAAAAAAATATAATCTCTTCCCCTTTAACCGTTCTGGCCCCCCCTTTTTCTCATATTCAGGAAAGAAAAAAAAAACAACACAATCGAATCGAAATCGCCCCCCCCCCCTCGATCGTTCGCCGCCGCCGCCAGGGGGGCGCGACGCCTCCGTGATTCCCCCTCCGCTTCTTCTCCTTCCCCTGACCCTCATCTCCAAATCGCCCCCCCCTCAGACGCGAAGACCGACGCCGCCCTCCCCATCGACTTCCCCTTCGCCGCCTCCTTGAAGAGCGCGCCGCCAGCAGGCTTCCCCCCCTCTCTCCCTCATCAATCGACGAGCAGCAGACGCCCCCCCATCTTCGCTTGCAGTAAGTTTTTTTTGTTTTTATTTTACTTTTATTTTTATTTTAAAGTTTAAAACTGATTTTTGAAAAGAATTAAAACTGATTTTTGAAAAGAATTAAAAACTGATTTTTGAAAAGAATTAAAAACTGATTTTTGAAAAGAATTAAAAACTGATTTTTGAAAAGAATTAAAAACTGATTTTTGAAAAGAATTAAAAACTGAATTTTTGAAAAGAGATTAAAAACTGAATTTTTAAAAAAGGAGTAAAAACTGAATTTGAAAAGGGTTTGAAAACTGATTTTATTTTGAGATTTAAGAAGAAAAATCAGAATTTTTATATATTGAAAGTCGAAGAAAGATCAGAATTTTTATATATGAACTTCGAAATAAAAATATGATTTTTATATGTTGAACTTCGAAATAAAAATATGATTTTTATATATGGAATAGCGAAGTAAAAATTCGATTTTTACATAGGTAGTGAAAGCGGACAACGAAGATGACGAAGATGCGGTAGCGACGAAGGTTCCTGCATAAGAAGTGCCGTGGAGCTAGGATAGCTATTTGTGAGAATTTCTCACCTTTCAATTTTATTTCTAGTTATATATATACTAGGATGCAGACGGTGCTTAGTAGCACCCGACACAATCGTCCACAGACCATGGACTTGTTTGTTTGGCTGTTTGGTTATTGTTTGCGATATTGGTTTGAATGTGGTTTGTGGTGTGAAAAATCGAATCGATAAATTGGTTAGGATTAGACGTGCGCCGTTATAAGGCGAAGGAGTAAGGCTAGGTTAGACTCTTACTCCAAATTTTGTGGTTTGCATAACGAAAGTGATTTGATTGATATGGGTATGGCGGTGGCCATTATTAGACCGGGGACAAGGCTAGGCCTTATCCCGTTTCTAGCATAGCGCCGTTATGCCGCCGAAATTTTCTAAAATATGTTAGAAAAATAAAAATATCATTTTTATTGGAAATGAATAAAATAACATATTCATTTACAAATCAAAACGATTTGTTGATGTACACCCATTTGACTGATATGGATTGGGACGATAAATTTTACACATCGCCCAACTGCACGAATAAAATCTGTGTTTGATTGTTTGAAACCCCACACGGGTGTTGGGATGAAATATGAATTTCACTCATCCTGATTGATTAAATATGTCGATCGATTGATTGACAGGCTGTTATAAGCGTTAGATATCTATATTTGATGCTTATACAGTGTAGTGCACTTTGGTTGATGGTTGATTATTTTTCAATGCTATTATACATGTGTTGTATGGAAATCCATATAATTAATTTTATATGGTCATTGATTGGGCCTCATTCCAGTTTTACAATAGAAATATTTGAAATAGAAATATTCGAAATGGAATATTTGAAAATATCAATATATGAAGCCGTGTTGATTAGATTGACGCCATTTTGACGTGAACGATATTTATATTGATTTTATTCATTTTAAAATGAATATTGAAAAGTGATTTCGAAATCGAATATTTCGAAATGAATTGAATTGAAAACGATTTCGAAATGAATTGAATTGAAAACGATTTCGAAATGAATTGAATTGAAAACGATTTCGGAATGAATTGAATTGAAAACGATTTCGAAATGAATTGAATTGAAAACGATTTCAAAATGAATTGAATATAAAACGATTTCGAAATGAATTGAATATAAAACCAAATTGAATTGAATCGAATAGAAAACAAATTCGAATTGAATTGAAAGCGAATTGAAATGAATTCAAATTGAATTGAAATTTGAATTGAATAGAAATGAATTTTAAAACGAATTTATAAAGAAGAATTCAATTTTGATTTGAATTGAAATGGGAGTTGAATTTGCTTTTGAAACGAATTTTAAAACTATTTATATAATTCGTTTTAAATAGAAATCGACGAAATATATATTATATATATTATATATATTATATAATGGCCTGAATAGAACGCGCCGCGCCGCGGCAGTTCGCGAATTTCGACCATTTATTTCAAACGGACATTACGGGAGATCCGACCGTCGGATTCTCCTAAAACCGGAACCGTTGGGTTCGTATCGAAAAGAGCTTTCTAACGAAAGTTAGAAATTTGAAATCTAACGGTTGGATTTGGAGATACGTCCAAATCAAATTCGAAAAAGGTCGCTGTAAGTGCAGTTCGATGGCCGTTGATGGAAATCGACTGTACGGGCCTTGATAAAATTATTAAAAATAGTAATAATTTGTGTAAAATCATAAGAAATGATTTAGAAAGAATTGGGATGAAAAACTCCATATGTGAAAGGATAAAAATAGATTTTTATCGAAATGAACTAGTTTTGAACTAGAATTACAATTCTATTTATTTTTAAATAAATAAATTGAATTTGAAATGGTTTTGAAAATAACCAGAATTTCCAATGATTGCATTGGAGTGGATTTGAATCGAAATTGTCGTCGGAATATTTCGATGTTGGAATTCGTGATTATACAGATGTTGTTATGGAAATTTGAAAGATATATATTTATATCGTTATTTCCAATACGACATTTGTTAGTCGTAGGATTTGATATTGAATATAAGCCGATATATTTTCTATTCAGAGCCTTGTATTGAATATCAAATGTGATTTGGGGTTTGTCGTGAATGGTGTCTTCACTAACACTGTTCTTGAACCCAGTTGAGAAAAGATTAAATCTTTTTATTTAGATTTAATGAAGTGTACCAATTAAATAATATTTAATTGGAATTGAATTGATATTGATTTTTGGGTTTATCGTGGGCAGTGTTTTAAATAACACTCGTTCTTTAACCCGATAATTAATGAAGGTGATTTTGGGTTTATTGTGAACTGTGTTTTTAAATGACACGGATTCTTTAACCCAGTTAACGATTAAAACTAAGTTGAGTTTTAATGAATCTTTAATTAGATTGAAATGGTCGAGAATGGAGTATCACCAGTTTTGCTCCAGGCGATAGTCAAATCTTTAATTAGATTTGAACGTGAAATGGTAATTGAATTTACCGATAACACCGTGGTGTTAGATATGAAGTATTACCAGTTTTACTTCATGGGATGAATAGGTTGGGATTGGGAAATTAAAACAAATGATTACTTCAGTAAGTTTCGTAAATCCCGACTAGTTGAATCGAAATTCAAAAGTAGATTAAAGAATAAATTCAAGGAATTTATCTTTGATAAAATTAATGGGAATCTTTCCCTATGAATGTGAAATTTAGAAACTAACTGTCGGTTAGCCAAGCAGAATGGTTTTCTGGATATTGATCTGATGTCGGCCTTCGGGGTTAATATTTGGGGAATTATTCTCTTGATTAATTTGCGGTTAGTGACTGATGAATTGGAATGAGGCGTATGTTGTGTTTGTGTAGCACTTTCATAAAATATACGCGAGTTATTCAGAAAGACCGGGTTTATCCCATTCTGAATAACTGATTCGACGTGGTGTCGAAGATGAAGACGGTGGTCGAAGACCGGAGGTCTTCACGTCGTTTGGGTGATAACTGATGATCTTGATTGGGCTGTACACCCAAGAAGATGGAAACAGTTGGTGATCATCCAGACGTACTTGGAGATCGATGGATATGCGGGGTACTAGGTGCCTCCGGTTTCGTTCAGACCCAGAACGGACTTGTAAATGGACTGTGTGTCTAACATTGGATTTTAGTCCGTGTGATTGATCTCTATTAAATATATATCTGCTTGGCGGCGGAGAATTTATTCTCTTGCTTAACGCCCTTCTCTGAGACGTACGAGCTCAGGGGTTATATATTGATGGATATCAAACGCATGGAGTGAATTGCCTGTGTGGCATGCCTAAGTGGCAATTGATCGAGGCTTCTGTTGAAAAGCAAAGTCTTGTGGTGATGATCAAAGCACGGCCTTTGTGGCGTAGCTTTGTGTAACGTTTACTTCGCGAGTTTCACACCCGGTATGAACCAAAAACGGGAGAGGACATCAGGGAGGACTTGCGTTTCTTTCTAGTTAGAAGTGGCGTCAGTGGTTTTACACGCCTTGACGAGTTTGACTTATGTGGTTGTTGCTGTTGCGAGGCGCCTCGGATTGATCGGTCGTTCTCGAACCGATGGAGTCATTTAGTTGGCTCGTTTACGCCCCAAAGGGCGGGGAAACGTATTGTTCAGGCACTATAATCCACATCGGTGGACCGGCCCTGACGATCCAAGGGGCAGTTGCGGCTGTTCCGGTGGCTCGGGCTAGAGAGTCACGAATCGGTTGAGGACTATCTTTTGCCTCGGTTCATAGACGGAAATCCAATTTCCAAATACGTGACTTTGCGGTTTTATTTGTAAACCTATATATGGCGACATAGTGGCATGGGACGCTCATGCCGCCTATGATTGATACTTATGATTTGAAGATTGTTTTATACACTATGCACTTATTATAGTATCAAATGATTTGTTTTAAACGTATCAAGCATTCTTTGGCTGTTATAAGGGAAAACCCTATCCCCCGGCTTGCGTTGCATTGTGTGATAGGCCCTGGGTCTTATAACAGCTTCATTTTTCTTTATTTAGCATTGCGCTGTTTGTTTTATGCACAGGTATTCTTGGGAGGAAACCCGTTCCGTGTTATACGGCGTGGTACCTTGATTTACCTAATGATTTAAAATAAAGATTAATAACTGTTTTAGTTCTCACACCAGTCACATGACTGACCTGGAGTTTATTGTTTTAACCTAAACTCTGGGTGCCCCTATTTTCCGCACGGGCAGCTAGTAGTTTTGGTTTTGCAGATTTATATTCACAGGATCCTGGTTTGCAGCTGGAACGATATCCGGAAAGCTTTGTATCCGTATATCTACTTCTAGCTGTGTATTGTATTATTTTCCGCTGCTATGTATTTAAATGTAATTTAAATCTCTGATATTACCGTGTAATATTCATTTATACTCTGTATATTCTGGTAATCTGATGCATTGTTGTAATATACAATGAAATGTTCTTTTATATGCGTTCTGTTGTGGCTTGTTCTCGAACTATCCGACACTTTCATTTACGGGGAAGTTACGGGTCTTTACATACCGTCATATAAGTTATTAATATAATGATGTTTGAAATCCACAGTCGGCTTTAGTCGACTAGTTGATCTTAAGCGTTAACGCGAACTTGAATTAGAATATCATGTTTGTGCAAATAATATTCGACGGGTTATAAACCATTGAATAAAACAGTTCCACATAGACACTTTATTCAGTTCAAAGTAAAATCTGCTATAATTCATTTTCTAATGATTAGATTAATCTGTTGTCGATATGGGCAGTCGATAACAAAATATTAGCCCAGAAACATGCATTGTTTTTTTTTGTTACAAAACAGGTTGTAGCGGCAAAAAAAAAGCCTGAGACAAAGACCGAGGCAGTCGTACATTAGCACAACACCATCAATGAAAAATTTTGGAATTCAAAATCGAAGTGTCCGCATGCTAGTGCATCAACAACAAATGGCAAATGCAAGTACCGTGCCAGATCGAATAAGCGAAATATATCAGCAACAACATTCATTTCGAAGCTCGCATTTTTCATAAGTAGAAAAATACATTCTTCGAGGGGCAAATGTTAAACCCGTTGTGAAAACGCGGTTCAAAATTATGAATTGTTCGCAAACGGTGACATGCGACTACAAAATGAATGTGAATTCAGGCCGTTTAGACGCACATACACCAGACCGTTATCAAATGCAGATGCACGAATGACCTACGAGCAAAGGGTTCGCATGACCTACAGGCTAAGAGATTGACATACCAGGTTGTTAGCCACTCCAGTTCTTTAGGTCGATACTGCTATATAAGGTCGTTCAAACCATACAATGATATAAAAGGGTCGGTTAAGCATTGTGTAATGTGTCCAAGCTTGAGTCACATATATGTTTCAATGGTAGAGAGCCAATATGAACGATGGATAATGCGTCTTCATTTCACGGATTGGTCCGTCATATGGATCAGAACCGTAAAAAGTTGAATGACTTATTGATGGGTTACAAACGAAATATGCTGCTTTTAGATCGTTACCGTTTAGTCCGCAATCTTTAGAACGTGCCACAAGAGCAACTCGTCACTCTTAGGTCGCTGACACTATCTTAGGTTGTTCCAAGAAAGTAAACAAGCACGTCATTATTTAGTTATGCATGAGTAAGCTCACTACATACTTGTTTCATGTGTAAACAGAAACATGAATCAACAAGTCCAAACTAATGGAGCAACTATACGGTTTTCTATGAATTTTCTGTATATACTGCAAGTGATAATTCATTTGTATGTAATGATAAGTAGCCGCGTAGTGAGTATTGACATCATGACTTGACACAACAAACTGATACGTTATAGTAAATTACGGGAAAAATGACTAAAGAATGGCATCAGGAGCATGAACGACCTACAGGCTAAGAGATTGACAACCTACGAGCTGAGATGAGTACAACATGCATATGAGTGTTAGGTCATCATCAATAAGTGTGCTTAGCTCGTTAATGATGTTAGCCTGTTCCAGTTTTAGCTCGTGGAGCCACCTTTAGGCCGTCACCATGTTTTTAGGTCGTTCCCATCCATTTTAGGTCACTGCTCACACTTTTGAAGATCGGGACGTGGATAGCTTCCATGATCAGGTTGTTTGTCTCATTATGTATTGATGGGAACGGTTCCTCGTTTGGAGGTGAGGCAAAAGGGTTAGCGCCAGCTGGACATAAGCTGGATGAAGAGTAAATTGAATTCATTTATGAAGAATCAGGGGATGGCATGATTGTGTAAAGTAGAGGCATTATATTGGGTCGTTCCTAGATTGTCTCATTCTGCATGACAAGCTTTTAAGGTCGTTGCCACATCAACTACGCCGAGGTCGTTCACCATAGTTTCAATACATCAGGTTGCGATATGTTAAGCATGGTGACGTCGCCAAACGTGGAATGCATATAAGCACCAGATCGTATGCTCCATATAAAAGGCCAGATCATGGAGATGTTGTTGAAGTCACATGTAAATACACGAATCAGCAGCTATACTTAGAAAGACCCTGTTTGTTCTTATCCAGGTTAGGTCATAATAGAGGAGCCATAGTGGAACCAACTAATGACAACTACGAAGGGGAGTGCATATATTATAATATCATAAAGGTTTGTTTGCATGTAAATGGGAACAGAGAGACACGTGGAAAGGTAGTAAAAATCCTGTTCCTATGAAATCGGGTCGTTGCATTATATGGGATAGTCAGGTCGTATAATGAAGAAAGAAAGAAATCAGATCGTCCGCATTATTTAGGTCGTGAGAGTAGATCATATAGATCGTGGTCACATTTAAATCTTGCCCGTGATGCTTTAGACCATGAAGGATTATTTAGGTCATTCTCTGACTTAAAGTGCTAAGTACCGATGATTACAACATTGCCACTCCTCTACAACACATCCTATAAATACCCCCCATATTTTACACTAGAGGGGGGATCCAATTTCATTCCTACCACGAAGTGCCGCCAAATTTGAAGCTCTCCTCCTACTTCATGAATTGCCTCCACGGATCTAACAATTTTTCTCCAAGTTCATACGGATCAAATCTCATTCAAGCTACATTAGTAATTTCTCCAACACATTCCAAGCGATCTCTAATTTCCGTTAATCCTCTCTAGATTCGGATCTAACACAAAATTCCTATCAAATCATGGAAGAGCATCAAAGCGCCTAAGTGATCAAGGATTGATACATCTACCATCATAAAGCAAGTAATATCTTCAATTCTTGTGCCAAATTCAAGTGAAATTAGATCATAAATGAAAAAAAGAGAGAGAAATGAATGTAATGAGGGAAAATTCATGTTTTGTAAGCTCAAGTGTTATAATAAGAAATGATCGCATAGTAGACGTAGATCTATTATCGATCGAATCACTCTAAAACTTTGTGTCTTTTTATTTTATGCTCTTTACTTTGAATTACGTGGTTCCACATTCTAGCCTAACCATTTGGTGAAGTGCTCATATAGCACCTTTGGTGTTGAAATCAAATTTCGGTTTTAACATTTGGCGCCCACCATCGGGCCGCGTTGGCA
Source organism: Allium sativum (assembly GCA_030737875.1). Classification (NCBI taxonomy): domain Eukaryota; kingdom Viridiplantae; phylum Streptophyta; class Magnoliopsida; order Asparagales; family Amaryllidaceae; genus Allium; species Allium sativum. The sequence goes on along the minus strand of CM060924.1, from coordinate 735,566,723 downwards.
TCTCCTTCCTTCACATTCCTCTCGAGTCTAAAAGCTTCGCATTAAGGTTCTAAACCATCTCCTTATCCAACATAATGGTGAAATCTATGAAGACCACAAGTAAAGATGTCAGAAATGCCGATAATATTGCTAATAAAGAAACGCCACTTGCTAACCTTTTTGATGTTGGTGAAAACTCAGTAAGTGGAGCCGGTGTCACTAGAAATGAATTTAATACCGTTATTGCTAACGTAAATCAAAGGGTGGATGCTTCTACTAAGGCTACGATGAAAAAACTTGACGTAATCCTTAATGCTCGACCAAATCCAGCCCCTTCAAAAGTCCATGTTGATCTTGAAGAGAATGACAAATCGCCAGCTTCCGATCAAAACCGCAACGACAACATGGAAGACGATTATGATTGGGTTGGTGACAAGGACGAAGCTAACATCAAAGAATTGAAATCAAAGGCTAGGAATCATTCCTAAGTAAATGCTCGAAAGACTACCAATCCCGTCACGGGGGCACTTCCTCGTCGAGAAGGCAAAGTACCTAAGCTCTCTAGTCAAGACCGTTTGCCTAGACGAACATTTGGTAAAGAGCTCAGCTTTGCAAGGCGGCATAACACTGTAGAATACATCTCGGATATGATAGAACAAATCATGAAGAGGAATCAAGCTAGCAAAGATGATGGAAGAGAATGGGACTTCTCTCCCGATAGGACTCATTCACCAAAAGAATCCTTGAAGCAGAATGTCCAAAGAACTTCAATCCTCTTACCCTGCCTCCGTACAACGGCATTGTTGATCCTAACTACTTCCTATTAAAATACGAATGGCATATGAGCGCGGCTAAGGAAACTGATGAAATGAGATGCACATACTTTCCTCTCTACTTATGAGGTGCTGCAACATTATGGTACACAAAGCTGCCACCTAAATCCATAGACCGGTTCTCTGACCTGACCAAAAAGTTCAAGGAACAGTTCCGCTTGTATGCTACCAAAGCCAAGGATGTTGTAACATTCTCAGCAATGAAATAGAGGCCAGGAGAAACTGTTAAAGCCTTTCTCAGTCGGTTCAACGTTACCTTGTATGAAGTGAGGAATCCAGAGTTACGTATAATTCTCATGGCTTTACTCGACGCTACAGACAAAACAAGCGAATTCGGGAAGTGGATAAAGATGAAGGAACCGGATACGCTTGAAAAGTTCTATAAGAAAGCAGAGGAGTACAATAGAGTGGACGATAATCCTTTACCTCTTCAGATCATTGATGGTAACCAACTTCTTGAAGCTCCTAAAAGTGCAACTATCCAATCTAATCAGAAGAATACTCAAGGGCAGAATCGAGCCAATACCGAAAACGGCAACAAAGCTAATAAGAAGTTTTGTCTTCTTAACTCGTCTGATCTAACTCCTCTGAATGACACTCCTGAAAACATTTACCTTGCCATAAAGGATGCAGAAGATTATCCGAAGCCTCGGCAAATAAAAATGAATGACCATCTAACCAAATCTAGGAAGTTCTGCTGATTTCATAATCAGCCAGGCCACAATACCAATGAATGTAGGCATCTGAAAACATTGATTGAAGAGCTGATTAGGAAAAATCGTTTGCAACAATATGTGAAGAATTCCTAAGATGCGAATCCTTCTACAACTCCTTAGACGCATCTAACAGCAAATCCGGTCCAAGCAACGTAGCTTCTGCTCAAATTATTCCAAGGTTGATAATCAACTGACGACCGTTGATGATGATCAAATATCTACGGCTCAGAATAAGCGATCACTATCGCCTTTACTCCACTTCTTGCATTACATTACTCTTTGTTATGTTCAACTTTCTTGTAAAAAATCTGTAATTATTTACATGCATTGTATCGAACAATAGCTTTACAAATGAAATGTTACCTGCTTGTATAAATCTCTGACTTGCAAAATATACACCAAAATTTGCTAAAGACGATTTTCTTACTGCAGGCTATTCCGTAGACATTCGTTTCCTCAAATTCCGACCATGTGAGACAGTCCTAATGATATCAAATCAAAGGTCGGGTGCAATTACCATCGATATGCAAGGATTGAAGCATCACTTTGAAATATGAATAGGAAAGACCCACTGAGTCAAACATCAAAGAGGAAAGCGAACGACGACGGATCTGAAATCCTAAAGGTTGTGGAAATTCGTTGCGGGAAACGAAGCGTTGGAGTTCACTATAAGTGAAATGAAGCATGGGAGTTTGTGGCGCAAAGCGGTCCACCAAAGGTTCGCTGGAATTCGTTGCGCGAAACGAAGCGCTGGAGTTCACTATTAGTGAAACGAAGCGTGGGAGTTCGTGGAGTGAAGCTATGTAACCCACCAAAGGTTCGCTGGAATTCGTTGCGTGAAACGAAGCGCGAGATTTCACCATAAGTTATACGAAGCGCGGTAGTTCGTGGCGCGAAGCGATGCAACCCACCAAAGGTTCGCTGGAATTCATTGCGTGAAACGAAGCGTGGGAGTTCACTATAAGTGAAACGTTCGTGGCGCGAAGCGATGCAACCAACCAATGGTTCGCAGGAATTCGTTGCGCAAAACGAAGCGCTGGAGTTCACAATAAGTGAAACGAAGCATGGGAGTTCGTGTCGCGAAGCGATGCAACCTACCAAAGGTTCGCTGGAATTCATTGCGCGAAATGAAGCGCTAGATTTTACTATAAGTGAAACGAAGCGTGGGAGTTCGTGGCAAGACGCGATGCAACCCACCAAAGGTTCGCTGGAATTCATTGCGCGAAACGAAGTGCTGGAGTTCATTATAAGTGAAACGAAGTGTGGGAGTTCATGGCGCGAAGCGATGCAAACCACCAAAGGTTCGCTGGAATTCGTTGCGCGAAACAAAGCACTGGAGTTCACTATACGTGAAATGAAGCATGGGAGTTCGTGGCGCGAAGCGATGCAACCCACCAAAGGTTCACTGGAATTCGTTGCGCGAAACGAAGCGCTGGAGTTCACTATAAGTGAAACGAAGCGTGGGAGTTCATGGCGCGAACCGATGCAACCCTCTAATGGTTCACGGGAATTCATTGCGCGGAACGAAGCGCTGGGTTCACTATATGTGAAACGAAGCGTGGGAGTTCGTGTCGCGAAGCGATGCAAACCTAATCTCAAAGGTTGTTGGAGTTCGCACCGCGAAACGATGCTACAGTCAAGAATCCTTTCCATAGAGAAAACGAATCCTCTATAGGAGAGATCAACAACACTCAATGAATTATACAATGCTGAATCAATCGGCAAGAGAAGTCAAACATTGAATTAAAACGACCGAAACACGGGGCATCCAACGGAGTCTTCGAAGTCAGAGCTGATCAACAACACAGACAAGCACTGAGCCGTAAAATTCTTCCCACATGGGAGACTAATTACGACCTCTTAAGCCAGGGCGTGAATATCAAAGCTTCTCAAAGAGGAAGCAGAAGATAAATCACAAATACGAATTTCACAAATGTGAAGTATCAAATACCATCATATAAGTTATTAATATAATGCCGTTTGAAATCCACAGTCGGCTTTAGTCGACTAGTTGATCTTAAGCGTTAACACGAACTTAAATTAGAATATCGTGTTTGTGAAAATAATATTCGACGAGTTATAAACCATTGAATAAAACAGTTCCACATAGACACTTTATTCAGTTTAAAGTAAAATCCGCTATAATTCATTTTCTAATGATTAGATTAATCTATTGTCGATATGGGCAGTCGATAACAAAATATTAGTCCAAAAACGTGCATTGTTTTTGTTGTTACAAAACAGGTTGTAGCGGCAAAAAAAAACCCGAGACAAAGACTGGGGCAGTTGTACATTAGAACAACACCATCAACGACAAATTTTGGAATTCAAAATTGAAGTGTCTGCTTGCTAGTGCATCAACGACAAATGGCAAATGCAAGATCCGTGCCAGATCGAATAAGTGAGATATATCAACATCAACGTTCATTTCAAAGCCCGCATTTTTCATAAGCAGAAAATACAGGCTTCGAGGGGCAAATGTTAACCGCGTTGTGAAAACGCGGTTCAAAATGCAGATACACCAGACGCACATACACTAGACCGTTATCAAATGCAGATGCATGAACGACCTACGAGCTAAGGGTTCGCACAACCTAAGCAGGGTCCTTAGATCGACCTACAATTTAAGGGCGTTATATACATACTAGGTCGTCAGCTACTCCAGTTCTTTAGGTCGTTACTGCTATATAAGGTCGTTCAAATCATACAATGATACAAAAGGGTCGGTTAAGCATTGTGTAATGTGTCCAAGCTTGAGTCACATATATGTTTCAATGGTAGAGAGCCAATATGAACGATGGATAATGCGTCCTCATTTCACGGATTAGTCCGTCTTACGGATCAGAACAGTAAAAAGTTGAATGACTTATTGATGGGTTACGAATGAAATATGCTACTTTTAGGTTATTACCGTTTAGTCCGCAATCTTTAGAACGTGCCACAAGAGCAACTCGTCACTCTTAGGTCGTTGGCACTATCATAGGTTGTTCCAAGAAAGTAAACAATCACGTCATTATTTAGTTATGCATGGGTAAGCTCACTACATACTTGTTTTATGTGTAAACAGTAACATGAATCAACAGGTCCAAACTAATGGAGCAACTATACGGTTTTCTATGAATCTTTTGTATAAACAGCAAGTTATAATTTATTTGTAAGTAATGATAAGTAGCCGCGTGGTGAGTATTAACATCATGACATGTAATACCAAACTAATACAATATAGTAAATTGCGGGAAAAATGACTAAAGAATGGCATCAAGAGCATGAGTGACCTACAGGCAAAGAGATCAACGACCTACGAGCTGAGATGAGTACAACATGCATATGAGTGTTAGGTTGTCACCAATAAGTGTGCTTAGCTCGTTAATGATGTTAGCCCGTTCCAGTTTTAGCTCGTGGAGCCACCTTTAGACTGTCACCATGTTTTTAGGTCGTTCCCATCCATTTTAGGCCACTGCTCACACTTTTGAAGATCAGGACGTGGATAGCTTCCATGATCTGGTTGTTTATCTCATTATATATGGATGGGAACGGTTCCTCCTTTGGAGGTGAGGCAAAAGGGTTAACGCCAGCTGGACATAAGCTGGATGTAGAGTAAATTGAATTCATTTATGAAGAGTCAGGACATGGCATGATTGTGTAAAGTATAAGCATTATATTGGGTCATTCCCAGATTGTCTCATTTTGCATGACAAGCTTTTAAGGTCGTTGCCACGTCAGCTACGCCGAGGTCGTTCACCATAGTTTCAATACATCAGGTTGTGATATGTTAAGCGTGGTGACGTGGCCAAACGTGGAATGCATATAAGCACTAGATCGTTTTCTCCATATAAAAGGACAGATCATGGAGATGTTGTTGAAGTCACATGTAAATACACGGATCAACAGCTATACTCAAAAAGACCTTGTTTGTTCTTATCCAAGTTAGGTTGTATAGTAGAGGAGCCATAGTGGAACCAGCTAATGGTAGCTATGAAGGGGAGTACATATATTATAATATCATAAAGGTTTGTTTGCATGTAAATGGGGACAGAGAGCCCCGTGGAAAGGTACCAAAAAGCCTGTTCCTATGAAATTGGGTCGTTGCATTATATAGGATAGTCACGTCGTATAATGAATAATGAAGGAAATCAGATCGTTCACATTATTTAGGTCGTAAGAGCAGATCAGTTAGATCATGGTCACATTTAAATCTTGCCCGTGATGCTTTAGACTGTGAAGGAGTATTTAGGTCGTTCTCTGATTTAAAGTGCTAAGTACCGATAATTACAACATTGCCACTCCTCTACAACACATCCTATAAATACCCCCCCATATTTCACACTTGATGGGGGATCCAATTTCATTCCTACCATGAAGCGCCACCAAATTTGAAGCTCTCCTCCTGCTTCATGAATGGGCTCCATGGATTTAACAACTTTTCTCTAAGATCATATGGGTCAAATCTCATTCAAGCTACATTAGAAATTTCTCCAACACATTCCGAGCGATCTCTAATCTCCATTAAATTCTTATCAAATCATGGAAGAGCATCAAAGCGCCTAAGCGATCAAGGATTGATACATCTACCATCACAAAGCAAATGATCTCTTTAATTCTTTTGCCAAATTCAAGTGAAATTAGATCATAAATATAGAGAAGAGAGAGAAATGAATGTAATGAGGGAAAATTCACGTTTTGTAAGCTCAAGTGTTATAATGAGAATTGATTGCATAGTGGACGTAGATCTATTATAGATCGAACCACTCTAAAACTTTGTGTCTTTTTATTTTATGCTCTTTACTTTGAATTATGCGGTTCCACATTCTAGTCTAACCATTTGGTGAAGTGCTCATATAGCACCTTTGGTGTTGAAATCAAATTTCGGTTTTAACATATACTATCCGATTTACGTAAACTTAAGGTCTATCTGAACCTGAATTCTGAGATGAACGCTACGGTAAAGTACGTTTTAATTAATTCTGAATATTTTATTAATTAATATTCATTTTATTTTCTTTACTGTACAATTATGGTGTATTAAATTATGGGGTGTTACAATTTGGTTGAGTAAAAACTTCTCCGCCACTTCACTCCTGCTTCATTACAGCCACTGGCTCTGGCCTGAACACTTGGATTTGAAACTTTACCTACTGCATCTAGTAGCATCATGTACTTGTGTACAGTGTCATGCGTGCTTGCCCTATTGCACTTTGTTTCGTTTGTATGTGTCTTGAGCATAAGTTTCATTTCAGTGCACACCTAAAATTTGATGATGTAAGCTTGGTATTTTGCACCAATTTTGGTTTTCCTTACTGCCATGTGCATGTCGCTGTTTCGACTTCCCTAAACTATTTTATGCTGATCCAAACTTGAACCTTTGGCACTATGCTGTTGTGTATTCCCATAGTTGTGCTCCACCTCGCCTTTGTACTGGTTTGTGGTTTGCATCATGCTCTTATGCCTTGTGCTGGTTTAACCCTGTTTTTGCTTGGTGCAATGATCATATCCACCATCTTGTAATGTATTCTATGTGCACCTATTACATCTTGTACTTCATGGCTTGAAATTGTCGATTCGTTGATGGTTATGTACTTTGTTGGACTTGTGTCTTTACATGGCCATGCTACATATCACATTTTTTGCTTTTGTACTATTTTGGACTGTCTGACATATGCACTTGCACATGTTATATATATATATATATATATATATATATATATATATATATATGTGTGTGTGTGTGTGTGTGTGTGTGTGTGTACATATACACGTATGTGGATACATGTATTGTTCATGTGCAATTTTAAGATTTATATACGTGAGCTATTTGAATGGTAGACATGAATTTTTACACAAATTTCTGTCGTGGCCAAAATATAATTGTAGTCTGTTATACTACACTGAGTTGTGATTTGACCTTTGTAGTTGTCCATGGGAAAATAATACGTACTTGACGGCTATAATATTTACAGTGTATCACTGTGAATATTATATGTTGATCGAGACATATAAGTATATAAATGACAATGTCTTGAAAATTGATGGGAAGGAAAATTAAAAAACTTAAAATTTAATTTTATATTTGCATATTAAATTGTCATTTTAATTTACTGTGTTTTTCTAATTTGACAGGTTCAACGGACGACTGGACAGAAATCTGAGCATGCATTGAAGATCAAGAATGAAAGAGTGAGTAACTGAGTGACTGTATACATGTATATGAGTGTGTTACTGAGTGATCAGTCTGTAGTGAGGAATGTATGTATATCAATGTATGTCTGTATTATATATCAGTGAGTTGTACAATAGTGGAGTCAGAAAATTGTACTATTTTAAATGAGCGATTGTATACATGTATATGAGTGTGTAACTGAGTGAACTAAGTGATCAGTCTATAGTGAGGAATGTATGTATTATATATTAGTGAGTTGTACAATAGAGAAGTTCGAAAATTGTACTATTTCAAATATTGAAATAAAATATTTATAATGAATAATACAACTGTTCGAATATCAAATTTTGTGTAATAGCATTTTATTCAATATAAATATTTATTTTTATATGAGATGTATAATAGTATATATGTTTGTTATCGTCAAACAAAAATCACATTATTATACTCAGCAATTTTCCACTTTTGACGATGACAAACGTACACTAAGATTTTGAATGTGATAAATGTGTTTGACTATGAAATGTAGTACTCCCTCTATTCATATGCTCCCCCTACAAATGAACTACCCTTATATAGATGCATATGAGAAAATTTAAATTCAACTGAATTTCAAATATTAAAATATTCTTTATTTATTCTCTCATCAATCAAAATCTTAACCATCCTCCCCCTTTTGTATCATCAAAAGAACAAAAGAAAATTGAAATAGTGATGAACATAGACTAAACTTATAAATTCAAATCAAGAGGGAAAATATATATTGTAAATCTCATTTAATCAAACAAAAATCATAATATTTCTCAAATTTGAAGCAAATTTCACTTTTCAAAACGAAAGATTTACTATCGATTTTATAAACTAAAGAGAGTTTTTTAATTCCAAATTCAGGAATATGAATTCCAATTTTTTCAAATAAAATTTAAATTTAAGCACTTTCTAACAACGCATAACTGTTAGGACTTTTGGGTTAGTAGTAACTTAAAAGTTGTTAAGTATTTTCTATACATGCTTAACCATGAGGACTTTTGAATGAGATTAGAAACATACTTAACATTTATTCTTCTCTTATATGAGTTTCATCCATGCATAACCATGAGGACTTTTAAATGAGAATGGAAGCACATATACAGAGATTAAGGTGATTCACTCAAGCATAACTGTGAGGACTTTTAAATGAGAGTGAATACGTAAGACAACGATATTTTTTTTAAAAGTATTTCCTTATTTCTAAAAAAATAAAATAAACCTCCACATTATATAAAACCATGATGAATGACAAAAAGATGATAGTAAAAGAAGGTGATCGTGCGATAAACACTAATTCAAGAATATTATAAAATCTATTTGATCTTCGTGAGATCTTAAACAATATCTCCTCTTGTTATGAAATATATTATAGTCACCACTCGTCATAATTTCGAAAATCAAAAAATTATTTTGTTGTGTTCCAAAACGGCTCAACTAGTCAATCATTTAATTTTTGAGCAAACAATCAAAAATATTTTTAATATAAAAAATATGTGAAGACCAACCTTCTGTAAAAGGGGTTTTGTAAACTTGGATACCACTTGTAGTTATGATTGCCTATAGGTGCACTACTTGATATCTCCAACGCTGATTTTTCAATATATTGTGCAATTGCCAAGCTCACAGATTCAATTCCTTTTATCGAAGTAGCAGAATTTCAGAGAAAAACCATAAGAGAATTTCTTTACAACATTTTTATCAATCAGGAGAGTATATAACAAATGTTGATCAATGATTCAAGTCTACGACAGTTCAATTGAAATCACTCGATAAGATTTATGTTTTCAGAATTTAAATCAAGTTATAAATATGATGGTCCATACTATTCAACATAACATCAATTTCAAGTGATTTTAAATTCAATAAGTCAAATCAAACCAAAAAACTATGAAATTATCACAACTTGTCTAAAATAGCTTCCAAGTAGTGCAATGTATTAAATGCAGATTTTCAAGACTTTATACGATGAACTAGCAGAAACTCAAAACAACAAATTTGTGTGTTTCATTAGCTTTTCAGAACATCAAAAATTTCGTATCTTCGAATTACAGAGTTCAAGATATGATCATAATACTACTGTATTATCAGAAATTCTGGGAATAGTCTATAACCTATACTACAAATGTATTGTAATTTTTCATCGATTTAAGTTCAGAATATGAAAATACTTAAAACACAAAAGTTGTAGACAATTGAATATATGTCCCAGAACTTCTTGAACTTTGTGATTTGATGTTAGAAAGCTCAAGATATGATAAAAACACTATAGCAGTGTCAATACGAATTAGCAATAGTAGAAGAATAAATAAACATGCGAGTTTAGAGATCATATCTGACTTACCATTGACATTGTGGTTTCTTTAGCTCGACAATCATGGCTAAGGAACTTTGAATATTCAATAATATTAAACAACTTGAATTTCTATTTCTCGCAAAGTTGTTCCTTAGCCTCTTTTGGTACCTAACTGTTTATAAGATCGAATGGTCTAACAAAAGATGTTTTACCACTTTTGACTTCGTTTAAATGTTTTGATACCCAAACTCGTTTATATAACAATACACTAACATCCACTAAAGTGCCCTTAGGAACCCAAATTCATTTAATCTTAATTGAATTTATCATGTTATCTTTCGGGATCCAAACTCGTTTAATTGGATTGTTTCTAAATAAGTTCTCATCTCGTTTCTGATTAAAAAATTCTTTGAAATTGTTAGAGTTCAAATTTCCAATTCGATCTTTTCCAAAGCCAAGTTCTTGTTTATTCTGAACATTCAATTGGTTTTTAACATATTCAACGATTTTTCTCCATTCAAATTTTTTCTTAAATGCAACTCAAGACCATTGATTTTAGACTTCAAAAGATTTCTCTTTTTTTTAGCTTAGAACAATGGTTAATGGCAATTTCTCTCTTTTCAGAATCATTTTGTTTTAAGACCGTATTTTTATTTTCAAGAACTTTTATTTTTGTCTTAATTTCAGTCATCTCATTTTCAAAATGTTTACGCTTTTCAAAATCAAGTTTTTCAAGCTCCTTGAATTTTTCAATTACTTTTTCCAAATCATTGTTTTTGCTCACTAGCTCATTTTCATTATTCTTCAAAATGGAAAGCTCGTTTTTCATATCCTCAAAAAAACTTCGTGCATTCAACAAAAGGTTTTATTTCTCTCATTCACGATTTTGAATATTTCTAAAATTTTCAAGCTTGGTTGCTAACTTATTATTTTACGAACTAATTTTAACCTATTAGATTTTAATTTCTTAACTTTTAGCTCAAGGGTATTAATAGTTCTTGTGAGGTCATGATACATTAAAATTAAATCTTTGTAAGTGTAGTTCGGTACCTAATTGGAGCCCTCTTCACCTCTTTCTGAATCTGACTGCGCTATAAGACACAAATTAACTTCTTCTTTATCATTGTCGGAAACTTCTCTCCTTCCTTATCATCCCATGTAGTTGCAAAAACCTTCTTCTTCTTCATTCCTTTTCCATTCTGAAGTAATAGGCAATCTGGTTTGATATGTCCTGGTTTCTTGCAATTGTAGCAAATAATTTCTTCGTCTGAGTTGTCTGAATTTTTGGACTTGTTGGATTTTGAATTCTTCTTGTGCGGCTTGTTTTTTTTGTTAGACCACTTCTTAAAGAACATGGAAAACTCTTCAATAGGATTTTTATATTCACCATCACTTTCAAGAGTATTATTTAGATCAATCAACTTTTTCCTCAATTCAAAATTGTTGCGTTCTTCTCGAGCTTTTAGCTCTATCTTATAAGTCATCAAATTTCCAATTAACTCTTCCATGCTCAATTTACTTATGTCTTCTACCTCTTGAATAGTCGTCACTTTAGCTTCAAGATTCATCAATAGCACTCTCAGTATTTTCCGCACTAATTCCACTTCAGTATAAATTTTACCTAGAGCTCTTGCATTATAAACTAGATATGAGAATCGACCAATCATCTCTTTTATATATTCGACTTTTCGCACTGAATTTTTTAAATATTCACTACCGAGTAGAGTAAGACGAGATTCCTTAACTTGAGATGTCCCTTCATGTATGACCTCCAAAGTATGCTAAAATTCCTGTGCAGTTAAACTTAGTTTTATTAAGAGCATAGAGAAGAGCATTCATAGCATTAGCATTTAATGATAATAGCTTTTATCAGATGCATCCCATATTTCTTTGGGTTTAGGAAATATAACATTATTAATAATCATAGTGGGAGGCTTATAACCTTTTTCAACAATGTCCCACACATCATAATAAATTAAATGTAAATAAATTTTCATCCTAGCTTTCCAATACGCACAATCAGTTCCATTAAACATAGGTGGCCTAGCTATTGACTGACCCTTAGAAAAAGTATTACTAGAGAAATTCATGACACTAGAGTTATTTTAAAATAAAAAATTACCTGCTCTGATACAACTTGTAGGATCTAAGTTAACCCTAGAAGATGTGAATAAGGTTTATTGCAATTTAAACAAAATACAAACTAAAATAAAAACAATATAGAATAATGGAACAACATGCAGAAGGCAAATCACACACAGTAATCACCCAACTTTGGCAAAAATCCAGTTTACTGTTGCATCCAAGGTTACGACTAAGAATAAAAACAATCTCTGCTCTTACAGTTTCTATAAACTCGCGACGCACACTCCTAATCATCCTAACCCTACGCTCAAAACTTTGACACAACTTAATCCCTTAAGTTGTGATTTCCTAACTAAAAATCCCTGTAGTTACTAACTCAAAAAACCAAATGTTCTTTAAACTAGAATCGAAAAAGAAAATAAACTAAAAGGAGTTAAATCCTAGTTAAATATAGGCTAAAACAATATAAAGTAAAAGTGTATGGTTGGTCCCTTTCTCAGTTGTACTCGGTCACTTGTATAAAGGTCGGCTCCTCCTTTTTCCTATAATCGATGCGCCTCCGATTGAAATTAGGGTTTCTTCATAATCAGATAAGGCACCATTTGGTCGATTGTACTCTCATTATCCTCTGGTTGCTCCGATGATCTTCAATTCTGATTTGTCAAGAAGAAATTGCTCTTTGAAATCAGTATGTGTTTTCCCCCTTTTTTACTTTTTATTACTGCTCGATTTTTGGATTTGAATGCCTGTGATGATCCTGGGTATTTATATAGGGTTTTGAGACCCTTAGTTTTATGTTTCTGGATAGTTCTTGTGATTTGATTTGTTCTTCCTTGTTAAAAATATACAGTTGTGATTTCTGGAGATTTCTTCTAATTTGAATTTCTCCTTCTTACCAAAAATAAAATATTATCTTTGATTTCTGGAAAGTTGATTTAGTCTCCTTGCTCAAAATAAAAATTTCAAATTTGATATGTGTTGACTTTTGTGGTAATTTTGAATATGACCAGTACAACATAATTATCATTGACTGATGCTCGACCCATTGTATTATTTCTATCCTCTTGCGTGATGGAGAAAATATATACTACCTCTGAAATTCTGGCTTCCTCCTACTTTTGTTTTACGTGACATGGAGAACAAGTACTACAATCGAGTTTGTCAGTATACTTTGAATTTGCATTTCTTATTCATCTGAATTGTAAACTAGTATGTCATTTGTGTTGTGTACATATGATGTCTTTCGTGGTAATATTTGTTCAAATAAAAACTTCTTCGTCGCTTCACTGCTGGTTCACTACAACCACTTTCTCTGGCCTAAACACTTGGCTTTGAGCATTTTCCTGCTTCATCTAGTAGCATATTTTACTTGTCTATGGTGTCATACATGTTTTCCCTATTGTACTTTGTTTCATTTGTATGTGTCTTGAGCATAAGTTGCATTTCAATGCACATCTAAACTTTGGTGCAGCAAGCTTGGTATTTTTGCAGCAGTTTTCGTTTTCCTTGTTGCCATGTGCAAGTCACTGTTTTGACTGCGCTAAACTATTTGATGTTGATCCAAACTTGAACCTTTGTGCATTGTGTTGTTGTGCATCCCCACAGTTGTGTTGCACCTTGTCTTTGTACTGGTTTGTGGTTTGCATCATGTTCTTATGACTTGCTGTGCCATACATTGTTTATGCTGGTTTACCCCTGTTTTTGCTTGGTGCAATGATCATGCGCACTGTCTTGTAATGTTTGCTACATGCACCAGTTTCATCTTGTACTTTGTGGCATGAAATTGTTGGTTTGTTAATGGATGTGTATTTTGTTTGACTTGTGTCTTTACATGGTCATGTTGCATATCACATTTTTACTTTTGTACTATTTTGTACTGTCCGACCTATGCACTTGCACATGTTACATACATACATATATATATGTGTGTATGTGTGTGTGTGTATATGTATGTATATACATATACATGTATTGTGCATGTGTAATTTTGAGAATTATATACATGAGCTATTTTGATGGCAGACATGAATTTTAACATAAATTTTTGTCGTTGCCAAAATAAAATTGTAGTCTGTTATACTACACTTAGTTGAATCGGTTGATTTGACCTTTGCAATTGTCCGTGGAAATAATACGTACTTGACAACTGTAATATTTACAGTGTATCACTGTGAATATTATACGTTGATCGAGACATATCAGTATATACATGACCCTGTCTAGAAAAATGATGGGAAACAATCTGAATAACTGAGGAAAATAAAAACACTTAAAATTAAATTTTATATTTACATATTAAATTGTTTCTTTTCCAGTTTACTGCGTTTTTCTAATTTGACAGGTTTAACAGACGATTGGATAGAAATCTAAGCATGCATTGAAGATCAAGAATGAAAGAGTGAGTAACTGTATACACGTATATGAGTGTGTAAATGAGTGAACTGAGTGATCATTCTGTAGTGAGGAATGTATGTATATCAGTGTGTGTGTCTGTATTATATATCAGTGAGTTATTCAACGGTGTAGTCAAAAAATTGTTCTATTTTAACTGAGTGATTGTATACATGTATATGCACGCATAACCGAATGATTAGTCTATAGTGAGGAATGTATGTATATTAGTGTGTGTTAGTATTATACATCACCACGTTGTACAATAGTGGAGTCAGAAAATTGTACTATTTCAAACATTGAAATAAAATATTTATATTGAATGAAGTAACTGTTTGAATATCAAAGTGCAATAACATTTTATTAAATATAAATATTTATTTCTATATAGATGTAATGTAGAATAGTACAATTACAAATACATTTATATAATAGTACATATGTTTATTATCATCAAACAAAAACTATATTATTATACTCAACACGAACATCACGTTGGATGTGCTCCTATCATATTTAAAGCTTCTGCGATAATCTGCTTCGTCGGGCCCTTTATCCAGACTTCATTCAAATTTCTCCAAACTCACCTCACTATTTCATTAGACCCTATGTATAATATTTCATTATGTGTTTAGCTTACTTTTCTTTTTATTATAACACTGATTAGTGTTACTTACCTAGTTCCCTCTAATCAGAGCTTATTTACTTATTAACTTTATCGATCACTTATTTTCCCTAATTAGCATTTGCTGCCTGAACGAACCTCCGTTGTTACATGCTTATTCAATTTAATCTCAGATATAAGTTCTATCCATAATAAGTCTTTCTTACTTTATTTCTCTTTTCCATTTTTTAATTACAACCTCGTGTTATAATTTTACTTGCAAACATTCAGATTTTCTTAATCCATCTTTCTTTTTTTAGCATGATCCAAGATCTAAGTCTAACTTATTGACTTGGTTCCTAGCCTGAGCCTGTGATATTAACATTTATTATAATAGGTTACATTATTTTCTAATTATTATGTCCTTAACTGGTTTCTTACTCCTTTTCTTTTCATAATATCTTTCAGTTATATTACTCTTATACTTACCAGCTTTGTAAATTTTATCTTTAGGAAGTTATACTTAATCCTAATTGGTTGGTTATTGAAAATTAATAAAATTTATTTTCATATTCTAATATAAAACAATCCAATAAATAGGAATCCATAATTTCAAGACATTTCTTTTAACTATTTCTGAGCTACTGGATAGTGCGAAATACAGCTGAATCCCTATTTCACACTAATTCATTTCAATGTTTATTGCTTCATCTACAAACCAAACTATAAAATATATCTTTTTTTCTTAACCAACCAAACTAGGTTATTCCGAACTTGCAATTTAATTATTATATTTCAATTTCCGTCCTTAATTTATTTCCCAAATTTGACATAATTACTGTAAATTTACCACAATCGGCCATATACCCCATTTTCAACTCTTTTATCTCAACGATACTTATATCTATTTAGGTTTAGTTCTAAAAAATTAACTTCTACATATAAGGTTTCCCAAAGTTACAGTTCAATTATAGATTTACTATAAACAATCCTAACTAAACTATATCAAATTTAATCATAGTAGGAACTAAACTACTGTAAATATACTATTCCTAAGTATAATAGGAAATGAACTACAACAAATAATCTTAAATTGAATTATACTTAATTTTAACATGAATTAAATAATATTATATACCAATATTAAAAGATATATAATTTAAATCCACTCATCCATCGTCCTAAACTATTTTGCTTGGTTGTTGCAGACCCTACATCTAATAGGATTATATACATATTTTTTATTTTTAAACCTTTTCCCCTATAAAAAACTAGTTTACGTCGGTCTCAAAAAGAGAGAACCGAAAGGGGAAAAGATCGCATTGTGAACAATTAGTTAGGTTTAGGAGTCTATTTATAGGTTAGGCTAGGGAACTTAGGCCATTGGATTTTTTTAAATAAATCCAAACTAACTACGTCGGTCAGCCAACAGGAACTCGCCACGTCAGCCTAAATTTCAAAATCAGCTAAAAAATAAAATCACGTCGACGGAAATCGAAAGAAATACGTTATATATTCGTGCCCGAGCAAAATCATGTCTAGGTAATTGGGAGAGTCGACTCCCGCATAGCTCCGGTTGATCTATGGGTCGACCCGGCTGGGACGTGGGTCGAGCTGGTTGGGTCGAAGGTGGACCTAACTCCTTTGTGTGTGTATATATATATTCTAAAACTTCATTCTGCGATAATTTCTTCATTTTAACTCCGTATTCTGCAAATTGTATATGTAAGTTAATCAGAGAATCACCACGGATACAATGATACAACTCCCATGGTCAAATTTTATTTTTTTTACAAACTTATCTTGTAATTTAATTATTAACAATGTTGGGTGTTACAAGTCTAGAGCAACAAACTCGACACATTGTTTCTCCTTTTGGTACATGTAGCAATTCGAAAAGATGTCGTAATGAAACTGACGATAAGATGGCTGAAATAGTTGACATCATTTACGAACGAAAAATAAAGAAATATCATTCGACTTCACATTGTCCGAACACAAATAGCATACGGTCAAATGGAATTCCTCAAGGTACGCAGATATTGTTGCTCACGTTAAATGTCTAGCAAAAGTAGCAAATTTTACTTTTGCTGAAGCGTTATATGTTGTTACGCATAATACAGATTTATTCAGTATGCTTAATGATGACGATTTAAGGAATAGTTGTCATAGACGACAAAACTCGAACGTGATTCTATGAGCTATATGTCTTTTATTATTTAAGATGGCAGTTAAAGCAAAACGGATTGCCACAAAATTGTATTTTTATATTAATTATTTCTGCATTTTATCACTGTATTTGTTAATGTACTTTAATTTATATGCATTTGTTTCAATTTCCGTACTATTATTTCATTCCAATTAAACGCATATTACAGAACCAAATAAGTGATTAATCAACTATAAAATAATAAAAAATAGCAAATTAAAATACACTGCTTAAATGCACCACTTATATGCCTCGTTTGAAGCCGCAAACACATAACCCGTTTAACTTTCAACTCCATTTAAATACCCCACTTAAATACCCCGCTAAAATGCTCTGTTGTTATTGCATGCAAACTCACCCTCAGTATATGTCAGTGTCTTTGAATATTTACTTCCAACCTGATTCTAAATTTTAGTTATTTTTGGTCCGTTTATATTATATTATACATCTTGAAACGACCATCCTACACTTCCGACACCTGAGGCACCTGAAGAGTGCACTGCTACGGCGCCTGGATAGTGTAAGGTGGTCGTTTAGGTAGAAAAAGGACTAAAACCACATAGAACCTATTGTATATCTCACAGTTCATAAAATAATATGTAATAATAAAAACATATTGATATAAAACTTGTGAGACAGTAAATAACGGAAATGTATCCCAACATCAGAGCAACAAATTCAAAACAGTATACATATGTGTAATAAAGTTATACTTCTCTAAAATAACTCTCAAAATCATGTCTGCCAGTAAATAAAGTATTATTAAACCCCGTAGTGTTGAAAAACGAAATATCATAATATAGTTATATGAGAATAGCTCTTACTTGTCATTTGAACAACTTCATGTGCTAACCTAACTTATCTCTAATCTACTAATTTAAGAGTACCCATAGCAATAAGAAGCAAAGCATAAAATTCCATGCCAAACAAAGTCTAGTATGAGCAATAGCAGTCCCAAGTACTAAAATAACTAGAAACTAAGTATGGAAAACTATACTTGAGTTATCCGTACATTCGTAGAGCTAGCACATAAAAGTATATACTACCCTACAACATCAACATCACAGTTGTACCCTATATCAGGGTACTGGATGTCTAAATGTATACTTCAATGCTACTACGTTTGGTGACATCCTTAAGAGCGATAAATGACTAAGCAAACATAGAATACATCATCCGTTCTCTCATTCACTCACTCAATACGTTAGATATATAGTGTGTTTGGTTTCTCGGTATCCGTACCCGTCCTAAAGAGATCTAAGCTGCGAAAACCCACAAACCGGCCGACAATCTAAATCGGGTTGAGAATAAGCATAAATAAATGTCATAAGTCCCCTTATGGATAAACACCCTACAGTTAGGTTGGATGTTTGATGGTCAGCCTACGAACTTGGCGTACAACCTACATCAAATTGAAGATTCAAAAGAACTCAAGCCTCGGCTCTCCACGCACCTATCTGAACCTATGTACTAATGATCCCTATGCATATGTAACTTCACTATAAAGTTCATCCTGAATTTTTCTTCATAACTCTCGTCTGAAGTTTCCTAGACAGAAATCGTCTAGACAATGTCATCTACTTCGCCCCCCAAAATCTCTCCTAATAGCTCCCCCATCTAGACTAGTATTCTCGCAATCCTGACTCGTAATCTCTTACTCTGCTCCCATGATTTCAACTGGTCGTTATAGGAGTCATTCTTCTTGAGTTAAAATGGACATTAAACCATGCAATAAAATAGTCTTCACGTCGTCGTCGATGATCCAAACTTCATAAGCAAGCTCCCTTTAGCTCTACTAACCTCCTATAAGTCGCTCCCTTGTTCCTAAAACCCATAGGAATTGAACCTATATCAGGGAATGGGTATGTCAAGAATTAGTACCAATCCCTGCCTTAGGTGCTCCCCTTGGTTTTCTCTTTATAGCTCAGCCGATCTTACGCTACTCTACTCATCGATCCCCTCATGTGCATCCCACCTTCTCCTACCATGTCAATCCCATGTTTATTGATCCCACACTTGAGCTTCCCACAAGCTTCCAACTAAAATTGCATAGGTCGATCTGATCCATAGCCATTACTTCATCCAAGAGACATAACTTCC
Organism: Allium sativum; assembly: GCA_030737875.1. NCBI lineage: Eukaryota > Viridiplantae > Streptophyta > Magnoliopsida > Asparagales > Amaryllidaceae > Allium > Allium sativum. Next base: position 735,547,326 of record CM060924.1, on the reverse strand, counting down.
TAGACCTGAAACTTGAAATATAGCCTCTTGAGATCATCAACCACCATCCTTAGGGAACATGCATATTTCTAGATACATTGAAATTTTAGGTTGATCCCTTTCGTTCGACTATATCTCCTTCATATGAACTCCAACTTGAAATGAGATATAGCATCTTGGGACTATCCTCTTCCATTCCTATTAATCGCGTGCAATTTTGGGTAATTGTAATTTTTTTTACCGATCTGACTTCAAATGACAAGCTCCAAATGACCTGAAATTTTGCATACAACCTCTAGAGTCATTTCAGCTCATCTCCTTTATGTTTGTTGTAAATTTGGGCATTTTCAATTTTTGGACATTTTTTTTGTTAAATCGAAATTATAAGTCGTAATTCTTTGGCGTTTTCAAACATTCAAGTAAGAAAATTCATGCATACAATCATTTATACCGATTTTTGACATTAAATCGTTCAATCCAAGCACTAATAGAGAATTTAGATCTCAATAGAAACATAGAATCTCTATAAATAAACTAAGGATTTCATAGGCATAATACTATATAATTTGATCTCTAATAATTTAAGATTCAAAGATGTGATTCAAAATCAAGTTGCATTAGCTTTCTAATAGTTTTCTTTTTAAAAGTGTTCTCAAATTAAAGGTACAGAAATTAGTAAGTAAGATATAGAATCACTCACATTGTCAAAGAAAATATAGATATGAACTAAATCTCTTATATCTAAACCGGAATAACTGAATAAGGATAGAACCTTCCTCCTGGCGGCCACAAATATGTTCCTTTATTGTAGATCTACTAAAATCTCTATTTTCTAATTAATTTTGATTAAGAAATTTTGTATTTTAGATAAAAGAAGAATTTTAACGGAGGCCGGAGGTTTTGGGGAAGAAGGAAAGAAATAGAATATGAATGAAAGGACCTAAGTAACTCATTTCATCCATATTACTTCTTGATCTCGAACTTAAGACTGGGCCCCACTATTAATGGCCCTAAATTGCTGAAATAGGCTGTTTTAAATTTCAGAAATACTTAAAACAACCATAACACTAAAACGTTAGTACGTTTTTAGCATATACCCACTCTACGTAAAGGGAAACCATTTTCTCGATCCAATGGAAGTGGTACCAAGTCTAAATTTTACTCCAGTCAAAAGTTATGGATGAATAAAAAAATTCAACAGTAAAATAGTCACTGAAAAATTCAATGAAAACTCTAAATGCGAGAAATGTCTCTAGTAATCATTTCTTAATTATAAAATCATATGATCTCGTATGAAAATAATATTTCATATTTACATGCTTAAAATGCATAAAACTATGGGTCGTTATACTCTCCCCTCCTTTAAGATTTTTTCCCTTGAAATTCCACAAACAAGCCAATAGGGTCATCCCGAATGTCTAACAACCATATATAATCATCTGAATCAAACATGCAACCAAAGTAACAACATGAAAAAGGATAATCTAGTACTATCCAAGCATGTAGGATATTACACTATGGCACATTAATGACATCATTTGTGAAATTAAAGGCGATAAGCAGAAAATCCTACCAAATAAAGAGCTCTGGATACAGCTTCATCACCCTCTACTTAGTCTCTCTAGTGCAATCATCCTCACTTTCGCTCCATCGAATGTTTAATAACTTCACCAATTCCTCCTTGGCTGCTTCGTATCATGTCCAACAACACGAATTAACCTACAATGTCTGAAGCTTTCATTTCAATCTCGATGTCATCCAGTTGATTCGGTGTGATGGTTATATTAGATTCATGCACAAAATTTCGCAGTTGAGAAACATAGAATGCATTATGCATTCCAACCATCTTTTAGGCAAGTCAATTCTATAAGAAATGTTCCTCTAAGATCGAAAATGGACCCACAAATTTCGATGTCAGCTTCCCTGTTCTACCTAACCCTCTGAAAGGAGAAATTGATAAACATCATATTACCGATAGAGAACTCCAAATCTTTACACTCTTATCAGCATAACTCTTCTGCCTATTTTAAGAGGCCATTATTTGTTGTCGAATGAGCTCAACCTTCTCTAAAGCCTCTTTCACTACCTCTGGTCTAAGTATCTGTTTCTTACCCGCTAATATGAAGGACCTTTGCACGATCTCTCATATAATGCCTCAAATGGTGTCAAACTGATGCTAGGTTGATAACTAATTATAACTGGCTTTTTGGTCCGGTTCCTAGAAGAGCATCAGACACGCTCAACTCAATGTACCTCGTGAAGCTGAGGCCGAAAAGGAACGCATAGGAGTGAAGGAAACGGAATCGAGAAAGGATTACACCACCCGCATGGCAAGCAAAAGACGTCCGCAAACCAAGGCCTTGGACCCCGAAGGAGTGACGAGCCTCGACCGCCCGGTCCTGGGACCCTCGCACCCCTCGGAAGAACCTCATCCGGGAACGACGCTGAATTCACACCCAGCCGGGTGCGAATTCTCGCAACCATGTCTGGGTTCGAAATTTCAAACCCGTGTCTGAGTTCGAAATTTCAAACCCAATGCGTGCGTGGTCTCGAGCCCAACGGGTGCGAAACCTCGCACCCACAGTTGGGCTCGAGATTCCGAGCCCAACAGGCGTGAAATCTCGCGCCCACAGCTGGGTTCGAGATTTCGAGCCCAGCGGGGGGATATTTCGCGCCCACACCTGGTCTCGAAATTTCGAACCCGTGCCCGGGTTCGAAATTTTGAGGTGCATTGGCCTCGGGCTCGAATTTCCTGCACATGGTTCCCCTTTCCACCTAATCCTACCTACTCCAACCTACTCCCACTCCTATAAATAGCCCATGACCTCCTACTTCAAAGGGGTTGAATTCCCTCCACTCAAGACCTCCATAAAGCTTCATGAGCCTCATTAGTGGCATCTCCTATTTGAGGAAGAAGGAGAATTAAATATTCTTTTTTTTATATATTCCTTAATATATGCCAATTATGACATCATCCATGATAATGATGACATCACCTAGCCTACAAGCAAATGTAATGAGATGTAAAGAGCATGGCTCTACCTTGTAATTCTTGAGTGATTAATAAAAGTTCAACATCCTTCCAAAGTGGACGTAGGCCTAATCCGCCGCCGAACCACTATAAATTCTTGTGTCATTTACCGCTTTCTCTCACTTAGTCTTGCGACCAAATTAACTATTCCTAGTAATAGGAATCTTTGGTGTTTACGATATTTTTTGCCGTCAATATTTGGTGCATTCACTGAGAATCTGAATTCAAGTTTTGCGTATTTCTTTAGCATTATCATCTCGACTTCGACAAGTTTAGGGTTCCTTCCTCAACCCGCTGTCGGGTTTCCTTACGATGGTAAAGAAGTCAAAGAACGCAATGGTCGGCACTTCAGCCGCAGCTGAGGCCGGTATCTCCCAACAACCTCAACCGGTAGACGTCCCAACCCCTAATGAAACCATCCCTCCTGTTGTGGACCCCGAAGCGCCCGTTACTCAAGCTCAAATTCGCGCGCTTAATGAAAGTTATGAGAACACCGCGGTTGAGCTTAACCAAGCATTAAGGGACAACATCGGTCTTATGCGCCAATTTCAAGAAAGTCAACGCGTCATCGCTCGACTTCAATTAGCTTGGAACAATGCTTGGCCCCGACTAACTGTATCGGAAACTTCCTCTTCCGAGTCAAGGGGTCAACACCAAAGGAGTAGGTTCACCCTCATCAACAATGTCTCCGCTCGCACCAATGCTCTCGATAATGGTAACGGCCATGCCTACGGGAATGGGAACGGCAACGGCTGAACTACAGTCACATATAGCGAGGGGGCACAGTACCGAGACCGCTCTCGCTTTATTATCAATGACGGACCTGATCCTACAAACCGACCTCTTCCTCGACACAACCCAATGGCCGCTAATCAGGGTGAAGGGCCCGCTATTCCAATGGCCCGCGCTCCTGTAGAGCAGGATCCGCATCACCCCGCTCCGCCTCAACATCCACACATAGACCCAATCATAGATGTTGAGGACATGGAGGAAGACGATCCGGACATCCACCATAGAAGGCGACCTCGCAACAGGACTCCAGAACGCGTCAAAACCCTTGGATCCCAATGGAGGATCCACATCCGACCTATCTTCCCGACATGATTTGAAGGGTCATAAGGGAGATACGAGGAGGCGCGCACGGCGCATGGGAAGCTCACATTATGCGCAACCCCTTCACAAGAAGAGTAAATGAAGCCGAGTGGCCAAGCCGCTTTAGCATGCCACAAATGCCACTCTATGATGGTACCACTATTCCTTGTGCCTTCTTAAATCGCTATGAATGGCAAATGGACTCGAGCCGAGGCGACGATCCAGCCAAATGTAAATGCTTCTCGGTCTTCTTGTCCGGTACCGATCTACTTTGGTTCTCCCGCCTCCTTCTCGATTCCATCAATAACTTCAGGCAACTAGCGAAAGAACTGGTCAAGCAATTGAGGGTGCATATCCCAACTCCGAAGAATGCCCTCACCTTATCCAACCTATACCAAGAGCCCGTCGAGTGACTTAGAAGCTACCTTTCCCGATTCAACATAGCTCTCCTCGAGGTTGAGGATTCAGATCCTCGCACCATAATTTTTCAGTTAGCCAAAGGGTCCTCCCTACTTCAGAATTCGGGGCCTGGATCGATTGAAAGCAGCCAAAGAGCCTCGACGCCTTCTATGAGAAGGCAGATCAGTACTTGTGCCAAGAAGAAGCGAGGCGGAACCGGCTTTCCACCACGAATCGTCCCAATGACCCCCAAGTCAATACCGCCAATAACCACTTCAGGGGTAGGCGAGGCGGGGAGCCCTTCGACCAAAATAGGGGGCAGGCCCCCAAAGACAAAAACAAAACAATGACAGGATGGATGGATGAAACAACGGGCAAGCCCCAGCAGAATTAAGAAAGCCCGGCCCACGCCAAGCTTTCGAGACTTATGCCCCGTTGAATGAAGACATAGAGACGATCTACTTGGAGATGTGTAACACCTGCCATACAAGAAGCCGCGCGTCAGGGAATCAACTGACTGCGAGAAGAACACCGGGAGGTACTGTCGATACCACGATGTGTACGGGCACGACACAAACGAATGCCGCCAACTTAGGGATGCAATCGAGAAACTTATTCACGAGAAACAGCTCGAGCAATATGTCCAAGAGCCCTTTCCCACCGAAGCAAACTCGCAAACTCCAGCGCCAGCCCCACAAGCAGTTGCCAAGGGAACTCCAGGACCATCTAACCCAAGGCAAGGAATCGTGATCAACACCATATGTGGCATACCTTACCCCACACATGACAGCTTTCGAAAAATGGAGGAATATGTGAGTTCCACAAAGTATGCTACTTATGAAGCCTGCTCCGCTCTCCCTGAGTCCATCCCATCCAAGCTACAAAAAACCGTGCTGGATGACATCGTCTTCCGAGAAAGAGAATCGACAGGGGTGGAAATCCCAACCACCGATCCACTAGTTATCACTGCCCAGATCGGTGCCGCTTCCATTCGAAAGGTTTTAATCGACTCAGGGAGCTTGGTCAATATCATCTTTAAGACCGCATACGACCAGATGAAATTGGAAACGAATGACTTAAAGCCATGCCACGCCGCGATTCACGGCTTCAATGGGGCCTCCAGTTCCCCCATGGGGATGATCGACTTACCTGTAGAACTGGGCGAAGGGGACAGAAGTCGAGTCCGAATCCTCACTTTCATGGTCATAGACATTGACTCCCCCTACAATGCTTTTCTAGGGCGCCCCTTTCTCACTGAATTCCGAGTTTACATGGCACCATGGTATCTCCTGATGAAATTCCTGACGGAAAATGAGATCGGAACCGTTAAGGGCGACCAAGTAAGCGCAAGGGAATGTTACGTAATAGAATGGAAAAATGCGTGCAATAAGGACAAAGGCAAAGTCACTGCCCGCTCCTTCTTGCGCCAAGAACCTCTCGGCATAGCAATCAGTGGCGTCTGGGCCCTGGCTTAAGCGCCACTCCTGTCTTTTTGATGATCTCAACCCACGGAAGGACGAAGAACCTAAATACGAGAGGGATACCCTGGTCGAATCCACAGTGGACATTCCCGTCAACCTCGACGACCCAACGAGGGTGTTGAAGGTAGGGTCACAACTCCACCCAGCAGTTGAACAAGACCTCATATGCTTCCTGAAAGTTAATTTAGATGTGTTTGCGTGGACTCACTCCGACATGAAAGGCATCGACCCCGCAATCGCTTGCCATTCCCATGGCTTAGATCCCAGAATACCTCCAGTTAAACAAAAGCGCCGCTTCTTAGGGCCCGAAAGGTCCAAGGCACTCGAAGAAGAGGTAGACCATCTGCTCAACAACGATTTCATCCGCGGAGCTGACTATCCCGAATGGGTTTTCAATCCATTTCTGGTTAAAAAGGACAATGGTAAATGGCGAACATGAATCGACTTCTCCGATCTGAACAAGGCATGCCCCAAGGACAGCTTCCCGCTCCTGAAGATAGATCAACTAGTCGACTCGGCCGTCGGATACCAGCTATTATCCTTCATGGACGCCTACTCAGGCTACAACTAGATCCCGATGAGCCTCCGCGACCAAGATCATACCTCTTTCACAACCGACCTTGGGCTCTACTGCTACCGTGTTATGCCCTTTGGCCTTAAAAATGCCAGTGCCACTTATCAGCTGATGGTTAATCAACTCTTTAGAAATCAAATCGGAAAGTCCATGGAGGTGTACGTGGACGATATGCTAGTAAAATCCAAAATATTAAGCGATCACATCCACGACCTCTTCGAATAGTTCGATGTCCTTCGCCAATACGACATGAAACTCAACCCCTTGAAGTGCTCCTTCGGAGTCGCCTCGGGAAAATTCTTGGGTTTCATTGTCAATTCTCGGGGCATCGAAGCTAACCCAGAAAAAATCCAAGCTATTCGGGATATTTGAATCCCCGAGAACATCAAGGATGTCCAAAGTCTGAACGGGAAGGTCGCCGCTTTAAGTCAGTTCATCTCTAGGGCCGCTGACAAATGCATCCCCTTCTTTAATTTACTCCGAAAAGGGAAACACAACTTCGAGTGGACACCCGAATGCGTCTTCGCATTCAAGGAACTCCTGGATCACTTAGAGCGACCACATATCCTCTCTAAGCCTATAGACAATGAGGAATTATATATTTACATGGCTGTTTCTGCGTAGGAAATCAGCTCGGCACTAGTACGTCTCGAAGATCGTACTCAACGACCCGTCTACTACATCAGCAAGCGACTGACGGGGGCGGAGAAGAACTATCCGAAGCTAGAAAAGCTGGCATTCTGCTTGTTGATTTCCTCTAGAAAACTCAGACCATACTTCCAGTCGCATCCCGTAAAAGTTTTCACTAACTAACCACTGCGCCCGGTCTTACCACGACCCGAGGCGTCAGGGCGACTACTAAAGTGGAGCATAGAATTAAGTCAGCTCGAGATAATCTTCATCCCCCGACGAGCCATCCTCGGCCAAGCCCTCGCAGACTTCATCGTGGAATTCACAGCCCCCGAGGAATAACCTATAGTGAACGCCGGAATTCCCGACGCCAAGTGGAAGTTGTTCGTAGACGTCTCCTCCAACAAAAAATGCTCTAGGGCCGGAGTCGTGCTCATTACCCCTGAAGAACGCCCGATGTACTACGTGTTAAGGCTAAATTTCCCTGCTACTAACAATGACGTGGAGTACGAGGCCTTAATCACCGGGCTTAGAATCGCCATCGAACTCAAGCTAGAGACTGTCCACATCTTCTCCGATTCACAGCTTGTCGTCCAACAAGTAATAGGGGAGTATCAAGCGAAAGAGGGGCAGCTTGCCCAATACCTGGCCCGGGTTCAGGGGCTACTCGTCTGCCTCGAGCATTTCACCATCACCCATATCCCACATGAGCAAAACGAAAAAGCAGATTCACTCGCCAGGATGGCAAGCTCTGAAGATCCGCAACTTAACGGGTTCTCCCCAGTTGAAGTCCTCAACTCTCCAAGTATCAAGCAAGGGCAAGACGAAACAATTATGAGCACCGAACCCAAACCCGAGTCATGGATGACACCAATCAGAAACTACCTACAGCACGGGATCCTACCAAAGCACTACAAAGAAATGCGCGCACTCGCTCGCCAGTCGGCCCGTTATCTTCTTATGGACGGAGTACTCTAGCGCAGAGGTTTTTTCATTCCCCTGCTTCGATGCGTAGCTCACCGTGACGCCCTCCAGATACTAAGCAGTGTACATGAAGGCAAATGTGGTGACCACACTGGGGGCAGGCCCTGGCCAGAAAAATTCTTAGACATGGTTATTACTGGCCCACGCTTGATCAAGATGCCACGAACTATGCTCGCAAATGCGATAAGTGCCAGCGCTTCTACAAGATCCCAAGATCCCCGCCAACTGAACTATCTCAAATGGTCAGCCCATGGCCGTTCACCATGTAGGGAATCGACATCATCGGAACTCTTCCAATGGCCAGAGGCGGGGCACGATACGCCGTCGTCACAGTGGACTATTTCACCAAGTGGGCAGAAGCTGAAGTTCTCGCCACCATTACCGCGAAGAAGATGATCAACTTTGTTGTCTGTAATATCATTACCCGCTACGGGGTGCCTTAGGCCATCATCTCTGACAATGGCACTCAATTCGAGAGCACCGAGTTTAAAGCTTTCTGTCAGTACCACGACATCAATAAAAGATTCTCAGCAGTGGCTCATCCACAAGCTAATGGGCAAGTCGAGGCGGTTAACAAGGTCATCAAGTCCATCATCAAGAAGCGTCTGGAAAAGGCTGGGGGCATGTGGGCAGACGAACTTCCTATAGCCTTATGGGCCTACCGCACCACCCACAAGACAGCAACCGGCCATACTCCTTTTGCCCTCGCATACGGATCTGAAGCCATCATTCCCATTGAGCTCAAGTTGCAATCCCATCGAGTCACATACTTCGATCCAAAGACAAACCTAGATTTACTTCTGGAATCACTCAACTTGCTGGAAGAAAAAAGGAACGAGGCCGATATCAGAGTCGTTGCCCAACGACAGCGAGTAGCCCGATACTTCAATTCTAGGGTGCGCCATAAGGACCTCAACGTCGGCGACCTCGTTCTAAAGTGGATGTTTCCCCATCCAACCGGCCTCGCACCTCGCTGGGAAGGCCCGTACTCCATACATCGAAAGCTCAATGATGAAACCTTCAGGCTCGCCACCGTTGATGGAGATGAACTCCCAAGGGCATGGAACAACAAACATCTCCGCCGCTACTTCACATAACTCAGTTTATGGTTGTTTATGCTTTTCAAACAATGTTCTGTTCTGTCAGAAATCCAAGGCATTGTAAAGGCTATCACTGCCAAAGTTATTAGTAGAAATGATGTTCAATTTCCTATCTCCCTGTTGTTTACTTCTCACGTAATGCGCCTGGTTTTCCAACAACCAACTCGATTCACGCCTGCGAAAACCGTATCGACACCCCGGGCACGGGAGCAGGTGTGGCCATCCAAATTCTAGGCAACATTGAGTCTGAAACGCTTGGCTATGCCCGGCACCCCGAGCACGGGAGCCAGCAACGCTATTCGAGTCGACGGCTCGTGACGCGACTGTGTTTAAACAACCACGAACTCGAACCTCGGCCCAGTGCCGAGGCTGAGGATAAATCGTTCCGCGTCCTAGTCCAGGCGGCTTAGCGCCACTCCGCGACCGATGCAAATCTCTCTTCGCCGGTTGCGAGTGCCGGTCGAATCTTGGCGCAGCACCAAGACCGACTTTAAATCGTTTCTTCCCCTTAGCTCTCAAGGCTAGGGGCAGCCCATGGCCACGATAGGACCTTACGAGCTGATGATCGGGGCTGAAAACTATGCCGGCGAATAAATGACGTCTGGCAGCTCGCCTCAACCCGATGAACGACGAGAGAGCCACCCACCTGGCGGACCGCCCTACGCGATGCCCTACGCCTTCGCTATACTTGGGCTTAACCTCGGGCCACCCAAAACAGCAGGCGCACAACCTGGTTTCGCAAACTATGGGTTCCCTGAGCTGAGGGGATTTTACTGAAACCAGCGCTCTACCTCACCTCTCTGGAATAATTTACCCAGAGACGACCCCTAATCGGTTTTATGACAATTGTAACGATAAGTAAGTTTATGCAAGTACAGGACGTTGGAAAACATAAAAGGAACATCCAAAACAATTGACATAAACAGCGATCTTTACTAATTCATATTTCTTTTTCCACACACACACGCTAAACAAACTACGTGTCTAATACTTTTTTACTTTCTAATGACAGGGTGTACATGAGAACCACACCGTGTCTTGAAAAACCAAAAGCGAGGGTCGTACTCGCGTAAACTATTGGCGTACACTACCAAAATAACGGTAACCCTTACTAAGATTGCTGACACTAACCATGCTTTCTTTTGGTGCGCTTGTGCCTGTCCTTTTTTGCAGATTCCACGCTTGACGATTCATCCTTGGTTCTGGGCTTCTTCTTGCTAGACTCGCTCTTTCCATCTCTGCCCCTTCGGGAAGTGGTAGATTCATGAGAAGCCGAGAGGCGTCTCTCGCCCGTCCCTTCGCCACTAGATATCTCAGTAATGTCGATCAGGGGGACCTTCGGCGTAGGCTTGGGAGCACCCCCAGCAGCAAGGCCAACCACAGCATCACTCGTCTTCGGGACCGCCTTGCCCTCCCGCTCAGCTTTCTCCTTGGCCTCTCTGGCGGCCTTCCAGGCAGCAAGCTTTGGAGACTTATGAGGCGTAATGCCACCAGCTTTGGCTTTCTCAAGGGACTCGGTGGCCCTTCGCTATGCTTCCTCGTCCTCCCTCTTCTTTCGGGCCTCATCATTGACCCTCTTCTTCTTAGCCTCCTCATCAGCTCGCTTCTTCGCAACAGTGTCGACAACTCTCGCCTCGGCATCCTGCTGAGTCTTCGTCAGAATTTCCTTCTTGGCAGCTTCGTCATGCTCACGCTTCTCCTCTACCTCTTCGCACTTGGCCATCATCTTGGCCTGTTGACTCGCCACCAGGGCTGCCATCGAAGCCACATCGGCTTCTACCAGGCCTTTGGCAGGGGCACTCAATCCGTCGATCACTTTTCCTTCTTCGTTGAGAATGTCGACCATGCTGGAAGTTACTCTTATACCGGAAAAGGTATCAAGTTGATCACCACCATCTCCGGCTTGTGCCCCTACGAGGCCCGGCCCAGTTTCAGTCAGTTGAGGGATCAAGGGAGCAGGGTCCGCTGCTGTCATAGACCCAGGAGGAACTGCATAAGTAAAGACACAACCTTTTTTAGTCCATAAATTTGGTAACCACTTCGTTCTCAAGGATGCAGGGTAAAAGGAATTCACCTAAGGTCAAGGATGGCGTAGGAATAATAGGAAGGGTGCTCGTGACAGTGGGTAAAGTGAATCCGGTATCCCCCAGTGCCGGGAAATCAGGGTTATACTTAGTAGCAATGTGGGCCGAACCCCCGGGGCCACTCATCATGACAGATCCAGGATCAAGAGGCGAATAAGAACTCCCCTCTGCGATTGCTTCCAGCACAACTGCGCGCCTGGGCACCACAAACTTTCCTTCCTCTTCGGCAAGCCTAGCCAACCTCTCATTCTCAGCATCCTGCCGCAGCAGCCTCCTTCCCTCCTCTAGCCTCTCGCGCTCGTCGTTGTTCAAAAGGACGTTCGCAAGTTGGCGTTCGTTTAAAGTGCTCACGTCCACTTGACGCAAGAAGGCCTCATAGGGGATTAACCTCTCACAAGTTCTAACCAGCTCGCGGGGATAGTCTTCGACCCACGAGATCCCTTAGAATCTCAAAGCTTTCACATACACACTATTAATACTCTCCTCGAAGGAGGACCTGATACGGAACTCTGCATCGTTCAGCTGTCCCTTCAGCTGCTCTATCTCCCTAGTATGCTTAGCCCTTATACCCTTAGCCTCGCTCAGCACATCCCTGTTGCTAGCTTCAGCATCCTCCTTCGCTTTCCTCATTGCCTCAAGATGCCTCTTTAGCTCGGCAACCTCAGCATTCTCAACCCGCAACCTCTTGTTTTCCTCCCTCAAAGCAGTATTGTCGTTCTGGAGCTGAGTAACCTTCCTTAATTCTTTCTCCATCTCAGTGCACACTTTGTACCACTCGTCCTTATCATTCTTCTGGGCTGTATTTTCGAGGGTAAAGCGACTTACTGTATCGCTGAAAGTCTCGCGGTCATGCTTAACTTCCTCCTTTAAGATCGCATTGGCTTGCTTTAGCTCCGCTGCAATCACATGGTCAAAGGTTAAAACTGGGAAACACACGGGATAGCGGCTAACTAACCACAACATGACAAATGGACCTACCTATCTCGGTTTCCAAGTGGGTGACCGAGGTCTTTTCACCATCGATGGACAATTGATGATTGATGAGTTCCATGCTTTTCCTTTTGATCAACTCAGAAAGATGGAGGGAGTACTTGGTAAGTTCGTTGGCCTGATGATACACCGCCTGTACATGCATCCATATATCCCCAGATTCCCTACTGGGAGCAGGACGGAGATCAGGGAGAGACGGCAGCTCGTCAAAAATGATATTGAGGGAAACTTCAAGAATGCCCTCCTCTCTTCAACAGAAATCGCTCGGATTTGGGACTCCATCAGATTTTGCATTCCCGTCGAGACTTCCATGCCCTGCCTTAGTTGACCGAATAGTAACTCCCTTCCCTTAGCAGGTTGAATGGGAGCCGTAGGGGGAGCCGATGAGGGAATTGTCGAAAGCAGCTATCGAGATCCACCTATGTTGAGCCGAGCATCCCCTACGGGAACCCGAACAGGGGGAGGAGGAGGTGGTGATGGAGATCGCCGAGGTCAATCCCGGTCCTGACAACCGCTGCCTTGCTCCACTGAAGGTGGAGCACCATACAAACTGGCGGATCTTTGGAATCTCGCGAAAGAGGAACTCTGGGGAGGCTGGCGATCCCCGCGCCCATAGCTTCGTCCGCCACGTCCTCCTGCCATGACACCTGCCAACGGAACATGCCGAAGTTAGTCAAAGTAGTTTGTGTAGACAAACATCTATGCTATGCAGTGTTATGAATGTATGCCCTAAGCGCTCTCTCAACAGACCAGGTTGTGGTCCGATCGGGGAAATTAACCCCTTAGCAGCATAGGAAATTTGATTCTCCAAGATTACCTCGTCGGGTAGCATGTCCTGATCTACCGGAAGTACGGGATCATCATCGCCCATGATATCTACATTCTCGGCCTCTTCAGTTACGACTGGGGAATATTGTCGCTCAGGTTGCTCCCCGTGCCCAGATGTTTCGGGCGAGCTAGTCGAATGAGAAGAAGTCGATCCTATAGTGGTGGTCTCAAGCTCGCTGCCAGACAAGTCACCTCTAGGGGTAGGGTCGGATGTGTGCAAGTCGGGTTGGGAAGCCACGGATTCCATAGTCTTTCCGGTCGCTGCCAGACAACATCTCTGGCTCTAACTAACACCTAGGTCTAAAATCAGAATCTGCAATATATTTCAACTACTTCCATTCAACGAACATGGTCCTCGAAGTGCCATGCCTTCGACTTAAAGCATCAACAACCAAATTACCATGGTGCGTATGATATCCTAAATTCATAGAAAGTTAAAAACTCTAACCATTGCTGCTAGAGAAGGTTAAGATCCTTCTGAGAAAAGAGGTGCTTTAGTGACTTACAATCGGTGAACAGTTCGAACCCTTCATATAGAAGATAATTCCTCTAAATCTTTAGTGCAAATAAATCGCCGCTAATTCCAGATCGTGGATAACATACTTCTTCTTGTGCAGTCTCAACTGTTTGCTTGCATAAGCTACAACCTTACCATGCTACATCGGTACCTCATCTAACCCGGTACCACAAGTATCTGTGTAAACCATCATCTCCTCATGCCCACCCAGAATAACCAACACTATTGTCCTTGTTAACCTTTACTTCAAACCCACAAATGCAGCTCACATCTATCATCCAAAGTAAAAGTCTAATTCTTCTTAGTTAAATTGCTCAGCAGTGCTGCTATTTTAGAGAAGTCTTGGATGAACTTTTGATAATATCCTATCAATTCTAAGGAACTCTTCACTTCTATATCATTCTTGGGTGTACTGTAATACTGTACTGTTGCGACCTTCGTAAGATTTGCAATGGTACCTTGCTCCAAAACAACATAACCCAAGAACCTTTCTCCACCAGAAGTGACATTTGGAAAACTCTTCCTTCAATGGATGTTCCCTCAACACCTCAAGAACAATTATCAAACGTGTCTAGTACTCCTCCTCTTCAGAATAGACCAAAATATCATCAACAAACAAACTTATTTAACTGGATCTGCTTCTTCCTCCTCTCTTTCCCCTTCTTCCTCTGGATCTTCTTTCGCCTACGTGAGATTACTGTCCTCCTCTTCTGCAAAAATCCATTTTTTATGCTGACCACTTCACGTCACCTTCCTCTTTCCTAATCTTGCACCAGCCTTCCCTCCTTCTCCTTAGCATGGTGGCCTCTCTGGTGAAGCATGCTTCTGCCTCAACACTTCAGATCTAGTGAATCTAGATGAACGATTTCCTGTAATGTGCAACGCTAGGTGTCCCAGCGAGTATGATACTCACACTGTTGGGTGTTTTATGTCCATTGTTTGTCAGACACAAGTCATGAGAAATGGGGTCAGCTTGGGTTTGTTGGATCTGCTATTGGTTTGTTGGAGGCTTTTTCTTCTGATGGAGACAGTTTCGTTTTGTTAGGGATTTGGTTGATCTATCTCCTTCGTGGAGCATCCTACGTTCACAGTAACTTCTAGTTACATGTGGCGTTTCTTACTTTCCATTTCACTTTCTTTGTATGTTTTAGCATATACTTTAATACTAAGTTTGTGCTCTGACCTTGGCTTGGTGGGTGAACGTTTGTGTTTGTTTGGCTTACTGGATTGTGGGATTGGTTTTGTTGGTGAGCTGTGTGGAACATGATATTCAATGTGAGCTAGAATGTTGTCTTGGTGGAACGATTTGTAGGTTGTTTAATGAAACACCCCACCTCCATTAAGGTCACTCACAAAGGGAATGCCTTAACTTCGGTGGAGCATTATAGGTACAAGACACATATAAGTTACTAGACAAACATATATAAGTAGCAGAAAAACAAACTTTATTTCATAAATATATGGTTCATTCAAAACAAAACAACAACTATCTCAAAAAAACCAACTTCCAAATTATTACAATAATATCTTTGTCTTGATTAAAACATAAAGAAGCATAAAACATAAATAAAGTAACATAAATCCCCAAAATGAGTGTGTCCAAAGCCATAGCCCAAAGGAAAGAAATCCAAGCAATACATCTCTCTCTTCTAGCTGGAAATAGTCTGATTAAGCTGAGGTGTTTCCTCCCTGCGGACCTGAGGGGGGAAAACGGAAGAAAAGGGGCGAAAGAAAAATGGGTCAGACATAAGTCTGATAAGTCCAGTGATCTCTAGCATGAGAACAAGTTAAGACCATGACATGAATAAACTGAAAAATAGGACAGTACCAGAATAACAGGATAACAAAAGACAAGATAAGGCAGGATAACTAAATGTACTATCGCACTCATTTTCACTTCTCTGCACCTATTCATACTTGTTCTAACTAGCACCCCATGTTCTCAACAAAGTGATCCCTTTATCGATCGGCTCCTACTCGCATACGTTTCTACTTGTGTCATTCGGCCCCGCATGATTGTAGATACCTATCTTGGTCCAACCACGGGGCGTATCAAATCCTATGGTGGCAACCCGACACAAATCAAGATGCGCAGTGTATAACTACTGATGCCCAGTGCCTGTTTTTCCACTCCGGAGTACGTGCACGCCCGTACTCCGTCGGAACCTACACTGACGCACCACCCACCGTCCTTTTGACCGCTTATAGTCAGCCTAGTAATCGTGCCCCACCCTGCCTAGTTCAAGGTACCATGATACATCTATGTGGGTTACTGTTGAAATGGGTCCCCCGTTACTAGGGTTTTTCTAGTCAACATGTTAAAATGGTTAAGTGTCCAAATTTACCTTACCCCACCCATCAGTTTAGTTAACATGTTGAATCGGTTAAGTGTTTCCTTAATTTACTTAACCCTACCAATCTTAGATTGCATGTCCCTTAGCTTTAATTTATTCATTAAAGCACCAACCACTCACATTAGATCTATATTGTTGCGGTCGCTGGATGTGTCGGCCGGTTCTGGGCAACCTTACACCGCAACTTAATCTAACCTCGGGTCCTTTTGGGCTTAATACGCCAACCTCTCACATTAGATCATACTGTTACGGTTGCTGGATGTGCCGGGCGGTTCCGTGCAGTCTTACACCGTAACTCAATCTAACATCGGGTTAGGTATATCCGTCTTTGCTAATTTACATATTTACCCTTTTATTTATATGTAAACAATTCAAGTCATGCCCACTTTCCCTCTAAATCAAGTTCATAATTTTTAGGTATAAAAATTATACCCTTTTCATGCCAAAATTCGCTTACATGATTATGAGCAAAATAAGCCAATTTCCTAAATTTCATGTTTTTCCCCAACGTTACCCCCGTTTAAACGTTCGCATGATTCACATAAAATATTAGGCTAGCAACTTAGCCTAATTCATAAATAAGAAGGGAAAAAGAGGAACATGTAACATTCCAACAAGCATAATATGGATTCCAACATAGGTCACATAAATTTGGCATAGAATCAATTTACATGTAATTATGAACTTGCAAGTTTGAACATGAAACCATAAGCATATAGGTGGAATTTACATAGAACTACATAACTTGATTTGGCATATAGATGTGAACTTGCAATTTGGGTTGAACCAAGTGAACATAGGTCTAACATAGAAGCACGTAGATCTAAACTTTTAGGCATATATGACATGATTTTAGCCTATAAACTCGCATGTTAACCTAACATGATAAATCACCAAACTTGTTACATCATGACAATTTAATTCCCAAATTTCTATACAACATACATGGGTTCATTTACCAAGTTCTATAAACCATACAACATGATAAGTCAAGTAAACCACAATGGCCTCAAAATCACATATGATAAACTAGTCACAAGAATAGGCATAAATCAACATCACTATTGTCATACAACAAGGCACAGTTCTAGTTTTCACTTTATTACAGATCGTGATTTTAATTCATCCACATCTAGAAGATAACTTTACTTACAAACGCAAAGAAAGTCTTGAGTTCTGGGATCTGTTTTCTGAAACTGATTAGCTTGCCTTTGATGTAGACTAATTGTTGTTCTAATTAAGATTGAGTTGAATAGATTCGTTGTCTCTAACTTGCTTCTAGTTGGTGGAGGACGGCGGCTACTCTAGGTTGACGTCTGACAGCATGACGGCTCTTGATAAGAATTTGTGTGATTAGGGTTTTAGGTTTGGGGTTTCTTATATAGATGTTTAATTTAATAAGAGCCGTTAGATCGACCTAGGAACAATCATAGCCATTCAGACCAAATAGAACTGACCAGAAATTGCCACATAAGCCCTAATGACTCAGAAAAGAGTCATAATTCGTCACTGTTCGGATCTGCCCGAGGGGGCAGGTCGACCCCCAGGTCGACACCCAGGTCGACTCCCAGGTCGACCTGCAGGGGGAGGTCGACACTAGGGTCGACCCCCAGGTCGACCTGGCCTAGGGCGGGAATTTTCCCGCCCAGTCTGCTTGTGTGTTAGAATTCAAATTTGAACTTATAATTCGAGCTGTTTTGATTTATTTAAATTCCTGAAACTTCTGAACTCCATAACTTCTTCATACGTAGTCCAATTCCCGCAAACTCGGACTCTATCTCAAGCAGAATTCCAAGGCGAACGCAATGACATAACCCGTTTCCCTTAATTCTCACATTTGAAATTAAGTATTCTTTAATTCGTTACTTTAATGTTAACAAAAAAAAGGGGTGTTACATTCTCCCCTCCTTAAAGGATTTCGTCCCTGAAATCTTCAATTCAAGAAGAACGTATATCCTACCATCCAATCGTCCATCTACTCAACCATCAAACACAGGCATCCATGGTCCTTAAAAAGACTTCTAATGCTTTCATGATCATATGCATAGTGTGTGTACATGTCCTTATCTAATGCAAAATCAGGCGGTCTACTAATTCAGTTGACCTCCTTAATGCAAATTATGTCAGTGTCATGAGTCCATTATGTATGCAATTTTTTCCTACTAATAATTCTACATGAGTGCACAATCATTCATACAAATGCAACGTCCATATGATAACACATCAAGTTTCAATCCATAAACAAATACATATATGCATATGCAATATGAAAGTGACTGAGCCGATCTAACACCTATTTTGTGTGTATATGCATCCACGAGCAACCACTAGCAACCAATTGCAACCATCAATCATAACATGTTTCAAATACCTGTTTACATCCGTTGGTTTCTACCTAAGGATAAAGAATATGACCGAGGAGATATACTAAAAAAAGGTGGATACAAGCATGCATAAACTTTAGGAGAAAGAGATCAAAGATGTACCCTCAAAAAGAAAAGGGTAGGCTGCGCGTATTTTGGCCTCAGTCTCCCAAGTCGCGTCTTCCTTGGCGTCACTCCATTGAACTTTAACAAGCTTGACTTCACGGTTGCGTAGCTTTATGACTTTTATTCCCGCGATACGAGTTAGAACTCTTCTCACAGTCGCTTCTCGTTCCACTTCTACTTCCTCTAGTATGCTTTGCTCCACAACTTCCGCAGACTCATGTAAGCACTTTCGTAATTGAGAAACATGAAAAACATTATGTACTCCAACCAGTCTTTCGGGTAGCTCTACTCTGTAAGCCATTGTCCCGATCTTTTCAATGATAGGAAATGGTCCTACAAATCTTGGTGCCAACTTTCCTACGGACCCAAAGCGAACGACATTCCTCAAAGGAGATACTTTAAGGAACCCCTTGTCCCCAACCTCAAACTCAAGGTTGGTCCTTCTTTTGTCTGCATAGGACTTCTGTCTATCTTGGGAAGTCTTCATTCTTCTTTGCATCAAGTCCACTTTCTATGAAGTTTCTCTAATCATGTCCGGTCCAAGTATGAGTTTATCTGTGGACTCCCACCAACAAGTTGGTGATCGGCATGGTCTTCCATATAAAGCTTCGAAGGGTGCCATGCCTATGGTGGCTTGGTAGCTATTGTTGTAAGCGAATTCCACCAAAGGAAGATGATCCTCCCATGTTCCTCCAAAGTCAAGAATGCACAGTCCCAAAAGATCTTCTAGTACTCGGTTCACCCTTTCTGTCTGACCATCGGTTTGAGGGTGATAGGTCGTGCTTAAGCATAACTATGTGCCTACAGCCTCTTGCAAACTCTTCCAAAACTCACTCGTAAAGATAGGGTCTCGATCATTCACTATGCTGAAGGGTATCCCATGGCGTCGAACTATCTCTTTAAGGTAAATGGATGCTAACGATGAGGCAGTCCTTATACTCTTGACAGGTATAAAGTGAGCGCTTTTTGTGGGTCTGTCCACTATTGCCCAAATAATGGTATTGCCCCTTCTTGACCTAGGCAATCCATCAACAAAGTCCATCGAAATGCTATCCCATTTCCACTGTGGGACCTCTAGAGGATGAAGCAAACCACCAGGCTTCTTCTGCTCCGCCTTGACTTGTTGACATATCATGCACTTAGAAACGAATTCAGCTACATCCCTTTTCATGCCATTCCAAAAGAAAACCCTTTTTATGTCTTTGTACATCTTATCTCTACTTGGGTGTATGGTCAACTTGGAATGGTGTGCTTCTTCGAGAACCGTCTTCACCAAATCCCTTGCTTGTGGGACGCATAGCCTTCCATCCCGCCTCAACCAACCCTTATCATTGATGGAGTATCTATTGAGGTGACTAGAAGTCTCACCCCTAATTAGCTTATCTATCACATCAACTAGCTGAGGGTCTTCCCGTTGCGCGGTCCCTATTGAGTCCGACAAAGTAGGCCGCACCTCTAGCGCTGCTAACAAACCAGTCACATAATCGACAGAAGGTCTAAGGTCAAAGTTTGCTATGTACTCCAAGCTTTGCCTTTCTACAAAGAGAGGGCTTAAGGTCAGCTTCTTTCTACTCAAGGCGTCTGCGGACTGCTAAAAGACTCCCTTAGTATCTTCGACAGCCCTCGACCTTTCGCAGGTGCGAAGCAAGTACAAGTATTAGTAGCATAGCAAAAATGCGTTCTTCGTCATTAATATGTTTGCTCGCGTTAATTGTGGTCTATCGAGAGAATCGATGACTGCATACCACATTGCCCTTGCCAGGGGTATAGGAAATCTCAAAGTCATATGAGGCAAGAAACTCCATCCATCTTTGTTGTCTAAGATTGAGATCTTTCTACGAGAAAAGGTACTTCAACGATTTATGGTCAGTATACAATTCAAACTTCTCACCTAGAAGATAATGGCGCCAAGACTTAAGCGCAAAAACGATGGCAGCCAACTCTAGATCGTGGGTTGGGTAGTTTTTCTCATGTACTTTCAACTGCCTCCCACCATAAGCTACTACCTTCCTTTCTTGCATCAAGACATCGCCTAGTCCCGTACCTCATGCATCTGTGTACACGGCAAACATCTTGCTCCCATCAGGCAATGTCAGAACTGGGGCTGTTGTTAGAGCTCTCTTCAAACGTTGGAAAGCAACATCGCAATCCAAATCCCAAGTGAAAGTTAGGTTCTTCTTCGTCAACCTTGTAAGTGGAGCTGAGATTTTCGCAAAGTATTTGATAAACTTTCGGTAAAAGCCCGCTGGCCCGAGAAAGCTTCGGACTTCGGCTGCATTCCGCGAAACCTTCCAATCTTGCACCGCAACTACTTTTGCAGGTTCCGCGGCTATCCCTTCTTTGGACACCACATGTCCAAGAAACCTTACTTCTTCTCTCCAGAAATGGCATTTGGAGAATTTGGCTTTCAACTGATGTGCACGAAGAGTATCCATGACTTCCCTTAAATGCAAAGCATGCTCTTCCTCATTCTTCGAGAAGATCAAAATGTCGTCCACGAAGACCACCACAAACTTGTTAAGGAACTCCCGGAACACTCTACTCATCAAGTCAACAAAATAAGCAGGTGTTTTGTCAAGCCGAAAGGCATGACAAGCCATTTGAAGAAACCATCCAGGGTTCTGAACGCGGTCTTATCAATGCTGTCTTCAGCCACTCTTAGCTGATGAAACCCGGTAGCCAGATCAAGTAGGGAGAAAACTGATGCACCTATAAGCTGGTCGAACAAGTTGTCTATTCTTGGAAGTGGATGCCTATTCTTCTTGGTCAGCTTGTTTAACTCCCTATAATCAACGCATAGGCGAAGTGAATCGTCCTCTTTGGTTGCGAACACTACTGGAGCACCCCGTTCAGAAATACTCCGCCTAATAAACCCCTTTTAGGAGCTCTTTAACTTGCTTGTTGAGCTCTTTTCTCTCCCTTGGAGCCATGTGTCTAACGGGTAAGGCAACGGATTTTGCGTTATCAATGAGGTATATGCGGAAGTCTATCTCCCGCTTCGGAGGTAAGCCCTTCACCTCCTCAAACACATCCGAGTATTCACGGACCACTCTAACAGACTGCAAATTCTCAACAGACGCATCAAGAGATTCTAGATAACTAAGCATAATAGAATTCATGGGATTACAAGAGATTTCGAGAGTGTTGCCGAGGCGAGTCATGAGTCTAACCACTCTCCTTTCACAATCTAGGACGGCACCCTTACTGGATAACCAATCCATGCCTAGAAACAACCCATAGCCCGTGAAGCCCAAAACATAAGCATTACATCTAAACCCAACGCTTAGTATAGAAATTTACAAATCCAAACAAATCGTTGACAAATAAGCTGAGCCCCAATTGGATTTGAAACAACCAAGGGATCCTCTACTATACTGGTGTCTAGGTGCAGAGATTCAACTAAAGCAGTAGATATAAAAGAGTGCGATGCGCCAGAATCAAAGAGTGTACGAACTGGATGATCAAAAAGATAAACTAAACTCTCAACAGAAATAGTTCTACCTCGTTCTTGCAGAGGTGCTATGAGAGCATGAACCTGCCCTCCAGAAGTAGACCCAGTCCTCCGCCCTTGCCCTTACCCTTGCTTTCTTGGGAAGTCCTTAGCCATGTGTCATGTCTCGCCGCATTGGAAACAACCACCCATCTTCCTATTCTTCTTTCTGCAGTCCTTAACCAGATGTCCAGGAATGCAACAAAAATTACACTTCCTCTTGTCACGGGGTTTGTTGTTCTTCCCGCCCTTCTTGGAATCCGTCTTCTTATTCTGAGATCCCTACACTATCTTATCTTGAGGAGCTTCCACCATTGCCTCTTTCTTGCCACTCTTGTCTTCCTCCTGTTATAATGCCATGTCCACCAGTCTCTCAAAAGTCGCACCCATGGGTATATGGGACATAGCTAGGCCGTGCAGTGGCTCATTCAATCCCTTAGCAAAACGGAGAGCTTTCTTATGTGGAGTGTCCACTAACTCCAGTCCAAATCTAGCCAGCTGGTTGAATTGGTTGACATACTCTTTGGCCGTCATACTCCCTTGCTTGAGAGCTAAGAATTTCTCCATCTGTAGGCTTCGTTCATCTTGTGAGAGGAATTTCATTTCAAACCTCATTTTGAAATCCTCCCAAGTTTCAACCGGTCTCTCAGCATTAGTAATCTCTCAGCATTAGTAACCTCCTACCAATAAGAGGCTTCATCTTAAAGCAACCACACTGCCAACTGTATCTTCTGCCTATCGTCCACTTCGAAGATAACAAATAAATCCTCAGTTTCTTTGAGCCAGATCCTTGCATCCACGAATGATTCGGTTCCATTAAAGTTCTTTCCACCCATGGCTCGAAAGTCTCTACATATTTTTGAGAAAGCATTACCACGTGGAGGAGGAGGAGAAGGAGTGGCTGCAGCTGGGGGAGGAGGCCTGCATCATTAGCCTTAGCTTCTAGGTACCTTCTGAACCAGCCAGGTACCGGCACACCCTTTGGAAGGTTAAGATCCCCAGACATACTGAAACAAAAAAGGAAAGGTTCAAAATGAAGTATAGAAAGATAGTGCATATGGCTTTGGGGGGACTATGCTTCTTTAAATAAAACAACAACACTTTTTCTTGAAAAATGCTTCTTTAAATTTCTTTTTGAAAATTAGTTTTCAAAACTTTTATCTGATCTGATAAACCTATGCTTTGACACCAAGTGAAACACCCCACCTCCATTAAGGTCACTCACAAAGGGAATGCCTTAACTTCGGTGGAGCATTATAGGTACAAGACACATATAAGTTACAAGACACACATATATAAGCAGCGGAAAAGCAAACTTTATTTCATAAATATGTGGTTCATTCAAAACATAACAACAACTATCTCAAAAAAACCAACTTCCAAATTGTTACAATAATATCTCTGTCTTGATTAAAACATAAAGAAGCATAAAATATAAATAAATTAACATAAATCCCTAAAATGAGTGTGTCCAAAGCCATAGCCCAAAGGAAAGAAATCCAAGCAATACATCTCTCTCTTCTAGCTGGAAATAGTCTGACTAAGCTGTGGTGTTTCCTCCCTGTGGACCTGAGGGGGGAAAACGGAAGAAAAGGGGCGAAAGAAAAATGGGTCAGACATATGTCTGGTAAGTCCAGTGATCTCTAGCATGAGAACAAGTTAAGACCATGACATGAATAAACTGAAAAATAGGACAATACCGGAATAAAAGAATAACATAAGACAAGATAAGGCATGATAACTAAATGTACTATCACACTCATTTTTTACTTCTCTGCACCTATTCATACTTGTTCTAACTAGCACCACATGTTCTCAACAAAGTGATCCCTTTATCGATCGGCTCCTACTCGCATACGTTTCTACTTGTGTCGTTCGGCCCCGCATGATTGTAGATACCTGTGCTGGTCCCACCACGGGGTGTATCAAATCCTATGGTGGTAGCCTGACACAAATCAAGATGCACGGTGTATAACTACTGATGCCCAGTGCCTGCTTTTTCCACTCCGGGGTACGTGCACGCCCGTACTCCGTCGGAACCTACACTAACGCACCACCCGCCGTCGTTTTGACCGCTTATAGTCAGCCTAGTAATCGTGCCCCACCCTGCCTAATTCTGGGTACCATGATACATCTATGTGGGTTACTGCTGAAATGGGTCCCCCGTTACTAGGGTTTTTCTAGTCAACATGTTAAAATGGTTAAGTGTCCAAATTTACCTAACCCCACCCATCAGTTTAGTCAACATGTTGAATCAGTTAAGTGTTTCCTTAATTTACTTAATCCTACCATTCTTTGCTTTCATGTCCCTTAGCTTTAATTTATTCATTAAAGCACCAACCACTCACATTAGATCTATATTGTTGCGGTCGCTGATGTGTCGGTCGGTTCTGGGCAGCCTTACACCGCAACTCAATCTAACCTCGGGTCCTTTTGGGCTTAATACGCCAACCTCTCACATTAGATAATATTGTTACGGTTGCTGGATGTGCCGGGCGGTTTCGGGCAGTCTTACACCGTAACTCAATCTAACCTCAGGTTAGGTATATCCGTCTTTGCTAATTTACATATTTACCCTTTTATTTATATGTAAACAATTCAAGGCATGCCCACTTTCCCTCGAAATCAAGTTCATAGTTTTTAGGTATAAAAATTATACCCTTTTCATGCCAAAATTCGCTTACATGATTATGAGCCAAAAAAGCCAATTTCCTAAATTTTATGTTTTTCCCCAATGTTACCCCCGTGTAAACGTTCGCATGATTCACATAAAATATTAGGCTAGCAACTTAGCCTAATTCATAAATAAGAAGGGAAAAAGAGGAACATGTAACATTCCAACAAGCATAATATGGATTCCAACATATGTCACATAAATTTGGCATAGAATCAATTTACATGTAATTATGAACTTGCAAGTTAAAACATGAAACCATAAGCATATTGGTGGAATTTACATAGAACTACATAACTTGATTTGGCATATAGATGTGAACTTGCAATTTGGGTTGAACCAAGTGAACCTAGGTTTAACATAGAAGCATGTAGATCTAAACTTTTAAGCATATATGACATGATTTTAGCCTATAAACTCGCATGTTAACCTAACATGATAAATCACCAAACTTGTTACATCATGACAATTTAATTCCCAAATTTCTATACAACATACATGGGTTCATTTACCAAGTTCTATAAACCATACAACATGATAAGTCAAGTAAACCACAATGGCCTCGAAATCACGTATGATAAACTTGTCACAAGAATAGGCATAAATCAACATCACTATTATCATACAACAAGGCACAGTTCAAGTTTTCATTTTATTACAGATCGTGATTTTAATTCGTCCACATCTAGAAGATAACTGTACTTAACAATCGCAAAGAAAGTCCTGAGTTCTGGGATCTGTTTTCTGAAACTGATTAGCTTGCCTTTGATGTAGACTAATTGTTGTTCTAATTAAGATTGAGTTAATAGATTCATTGTCTCAAACTTGCTTCTAGTTGGTGGAGGACGACGGCTACTCTAGGTTGACGACTGACAGCATGACGACTCTTGATATGAATTTGTGTGATTAGGGTTTTAGGTTTGGGGATAGATGTTTAATTTAATAAGAGTCGTTAGATCAACCTAGGAACAATCATAACCATTCAGACGAAATAGAACCAACCAGAAATTGCCACACAAGCCCTAATGACTCATAAAAGAGTCATATTTCGTCACTGTTCGGATCTGCCCGAGGGGGTAGGTCCACCCCAAGGTCGACACCCAGGTCATCTCCCAGGTCGACCTATAGGGGGGAGGTCGACACTAGGGTCGACCCCCTGGTCGACCTAGCCTGGGGCGGGAATTTTCCCGCCCAGCCTGCTTGTGTTTTAGAATTCGAATTTGAACTTATAATTCGAGCTGTTTTGATTTATTTAAATTCCTGAAACTTCTGAACTCCATAACTTCTTCATACGGAGTCCAATTCCCGCAAACTCGGACTCTATCTCAAGCAGAATTCCGAGACGAATGCAATGGCGTAACCCGTTTCCCTTAATTCTCACATTTGAAATTAAGTATTCTTTAATTCGTTACTTTAATGTTAACAGAAAATACGGGGTGTTACATTCTCCCCTCCTTAAAGGATTTCGTCCCCGAAATCTTCAATTCAAGAAGAACGTATATCCTACCATCCAATCGTCCATCTACTCAACCATCAAACACAGGCATCCATGGTCCTTAAAAAGTCCTCTAATGCTTTCATGATCATATGCATAGTGTGTGTACATGTCCTTATCTAATGCAAAATCAGGCGGTCTACTGATTCAGTTGACCTCCTTAATGCAAATTATGTCAGTGTCATGAGTCCATTATGTATGCAATTTTTTCCTACTAATAATTCTACATGAGTGCACAATCATTCATACAAATGCAAAGTCCATATGATAACACATCAAGTTTCAATCCATAAACAAATACATATATGGATATGCAATATGAAAGTGACTGAGCCGATCTAACACCTAATGTGTGTGTATATGCATCCACGAGCAACCACTAGCAACCACTTGCAACCATCAATCATAACATGTTTCAAATACATGTTTACATCCATTGGTTTCTACCTAAGGATAAAGAATATGACCGAGGAGATATACTAAAAAAAGGCGGATACAAGGATGCATAAACTTAAGGAGAAAGATATCAAAGATGTACCCTCAAAAAGAAAAGGGTAGGCTGCGCGTATTTTGGCCTCAGTCTCCCAAGTCGCGTCTTCCTCGGCGTCACTCCATTGAACTTTAACAAGCTTGACTTCACGGTTGCGTAGCTTTTTGACTTCTGTTCCCGCGATACGACTTGGAACTCTTCTCACGGTCGCTTCTCGTTCCACTTCTACTTCCTCTAATATGCTTGGCTCCACAACTTCTGCAGACTCTTGTAAGCACCTTCGTAATTGAGAAACATGAAAAACATTATGTACTCCAGCCAGTCTTTCGGGTAGCTCTACTCTGTAAGCCATCGTACCGATCTTTTCAATGATAGGAAATGGTCCTACAAATCTTGGTGCCAACTTTCCTACGGACCCAAAATGAATGGCATTCCTTAAAGGAGATACTTTAAGGAACACCTTGTCCCCAACCTCAAACTCAAGGTCGGTCCTTCTTTTGTCTGCGTAGGACTTCTGTCTATCTTGGGAAGTCTTCATTCTTCTTCGCATCAAGTCCACTTTCTCTGAAGTTTCTCTAATCATGCCTGGTCCAAGTATGAGTTTATCTGTGGACTCCCACCAACAAGTTGGTGATTGGCATGGTCTTCCATATAAAGCATCAAAGGCTGCCATGCCTATGGTGGCTTGATAGCCATTGTTGTAAGCGAATTCCACCAAAGGAAGATGATCCTCCCGTGTTCCTCCAAAGTCAAGAATGCACAGTCTCAAAAGATCTTCTAGTACTCTGTTCACCCTTTCCGTCTGACCATCAGTTTGAGGGTGATAGGCCATGCTTAAGCATAGCTGTGTGCCTACAGCCTCTTGCAAACTCTTCCAAAACTCACTCGTAAAGATAGGGTCTCGATCACTCACTATGCTGGAGGGTATCCCATGGAGTCGAACTATCTCTTTAAGGTAAATGGATGCTAACGATGAGGCAGTCCTTCTACTTTTGACAGGTATAAAGTGAGCGCTTTTTGTGAGTCTGTCCACTATTACCCAAATACTGGTATTGCCCCTTCTTGACCTAGGCAACCCATCATCAAAGTCCATCGAAATGCTATCCCATTTCCACTGTGGGACCTCTTGAGGATGAAGCAAACCACCAGGCTTCTTCTGCTCCGCCTTGACTTGCTGACATATCATGCACTTAGAAACGAATTCAGCTACATCCCTTTTCATGCCATTCCAAAAGAAAACCCTTTTTATGTCTTTGTACATCTTATCTCTACTTGGGTGTATGGTCAACTTGGAATGGTGTGCTTCTTCGAGAACCGTCTTCACCAAATCCCTTGCTTGTGGGACGCATAGCCTTCCATCCCGCCTCAACCAACCCTTATCATCGATGGAGTATCTATTGAGGTGACTAGAAGTCTCACCCCTAATTAGCTTATCTATCACATCAACTAGCTGAGGGTCTTCCCGTTGCACGGTCCCTATTGAGTCCAACAAAGTAGCCCGCACCTCTAGCGCTGCTAACAAACCAGTCACATAATCGACAGAGGGTCTAAAGTCAAAGTTTGCTATGTACTCCAAGCTTTGCCTTTCTACAAAGAGAGGGATTAAGGTCAGCTTCTTTCTACTCAAGGCGTCTACTACCACATTGCCCTTGCCAGGGGTATAGGAAATCTCAAAGTCGTATGAGGCAAGAAACTCCATCCATCTTTGTTGTCTAAGATTGAGATCTTTCTGTGAGAAAAGGTACTTCAACGATTTATGGTCAGTATACAATTCAAACTTCTCACCTAGGAGATAATGGCGCCAAGACTTAAGCGCAAAATCGATGGCAACCAACTCTAGATCGTGGGTTGGGTAGTTTTTCTCATGTACTTTTAACTGCCTCCCACCATAAGCTACTACCTTTCCTTCTTGCATTGAGACAGCGCCTAGTCCCGTACCACATGCATCTGTGTACACGGTAAACATCTTGCTCCCATTAGGCAATGTCAGAACTGGGGCTGTTGTTAGAGCTTTCTTCAAACGTTGGAAAGCAACATCGCAATCCAAATCCCAAGTGAAAGTTAGGTTCTTCTTCGTCAACCTTATAAGTGGAGATGATATTTTCGCAAAGTCTTTGATAAACTTTCGGTAAAAGCCCGCTAGCCCGAGAAAGCTTCGGACTTCGGTTGCATTCCGCGAAACCTTCCAATCTTGCACCGCAACTACTTTTGCAGGGTCCACGGCTATCCCTTCTTTGGACATCACATGTCCAAAAAACCTTACTTCTTCTCTCCAGAAATGGCATTTGGAGAATTTGGCTTTCAACTGATGTGCACGAAGAGTATCTATGACTTCCCTTAAATGCAAAGCATGCTCTTCCTCATTCTTCGAGAAGATCAAAATGTCGTCCACGAAGACCACCACAAACTTGTTAAGGAACTCCTGGAACACCCTACTCATCAAGTCAACGAAATAAGCAGGTGCGTTTGTCAAGCCGAAAGGCATGACAAGCCATTCGAAGAAACCATCCGGGGTTCTGGACGCGGTCTTATCAATGTTGTCTTCAGCCACTCTTAGCTGATGAAACCCAGTAGCCAGATCAAGTTGGGAGAAAACTGATGCACACTGTAAGCTGGTCGAACAAGTCGTCTATTCTTGGAAGTGGGTGCCTATTCTTCTTGGTCAGCTTGTTTAACTCCCTATAATCAATGCATAGGCGAAGTGAACAGTCCGCTTTGGTTGCGAACACTACTGGATCACCCCATTCAAAAATAATCCGCCTAATAAACCCCTTTTCTATGAGCTCTTTAACTTGCTTGCTGAGCTCTTTTCTCTCCCTTGGAGCCATGTGTCTAATGGGTAAGGCATCGGATTTTGCGTTATCAACGAGCTATATGCGAAAGTCTATCTCCCTCATCGGAGGTAAGCCCTTCACCTCCCCAAAAACGTCCGAGTATTCACGGACCACTCTAACGGACTGCAAATTCTCAACAGACGCATCAAGAGATTCTAGATAACTAAGCATAGCAGAATTCATGGGATTACAAGAGATTTCGAGAGTGTTTCGGAGGCGAGTCATGAGTCTAACCACTCTCCTTTCACAATCTAGGACGACACCATTAATAGATAACCAATCCATGCCTAGAATCAACCCATAGCCCGTGAAGCCCAAAACATAAGCATTACATCTAAACCCAACGCTTAGTATAGAAATTTCCAAATCCAAACAAATCATTGACAAATAAGCTGAGCCCCCAATTGGATTTGAAACAACCAAGGGATCCTCTACTATACTGGTGTCTAGGTGCAGAGATTCAACTAGAGCAGTAGATGTAAAAGAGTGCGATGCGCCAGAATCAAAGAGTGTACGAAGTGGATGATCAAAAAGATAAACTAAACTCTCAACAGAAATAGTTCTACCTCGTTCTTGCAGAGGTGCTATGAGAGCATGAACCTGCCCTCCAGAAGTAGAGCCAGTCCTCTGCCCTTGCCCTTGCCCTTGCCCTTGCTTTCTTGGGCAGTCCTTAGCCATGTGTCATGTCTCGCCGCAACGGAAACAACCACCCATCTTCCTCTTCTTCTTTCTGCAGTCCTTAACCAGATGTCTAGGAATGCCACAGAAATTACACTTCCTCTTGTCACGGTGTTTGTTGTTCTTCCCACCCTTCTTGGAATCCGTCTTCTTATTCTGAGATCCCTCCACTTCCTTATCTTGAGGAGCTTCCACCTTTGCCTCTTTCTTGCCACTCTTGTCTTCCTCCTGTAATAATGCCATGTCCACCAGTCTCTCA
The DNA here is from genome assembly GCA_030737875.1 of Allium sativum. Taxonomy (NCBI): domain Eukaryota; kingdom Viridiplantae; phylum Streptophyta; class Magnoliopsida; order Asparagales; family Amaryllidaceae; genus Allium; species Allium sativum. Next base: position 735,516,874 of record CM060924.1, on the reverse strand, counting down.
AAAGTCGCACCCATGGGTATATGGGACAGAGCTAGGTCGTGCAGTGGCTCATTCAATCCCTTAGCAAAACGGAGAGCTTTCTTATGTGGAGTGTCCACTAACTCCAGTCCAAATCTAGCCAGCTGGTTGAATTGGTTGACGTACTCTTTGACCGTCATACTCCCCTACTTGAGAGCTAAGAATTTCTCCATATGTAGGCTCCGTTCAGCTTGTGAGAGGAATTTCGTTTCAAACCTCATTCTGAAATCCTCCCAAGTTTCAACCGGTCTCTCAGCATGTGTAATCTCTCAACATTAGTAACCTCCTACCAATAAGAGGCTTCGTCTTTAAGCAACCACACTGCCAACTGTATCTTCTGCCTATCGTCCACTTCGAAGATAATAAATAAATCCTCAGTTTCTTTGAGCTAGTTCCTTGCTTCCATGAATAATTCGGTTCCATTAAAGTTCTTTCCACCCATGGCTCGAAAGTCTCTACATATCTTTGAGAAAGCATTACCACGCGGAGGAGGAGGAGCGGCTGCAGCTGGGGGAGGAGGAACGTTTGTTAGGCCTGCATCATTAGCCCTAGCTTCTAGGTACCTTCTGAACCAGCCAAGTACCGGCACGCCCTTTGGAAGGTTAAGATCCCCAGACATACTGAAATGAAAAAGGAAAGGTTCAAAACGAAGGATAGAAAGATAGTGCGTATGGCTTTGTGGGGACTATGCTTCTTTAAATAAAACAACAACACTTTTTCTTAAAAAATGCTTCTTTAAATTTCTTTTTGAAAATTAGTTTTCAAAACTTTTATCTGATCTGGTAAACCTATGCTTTGATACCAAGTGAAACACCCCACCTCCATTAAGGTCACTCACAAAGGGAATGCCTTAACTTCGGTGGAGCATTATAGGTACAAGACACATATAAGTTACAAGACAGACATATATAAGCAGCAGAAAAACAAACTTTATTTCATAAATACGTGGTTCATTCAAAACATAACAACAACTATCTCAAAAAAACCAACTTCCAAATTATTACAATAATATCTCTGTCTTGATTAAAACATAAAGAAGCATAAAACATAAATAAAGTAACATAAATCCCCAAAATGAGTGTGTCCAAAGCCATAGCCCAAAGGAAAGAAATCCAAGCAATACATCTCTCTCTTCTAGCTGGAAATGGTCTGACTAAGCTGAGGTGTTTCCTCCCTGCGGACCTGAGGGGGGAAAACAGAAGAAAAGGGGCGAAAGAAAAATGGGTCAGACATAAGTCTGGTAAGTCCAGTGATCTCTAGCATGAGAACAAATTAAGACCATGACATGAATAAACTGAAAAATAGGACAATACCAGAATAACAGGATAACATAAGACAAGATAAGGCAGGATAACTAAATGTACTATTGCATTCATTTTTACTTCTCTGCACCTATTCATACTTGTTCTAACTAGCACCACATGTTCTCAACAAAGTGATCCCTTTATCGATCGGCTCCTACTCGCATACGTTTCTACTTGTGTCGTTCGGCCCCGCATGATTGTAGATACATGTGCTGGTCCCATCACGGGGTGTATCAAATCCTATGGTGGCAGCCCGACACAAATCAAGATGCACAGTGTATAACTACTGATGCACAGTGCCTGCTTTTTCCACTCCGGAGTACGTGCACGCCCGTACTCCGTCGGAACCTACACTGACGCACCACCTGTTGTCGTTCTGACCGCTTATAGTCAGCCCAGTAATCGTTCCACACCTCGCCTAATTCAGGGTACCATGATACATCTATGTGGGTTACTGCTGAAATGGGTCCCCCGTTACTAGGGTTTTTCTAGTCAACATGTTAAAATGGTTAAGTGTCCAAATTTACCTAACCCCACCCATCAGTTTAGTTAACATGTTGAATCGGTTAAGTTCCGGGCAGTCTTACGCCGTAACTCAATCTAACCTCGGGTTAGGTATATCAGTCTTTGCTAATTTACATATTTACCCTTTTATTTATATGTGAACAATTCAAGTCATGCCCACTTTCCCTCTAAATCAAGTTCATAACTTTTAGGTATAAAAATTATACCCTTTTCATGCCAAAATTCGCTTACATGATTATGAGCCAAATATGCCAATTCCCTAAATTTCATGTTTTTCCCCAACGTTACCCCCGTTTAAACGTTCGCATGATTCGCATAAAATATTAGGCTAGCAACTTAGCCTAATTCATAAATAAGAAGGGAAAAAGAGGAACATGTAACATTCCAACAAGCATAATATGGATTCCAACATATGTCACATAAATTTGGCATAGAATCAATTTACATGTAATTATGAACTTGCAAGTTTGAACGTGAAACCATAAGCATATAGGTGGAATTTACATAGAACTACATAACTTGATTTGGCATATAGATGTGAACTTGCAATTTGGGTTGAACCAAGTGAACATAGGTTTAACATAGAAGCATGTAGATCTAAACTTTTAGGCATATATGACATGATTTTAGCCTATAAACTCGCATGTTAACCTAACATGATAAATCACCAAACTTGTTACATCATGACAATTTAATTCCCAAATTTCTATACAACATACATGGGTTCATTTACCAAGTTCTATAAACCATACAACATGATAAGTCAAGTAAACCACAATGGCCTCGAAATCACATATGATAAACTTGTCACAAGAATAGGCATAAATCAACATCACTATTATCATACAACAAGGCACAGTTCTAGTTTTCATTTTATTACAGATCGTGATTTTAATTCGTCCACATCTAGAAGATAACTGTACTTACAATCGCAAAGAAAGTCCTGAGTTCTGGGATCTGTTTTCTGAAACTGATTAGCTTGCCTTTGATGTAGACTAATTGTTGTTCTAATTAAGATTGAGTTGAATAGATTCGTTGTCTCTAACTTGCTTCTAGTTGGTGGAGGACGGCGGTTACTCTAGGTTGACGACTGATAGCATGACGGCTCTTGATATGAATTTGTGTGATTAGGGTTTTAGGTTTGGGGTTGCTTATATAGATGTTTAATTTAATAAGAGCCGTTAAATCAACCTAGGAACAATCATAGTCATTCAGACCAAATAGAACCAAATAGAAATTGCCACATAAGCCCTAATGACTTAGAAAAGAGTCATAATTCGTCACTGTTCGGATCTGCCCGAGGGGGCAGGTCGACCCCCGAGGTCGACACCCAGGTCGACTTGTAGGGGGGAGGTCGACACTAGGGTCGACCTGGCCTAGGGTGGGAATTTTCCCACCCAGCCTGCTTGTGTGTTAGAATTCGAATTTGAACTTATAATTTGAGCTATTTTGATTTATTTAAATTCCTGAAACTTCTGAACTCCATAACTTCTTCATACGGAGTCTAATTCCCGCAAACTCGGACTCTATCTCAAGCAGAATTCCGAGACTAACGCAATGGCGTAACCCGTTTCCCTTAATTCTCACATTTGAAATTAAGTATTCTTTAATTCGTTACTTTAATGTTAACAGAAAATACGGGGTGTTACATTTGATTTGGTTTGGGTTGAGGGAGTGTCTGGATGTGGAGTTTTAGGATTGTTCTACTTGGGTTTTTGGATTTTGGTCTGCTGTTAGGAAGCTACTTTGGGGTTGTTGTGAGTATATAGTGTGCTGGTTCATTTTCTTCATCGCCACTCTGCTTAGCAAGAAGGTGAAGCTTAAGCTCTCGATTAGGAGGGTCTTGGTGCTGGATTTTCTTTTCCTGCCTTCTCATGCTCCTAGCTCACGCAATGCTCCCTGTTCATGTCATGTTGGCCATGCTTTCCTATGCTTTTGCTAGCTTGCCATAGTCATTCAGTTTGCTTGTGTTGGTGAGAAAACTTGGTAAGATTTTTTAATATGTCATTCCTTGTCTCACTGTACTCAACGGCTACCCCGCTAGGGTTCTTTTCTCGAGGCAAGTTGATTGGAAGCTTAACTACTCTAATTGGAAAGTGTGCACAACTGGTGTGCAGTTCTGTTTTTTCGGATGTTGCTTGCTTGTGTTGCTCAAGGCTTAGTACTCTTTTTTATTATTGTATATTGTCTTGAATGTAATATTTTTTGGCGTCCCTGTGTGGAGTGCTTGGTTATATAATTTGTAGTCTAGATAATGTATTCTAGCTCTAGTACTATAAGCTTGATTAGCACTGGTGGTTGGTCCACTTTGAAAGTCGATTGTGGTGGACGGTCTACCTTAAAAATTGATAGTAGTAGGTTGGCGATTTGCCAAACTCCTATAATGATTGTAATTATTATTTGTTATAATAATAAGTGTTTGCGGTCGCTTTAAAAAACGGTTGGCTCTGCCCAAAAAAACTTATATATAAACTAATTATATATATACACTAACCAAATAAAAATGATTTTATTTAAAATTATCTAGATTGAATCTACAATAATTTAGACTTCGTAGGTCAACAAGATAAAAAAAATGGAAAAATAACCGAAATTCACTAATACATCATGTTGCAAATTGAATCATTTCTTTCATCATCTCGGTCTCACTCATTATCTATGATGTTCGAGGCGGAGTGAAGCACTAGCCGCTAAGATTGTTCTAGGAGTTTAACCGTAGTTTAAGCAAAACCTAGACAAAAATAAGTACTCGCCACATATTTTGATATAATTTTTGAATTAAGTAATTGTAATATAATTACTACGTGTAGTGAGAAACTCAATCTGTGTTGAGTAAATAGTCACTACTTAAGTTTATATGTATTAAGTTTATATGTAATTAAGTAGGTTTATGCCATTGCCATTACTAAATATCTCTGTATTTAATAATTATGACTTCCTAAAAAAGACAATAACTATGAACAATTATTTTTCATTAATTTATATAATAACTTTTAAAATTATATTCCAAAAATATTTAAAATAGAAATTAATAATAAATAGAACAAGAAAGTAAAAGGAAGAACTATTGACAATCAAATTTTGAAGAAGTACAACGTTAATGAATAACTATTATATGTTTACTTTTTTAATTAGAAAATCAGTCAAGAAAGCTTCAGAATCATTAAAATTATAAGTTTACTTTGAATTGTAAAAAAATAATGCACTTTTAACGATTATATATGCATACTAAATCGAGAAATATAGCATGTAAATAAATTTGTAATTATTAGAAGACGAAGATCTTCCGTATGTGTTGGCGTGGGGAATTTGTAAACCACGCCAACACCCAAGTGTGATGGAAAAAATAGCATGTCCAAAGAAAGTGTGCAAGTAAGTAAAGAGACACGCAAAGTTTATAGTGGTTCGACGCAAACGCCTACGTCCACTTTGCTGTAACCATTTCACAAGTATGCTACTCGTTTGCGTGGTATTAACCATTTCACAAGTATGCTACTCGTTTGAGTAGTTGGATACTGCAACCGCATGTAAGTATAGTAAGTTGAATTCAGTAGTAGAGGGAAGGGGTGAATATAAATCGTTGGATGCAATCATATTAGAGTCATGCAAACAGTCGCACAAAGAGAATCAAAATTTATAACATTATCGCAACCTATATTAGAGTTAACAATCCTACGTGGAAGTTGGTCATCCAGAAGGCATTAAAACGCAGGTTCAAATAATGTTGTTTTGTATACCCTTTAAATGTGGATCATGTAAATGAGAATTAAAAAAACAGACGTGGATAGCGCTGTACGAATGGTACAAAAGCAGGGAAGTTATTAATGAGCAAACTCTTGCAAGTAGCATTGACTTATTAATTATTATTGCTGAGTATAAGATTTGATATACGTTGAATGTACATGGTAGAAAAATGGTTCACTAAATTGGTACATTGAGCATACACAGTTAGCAAAATAATAACTAAACACACGGTTAGTAAGAAGCAGATATATGCGTACACAACTTTTGTGCAGTATAAATAAAAATACCAACTGGCGATGCGACCTAGATTGTTATATAACTTTCAATATCCAAATTAACCTGCAAACTATGTATTAGGTTAAGTACCCAGAACAGATTGTGACGACTCATACAGACCTGGCATGGATAAACGAATATAAATAGCATATGAATAAAAATAATATAGGATTAAAATATAATTACTCCAGTGAATATAAAGATGCCACACAGCAGAAAATTGTTAACATGTCGAGGAGAAAAAGAAGAAAAGAAAAAAAAGCTTCTGCTAGCAGCCACCATTTCACTCATCCTTGTATGATCGACGTGTCAAGTTTCTAAATAGCCTCATGGAATGCTTGCACTGCAAGGTGGCAAGCCCTTTCAGGAGAGTTCATGATCTCATAATAGAAAACTGGAAATTTTAATGCCAGACCCAACCTAATTGGATGAGCAGGAGAGAGATCTGCTTGTGCTATAGTGGAAGCTGCCTAATACGCCTTCATCGACTGCTCCGCAGGTTCCTTCCTCCCAGTACCGGTCTTGAAACACACAACAGATAATCTAGTATACATAATGTTAAAATAAGAAAAAGGAGGCAGTCTTTTTGTATGTGAGTATCCAAGTTGATTGAAATTTGCAAAAAGTGAAACTACAGAGAATTTTAGATCAAACGGTAGGACACAGGTCGTTACAATTAGGTTCCCTCAATTCTCCCATGTCGCAAATGCTGCAATAAGTAGCTTCTAGATCTAAGGAAACATGGCTTTATTTTTTTACCACTGAAGTTTCTAACTCTAAAGACGGGTAAACATCGCAATCATCTTATCCTGTATATGTGTACATAAAAATGTGTGTATTCCTTGATGCTCGATGTCTAATCTACATTGATTGGTTGGACATCCCAAATTATGAGAAGATAGCAAATTTCATGTTGATACGATTTACCATAAAAATGTAAGCCTACTCCAAGCTTTAATCACACGTGAGTGTTTTGCCCTAGGTAGAGAATGATGATTATGTGTTTATGTTGTGTGTGTGTGTGTGTAACGAAGGTTCAATGACACACCTAGTACTTTTTTTTAACAAATGAGGTGCTTGCGTATTTGCTGCTCTATTCATAATTTTATAAGAGTAAAAATATAGAAAAGTTCAAAACATTGGCAAAAACCACAATACACCTAAATTTATGTTTCTTTCCAAAAATTTAAATTGGCTAAATAGCATTTTACAAAAGGTAGGTAATGTATTTCCTCATCGATTATTTGTAAATAAGATGTATATTTTTCCCTGCCGTTTTAATTGTTTACTATATAATACTGTATTCTTTACATGCCACTTCTATATACATGCATACATATATGTATACATACAGTGAGAACGTTGGAAAATTGCATTTTTGAATCGAAATGGCTGTAACAACAGGGAAAAATATAGGGTGCATATTCTTTAACAACTCCAGCACATGTCCCTCTTTGCAGCTTATGAATTGATATTGATAAAAAGTAACTTAAATAGCCAATGTAGATGAACTCCATTAAAAATTCACATGAAGGTATGAAAACTCACGTCAATTGGATAGTTTATATAAGGCAGCGAACGGTGGTTGCAGACTGATAGAAAATCACATGATTATATTATCTAAATAAAGCTTATCGACTAATGCTCCATATCTTAATGAGCGGAGGAGGTGAAGCATACCTGGGTGTGAGTAAAATTATATTCTTTGCGGGGATCATATGTCGAGTGGTGACCTTGGAATCCAAACTTTATACCTTGAATGACGATGAGGGTGACCAAAATAGCGATATAGAGGACAGTTGTTGATGAGATTAAAGAGTTGTCCTTGGTACATATAGTTTGTCAAGGGTAAAGAATTGAGAATTGCTTCTTATTTAGAGTGAAGAGACGGTACGCTTCTCAAGGAAAATAAAAAAGGATCGTGTCGGAGTAGTTGAACATGGGGTACTTCTGAATCCGCGATATAGAGAAACTGATGCCATTAATGAATGATACAGTCATCGTGTTAATGGACTGTTTTTTAAATATTTTTTCAAACTGTTCTAATTAATATAGTCATATAGTCATTTGTGTTAATTCTGTTTTGTTCAGTATATGAATGCACAAATTTAATTAAAATTGTAATAATATCAAACTTTTGGACTTTAACAGTTTTCAGTGCCTTATTTGTGGTTCTTGAGATACGACATATTTATAAAAATATGGTTCACATCATTGCACACAGTGCTCAAAAATTCCAAATTCAAACATATGAAACTTGCAGCCTTTGTAAATTACATTCATATTGCAAAAGGAAGCATCCAATAGGTAATTTCAACAAATTACAGTATAAGGCACTGTGAAATTTAATGTATAAGGCACTGTGAAATTTAAAACAAATAATACTGCAATAATGAAATAAATTAAATGTGGAAGGCGAAGTTACCTGAAATGCCGCCAATGTGGGGAAGTCAGCACACTGCAGAATGCAATTGAATTTGAAAGCAAATGTATCAGGTATGAAGGAAAATGAAACAAATTAGCATAAGTAAATAGATGCACAACACGGAAAGTAGATTCGGAATTTAAAATTTCAGAACTATTTCATACAACAATTACAGGTGATTTATCGACATCAAGATACGTTGAACGATAATGGTAGCTCAGACGTCAGTTGGAGTCTGATTTTCAAGGGGGAGCTAATGCATGCAAAATACGTAGGGCTGACAAACTGATTTTTGTGTGCAAATCATACGTGTGCAAAGTAATTGAAAGTTAGGCGAATACAAAAACACACGAATTTAAAGAGGAAAAAAACGCAAAAATCGTTCGAAACTGTTACCTTATTGTACGGATGGCTAGCGATGAAGAAAGAGATTTTGATTGAAGCACTCAGTTAAGCTGCCATCAATGATAAAAAAAGTTGAATATACAAATTCAATTCAAACTTGGTTCCAGATTAAACACGATTACTTACCAATATCTCTATCACATTTTAAAGATAATTCACAAACTGGAAATAATAATAATAATGTTAAAAATTGATCACATTAAACTATAGTATACATTAACATGATAGAGTTAACTACCTCAACGTCGTTCTTGCTTCAACCTTGTACAACATTTCATTTTCACTAACTAAACATATTTATGTCATTTCTTCGGTAGTAGCTTTAGCATTTAGCATTGAACAAAAAAGCTTCGGCTTCAGCCATTCCTTTAGTCTGATCATTTGGAACAGCTACACCAGTACCGACTTCCTACAGTTAAGCACAATATACATAGCTCATTTAGTTAGTTAGTTAATAATTCAAAGGTTGTTTTATCATGTAAATGTGCAGTTCAAAGAGTAATACAAAGTTCTGTAAGTAGACGGGTCTAATTTTATTCAAAACAAAAAAGCATGCATTGAAAATTTTGAAATAAAACAAATATACATGCCAACTTAATGATCCGTACATGGACACATATGTTATTTGATGTAGGCAGATGTTAATTATTTATGTCTCTGTAATTAGACAAAAATAAAAAACTAATGTAAAAAATTAAATAGACCTTTCCACATGTTTGCTATGCATTATCATTATTCTACAGTAAGTTTTAAAACCATTAACCATTAATGGGAGAAGGATGTTACACTCAAAATGAAATCCACTTTAAAATGTTGTACTGAAGTCGATATCGTCCAGAAGAAAGATACACATAGTATAATACAATATAAAATATATGATCTTCATCATTTTATCATTTTATGTAATGGCTACATAAATTTCCATATTTGCTGATATCCAACATTGTGATTTTCATGACTCCAATTTCCAACGAAAATAGCACTGGAAGCATATTAGATTATATGATAAGTCTTACACCCAAATGCCAACCAAACTGGAATAAGCACTAAAAACAATAATATTCAGCATATCTTGTTCAATAATTGATACCTTCATATGACCAGTTTTGAGAGGCATTTCCATAAATTTTCTGTTAGTAACATTGCCAACTGCTATCCCATGAGTTTGAGCTTCAGTGTTAATTTCAAAAAAAAAAAAAAAGGAAAAAAAAAGTTTCAATTATGCAGCTAGCTTCGAACGTAGAAATATTAAGAATGCTTTTGCTCTTTTTTGAATGTGCATGCTAATGACTTCGTAAGCAGCAATCAAATTTAGCTCTTTTTATCTACTGAAATTCAAATTTGAAGTTTAACTGATAAAAAAAAGGTGCACGTTAATTTGGATACAGTGCAACTAAACCGGATTTCAAATATAACAATCAAATTTAAAATAATAGAATCCAATATCTTTTTTTATATAAAGGCAGCCTAGAAATAACAATTATATCACCCTCTGAATACATTAGAACCGTGGTCATCACCAAAGATCAAATATAAGTTGATTGTTGCATGTAGCAATGAAAAAAACAATGCTAAGGAAGAAATTTGCATTACCTAAAATTGACACACACTAATTATTAAAATGACCTGCTTAAAAAAATCAAAAGATTAGGAAATGAAGAAAAGCGGATATAAATACTGAATGCAATCCAAAAGTTTCAGGCACGAACAGGAAATGACCTAAGCGTAAATATAGTTAAACCTAATATTTTTTGAAGTCGTGAAGACGGGAAGTTGATGATACAAACCGCATAGTTCTGCAAAATAAGTTAAGAAACTAAACATTTATCAAGATGTGGAAATTATTTTTGTAATAATGCAAGAAAGGCTCACTTTCAATGACAGCAGCTCTTTGATTTGGCATGACACCTGAAAATAAAATTACAAATTCTTAAAAGATAGCACATTGTATATGGTTATATGTCAGACTAAAAAAGGTAATTTGTCTTGGCCACAACCACACCCTAATTTGTACTAATAACCTTCAGAGCCATAATCGTAAAAAGAAATTTTACGATCACCAAAACACAACACATTAATTAAAATCAAAACGCAGTATATTAATTCATATATCTAAACATTATAAGGAAAAATATCTCTACCTGCTGCAGTATAGGGTCCAATAAGATATTTTGAATATTTGAATTCTGCTTTGCCTTTGCCTGCATGAACAATGATGGTGAGCAACAAAGGCTTCGGATGAATACCACCTCTATTAGTGCTATTGATCTGTCCTATGCGCCTGATTATCAATGCAATACAACGTGAAGTGACATAAACACGCAGTTCAAATGTCTCTACGACCTAAAACTTGGTACAATATTTATATGTGACTTATACATGTTCTCCTGTGTATCTTATGCTCATTTATTAGATATGAGAAGAAGACCAAAGTGGCAGTCTGCCACAGCTAACAGTGAACTATATGAATATGGTTCATCCAATATTAAAAAAAATCTTCCTTGCACATTACTTAATCCAGCATCATGTTTGAGTCCCTCTTCATATATGTTTTTAATTTTAGGATCTTCTTTTAATATTTTGTCAAAAATTGGACAGTGCTTTTATTGTGTAACCCTTAATGGATGTAACAGTTCATTTGCGCTGGTATGACAGCAAGTTTTCTCAGAAGATAAGTAATCCCTACTATGTAAGGCAGCGGACAACCATTTAATGAACGTGAGACCTCCTACATAATATTTTCACTGAAAAATATTGCATGAGCCAGTGTAGCTTAGATCACAGCAATCATATCAGTATACCACCGACAGCTACAACATAGAAATCACACCAATTATGGTCAATCATCTTGGGCCACCAATCACTTGTGCCAATGGAAAACAAAAACTAAACAAAAGCAAAGTCTTAGGAAATTTATGTCACTTTTGTCTTACCATTTCCTCTTTTGAGTATTATTGCTTAAAAGAACAAAACATGCACATTGAAGTTTTATAGTTTGCCACAAACTTTACTAACAGATGTGTATTGTCTATCCATAACACGTAGGCTATTTTAGGCCTTTTTACTAACCAAGATATCATAGGAGTAACAAAAATCATGCAAGTGATAGAAAATTTTGTTATATATCAAACGTCTTACAGTCTAAAACTAATTTAGTTCAAGATTGGACTCGATTATGTACGAATGCAACTCATTATTGAGAACAGATCTAAATCATCGAAGTCTTTTTCAAATTGTATGCGGAATTATAAATATTTTTAAACTAACTTGGAAAACTCATATGTTTTTAAGGATTGAATATCGCAACCCTGTTTACAACTTCCTGTTGTGCTGACATTAAGGTTATTATTTATTAGACATGAAGGTACTAAAACTCAAAAAGTAAATTACAACGTTAAGCAAATAAGTAATAACCTTCAACTGCAGATAATCTTTACTCTTATTTTCAACCTAGCTTTTCCACTCCAACTACATGCTGCTGTAAGCCTTGAGGTCTCATGTTCTGTACCAACCTCATCATTTGTGGAAGAAAAAGTCAATTCTTCTAATCATATTCAGATGATTCTCCTCATCACTGACCTCTGTTAGAATATGAATTTTAATCGATAAAAAAATACTGGATTTTATCTATAATTAGAGAAATATTTTTGTATGTAAATTATATTCTTACCAGCATAAAAGCTTCTTCAAGAAATCTTGGCTTCATCAAGTTTTCTAAATGTATGAAAGATTAATTGGTCAAATTCAGTTGCAAATACTCAATTCGATTTGTGTGTAACGCTACTATGAAAAGGAACTGGCAGCTTCCTTAATGACCTATCGATATAGGCGACAACCTGCAGGGTGCTTGTGGAAAGAAGGCTACCGCCGATGATGGGACGACGAAGATAGATCTGAAAACCATCATGCGCCATTGCAGTGAAGGCAGGTCGCCCAGTTTGTAAGAATTAGGTTAACAATGTTGGTTTAGATTAGGCTTTGGCTGAAAAGGGAAGGACACCGAAGCGAATTTATTACTTAGGTTTCCTTTGCCAAACATCGTGACGATTTGTTTATAGAATACAGCCGCGACTATCGAGTTTAAATCATCTGGGAGAAGTGGGATGGTTCGGTAAGCATTACATGTGGCGTCCAAAGATACACGTCTTTCGGAGGCTAGGAAGGCTTGTGAGGTAACGAAATATAACTCATCTTCAATGGTATATAGTATAGTATGGATTTTTTATTTTATTTTTATGATTTTGGTGTTTTATTTAATAGAACTATTGGTACCACCCTCGTAAGAGGAACACACTTCAAAAATTATCAGTAAATCAATGTTTGAATGCGCTCAAGCTTGAGTGATTTACCCATAAGTTTATAAAATAACTACAAAGTTAATGAAGATTAGATACATATATTATTAGTCATACGATAATTTAACAAATGATCTACAGAAAACGACAATTTAGGAAATGACTCAAAATTTTGAAAATTATGCTTCAATATTAACATACCACAACCATGAGGATCTTTCACAAAATGGGGAAAAAAAAAATCATCTTAATAACTCAACCACAGGCAAGACATAAATCTTACAAAAATTGTAAGTTTAAAGTGAAAATTTTGTTGTAGGTATAAATATTTATGCACAATATATTTGGCTTAATTCTGCATTTCAAATCTAAACAATTGATCAAGATAATGTTGCATTGTGCAATACAAAAACTTGAGTAATTGCAGTTATGCTTATCGCTATTTCACCGTAATGAAACCATTATATATGTGATCCAACAATTCTTTGCAAAACTATAAAGCATATCTGTGAAAATGAAACCAAAGAAGTACCAAAATGAAAAGCAAGATAGTTAAACCAGGGCTATAAATAAAGAATTATAGGCATAGAAAATACACTTCCGCTTTATTTTTATCCTTTCTATTCATGATCAACAAATATAAGTGAGACCGTGAGAATAAAGGACACATATTGTAATTTCATAAATAGAAAAATGTATTTATATTAGACCTGAAACCATAAAGTTAATAAGTTTAAAAAACCAGTAGTGAAAGTTTAAAATAAAAAAAAAAGCTCATAAAGAAAAACATATCAGTGAAAATTTTAATTATTTCGAAACTGCTGTATATTGGATGCAGCATACGTTTTGTAATTGAATTGCATAAGTAATCCTATTTAATAAAGTCAAAATCTTTTGACGAAATATGGTAATGAAACATTAACTTTCCTTTGTTCTCACATTAATGAGTACTAAATGCCTAAAATATTTTTTTGCCAATTTGATTAAGGTTCGTTTTATAACCTATTCTGTAACATTTGTTAAAATATTACAAAAACATGTTGCAGAAGAGTAATTTTTTTCCATAGATAATGAAGAATAGAGGGAAATAGATGATTGAAATTACAATGATGAAAAGCATGACCAATCAAAGGTGTACTTTAAAAATGCCATGTCCTAATTTTGTGCATAATAACCCCAACGTGGTGAAGCTATTAATTGCAGGTGACAATTTTAGAAATATAACTAAAATTAAGTATAGGACAAACTAAATTAATATTAGGAACACATAAATTAGGTATCTTACGAAGTTAAAACAGGGGTTTCACTGGAATGGTCAGATGTTTGCAACTGAGTTTTTCTAAGATTGCCTCTGAACCTTTCCATAACTCATTGTTTACCATCTGCACACATTTTTATATATGAGTTATTTGCTTATATACATATTTACAGTTATCAGCTTTAATTCTAGCATGAAAAATCATAGTTTGAAATGTAAAACCCCAATCTTTGAATTCACAATAATAGTATACTGCAGCTGACCAAATTTATGGACCGAGAGATTAACAAAAATTAATGGAAGTTGCGAATAAATTATACTTGATAGTCGTTAATTAAAGCATTTCTAAGACCAAATGAAAAGTAATCTTCATTTTAATTATCAATTTTTTTAAGCTTTAAAATTTGTTATTAGTTTTGTAGCTATTATTTTTTTATTTATTGTTATTTTATTTTCATTACTCGCGACCATAATACAAAAAGGACAAATTATTTATCATATTGTCAGTTAATTTATCGTCATAATCTCATAGATATAATCAATTGATTGAGACAGTTTAATAATAGATCCCGTAGAAATGCTCTCACGGTTTAACTCTTTATACATCAGAACCATAGTACAAAAAGACGAAATGATTTACCATATTATCAGTTAATTTATTATCAGTACAATCTTACATATACAACCAGATGATTAAGATAGTTTAATAATAGATCCCGGAAATACTCTCACGGCTTAACTCTCTATATATAGCATCTCACACAAAAGCTCTTTAACATTTAATGGCCAAGAGTGCAAAAGTAGGGAATGGTTGAGATTTTGTACTACTAAATTGTGTCCACTGAAATGAAAAAGGGGAAACAACTGATGAATTGTTGATAAATCTGTAAAGCATGATATCACAGACGAAGAATTGAATGATACATCTATAAAAATTAACAACAAAGTTCTGAGGTCGAGAAACAAAGTTGGAAATTCATAAAATTCCTTTTATAAAACATCCTGAAAAGAAAATTAACGTAAACACCATTGTAGGTACATAAGGATCAAGAATTAATAAATCATTCTCTCTTAACTCAATCTGAAACAAATAGAAATAACGTAATTGAGGCTAAAAAATTAGTGGTTGAAAACAATACCAACTTGTAGTTAACTGATTTGCATTTTTTCCGTAAAATCATTTTTTGGGCTCTTCAAAACATTCATCTTTTATCAATCATATGCTCTTGTCAACGGCTTTGCATATTCATATATTTTCAAAATTTGTTCTGCTTCCCAGTTTTACAATCTTAGGATCGGTGCTTCAATATTTGCAGAAATGAGCCATTTCAATCTCATTTTTTTTGATTCAGTAGCAGAAATGGATAATAATAATAAAAAAAAACTAAGATAGATTAAAAATATCATAAGCATATGCAGATAAAACAATAACAAAACTGAAACATCGTTTCGTTAAGAAATATATCTTTTTGTTTCTATATCATGCAATTAAAAAAAATAGCGAGCTTGAGACCAGGTGCAACAATGGTATTGTTATTAATTGCAAGCAAGTATGGTAAAACTATATCAACGATAGAAGTTACGAATAATAAGAATGATATTGTTATTAAAAGTAATAGTTTTAAAAGTTTCTATTAAAAAGTGAGCTGGATATACCGCTAGAAGGACGTAGAGAACATTAAACACTCCATTAAAGATTATTTGAAAAACAAAGTATTCATTATAACTGAACATATGATTAGCAGTTCAATGTTAACTTGTGAACCCCTTAGTTATTGTTTCACAAAAAAATTGCTTCATATTAGCACATAAAAATGATGGTAAAAAATGTAGATATTGATTAGCTATAAAAAAAAAAATCTAAAGTCCGTACATTGCTTCTTCTTTTTTCAAAAGGTTGTGTAACATAGTCTATTTTGAATCAGGAATAAATTGCTAGAACATTACTCTCTATTAAGAAGACATATACATGCACATAGTGAAGATATAACAGAAAGATCTCATTAATGACAATAACACAATTTAAAAAGAGTATTTACCGGAAGAAAGACGTGAATTAAACTAATGAAACAATTATATATTTAAACGATAGTGTATTATTGTTGTCCAATGAAATGAATAATGAATATAATAACTTAACAGCAATAGGGTGAATTGTTAATCATAACAGTACACGTTCTCAAAATTTTGGGCAGCATATAAAATTTCATTTCAAACAACTGCTTATTCTAATATTAAAATAGATTCAAGTCATGAATTTGCTTAGAGTTTGACAGTAAGGTGCATGTGAAGAAATTGAAATACCAATTAAATTTTAATGTCTGAAATACCAATTATTCGTAACTGAATGATTGTGACCAAAGAAAAGAAAAAAAATCACGCGACATTTACTGAAAAATAACAAATATACAGCTATCAGTTTATTAATATATCAAATGAATCAAATCCAACATATGTTGAGTGATAATATCAACAAATGGTCCAATCAAAAATCATAGTATGTTACGTATAAATCCAGAATTGATATTCCTAATTCGTAAATAATCAACTCGAACAAATGGAAGAAACATAGAGAGATGCATTACCTGAAACGAACGATTTGTAATTTTCCTTTTTGAGATGAGATGGGATAAAGGCCGCAATTGAGAGAAGGAGGTGCCTCCATCAAAGCGATTATCGGTTTTGCCTGAATAATATTTTACGTATTTGCTGCAAATCAATTTTGTCTATGTTAATTTGTTGATTTTACGCATCAATTTTCGTTGGGAAGTGAAGAATAGAAAGAAGAGGAACGGTTATGAGCGTGATGTACTGAAGAAGTATGTAGAAGACGTAAGATGGGAGAAACGGGCGCAAATCATATCGACAATAAACTTCGGCGCGATGGAAGAGAGATGGTAACACCGGCAGCGGCGCAGGGCTTGCTTTATTCGTCGACGACTGTCACCCAAGCAGACAGATTCAACACCACTGCCGTAGATTTGATGATGTAGTCCACCAGGCCATCACAGCGGCATATCGTCAGGGATTAATCATTGAAGACGAAATCTGGGTCGGAAGAGGTAATTTAGACGTACGTGCGATTTGGGGAAAAAAGGAGTAAAAGTAAATGAATTAGGTTTAGCGGTGGGGTAAGCAAGTATTACGAAACAGTAGTACGAATTCTCGATAATCTGAAGGGCTACTGCAGCAAGACACGTAGGATTTGTAGAGAAAAGAAGAGTGCCACATCAGCATTTGATCTATTTTACTTTCTATTATAGATAATAGATTACTTAATTTATTATTTTAATTAAATATTCATCATTATTTAATTC
This sequence comes from Allium sativum, assembly GCA_030737875.1. Taxonomy (NCBI): domain Eukaryota; kingdom Viridiplantae; phylum Streptophyta; class Magnoliopsida; order Asparagales; family Amaryllidaceae; genus Allium; species Allium sativum. Next base: position 735,499,307 of record CM060924.1, on the reverse strand, counting down.
AACGACCATGAAATCCTTTTAATCACCTTTTAAATAATTAAATAAATTAATTATTATACCGCTGAAAATGCGGTTCATTACAGAGAGGTAACTAAAATACCCAAACTTGAACGATTTCGGGATTATCTTAGAATGATATGAGTTGTAATGATAAATGTGGTTAATAAACTTTATTATTTCATTAGTGAAATGATAACGAAATATTTTTGGTGAATGTATATAAAATGATGATTTCAAAGAAAAGGAAAATAAAAAAGGGGTGGCGTGAAATATAATGATATGTTTGAGTTAGAAAGGAAATGTAAAGGGAAGTTTTATTCTACCAGAATAAGCATTGGGTTTTTGTTTTCAAGTATGGAAATTAAGGATATTTCTCAACGATTGTTTTACGAGAAATAATTTAATTGATTTTCCAATATTAAATAATTATGTGGTAAATGTTTTGAAAAGTGAAAAATAGAAAAACTGGATATATAAAAGATGAATTTGTTTAAAGTATAATCTAAGTTAAATAAGAAGCGAGAAAACTATATCTATAATATCGAAAGATTTAAGATTTTAACTCTACACTTGTTTTAATTAAAAGGCCAAGTGGTGCTGAATACTGAACCAGTGAACCCATTGGATTGTCATGATTGAAACACTGATTATTTTGATAGTTAAATCACCGACTATCAAATCTGTCCAGATTGTTGGTACGGAAAGACCGGGGTAGAATTTATATTCGAAAACCATTCCGACCTACAAATACGTGAAGATATTAGAAAATGGTCGAGATGGAGCATTGAAGACCCTGGATCTTCATAAGCGGAAGAACTACTAATAATCTCTGGTTTAGCGGCTAGAGATAAACCATGGTTCTGTCGTGGTTGGAATCTACGAATTGCAAGGACTTCTCGCTATTGACCCATGGGGTGATTCCTATATTGGATGCAGTAGGAGAGTACCTTTGGTTCATACTGTTCCTGGATGACTTGAATGGACAAATGTCTGACAGAGTATTTCCAAAGGAATTACGTACGTTGATTTCTTCAAACGTACCATAGTTGGTGGCGGAGGACGACGGTTCTCTTAGCTTAACCACTAGAGTATTTTTGTGGACGTCAATTGGTGATATCTGGTGGATCTGACGGTGTGGCATTCAAAGTGAATGATGGTCAGGTGTTGTAAAAGAAATTCAAATCTCAAGCCTCATCAACCGGGAAATGACAAAAATCGGGCAGGCAGCATGGCTATGTGGGTCGCTCCCATTAGGTTGTATAATCACCTATCTAGAGAAACTCCTTTTGCTTCTTTAATCTATTTTGATGCTGTCCCTTTTTGGGAAATGGTGGTTTGAGCCCAACCGTTGGTGATATACATTCGATACACTCAAGCGAAATGAGTGGTCGGTCATGTGAGGGCCGGGTTGCAAGACGTTCTTGTTGAACCCAGTGCATTCGCCTCTAGAGATACACTATCGGCAGGTGGTCCCATACCTTGTCAAGGTCGGAATCCAATCTCCAATATGCGCCGCGGTTTTGATTGTATACTATATGTGGAGCGTGAGATGCAAGCGTTCCACTAGATTGTTATTTACTTGTATTTAGACATTATTATAATATCAGAAAAGCTATTGTTTTCAAAACTGTTTGGGGTTATCGTAAGGTAAAAACCGTCCGTGTTTATGTGTGGATTTAGTCTTACGATTATCCTTTTCTTTGAAAAGATTTTGACATTAAAATCAAGTTGAGTGATACTTTAATACTGTGCGAGATTTTCTCACTCTGGTTCACTAGACTGACTCGGTGTTTTGTAAATGCTCGGATTAGACCGGGGTGTACAGGTTCAGGTTATCGAATGCTGTGAAGAGACGAGCTGGAAGAGTCCAGACGTATGATATTATATAGCTACTATTCCGCTGTGTGTTATATCTGGGACATATTTTTATAACTGTCCAGAGATGTTGATGTACTCTGATATTGAAAGTATTTAAAAAAAAAAACTCTCAATAAAGATTTATTTCTATATTATATTTTGTTCCGCTGTGATGTGAGACTCTGATTCTGTGTTGTGGTGTTTCTTCTTCTTCTTCTATTCTAATATTTCTTTCTTTCTTATCTCACCCTCTAAATTCTTTCTAATAACGTTCCGGTGTTTTTCGGTGGTTGGAAGGTCGGCATGAGGTACGGGAAAGGTACTTATGTCGATTTTCGGGACCGAAAATCCTGGGTCGTTACAGAGATATTTTGAAAGTTATTTGGAAATAAACCCGAAGTTGAATTCTTAAGTTCTCAAATAAATAATGTTTTTTTTCAAAACAATGAATTGAATTAAACTTGAAATTTCATAAACCTTCAAATGGTGAAATAAGGAAATAAATCTAAGGTAGAAAAATTAAAGTAAGAGGCCATTGGAGTCTGAAATAGTTTGACAAATATTGAACTTGAATAACACTCATTTTTCTATAGCTTGTATATGATTTACCAACTATATAAAGTTAAGTTGTTATAGGAATAAGGAATTTGATAATATACTAATAGTGTTATGAATGATGTATTGAGACGACCCAAACTTCCCTGGTACGGGAAAGCCTGGATTTCTTTGAGAACACGACACATTAGAACACAACCAATAGAACATTTCATTGCTATTACAACAATATTACATCATAGTACAAGAATACATCAGAGTATGAATTAATAACTTATAACTGAAAAATAAATATTAGAGATTTACAAATTACAAAAGCAGTGGAAAATAATACATAAGTATAATATGCAGCGGAAAATACATCAACTAGCACAACTGAATGAAATACACGGATACAAAGCTTTTCGAATATAGCTCCAGCTGTAATCCAGGATCCTGTGAAAGTAAATATTTGCAAACCAAAACTATTAGAAGCCCGTGTGGAAAATAGGGGCACCTAGAGTTTAGGTAGAAACAATAACCTCCAAGTCAGTCATGGGACTGATGTGAGAACTAAAACAGCTATAAACTTTATTTTAAAGTTGGGTAAATCAAGGGACCACACCGTATAACACGGAACGGGTTTACTCCCAAGAATACCATAAACAAACAGTTTATAAACAACGCAATGCTTTTTGAAAAATGAAGCTATTATAAGACTCAGGTCCCATCACACAATGCAACGCAAGCTGGAGGATAGAGTTTTACCTTATAATAGCCAAACATGCTTGGTACATTTTAAAACAAATCATTTTGATATTACTATAAGTGCATAGTGTCAAAATCTACTTCAAATATAAATATATCAATCATAGATGACATAGGTACTGTAACGGCCCGCAAATCCGTACTATCTGAGTTGACTAAATACCACATACGTCCAACCCAAATTGCACAGAAATACGAATCTTTAATAGAAAGAAGTTAGAGTATGAGAAATAGAAAGGAAGAAACTTTAGAATAGAAGAAGAAGAACAGAAACACACCACAGAATCTCACATCGCAGCGGAATAAAATATAATATATAACAGCTTTCGAAATACAAAATTTGACTGTATATACATAACATTATCATCAGAGTACAACACTTACAATACAGCGGAAATAACACTAGATAACTAATGTTGAAGCCTCCTGATCCAAGCTCCTCCAAATATCTGAGAATACCTGAACTACTTGACTGCCCGTACAAAATTGGGCACCCAAGAGTTTAAGGAAAACAAAACAAAATAAACTCCGGGTCAGTCATGGGACTGGTATGAGTAAACAGTTTAAAACAGCTTGAACAAGTAAATGATATCTCATAAGACCACGCCGTATAACGGAATAGGTTTTTCCCTTATGAGAATCCAAAATATCTTTATATCAAAAACCTTTTTGATATTATAATAATGCCTATCAACCACAATATAATAATCATCTAGCAGAAACGCTTTCATCTCATGTTCTACATATATAGTATACAATCAAAACTGCAAGCACGTATTGGGTAATGGATTTCCAACTATGACAAGGTATGGAACCACCTTTCGCTAGTGTACCTCTAGAGAGGAATACACTGGGTTCAACAAGAACATCTTGCAACCCGGCCACACATGATCGACCACTCATTTTGCTTGAGTGTATCGAATGTACATCACCAACAGTTGGGATCAGCAACCGTTTCCCGAATGGGACATCATCGAATAGAATAAGGAATTAAATGAATCTCTAGATAGGTGATAATACACCCTAATGGGAGCTAACCACATAGCCATGCTGCCTGCACGATTTTTGTCATTTCCCGGTTGTTGAGGCCAGGGGCTACGATTACTTTCCATTCATTTATAACACGATCACTTTGAATGCCACATTATCAGATCCGTTAATCATTGATTGGTTTACACAAATATTCTGGATGTTATGCTAAGGGAATAAATCCGTTGCAACCATATATATTTATACAGACCAACCGATTTGATCATTGGAAATATTCTGTCAGACATTCGCCCATATACGTTCGTTCTGGGACTGAACGAAACCAAAGGCACTATTCAGTACATCCATCCTAGGCAATCTCTACCTAGGACTTATACAATAGCCCTTGCACTTTACTCCGTCTTCAATTATCTTCATATAATCTGATTCGCAACGATACTGCTAATACGGAGTGGTTCTTTGGATAATAATCCAACCGGTCTCTCCATATTAACAACGTTAAAATGGTCAAAACTTTAATAGTCGGTGATTTAACTATCAAATGAAAAATGTCCGTGTACACACACCGATCTTATTTCCAAATGGAATTATCGATCACATCATCAACATATATATATATATATATTCATATTTCCTTATTTTCTATATTAAGAAAATATATGTTATTAACTCTGGAAAACATTCCCATTGCATATTTACATATCACTATCCTTCCACATCTATCAGACTCTAACTGTAAACTAGTAAGAGAACAATTCCTAAGTATAAACCCCGAAGGCCGAAACCAACATCTGATCGATACTCAAAAAGTCGTTCAACTCAACTAATCTCCAGTCAGTTTCTAATTCTGCTTAACTCTATTTCTTTAACTCCATTTGATTAACTTCCTATCAACACGATTATTTTAAATCTGCAAATCATTTGCTTTTAAATCATCGTTCACTTTAAAACGTATATCTCCCAGGATTTTATTTATAAAATTCCTTTTCGTTTATAATATTCCATTTAAGTTCGTTTCATTATCGAATTCTATATATATATATCAATATATCGATTTCTAGTTTATCAAATCTTCTTAAAAATATTCTAACTCCTTAAATTTCCGGAAAAATTCGCCATAACCTCCTTTGTACCGGGAGCATTGAGGAAATCTCCAAACTGCCACACAGGCCTCCCTATTCAAAAAGAAAAAGAAAAAGCCAAGCGGTTAGCCGATATGGCGCATAAAATCTCATATTCAATTTAAATACATACCTTTTTGTCGAGCATTCTAATTATCTCTTCTAACACTTTATTCCAAACCTGTCTAACATAATTCCATGCATTTCCAATTCACTACAACTTACTCTAATCATTTTTAACTCGGTTCTTTAACTAATTCGTTAATTGGCCCTATTGCTTATTTTACATAACATGTTCAAATTTGATTCCAACTTGCTTATACAATCGAATTCCATTTTCCATTCTAGTTTCATCTTCGATTTGAATATGAAATCACAAGTAAATTTACTTATTCAAAGTATACTTGATTCAATCGTTTTAACTTAATTAATCAATTTGCTGATTAACTCTTTTGCGTATTCCACTTTTATATCTGAATGTAACATGTCCAACTATATTCCAACTTACTAATTGAATTCTAATTCCAGTCCAAGTTCCCTATTCGATTCTGAATATACTTTTACTAATCCATTTCAATTATTCAAATTCCATTTAAATTTCTATATTCAAATTCTAAATTTGAATTCCCTTTATTTAAATTCCATTTGAATTTAAAATATCCATATTTTCCAATTTATGGTTTTTCACCTTTCTTTGTGAACATTGCCTTATATTACTTGTATATATATATTAAAAAAAGTCTCGACTTCAACTTCATTTGAAATAAGTATTTTACTTTGGAAAATTAAATTTCCCTTTTCAAATTCACACTTGTATTTTATATTTCTGAATTTTCCAATGATAATTCATTTCACCTCATTTATAATCTTCGTTTATAAATGAACTGCTTGTTTTAGTTATTCAAAACAAGTTAATATTTCTAATCCATTCAAAATTCAAATTCTATTTAGAAAAAATAGAATTTTCCCTTTTAATTCAAAATATCCTTTTCCCAATATTTTTATATACCAACACTTCAGGTCTAGTGATATTCTAACCAATCAAAATATACCAATTATCAACCATGGATTTTCTAACACATCATATGTAAAAATATATATATATGTGAACAAACAAAAATAATATTTTTGAGGAATGCAGTTGGATCCCTCCAACCTATTTTTCCTGCACCCACAGACGTTAGCACATAAATAATACCATCCTGCTTCGAGGCAGGATATCGCGGTATGAAGGTCATCCACTAATATATATATTTGTGGGGTGCATAGGGAAATCATCCGCTCATGGTACCGCGGGCATCCGCTAATGATACTGCGGGAACAATCCAACCCAATATATATATATAATAGTCAACCCTAAATAACTAATATATTTAAATCAACCAGACAACATTCAAAACAAGCCACAACAATTATTTTTAACGAATAAAAATAATTCTAAATAATAGGTGAGTGAGATTTACTCACCGAAATTGCAGTTGTCGAATATCTTGTTTATTTTCCAAATCCTCCGTTACGAATCTTCTCGACTGAATTCTCACCTACGATAAATTAAATTAAATTTATTGATTAATATTTATTTGTTTAGATTAGCAAATAAATAAATTTCTTCTATATTTTACTCTCTTTTTATCCATTTAATTAAATCATCAAATCATTTTAAATTAAATATCAAAACCATGATTATTACCTTGTACAAATCAAATACAGTATTTTAAAACATTCGAATTATAAATCTTATACATTTTATTTTTCTCCTAACAAATTTTGCTTTGTATAAACTAGTTATATAAATTGATTTACTTGCATTTAAATAAAAACTACTAAAATTGTTGAACAAATCATTCTATGTATTTTTAAATTTTGGTAAAGATGTATACCTCGATGTTATTGAAATCACTCAATCCATTTTCAAAACAAAATCCCGAATAGTCCAACATATTGCAAATAGCCCAAAACGTCACATACCTCTTTGGCAATTTACCAAACACCTCATAGGCAATCCATTCTCCTTCCTTTATCATCTCATCCCCTACCTGCTACTGTTGTTAAATCACCCAAACTGACTCCCTTTACTGTTCCTACATACTCCACCATGCCTTGATTTGATCTTGCAATGATGCAGCTCTACCCTATGCACTCACTGCTCAGCCAAACCAGGCTTTACTGTCGTGCCTCAAAACCCACTACCCCGTACTGTCTAGACCTCATTCTTCCAACCTGCGGCCCTTTTTCGTTCATGGCTCCTTCGAGAAACCCACCTATCTAAGACTGAACTTCCTCATTTTTCTCACTGTTAAACTCTCCAAAACATTCATGTCTTTAAACCCCAGACTCGCGGAAATCATCTGGTAATTCCATCGTGACTTGCCAGTGTACGCACCCACCCCATACCAGCATCGATTCCATCGAAGTTCGTTTAACTCCTCACGATATACTTGTCATCGCAACTGCTAATGTCGCACCCAACTATATTTCCTTTCATCGCAACACCACTGAAGCCACTAACTTCCTTAAACACCATCGGTTCTTCATCGTTCACTCAAACAAATTCCGCCTTCAATTCCGGAAGACGCAAATCGAGTTCCAACAATACTATCGAACCCTAATTCCAATCGTTCGAAGTCGAGACCCTCCAAGCTGCTTCAAGTTGAACTCGCCAAATTCCTGAATTGAAATCCCGATCTTCCGTGTTGCGGTGAGCTCCAGAAAACGGATAGAAATCCCTCGAGTTGGAAAGGATTAGCAGTAGTATTGCATTCGATATACTTTGATTTTATTCAGATTAATAGAGGACGTCATTTATTTTTGTTTGAGGCTACCGATTTTCAGAAGAAGAAATGGGTAGGGGCGCGATTTATAGAGAAGGGGTGTGGTTATATTTTTGAACAACAAGGCCATTTGTTTTCTCTTGGGTGTTCTATTTCTGACCACAAACAAAAAGGAATTTATTTTATTTTAGTTAGTTTTTAAACCGGTATCCTTTAATAAAAATACGCTATGACTCCGAACTCCTTTCTGAACCCAACAACTGTCCATTCTAGGGTAAAATCACTATTTTGACCCCACTGGGATAAGTATCGAAGTCCAGTTCGATCATCCGGAACAAATATTAATTTAAATTGATATAAATTAAATTTCAAACCATTTAAATTCTGCAAAAATAAATTAATATTATTATTCTGATTCAAACAGAAATCTGGACTGTATTTAATTCTGTTTTAAATCTTGAACTGAATTATATTTTCGCATTACGATGATTTAATATATATTCGATATTAAATCGAAATTGATTATTAAATTAATAACTTAATATAAATATTCATTTATATTATCAACTCAGCATTTAAAACCATATTAAATATTTTAAAATAAACTGTTTGAAAAACCCGGGTCATTGCATTCTTTCCCCCTTAAAAGAATTTCGTCCCCGAAATTACAAAGGTAAGAAAAATGCTTCTAACTCATAACTTTTCAAAACTCATTTATGTTGAAACTCAACTCTTCACGTTTCAACAATTTTAGTTCTACCAAACTTTTTGGTTCTCGTTTATATTACACAACATCTATAGTCACTTTCATTTATCCCGAATGATTTAATTCATATTCCTTTCAATTTATTTCAAATTGATTCTAGTCAATTTATTCACTTCGAACCATTTAACTTGCTTAAGTTAAATTTTAATTCCAGAATCCAAATCCCAGGGTTTTCATTTCAAATCCTTTTTGAAATCACTTAAATATACACATTTATTTCTATCCCAAATTCAAAACATTTGAATTTTCAAATCAATTTGTTTCTTTCAACAATTTCCATCAAAACTTTTCTAAGGTAGCAATTCATCACTTAGAAACTCGAAAATGAACACTGATGATGTCGTGATCATCATCAGAATTATTTTCCAGCCACTGAAGTGAGTTCAGTGCTTTATCACTTTCAAAATCTATCTCAAGATGATTTCTATTCAAAAATCCTTTCAAAATAAAACTATTTTATTTTAGTATACTTTGGAAATATTTTCCAACTTCCCAGGATTTAAATTTCCAAATTCTGGTTTGAATTTAATTTTAATTCATCTCATTTGTATGTAATTCATTCATATACAATTTCTGTTTGGTTATAAATAACCATTCCAATTTTTTATTATCTGATTATAATATTAACAATCAACTCATCCATATAATATAATAATTTCAGAAAGTTATTCATTTTCTATAAAAATAGAATTTTGAGTAAAATTATTTCATTTACCCACTTAAAACAATATCGTGTTCAATCTTCTGTTCAAGTATTTACAAACTCTTATCGACGTCGTGGCGTCGCACGATTTGATCAGAATTCATAAACCACTCAACATTCAAGTCAACACAATATAAAACAGTTGTTTTAATCAATTAACAAATACGCGCTCTCTTATAAATATACTCAACTCATTCTAGGTTACTACTGACCCTATCTCTAATGAGCACAATCCCAAAGCATAGGTATTCGCTCAACCTAAGCTCTGATACCAACTGTAACGGCCCGCAAATCCGTACTATCTGAGTTGACTAAATACCACATACGTTCAACCGAAATAGCACAGAAATACGAATCATTAATAGAAAGAAGTTAGAGGATGAGAAATAAAAAGGAAGAAACTATAGAATAGAAGAAGAAGAACAGAAACACACCACATAATCTCACATCGCAGCGGAATAAAATATAATATATAACAACTTTTGAAATACAAAATTTGACTGTATATACATAACATTATAATCAGAGTACAACACTTACAATACAGCGGAAATAACACTAGATAACTAACGTTGAAGCCTCCTGCTCCAAGCTCCTCCAAATATCTGAGAATACCTGAACTACATGACTACCCGTACAAAATTAGGCACCCAAGAGTTTAGGGAAAACAAAACAAAATAAACTCCAGGCCAGTCATGGGACTTGTATGAGTAAATAGTTTAAAACAGCTTGAACAAGTAAATGATATCTCATAAGACAACGCCGTATAACGGAACGGGTTTTTCCCTTATGAGAATCCAAAATATCTTTATATCAAAAACCTTTTTGATGTTATAATAATGCCTATCAACCACAATATAATAATCATCTAGCAGAAACGCTTTCATCTCACGTTCTACATATATAGTATACAATCAAAACCGCAAGCATGTATTGGGTAATGGATTTCCAACTATGACAAGGTATGGAACCACCTTTCGCTAGTGTACCTCTAGAGAGAAATACACTGGGTTCAACAAGAACATCTTGCAACCCGGTCACACATGATCGACCACTCATTTCGCTTGAGTGTATCGAATGTACATCACCAACGGTTGGGATCAGCAACCGTTTCCCGAATGGGACATCAACGAATAGAATAAGGAATTAAATGAATCTCTAGATAGGTGATAATACACCCTAATGGGAGCTAACCACATAGCCATGCTGCCTGCCTAATTTTTTTCATTTCCCGGTTGTTGAGGCCAGGGGCTACGATTACTTTCCATTCATTTATAACACGATCACTTTGAATGCCACATTATCAGATCCGTTAATCACTGATTGGTTTACACAAATATTCTGGATGTTATGCTAAGGGAATAAATCCGTTGCAACCATATATATTTATACAGACCAACCCATTTGATCATTGGAAATATTCTGTCAGACATTCGTCCATATACGTTCGTTCTAGGACTGAACGAAACTGAAGGCACTATTCAGTACATCCATCCTAGGCAATCTCTACCTAGGACTTATACAACAACCCTTGCACTTTACTCCGTCTTCAATTATCTTCATATAATCTGATTCGCAACGATACTGCCAATGCGGAGTGGTTCTTTGGATAATAATCCAACCGGTCTCTCCATATTAACAACGTTAAAATGGTCAAAACTTTGATAGTCGGTGATTTAACTATCAAATGAAAAATGTCCGTGTACACACACCGATCTTATTTCCAAATGGAATTATCGATCACATCATCAACATATATATATATATTCATATTTCCTTATTTTCTATATTAAGAAAATATATGTTATTAACTCTGGAAAACATTCCCATTGCATATTTACATATCACTATCCTTCCACATCTATCAGACTCTAACTGTAAACTAGTAAGAGAACAATTCCTAAGTATAAACCCCGAAGGCCGAAACCAACATGAGATCGAAACTCAAAAAGTCGTTCAACTCAACTAATCTCCAGTCAGTTTCTAATTCTGCTTAACTCTATTTCTTTAACTCCATTTGATTAACTTCCTATCAACACGATTATTTTAAATCTGCAAATCATTTGCTTTTAAATCATCGTTCACTTTAAAACGTATATCTCCCAGGATTTTATTTATAAAATTCCTTTTCGTTTATAATATTCCATTTAAGTTCGTTTCATTATCGAATTCTATATATATATATCGATATATCGATTTCTAGTTTATCAAATCTTCTTAAAAATATTCTAACTCCTTAAATTTCTGGAAAAATTCGCCATAACCTCCTTTGTACCGGGAGCATTGAGGAAATCCCCAATCTGCCACATATGCCTCCCTATTCAAAAAGAAAAAGAAAAAGCCAAGCGGCTAGCCGATATGGCGCATAAAATCTCATATTCAATTTAAATACATACCTTTTTGTCGAGCATTCTAATTATCTCTTCTAACACTTTATTCCAAACCTGTCTAACATAATTCCATGCATTTCCAATTCACTACAACTTACTCTAATCATTTTTAACTCGGTTCTTTAACTAATTCGTTAATTGGCCCTATTGCTTATTTTACATAACATGTTCAAATTTGATTCCAACTTGCTTATACAATCGAATTCCATTTTCCATTCTAGTTTCATCTTCGATTTGAATATGAAATCACAAGTAAATTTACTTATTCAAAGTTTACTTGATTCAATCGTTTTAACTTAATTAATCAATTTGCTGATTAACTCTTTTGCGTATTCCACTTTTATATCTGAATGTAACATGTCCAACTATATTCCAACTTACTAATTGAATTCTAATTCCAATCCAAGTTCCCTATTCGATTCTGAACATATAGTTACAAATCCATATCAATTATTCAAATTCCATTTAAATTTCTATATTCAAATTCTAAATTTGAATTCCCTTTATTTAAATTCCTTTGAATTTAAAATATCCATATTTTTGCAATTTATGGTTTTTCATCTTTCTTTGTAAACATTGCCTTATATTACTTGTTTATATATATTAAAACAAGTCTCGACTTCAACTTCATTTGAAATAAATATTTTACTTTGGAAAAATAAATTTCCCTTTTCAAATTCACACTTGTATTTTATATTTCTGAATTTTCCAATGATAATTCATTTCACCTCATTTATAATCTTCGTTTATATATGAACTGCTTGTTTTAATTATTCAAAACAAGTTAATATTTCCAATCCATTCAAAATTCAAATTCTATTTAGAAAAAATAGAATTTTCCCTTTTAATTCAAAATATCCTTTTCCCAATATTTTTATATACCAACATTTCAGGTCTAGTGATATTCTAACCAATCAAAATATACCAATTATCAACCATGGATTTTCTAACACATCATATGTAAAAATATATATGCGAACAAACAAAAATAATATTTTTGAGGAATCCAGTTGGATCCCTCCAACTTGTTTTTCCTGCATCCACAGACGTTAGCACATAAATAATACCATCCTGCTTCGAGGTAGGATATCGCGGTATGAAGGTCATCCACTAATATATTTGTGGGCTGCATAGGGAAATCATCCGCTCATGGTACCGCGGGCATCCGCTAATGATACCGCGGGAACAATCCAACCCAATATATATATAATAGTCAACCCTAAATAACTAATATATTTAAATCAACCAGACAACATTCAAAACAAGCCACAACAATTATTTTTATTGAATAAAAATAATTCTAAATAATAGGTGAGTGAGATTTACTCACCGAAATTGCAGTTAACGAATATCCTGTTTATTTTCCAAATCCTCCGTTAGGAATCTTCTCGACTGAATTCGCACCTACGATAATTTAAATTAAATTTATTGATTAATATTTATTTATGTAGATTAGCAAATAAATAAATTTATTCTATATTTTACTCTCTTTTTATCCATTTAATTAAATCATCAAATCATTTTAAATTAAATATCAAAACCATGATTATTACCTTGTATAGATCAAATATAGTATTTTAAAACATTCAAATTATAAAGATTATACATTTTATTGTTCTCATAACAAATTTTTCCTTGTATAAACTAGTTATATAAATTGATTTACTTGCATTTAGATAAAAACTACTAAAACAAAGCATTCTATGTATTTTTAAATTTTGGTAAAGATGTATACCTCAATGTTATTGAAATCACTCAATCCATTTTCAAAACAAATTCCCGAATAGTCCAACATATTGCAAATAGCCCAAAACGTCACATACCACTTTGGCAATTTACCAAACACCTCATAGACAATCCATTCTCCTTCCTTTATAATCTCATCCCCTGCCTGCTACTGTTGTTAAATCACCCAAACTGACTCCCTTTACTGTTCCTACATACTCCACCATGCCTTGATTTGATCTTGCAATGATGCAACTCTACCCTATGCACTCACCGCTCAGCCAAACCAGGCTTTACTGCCGTGCCTCAAAACCCACTACCCCGTACTGTCCAGACCTCATTCTTCCAACCTGCAGCCCTTTTTCGTTCACGGCTCCTTCGAGAAACCCACCTATCCAAGATCAAACTTCCTCATTTTTCTCACTGTTGAACTCTCGAAAACATTCATGTCTTTAAACCCCAGACTCGCGGAAATCATCAGGTAATTCCATCATGACTTGCCAGTGTACGCACCCACCCCATACCAGCATCGGTTCCATCGAAGTTCGTTTAACTCCTCATGATATACTTGTCATCGCAACTGCTAATGTCGCATCCAACTATATTTCCTTTCATCGCAACACCACTGAAGCCACTAACTTCCTTTAACACCATTGGTTCTTCATCGTTAACTCAAACAAATTCCGCCTTCGATTACGGAAGACGCAAATCGAGTTCCAACAATACTATCGAACCCTAATTTCAATCATTCGTAGTCGAGACCCTCCAAGCTGCTTCAAGTTGAACTCGCCAAATTCCTGAATTGAAATCCCGATCTTCCCTGTTGCGGTGAGCTCCAGAAAACTGATAGAAATCCCTCGAGTTGGAAAGGATTAGCAGTAGTATTGCGTTCGATATACTTTGATTTTATTCAGATTAATAGAGGACGTCATTTATTTTTGTTTGAGGCTAGCGATTTTCAGAAGAAGAAATGGGTAGGGGCGCGATTTATAGAGAAGGGGTGTGGTTATATTTTTGAACAACAAGGCCATTTTTTTCTCTTGGGTGTTCTATTTCTAACCACAAACAAAAAGGAATTTATTTTATTTTAGTTAGTTTTTAAACCGGTATCATTTAATAAAAATACGCTATGACTCCGAACTCCTTTTTGAACCCAACAACTGTCCATTCTAGGGTAAAACCACTATTCTGACCCCACTGGGAAAAGTATCTAAGTCCAGTTCGATCGTCCGGAACAGATATTAATTTAAATTGATATAAATTAAATTTCAAACCATGTAAATTTTGCAAAATTAAATTAATATTATTATTCTGATTCAAACAGAAATCTGGACTGTATTTAATTCAGTTTTAAATCTCGAACTGAATTATATTTTCGCATTACGATGATTTAATATATATTCGATATTAAATCGAAATTGATTATTAAATTAATAACTTAATATAAGTATTCATTTATATTATCAACTCAGTATTTAAACCATATTAAATATTTTAAAATAAACTGTTCGAAAAATCCGGGTCATTACGGGTACCATATATTATGTCACCATACTAGTTTTACAATTAAAACCGCACGATGTCGTATTGGAAATTGGATTTCCATCATGAACCAAGGTAAGGAATCTTCATTACGGAATTTGAGACACTCTAGCTCGTGCCTCAGGACTCAGACTCAAGTGAGCCCTGGGAGAGGCAGGGCCAGCCAACCATAGCTGATTAGGGTTACTCCTGAATACTGCGTTTCCCTGCCCTATGGGGCATAAAATCTTGTCAGTTTGTCGACCATATCTAGAGCCACTAAGGACTCAAATCCAAGGTACCTCTCTTCCCATCATCCACATAAGTAAAAATGTCTGGGCTCCATACCATGACACCACTTCTAGCTAGAAAGAAATGCATGCTCTCCCTGTTGTCCGTCATCCCATTTCTGGTCCATACCAGGGTGTGAGGCTCGCGAGTTAACGCTATACAAAAAGCTATGCTATTTAAAGTCATGCTTTGATCGTCAACTACAAGACTCTGCTTTTCAATAATAGCCTTGATCATTTGCATCTCAGCATGCCACACTGACAACTCACGCCATACAACTGGTGTCTATCAATATATATAACCTCTAAGCTCGTACGTCTCAGAGAAGGGTGTTAAGCAAGAGAATAAATTCTCCTCCACCAAATAGATATATATTTAATAGAAATCAATTAATACAAAATGAAATCCAATGTCAGACACACATCCATTTACAAGTCCGTTTTGGGTCTGAACGAAACCGGAGGCACCTAATTCCTCATCCCATATGTCCAATATAGGAGAGGTCCTCGCATATCTGGTCGATCTCCAAGTACGCCTGGACGATCACCACTTAATACATTGTCTTAGGTGTACAACCCAATCAAGATATCAGTAATCATCCAAACGATGTGCAGATCTCCGGTCTTCAACCACCCTCTTCATTGTGGACTTTCAACCGTCGTATCAATTATTCAGAATGGGTTAAACCCGGTCTTTCCAAATAACCCGCGTATCTTATAATCAATAATCAAGAGCTACAAAAACACATCATATGCCTCATTCCAATTCAAAACATTCTTTTATTCAAATATTCACATCTTTAGGGCAAGGTTCCCATTAATTTTTCAAAGATAAATTCTTTTAAATTTTCCTTTTGATATCGTTTTCAAAAGATTTCATTTTATCCTTTAACAATTCTAAACCAAATTAAGGTTTATAAAACTAGTTGGGATTATCGAGCCTTACCGACGTAACCATTTATTTTATCTTTCCCATCCCAACCTATTCATCCCATGGAGCAAAACTGGTAATACTCCATATCTAACACCCATTGTGTTATCAGTAAAATTAATTACCATTTCCCGTTCAAATCTAATTAAAGATTTAACTATCACCTGGGGTAAAACTGGTGGTACTCCATTCTCGATCATTTCATGAATTCGATAAATTTAATTATCCCATTCTCATTCCAATCTAATTAAAGATTTATTAAAACTCCAATTGGTTTCAAGCTTCCCAAAAATCATTATTTAATGATTATTCGACTTTAGGAAATTAATCATGTCTTTAATTGGGTTAAAGAACCAATGTTACTTAAAACACAGTTTATGATAAACCCCAAAATCATATTCCATCCAAAATGGAATCTTCACGGAAATCAAATCATAATCAATATGAATTTCATATCAGACTAATAATATAAATGGAATAACGGCGAAGACTTTTAAATTCCAGATATAGTAATGGTCTTCCTTCATAGAAGCTCGTCTCGAGTATTACCAAATCGAATTCCATTCAATTCCAATTTAATATATTAAATTGGAAAACTTTACTTTGGACAAATTCCATTAAATCTTAATTAAAAGATTTATAAATTCCAAATCATATCTTCACCGTTAATTAGGTTTTAAGAACTAATGTTATTTAAAACACAGTTCACGATAAACCAAAAATCCAATTTCAATTCAATTCCAATTAAATATTAATTAATTGGTTAACTTCTCCAAATCTTAATTAAAAGATTTATTCTATTCTCAACTGGGTTTAAGAATAGTGTTATTGAATACATCATTCACGACAAACCCAAAATCCAATTTGATATTAAATACAAGGCTCTGAATAGAAATTAATATCGGCTTATATTCAATATCAAATTCTGAAACCAACGGATTTCGTATTGGGAATAACGATATTTGTATCTTCCAAATTGCTCACAATATCTGTATAATCACGGAATGCAATATCGAAATATTTCGAAGATTATTTCCATTCAAATCCATTCCAATTCATACATTGGAAAAATTCTAGTTAGTTTAAAACCCATTTTCAAATCCAATTTATTTATTTCTAAAAAAACATTGGATTTCTAATCTAGTTGTTAACTAGTTCATTCAGATAAAAATAGCTTTTATCTTTTCAAAACTTGGAATTTTCATTCCAAAATCTTTCCAAATCATTTATTATAATTTTACGTAATTTTTCCATATTTTTAATAATTTTATTAAGGCCCTTACAGTCAGTTTCCAATAACGGCCACCGAACTGCATTCTTAAAGACTTTTTCTGAAATTTATTTGGATATATCTTAAAATCTAACCATTAGATTTCAAATCTCTTATATTCATTGGAAAGCTCTTTTTGATACGAACCCAACGATTCCGGTTTTAGGAGAATTCGACGGTCAGATCTCCCATTACATCAATTTGAAGTTATTTGTCGAAATTCGTGAACGGTCACTGCGCAGTGCGTTTTATCCAAGCCATTATATATATATATATCATCGATTTCCATTCAAAACACATTTTATAAAACGTTTATAAATTCATTTTAAAACGATTCCAACTTCTATTTCAATTTTAAATCAAAATTGAATATTCCATATCATTATAATATTAAAATGGTAATTTTCCAAAATATCAGATTTTGAAATCCATTTCCTTTATCGTATTCATTATCAAATGAATAAAATCAATCGATAAACCCGTTCGGGTTAAAATGGCGTTTCTATACTTAACCCGGCTTCATATAATTTTATATATTTCCGTGTCCATCCAAAATCGGACATCAAAATCATATTTTGTTTATCACTGAATATTATTTTAAAATATTCGTTATTTCTGAATCGGAATGCGACTCAATCAATTACCATATAATTTCAGTTATATGTATTTCGTGCATTACATGTATTCAACAATAATGATAAATAATCATCAAACAGTCAATTCACAACCAAAGTGCAATTTACAACTGTATAAGCATTAAATAATTAAATAACGCTTATCACGGTTTGTCAACCAATCGATTGACGTACAATTAAATATTGGGATTAGTGTATGTCAAATATCATCCCAATACCCGTGTGGGGTTTTCAAACAACAACAGTCTATTTAAAATAATCATTGGTTAATAAATATAACCAGATCTAATTCAATTTGAATTATTTTTCTAATTAACCAATTTTCACTGTTTAAATTATAAATGGATATTTATAATTTAATTTCAACTACCACATTAATGTTAACATTATTTTCAATATGTCAAACATTTCAGCGTCACAGTCAAAACACAATATAGTCAATTAAATCGCCCTGGTTTATGGACGAGGGAGATGAGATAACAAGCACCGTATACAATTTATAATGATTAAAACTGATAAAAATCTACACTGGCAATTCTATATATTTTTATACATGAATACAATAACATGATAAAATAATTTTGAGTGAGAAGGAGTTCTCACATTGACCGATTTCGAAATCGTTATAAATCAATTATTTTAGTTAAATTAAACCCAACTTTTAATTTAATCAAAATCTGCTGATGCTTCCGTTTCTGTCCTGGTCTATTCCATCGCGTAGCTCTCGTCAATGCGAGCCCAACGCATTTTGAATCACTAAATTCCAATCTCGTATGAAGAAGTTATTCAATTTTAAATATTGATTACATTATTAATATTATTAAGCATAAATTAACTTAATTTTTTCCTTAAACCTTAATCCCAAAATGATATGGTCGTCCCTTCATTCTTCCTTTATCGTTCAACTTTCTGGGCCACTCAAAACCCATCATCGCAAGCAAGAACCGGCTACCGCACGCTCCTCCGTCGACCCGACCACCATCGGCATCACCACTCCATCGAGCATCACGCCGCCATCAAACGCTATCCACCTGGTCAAACTTGGCGTCCATTTGGCGTTGAAAATGACGCGCGAACATAGGTGATTTGGGAACAAAATTCTTCCAATCCGTTACCTTATTTTTGATCTCAACCGTTCATATTATAGATCTTAACCTCCACTATAATATTCTGGTTATTGATTTCTGATAAGAATGAATGGATTAAGGGATTGAGAGGGAAGAGGTTCGGAGTTTTTGGTTCGTTCATGGTATTCCAGGCAGCGGAAATTTGATTGGCGATTTAGGGTTTGTGTGAGGATGTATTTTTACCCTATATTTTATTTTATTTAATTCTTTTATTAATTTCCAATGATGTTTCGTACACTGAACTCCAAATGAGACCCCACGACTGTCGCCCCTAGCCAAATACCTTCATTCCGGACACAATGAGATATGTTTCGTAAGCCAATTCGACTGTTTTCGTCCAAATTAAAATATAAATCAATATATATTGAATTTAAATGTACTTTTTAATTTACCGGAGCCACATACTGACTCCAAAAATTACAGAAAAACAAATCTAGCTATGTTTTGACGATACAGTCCTAACAAAACTAATTTTGTCGAATTTGGAGACCGTTTGAAGAATGGCCATTTTTCCAGTTGATTAAATTCAAACTGAAATTTCAAAACACATTTAAATTCACCACGCTCACATATAAATTCCAAAAATTATGAAATTTGAAACCTAACAATAATTTGACATTTTAGATCCAACAAAAGTGGTTTCGTCGAAAATGGAGGTCATTTGCAAAATGGTTATTTTTAAGGGCTAATATATTATTAAAATATATATAAGTGAAAATTAGGCACACATCCCTAGAAGCAAACTTAATTAGGCTCACATATAAATCCGTCGCCTATTTTTAAATGTTCCGCCTTTTGCATTTTTCAGCAAAAAAAGGCTGTAAGTTAAAAAAAAAAAAATCTGGAAATTTTGTTGGGAGATCTCGACAAAAAAAAAGATGCATATATGTATGCAGCTACTACGAATAGTTGCGTACATATATGCAACTATTTGTATACACATGCACATATGTATGCACGTCTCTTAAATAATTGCATACATGCATGCAGTTTTTCTGTAAAACTGCATACATGCATGCAGATATGCCAAAATCAATGCAAAAGTGAAAAAATTGCACGTCTGTATGCAGTTTTTAAATAAAAGCATCAGAAGATGCATGTATTCACAGTATGTGCATACGTGTATGCATTTATACTGCAATTTTGATGTAGAAATGAAATAAATGCATACATGTATGCAACTATTTCAAATATATGCATATGTCGATGCATTTTACTACATTTCGTTGTTTTTGTGTAATTCTTGATTTTGACGTGGTTTTTGATGTTTTTTCACATGAATGTATTTCCGATTAATTGTTTTAATTAATTATGAATTTACGTGATTTTTTTTATTTTTTTATTTTTTATTAAATTTTCGAAAAATGGGGACTAAATTTACAATAAGTTTATGACCGGACCTGAGCCTAATTTAAAACCTTAATAGGGACCTGTAAAAAACGCACCTTGTATATAAATTCCATAGCGACTATTCTGAATTTTAAACTGTTCATAACTTTCAATTTATAAAATGAAATCTCAGTTTCTTACATTCGTTGTAAAGATATTATTAAAAAGATTCAAATATTTCTGTTTTTACCGAAATTCGATTTATTTTGAATTCTGTACATTCATTTGAAATTTAAAATTGAATTTTCAAACTACCGCGCCATTTCAGGCTTGTTTTATAATTAAAATAAATTTATACGTTCTAACTTCGATTTAAATAAATTTTAAATCGTTATTATTTAAAATAAATCATTTTAAATATTCAAAACCCATTAAAATAGCTAAAATAAAAAATTTAAATTGGTTCTGAAATCCTGGGTTGTTACAATCTCCACCACTTCAAATCTTTTCGTCCTAAAAGAGGAACGGAGTCGAAAGTTGTTTAACTAACCAAATCAACTTTCATTATGGCTTTCATTCTTCAACTTTTCAGTTTCTAAGAATTTCCTAATTTCTCAAAAATTTGGCTAACACCCTAAATTTTCGAAAAAAACGCCATAATCTCCTTTGTATGGGTTGATCGATAAACCGCAACTTGCCTTACAACGCCCTCATCAATCAAAAATAAAAATAAAAAGCCAAGCGGCTAGCTAATCAGCTCATAAAATCATCAAAACCCTAATTGTAACGTCCTATAATTTCGGTCATTTAAATTGGAAAATTTAAATCCGTTTTATATATTATATTGATAGTATAAATGGATTTTATATCGAATTGTTTATAAAATGGAGTTCGAATATATATAATTTATAATATAATTAAAACGAGCTCGAAACGACGCGATAGTTCGTAATATTGAATTTTGAACTTCAATTGAATATACAGGATCTGATATAAGTTGGAATTCTTTGAAGCAAGAACCGTTTAGATCTATATGGTTATATTTTTCTAATGAAAGAGAAAAAATCGGGATTTCGTGTTATGGATTGTTAGTTATGTCCAATTCAAATTTTCAAATAGTCGTTGTGAAATCGTTTATAAAGCATAACGATAATTAAATATAATTAAATATCAATTTCAAATTTGACCGAGATATTTGAGACGTTGTTATAATTTAATTTGTAGAATTTTACTGTAATTTTTAATTTGTAAAATACGCCACTTGTATTTGGAGTATTTTGTACCCTATATCAGCATTTTAGGGTTTCACAATATAAGTTAACCTACCGATATTATTATATTTTTGGGATTGTGTGGCATTGCTCGTCACAACGGTATTTTTATTTTTGTCGATAACGGTCTGTAAACAGACAAAATTTTACGCAACGAGTACCTTTGATAATAATCTAAAATAAAACAAAACAGCATGTCCGCACCTTATTTCACAGTAGCAAATCCATTCCCCACAGCGCAAACGTGCACGCATTAACCTATGTAGAAATATCGCCTACCATGTTCCTTAATTGAAGCATGATTTCTGGGAAGTTGTACATTCACCTTAATATTAAAATATATGTGTTTCGTGTATATAAACCCATCAGCCTATTAACACTTCTTCCCTGAACTAAACACAGCCCTCCCATTCTTGTTCGAACCTGACAAAACTCGTTTACTTCAGAAATTCCGGAAACCCATAACGTAGTAAAACACGAATCTAAGTATATGTATAAATCATTCAACATATATATATATATATAACTGTGAAGGGGTCTGTCCGTTGTTGGGTGTGGAAGCCAAAGGCCCAGCAGGGTTGACGAAGAAGCACGGAGCTGACGGTTGTTGGCTCATGAGGATCCAGTGACGTGAAAAGCTTCAGAGGAGTTCCTTTGCAGGCATTTGGAACCGTACGTGGGGAAGAGACGTAGTTTAGGTCTGATAAGGTTACTGATGTGGGTGGAGAGTACGACCTTGGGTTTTGTGCATGTATCACTAGAAGGAAATGCTGCTGTGGCGAGTGTTTACGTTTGCATGGCGTCAGCTTCAGAACAGGGAGTCTCGATGCAGGGTGAGCCGGAGACCGCATGAGATGGAGGTGCATACTTTTGTGGTGACACTGGAGTGATTGTAGTGGAAAGGTGAGGCGATATTCGTTTGTCTTGGGGAGACGCGGGCGGTGTGTCTTTCCTGGAACGAAACGTTATGGCAGAGAAGAAGAAAAGAGTGTGAGAGCGTGGAGGAAGGAAAGTCTGATGGTGTGCATACGATTTTGAGCAATTATGGGCTTCCAGCTTCAGTTATAAAGAAAAAAAACGTTGGAGCAAGATGAAGGATGAGTTGTGTCGTTTGCCAGCGTAAAATAGAAGTTACGGGCCTAGAGAAGAATTTAATCAACGGTTGCTGATGAGTCTGGTATGGCCAACGAAGGAACGCAGAAGGTAATAGTAAGGATCATAAATTAAATGGCAGGTTAAGGAAATTTATTTAAATATATAATTAGTTTACTAATTAACTAATTAATGAATTAATTATTTGTTCAAAACAACTAAACTTATAATGTGTGTTCCGTGAAGCAGGAACGAAACAATGAAGCACGGTTAACAAAGAACAATAGAAACGAATGGGTTTGGGTATTTCGTGGAGCAGTGAACCAAGAATTCCAATTGGCAAATTAAAACAAAGAAAAAGAAAGGGTATATAATAAGAAAATATGGGATGAACGATTGAGTTGGGGGAGGGGGGGGGGGGGGGTAGATGCGAGCACTATCATTCTAACATTGGGGAATCCTTGCTGAAGGGAAAACGTATGAGGAGGAATACATGACCAATCCATTTAAGCAAGGGTAATTATGTTTTTATTTATTAAATAAATATAATTAGTAATTTATATTGTTCTGAAAGTAAAGTTTAATATTACGATGGTTTTAATTCGTTCATCCAAAATCAGAATTGCATGAAACAAGACTTGTTGAAATCGCGCTGAAAAGTACTACATTGATGGACAAGTTCGGATGGAACCGGAAGCGGTTGGAATTTCATATAATTTTAAACTCTATTTAAAATTATAAGAAACAATGTGAATCGATGGACGAGAAACAAGGTGAGTTAATTCTCACGATTTCTGGAATTCTATGATGTGTTAAATCCATATAAAAATATAATTCATCGTTAATCATAGAAATTGGATGATTGAATGCCTTGGTTGCTAATCAAATGGTTGAGGACAATTATATTTGTCGCATTGGTTAATTTTGATTTAAATAATTATTTCATATATTATCGGTGATGCAGGGAAGAACAGGTTGGAGGGATCCGATGGGATTCCTCAAATATTTCGTTTGTTGGTTATTATTTCCATATTATCCAAATATGAACTTTTACCCCAAAACAACGTTATATCCTGTTTAAATATTGATCGTTGATTATATATTGAACGTTGAACTGAAATTCAATGTTGATGTGATGTTTTTAATCAATAGACTGTATTGATTAGGTTATTGGCAGCAAACGTAACAACCCGGATTTCGCCCGGACCAGATCATCACAAAATCGACCAAGATCGTTCAAAACCCGAATATGCTAACTCTGGGAATACAACACATCAGAACAAATAACAGAAGACTTTTATAAGCATCGTAATAATGTTACATTAGAGTACAGAATATATCAGAGTACATCGAATACAAATACTACAGTGGAAGATAATTTACAATAAATGTAGTACAAAGCACAGCGGAACAATTAAACTAACACAGCGGAAGACTATCAATGCTCTGGACATAGCTTTAAGCTTCGATCCAAAATCCTGCTAAATATATCTACAAAATAAGCTACTCGACTGCCCGTGTGGAAAATATGGGCACCCGAGTTTGCCAGTGAAACAAACTACAGGTCAGTCATGGGACTGGTATGAGAAATCTACCTAACTTATATAATAATAAGGCTAATCACAGGACCACGCCGCTAACGCGGAACGGGTTTACTCCATTGGATTGCCAGTGCATAAATAAAATAAATTATTAAAAACAATGTAATGCTTTTTAGAAAAATGAAACCATTATAAGACTCAAGTCCCATCACAAAATGCAACGCAAACCGAAGGAAGAGTTTTACCTTATAATGGTCAAAATATGCTTGATACGTATAAGATCACTTGATATTATTATTATTGTATATGTGTTTCAAAAACAATTTCAATCATAATGTATCAATCATAGACGACATAGCTACCATATACTATGTCGCCATACTAGTTTTATAATCAAAATCGCACGATGTCATATTGGAAGTTGGATTTCCATCATGAACCAAGGCAAGAGATAGTCCTTACCAAATTCGAGACTCTCTAGTTCGAGCCTCAGGCTCAGCCGCAACTACACCTTGGATCTTCAGGGACGGTCCACAAATACGTTAGTGGATTAGTAATTCCTGAACAATACGTTTCCCCGCCCTATAGGGCGTAAAATAGAGCCACTAAGGACATAATAACCGAGGCGCCTCATTCCATCATCCACATAAGTAAAATGTCTGAGCTTGTAAAACCCTGACACCACTCCTAGCTAGAAGGAAACATATATCCTCCCTGCAGTCCTTCCTCCCGTTTCTGGTTCATACCGGGGTGTAAGGCTCACGAAATAACGCTATACACAAAGCTATGCCTAAATAAGTTGTGCTTTGATCATTAACCACAAGGCTCTGCTTTTCAACAAAAGCCCTGATCATTTGCATCTTGGCATGCCACATTGACAATCCATGCCATGTAACTTGATATCTATAAATATATAACCTCTGAGCTCGTACGTCTCTGAGAGGGGTGTTAAGCAAAAGAATAAATTCTCCGCCACCAAACAGATATATATTAAATGTAATCAATTTATATGGAATGCAATCCAATGTCAGACACACATCCATTTACAAGTCCGTTTTGGGTCTAAACGAAACCGGAGACACCTTATTCCTCGTCCCGTATGTCCAATACGGAAGAGAGGTGCTCGCTTATCCGGACGATCAACAAGTACGTCTGGACAACTACCACTTTAACCCTTTCCTGGGGGCAAATCAATTCAGGGCATCAATAGTCATCCATTCGATGTGAAGATCGTCGGTCTTCAACCACCGTCTTCATCATCGACTTTTAATCGTCTTAGTAATTATTCAGAATGGGTTAGACCCAGTCTTTCCAAATAACACGCGTATTTTATAATCAAAATCAAGTGCTATAAAAACACATCATACGCCACATTCCAACTCAGAATATTCTTTTAATAAGATATTCACATTATTAGGGAAAGGTTCCCATCAATTTTACCGAAGATAAATCCTTTTTAATTTAGTCTTCTTTCTAAAGATTCATTAAAACTCCAATTTGGTTTTAATATCAAAAATCAATACTTAATGATTACTCAAATTTAAGAAATAAATCTTATCTTCAACTGGGTTAAAGAAAAAATGTTATTTAAAAGCATTGTTCACGATAAACCCAAAATTAACTTCCATTAAATATGGAATTTTCACAGAAATCAAATCAATATATAATCGATATAAATTTCTGTATCAGACTATTAATATGAATGGAATAACGACAAAGCCTTTTAAATTCCATATGTAGTATCAGTCTTCTTTTACAGAAGCTCATCTCGATTTATTATTAAATCGAATTCACTTCAATTCCAATTTAATATATTAAATTGGAAAACTTTACTTTGGAAAATTTCCATTTAAATCTTAATAAAAAGATTTATAAATTCCAATTACATTTTCACTGTTAATCAGGTTAAAGAACAAATGTCGTTTAAAACACAGTTCACAATAAACCCAATTCACATTTCATTTTATTCCAGTTATTAAATATAACTGGAAACTCTAATAATCTTAATTAAAAGATTTATTCTTTTCACACGGGGTTTAAGAGCAGTGTTATTTAAGACACCATTCACGACAACCCAAAATCCAATTTATTTTATTTAATTCCAATTAAATATTAATTTATTGGAAAACTCCACTAAATCTTAATTAAAAGATTTATTCTAGTTAATAACTAGTTCATTTTGATAAAAATATTTTTTATCTTTTCAAATATGGAATTTTTCATCCAAAATCTTTCTAAACCATTTACTATGATTTTACATAATTTTTCCATATTTTTAATATTTTTATTTAGGCCTGTACAATCGGTTTCCAATAATGGCCACCGAACTGCACTTACAACGACCTTTTCTAAAATTGATTTGGACATAATTACAAATCAAACCGTTAGATTTCAAAACTCTCATACTCATTGGAAAGCTCTTTTTGATACGCACCCAATGGTTCCGGTTTTAGGAGAATCCGACGGTCGGATCTCCCGTTACATCAATTTGAAGTTAATGGTCGAAATTCGCGAACGGTCGCTGCGCGGCGCGTTCTATTCAGGCCATTATGTATAATATATATATATATATATATATATATATTCGTCGATTTATATTTAAAACGTATTTTATAAAATATTTATTAATTCATATTAAATCAATTCCAACTTCATTTTCAATTTTTGATCAAAATTGAATTTCTATATCTTTATCTGACTATAATATTAATAATTTCAAAATATTAGATTTAGAAATCACTTCTTTTTTATATTCATTATAAAATGAATAAAATCGATCGATAAAACCCGTTCGGGTTAAAATGGCGTCTGCTACTTACTCGGCTTCACATTTTTATATTTTTGTGTCCATCCAAAAATGGACATAAAAATCATAATTTTATTCTTTATTGTCTATTATTTAAAAATATTCGTTATTTAAAAATATTCTTTATTATAAAAATACTATGAATCGGAATGCGACTCAATCAATTACCATATAATTTCAGTTATATAGATTTCATACATCGCATGTATATAACCATAATGATAAATAATCAATAAACAATCCATTCACATCCAGAGTGAAATTTACAACTGTATGAGCATTAAAATAAATAAATAACGTTCATCGCCGACTGTCAATCCATCGATGCTAAATATTCGGACTAGTGTATGTCAAGTATCATCCCAACACCCGTGTGGGGTTTTCAGACAACAACAATTTATATAAATAAATCATTGGTTAACAAATTTAACCAATTATAATTCGGTCTGAATTATTTTCTATTTAACCAATTTTCACTATTTAAAGTATAAATAAATATTTATAATTTAATTTCAACTGAACATATATTTAACAAGTAATTATTCTTATTCTTGTCTAACATGATAAAGGTAACATTTTTATTTCACAAAACATTATCCAACAAGATGACATTTTATTTCACAAGGCATTATTCTAAATAAATGACATTTTTATTTCACAAGGCATTATTCTAAATAATGACATTTTTACTTAAACATAACAATAATTAAATAAATGACATTTTTACTTAAATATAACAATATCTAAATAAATGTTATTTTTACTTAAACATAACAATATCTAAATAAAAGTCATTTTTACTTTAACATAAAAATTTCTAACTAAATGTCATTTTTACTTCAATATAACATGATTCTAACAAAATGATATTTTTAATTCAACATGACATTTTCTAATAAATGACATTTTTATTTAATAACAATTCCAATGTATCATATGACAATAAAAAGAACATTTTTATTTTATAACAAATCCTATGTATCATCTGACAGTAAAAAGAACATTTTTATTTTATAATAAATCTTATGTATCATATGACAGTAAAAAGAACAATTTTATTTTATAATAAATCTTATTTATCATATGACAGTAAAAAGAACATTTTTATATCGTAACAAATCTTACGTATCATATGACAATAAAAAGAACATTTTTATTTTATAACAAATCCTATGTACCATATGACAGTATAAAGAATATTTTTCTTTTATAACCAATCCTATGTTGCATATGCATAAATAAAAAGAGCATTTTTATTTTATAATAAGTCTTATGTTTCATGTGACGATAAAAAGAACACTTTCCATTTATAACCAATCCCCTATGTTGCATATGCATAAATAAAAAGAACATTTTTATTTTATAATAAATCTTATGTTTCATGTGACGATAAAAAGACCATTTTCCTTTTATAACCAATCCCCTATGTTGCATATGCATAAATAAAAAAACATTTTTATTTTATAATAATAATAATAATAATAATTTATATAATAATTCCCACTAATCTTTATTTGGTCCGACCGTAAAATTCCCAAATTACCCTCTTTGCTAAATTATCAAATATCCTTTCTACGTTTCTAAATTATCAATTAGCCTTTCCTAATTCTCTCTCTGTTAAATTTTCAATTAACCTTTCTAAATTGTCGATTAAATTATCAATTAACCTATCCTTTCTACGTTTCTAAATTGTCAATTAGCCTTTCCTAATTCTCTCTATTAAATTGTCAATTAACCTTTCTAAATTGCCAATTAAATTTTATGTATGATAAATGTATTATTCATGTTATATTAGTGGACCAACATGTAGATGTTCATATTAGTGGACCAACATGTAGATGTTCATATTAAATTGTCAATTAAATCATCCAGATTTAATGCCATATTAGTGGACCAACATGTAGATGTTCATATTGTGTACTATCATTGTATTACACACACACACACGCACATACATATAAATAAATAAATATATACATAAATATATCATTGTATTACACAGACACGCATAAATATATATATAGACATAATGTTACGTATGATAAATGTACTGTCCGATTTTCTTGAACTATTGCCTAAAATGTAATGATAAAATACCCTAACAAGCATAATGTTTTTTTTTCTTTGAAAAGGTTAATTGTAAGAGATTTTAAGGCAAATAGTTTTAGCAGGTACCTTCTATTTCTTTACTTAAATGTAATTTGGATATCTTCTGTTTCTTTCCTTAAAAGAAATTTGAAAATTTTCTATTATAATTTTTGCATTCTTACTCCATTTTTCCCTGTACTTCAACTTTTGAAACTCAAATTTAAATGTGGTTGTTTTATATATGTAAATGTTCACTGATGTTGTAAATTGCAATTTACTATTATTCATGTTGCATACTTTTAACATTTTAATGACTTAATTATACGGATCTCTTATTTATTTTGTGATTGTTTTCCTTTTTAACTATTTGTAAATATTCATCACGTCTGGTAAGATTATTTAGGCAAATTAAATCCTTTTTAAAATTCAAAACTGTAATCACCATCAGCCAGTGCATTAATAATACAAACATAATCAAGGATGCTATCCTTGAACAACATGGTGAGGTAATCTAGCCCTTTTACTTATTTTTTTAATTATTGAATACCCAATTTGATGCTTTCTTAGATAAGAAATTCAAATTAATTTTCTCTTCTCACTATTTCTTTCTTCAATGACTGGATTAAATCTACTACAGAAAATAAATGTCCCGGTCTTCTTTTGTGGGTCATTTTTAAGGTTGAAAGACAATGCAAATTTTATTTCTATCTTCATTGTTGAATATCTAATATTTTTGGATCTACTAAGACTTACAACATTACTCTTACATAATTTTTTTTGCCTGCATCATCTGGTAACACTGCTACTGTAAGTTTCTTGTCCTGAAATCACTTGGAAGATTTAGATGAAGGCAACAAATAGATCGCAGAGTTTGGATTTGTGGTAGGTTGTTTACGGTAAGTTAAAGAATATTAAGATGCAAACCGAGCTTAGACTATTGGCTAATGTTGCTAAGTTGTTCTGTTCCAACTAACTATTTACTTGCATTCTGACGTGAAGATATTCCACTCAACTGCTTCATTTCTGTCCAATTTTGCAATCCTAATAATGGACAACTCAAGATTTTCTGTTTCTAAATTCAAGTATCTTTGTATTACTTTGTTTCAGTCATGCTTTAATTATAAAATTAAATGCCAAACGTGTGACTTTTTTGTAAGAGAACTTTTTATTTTTCCTATTTTATACTGGGATAATGCTTTAACTATTTGTATGTTTTGATGATTGATGGCAGACGCTTTTTTTTAATTCCATATTTATTGAATATTTTTTGTTTTCAAACCGACGTGTGAACATCTGCCTAATTTTTATTATGTTGGATACAAAAACAAAGGTCACTGCTCACCACTACAAGATTTGTAGCTTCAGATTCCCAAGTGTTTAATGTCGTGTCATTAATATTGTTTTTAAATATTACAGTGGCTTTTATATGGTTATTAATTATATTTCCTAAAATGTAATGATAAAATACCCTAACATATGCATAATTTTTTTGTACTTTGAAAAGGCTAATTGTAAGATATAATTTATTATTATTCCACTCAGCTGCTTCATTCCTACTAACATATGCCCTACTATCTGCCTTTTAGAAGGAAATAAATATTAAATGCATTGATTATGTTACATAATCCTTTTTAGGAATAATAATAAATTATATCTTTTCTTCAATGATTTTGCCAACTTTCATGCTACTAATCTTGATGTGTCCTACTATCTGCCTTTTAGAAGGAAATAAATATTAAATGCATTGATGGATACATATAGTTATGTAATTAATTACTTTTTCCTTATTATGCTTCAGATTCCCAAGTGTTTAATTTCGTGTCATTGATATTGTTTTTAAATATTACAGTGGCTTTTAAAAATTTTGCCATACTTTTAAAAGGAAATAAATATTAAATGCATTGATGGATATAGATAGTTATGTAATTAGGAAAATTTGCCATTACTATCCAGTGCATTTATTTATATAGACAGTTGTTCTTATTTATATTATGTGGTTTCAATTTCCTCTATGCTTGCTTCGGTCAGATCCTTTATAACATCTATTGTGTCTTGGAAGTTTTTTTTTAATGTATTTGAGATTCGATTTGGGTTAACCCATGTCCCTTATTTTCCTAGTTTCTTTTCAATGTATGTCAAATGTTTCACACTACATGCTGGTAGAGATACAAATGGAACCCAATGTTCAATTAAAAGGTGTTGCAAATTGAGCAGGTTCACATTCAAATTTATCTATTTTGTCATCCTTTTTAGTATAATAATAAATTTATATGTATCCAATTATACACTTTCAAAAAGAAAAACGTATTATGTGCATTTGTAGATTTAGATAGTTGTGCAATTTAGAGATTTTTTCCCTTTACCGTTTAATTTTGTCAGACGTTTGATGTTCTTTTAAAGGAAACTTCAACCCTTAGTTAAGTTTTAGATATCTTATTTTCAATTCTCAATTGTGTTTTTGTAAGATTATGTTGGTTGTTTTTAAAATTGGTTAACCTGACAATGAACTTCTCATTTTCAGAATATTTCGCTCAAAATTAAACTATATTTTTAGTTATAACTTTCTTCATTTTTAGTGACTTGAGCACTCCTAACTGGAAACAATGGAAAGGAGAAATATTTAGGGAATTGGTCAACCAAGCTATTCTTCGAACTGTTTAAGTGGAAGCTCATTTAATTCAAACGAATCTGGTAAGCTAGATCATCATTGATTTTTTTTATTTAACTGATTATATATGTTAATTACTTTTTCCTCATTATGCCTCATTAGTTTGTTGATTACATTGTTATAATTTGCTAACTTTGATTATGTCAAACTTTATATTATTTCTCTATAGAAAAATGGTTCAATTCAACAAAGTAATATTGGATTGAAGAGAAAATGGAAGTGCTGTAGATTTAGATGGATTAACTTCATGAAAATAAGTGTTGGTGGACGAAGCTTATCTCTTGAGGAAAAGACTTTAATTCATAAGCTTCATTTCATGCGTTGTAAGCGTAATAGTGCTTCTAATCTTCAATTCGTTGCCAGGAAGAAACTAAAAATATATTTTGAATTTGTTGCGTTATGCTAGCTTTGTAGTACCTATAGTTATCATATACTGTAGCCGCTGCAACATCATGCCGATTGTTGTATGGCCTAACTTGGTTTCTGCATCTGTTTACATTTATGGTTAGACATGACTAAGTTTTCATATTTATATTGTAATAATTTTTTTTTCATCTTATAGTATGTTTGTTATATTGTAATCCGATCATTTCTATATTAGCATTGTTTACATAGCTTTTTGTCTCAATTATGAAAAACTAAGTTCTACGTCTATACAGCAGATATGTGATGTATGACTCCCTACCTACTTCATACAGTAGGTCTGTTTATTTCATCTTCTATTGAATGTCCCAATAGTAAGAATATAAATGAATAGGAATTAACAAAATTACGCTAGACTAAAGAAGAAAAATCTTCTAAAACTTAAATAGGTGATACGACAGATCTTTATAGCTCCCCTGTTTTGAACGCAAGATTTATAAGCCAAAATTTATCGTGTTAGATTTGTTTTATTATTTTGCCTGAATAGGACTCCTTAATCAAAATTCACATTAATTAGGCTATTATTTGTTGACCAAATTCAACTAGCACAAACAGTCTATAACAACGCGGAAAATCAGAACCAATTTAAAATTTTTATTTTAACAATTTTAATGGATTTTAGATATTTAAAATGATTTATTTTAAATAATAATGACTAAAAATTTATTTAAATCAAAGTTACAACGAATAGATTTATTTTAATTATAAAACGAGCTTGAAATGGCGCGGTAGTTTGAAAATTTGATTTTAAACTTTTAACTGAATGTACATGATTCAAAATAAATCGAATTTCAGTAAAACCAGAAATATTTAAATCTGTTTAATTATATCTTTCTAAGGAATGTGAAAAAAATGAGATTTCATTATATAAATTGAAAGTTATGTCCAATTCAAAATTCAGAAAAGTCGTTGTAATTTCAAAAAATTCTCATATACTTATTTCCAAATCCATTTACAAACACCTTTCCAACTTTTCAGCGTTGTAATTTCAATTCTGATTTAAATTCAGATTTAATTCATTTCGTAACACTTATACGAATTCTACTTGGTTATATATATAACCATTTAATTTATAATCTTACTCGATTATAATAACAACCAATATATCCAATATATTATAATCATTCCAATATAAATCCTTTATACCAAAATATAATTTGGGTAAAATTATTTCATTTACCCTCTTTTCAAAACATACCGTGTCGGTTCATCGTATTCGAGTGTTTAGAAACTCCTATCGATACAGTGGATCAAATTGATCGACCAGAACTTATAAACAACTCAACCAATAAATCCCCATAATAAAAAAAATTATATCATAACAAATACGCGCTCATATATATATACTCAAACTCAATCTAGGGTATTACTAACCCTATCTATATCGAGTCACGCCACAGAGCCAAGGTAATTCACTTAACCTTAAGCTCTGATACCACTGTAGTGTCCCGAAATTCCGGTACAATTTGAGCTGACCAAATAACACAAGTCCAACCCCAATTGCACTGGAAACTAGAAAACTAATAGAAAGAAAAAAGAGGGTGAGAATAGATAAGATAGAAACTTAGAATAGAACAAGAAGAAGAACATACAACAGAGTAACACGAATCTCACAGCGGAACGAACAACATATAATAGATACATAACTTTGAAATAAAACTAGTATATGTATACAGTAACATTATCAGAGTACATCACTTACAACACAGCGGAAATAACTATACCTATATAATCCAGAAGCCTCCTGCTCCAAGCTCTTCAATTATATCTGTAAAATCCTGACTACTTTACTGCCTGTACAAAATTGGGCACCCAAGAGTTTAGGGAAAACAAAACAAAACAAACTTTGGGTCAGTCAGGGGACTGGTGTGAGTAAAACAGTTTAAAACAGTTTGAGCAATAAAACGATATCTCATAAGACCACGCCGTATAACGAAACGGGTTTCTCCCTTAGGAGAATCCAAAATAATATTTATATCAAAATTCTTTTGATATTATAATAGTGTATATCAACCACAATATAATAATCATCAAGCAGAAACGCTTTCATCTCACGTTCTACATACATAGTATACAATCAAAACCGCGAGCACTTATTGGATAATGGATTTCCAACTATGACAAGGTATGGAACCACCTTCCAATAGTGTATCTCTAGAGGAGAATACACCGAGTTCAACAAGAACATCTTGTAACTCAGCCACACATGACCGACCACTCATTTCGCTTGAGTGTATCTAATGTATATCACCAACGGTTGGGATCAACAACCTTTTCCCGAATGGGATAGCATCGAATAGATTAAAGAATGAAATGAATATCTCTAGATAGGTGATAATACACCCTAATGGAAGCAACCCACATAGCCATGCTACCTGCCCGATTTTTGTCATTTCCCGATTGTGAGGCTAGAGGCCATGCTTATCTCTGACAGATCTCACATTTATTTACTTTGAATGTGTAACGACCCGGATTTTTGATGATCTTGGTTATCCGATATACAACACATATCGAACATCCAAGGATCGAAAATAACCGAATGGTTAATGAAAGAAAATAGAGGGTGAGAATAGATAAGATAGAAACTTATAGAATATAAGAAGAAGAAGGACATCATCATCAGAGTAAACACGAATCTCACAGCGGAACGAATAAAATATAACATAACTTTTGAAATACAAACAATATATGTATACAATAACATTGCAGAGTACAACACTTACAACAGTAGCGGAAATAAACAATAGCTATGTAATCCTGAAGCCTCCTGCTCCAAGCTCTCCAAGTGCATCTGTAAAATCCTGACTACTTGACTGCCCGTACAAATTTAGGCACCCAAGAGTTTAGGGAAACAAACAAAATAAACTCCGGGTCAGTCATGGGACTGGTGTGAGTAAAACAATTTTAAATAGTTTGAACAAGTAAATGATATCTCATAAGACCACGCCGTATAACGGAACGGGTTTTTCCCTTATGAGAATTCAAAATATCTTTATATCAAAAACCTTTTGATATTTTAATAATGTCTATCAACCACAATATAATAATCATCTAGCAGAAACGCTTTCATCTCACGTTCTACATATATAGTATACAATAAAAACCGCAAGCACATATTGGGTAACGGATTTCCAAAAAAGGTATGGAACCACCTTTCGCTAGTGTACGTCTAGAGAGGAATACACTGGGTTCAACAAGAACATCTTGCAACCCGGCCACACATGACCGACCACTCATTTCGCTTGAGTGTATCGAATGTATATCACCAACGGTTGGGATTAGCAACCGTTTCACGTATATATATGGGACAACATTGATAGATTAAAGAAGCAAATGAATATTCTCTATATAGGTGATAATACACCCTAATGGGAGCTAACCACATAGCCATGCTGCCTGCCCGATTTTTGTCATTCCCGGTTGATGAGGCCAGAGGCTATGATTACTTTCCATTCATTGATAACACGATCACTTTGAATGCCACATTATCAGATTCGTTAATCATTAATTGGTTTACACAAATATTCTGGATGTTATGCTAAGGGAATAAATCCGTTGCAACCATATATATTTATACAGACCAACTCGTTCGATCATTGGAAATACTTTGCCAGACATTCGTCCATATACGTTCGTTCTGGGACTGAACGAAACCGAAGGCACTATGCAGTACATCCATCCTAGGCAATCTCTACCTATGACTTATACAACAGCCCTTGCACTTTACTCCGTCTTCAATTTTCTTTGGCATATATGATTCGCAACGCTTATGCCAATACGGAGTGGTTCTTTGGATAAGAATCCAACCGGTCTCTCCATATTAACAACGTAAATATAGTAAAAACTTGATAGTCTGTGATTTAACTATAAAATGAAAACATGTCTGTGTACACACAACGATCTTATTTCCAAATGGAATTATCGGTCCAATCATCAAACATATATATATATATATATATATATATATATATACATATTTCCTCATTTTCTATGTTTAGAAAATATACGTTATTAACACTGGAAAACGTTTCCATCTGCTTATTTACATATCACTATCCTTCCACATCTATCAGACTCTAACTATAAACTAACAAGAGAACAACTTCCTAAGTATAAACCCCGAAGGCCGAAACCAACAT
The DNA here is from genome assembly GCA_030737875.1 of Allium sativum. Taxonomy (NCBI): domain Eukaryota; kingdom Viridiplantae; phylum Streptophyta; class Magnoliopsida; order Asparagales; family Amaryllidaceae; genus Allium; species Allium sativum. The sequence goes on along the minus strand of CM060924.1, from coordinate 735,462,551 downwards.
CAGATCGATACTTAGGAAACCATTCAACTTACTAATCTCTGGTCAGTTTCTAATTTTGCTTAACTCTATTTGATTAACTCTTATTCGAATAACAAATATTCGATTAACTTTAATTGAATAACTAATATTCAATGAACTTTACTTGATTAATTCTAGTTCGAATAACTATATTCGATTCACTCTTTTTGATATTTATTTTCCAAATATCCTTTTTATAAAATCCTATTTATTTTCCAAAATATGTCTTTCTATAATACCTTATTTGTTTTACAAATATTTACTCCTTTTCTAATTCTATTTATTTTCTAAATAAATATTCCCTTATAATTCTATCTATTTTCCCAAGATAATATCTTATTTATTTATTCTAATTAATTCCTTTAATAACCCTATTCCGTTATAAATGATTTCCTTTTATTTATAACATCCTATTCATCTTTTAAATAAATGTTCCTTCTATAAAATCCTTCGATTTTATAAATAAATTCATTTTTTAATATAACTTTGAAAATCCCCTTTTTACATTTTTGTATTTCGTATGGTTTTTTACAATACCGTATAACCATGATTACTAACAACCAAGGACACCTAATCAGTACAGATTATATAACACATCACATATCACAATATATGAAACAAAACAGTATTTAAATGTTGAGGAATCCAGTCGGATTCCTCCAACCTGTTTTCCTGCATCCACAGATGTTAAACAATATAGATAACATCGCTTTCATTTCAAGAAGAAATATTCTGATCGACAGAATTAATATTTAATAATGATATATATATATATATAACCATAACTGTGTTTTCAATCAATTATTTAACAGTCCATCTAAACAGTCCATACACAACAATCAAATCAATATTTATCAAAAATAAAGTACAGTTTATAAAAATATAAACTGAATAGAGTTGGTGAGTTTTACTCACTTTGGCAGTTCATCGTTAAAGAACGATAAACTGTTGTTTGATTCGAACCAAACAATATATTTCGCCATAAATTTAAACGAGCTCCAATCCACTCCCAGTCAGTTTCATTGGGTAGTGCTCGTCCATACGATCCTAACGGGCCTTGTTTTGCTGAATTTGGTCAACGTATGATAAAGTTATATAATATACAAGTTTGGACTTTAAAGATTTAATTAAACTAAAATTTAAAAAGTTCAATTGGGCCTCACCCACTTTACTTCGGCCCAACCAAATTAAAACCGGACTCGTGAACTCCTTCTCCCCAAATCCCTGAACGAAATTCTGCTGCTCCAAACATTTTCCATTTTCGAACAAAGCTCCTCTACGTTCTATCCCTACTCAATGAAGATCAAAACCAACCACACCCATGAAATCTCCTACTCAATCTCTTTCACCTCAATGTCGTTTGCTCAGCTCGCACCTCTATACCAGAGACCGACGACAGACACTTCTCACGTACAGTAATTTTCCGCGTGATAGTTTTTGAGCACAGAATGCTTCCAACTTCTTGGGTAGGTGCGGTTTCACCCAACAAACCCGAATGCATCATCAACACAAGCCAAACCCCACGGTATTTCGATCGAAACCCAACCCTAACCTTTCATCGAAAAACCCAACCATCCATTTCGAACATCGAACACGGTGAAATAAGCATGAAATCGAAGAGGGTGCCTCCAGGAATCGATATATATATATATATATACATTAGGATTTATACCATTTTATTTTGAGTTTCTTTGATTTTCTTTTTGCTCGAGATAAATTTCCTGGAAGGAAAAACATACAGTGGTTTTTTCTTTGACCGTGGAATGGAATTTCTAGGTTTAGGAACGTTAAGTGTTTATATAGGAGGTTTTTTTAATATTTTTATATTCGGTTGTTTACTAGTTTATAACCAATCAATATTCGTATTTGTCTCTAAAAATTCCTGTGACCACCTACGGTACCCAAAAATCACGAAAATGGACATGCAGCTACAGTTCGACATTACGGTCCCAACGAAACTGGTTTCGCCGAATTCCGACTCTGTTTGCTCACGCAACGTATTTTTAAAGGTCGAATTACTAACTGTTTTTCACATTAAAATCCCGTACGGCTACATACTGACTTCAAAAATCACGAAAATTGAAATCTAGCAATAATTTAATATTGCGGATCCAACAAAATTAGTTTCGTCGAATTCTGAGGTCATTTGCAAAACCAGCTATTTTTAAAGCCCTAAATAACCCTTTTAAATATATAAATATATTTAAAAACAATTAAATTTTATATTAAAAAAATATTATCGTATATATTCACAACGGAATATCATACAGCTCTAAAATACTCCTATATAAATTTCTAGCTTGATATCTCTAATCCCGATTAAATCGATATTCGATTTATAATGAAATTCCTTTTATAAATATAAATAAATATTTATAAATTTCAAAGGAATTCCACAGCGACCTTTCTAAAATTCGATTTGGACATAAATCAAAATTTACATGACGAAATCCCGATTTTTCTCTTCCATTAGAAAAATATACTTCACCAGCTCCTAACTTTTCTTGTTTCACAGAAATCCGATTTAAAACGGCTTCTGTATATTCGTTTAAAGTTCGAATCGCCAATTCGCGAACTGCCGCTCCATTTTGAGCTCGATTATAATTATAATATAATTAAAACGTTCAACTTCGTTTATATAATATATTCGTTATCGTAATTCAATTCTAAACTGGATCATATATTTTGAATTGCCCAATTCACACCACATCGCCATTTCACCCCATTCTGATTATTTCAGAATTATAAATATTATTTAATTATTTATATTAATTAAATATTCCAAGTTATTTAATTAAACGACCATTAAATTCTCTAAACCACTATTTAAATAATTGAATAAATTAATTATTATATCGCTGAAAAATGCGGGTCGTTACATTCTTCCCCACTTAAAATAATTTCGTCCTCGAAATTGCTAAGGTAGAAAACAAACCCTATCAACAGGGTTACAATTATTTGTTCACTTCATAACTTCAGTTTCAACTGAACCAATTTAATTTCAATTAAATTATTAATTAATTCTCATCAACGGAAATTTTCAAAAATCCTGAAAATTTTCTAACGCCTTAACTTTTCGAAAAATTTCGCCATAACCTCCTTTGAATGGCTCAATCGGTACAACCACAACTCGCCTCACTAAGCCTTCTCCAACCCAACAGAAAATCAAACGTCTTGCCAATTCGGCTCATAAATCTCATATCCAATAGAAATATAAACTTGTACCTTTTTGTCGGCATATTATTATATCCCTTCCACCTGTTACCCATTTCAGCATATACCAATATCAATCCAATCAAACTCCAATCAAATTTTACCCTCAACAAGATCATCTGCTTATCCAAGCCAAATCACATTTCAAACTCAAATCCATTATTGATCCAACACTTATTACTTAACAATCCGATTCCACTTTGTTTAACTTAGTTAGAGTTAAATCCTAATTTACTTATTCACATTCACCATTCCAATCTCTTTAACTTCATAAGTTAAATTTAAATTTCAGAATTTAAATTCCTGGGTTTATTTCAAATCAATTTGAAATCATAATACCAATTCAAAACCTTTGAATTTCTAAACAACTTGTTTTCTCAAAACAATTCAAAAACAAAATCTTTGGTAGTAATTTGTCACTTAGGAACTCGAAAATCACACCGACGATGTATCGATCCATCCTCGGAATTATTTTCCAGTCATCAAGGTGAGTTCAATACTATATCAATTTCAAATTAAAAAACATTTTCAAAATCTCCTAGGAACTTAAAATTTCCTTATTTTAATTCCTAATTCTGATTTAAATTCAGATTTAATTCATCTTATTTCATATACTTTACTTATATAAATCCTGATTGGTTATTTATAACCATTTCACCTTTTTATAGTCTCATTCGATTATGCTAACAACCAATACAACTAATTATACTATGTTAATTTCAAAACATATCATGTTGGTTCATCGTATTCGAGTGTTTAGAAACCCTTATCGATATTGTGGTGCCCCACTATCGACCAGAATTCATAAGCCACTCAACCAATAAAGCTCCACAATATAAAACAAATTTTTATATCAAATAACAAATACGTTCACTCGTATATATACACTCAAACTCAATCTAGGGTATTACTAACCCCATCTCTACTGAGTCACGCCATAGAGCCAAGGTAAAAACTAAACCTTTGCTCTGATACCAACTGTAACGACCTGGATTTTTGACGATCTTGGTTATCCGATATACAACACATATCGAACATCCAAGGATCGAAAATAACCAAATGGTTAATGAAAGAAAATAGAGGGTGAGAATAGATAAGATAGAAACTTATAGAATAGAAGAAGAAGAAGGACATCATCATCAGAGTAAACACGAATCTCACAGCGGAACGAATAAAATATAACATAACTTTTGAAATACAAACAGTATATGTATACAATAACACTGCAGAGTACAACACTTACAACAACAGCGGAAATAAATAATAGCTATGTAATCCTGAAGCCTCCTGCTCCAAGCTCTCCAAGTGCATCTATAAAATCCCGACTACTTGACAGCCCGTACAAATTTAGGCACCCAAGAGTGTAGGGAAACAAACAAAATAAAGTCCGGGTCAGTCATGGGACTGGTGTGAGTAAAACAGTTTTAAACAGTTTGAACAAGTAAACGATATCTCATAAGACCACGCCAAATAATGAAACGGGTTTTTCCCTTATGAGAATCCAAAATATCTTTATATCAAAAACCTTTTGATATTATAATAATGTCTATCAACCACAATATAATAATCATCTAGCAGAAATGCTTTCATCTCACGTTTTACATATATAGTATACAATCAAAACCGCAAGCACGTATTGGGTAACGGATTTCCAGCTATGACAAGGTATGGAACCACCTTTCGCTAGTGTACCTCTAGAGAGGAATACACTGGGTTCAACAAGAACAACTTGCAACCCGGCCACACATGACCGGCCACTCATTTCGCTTGAGTGTATCGAATGTATATCACCAACGGTTGGGATCAGCAACTGTTTCCCGTATATATACGGGACAGCATTGATAGATTAAAGAAGCAAATGAATATTCTCTAGATAGGTGATAATACACCCTAATGGGAGCTAACCACATAGCCATGCTGCCTGCCCGATTTTATTCATTCCCATTTGGTGAGGCCAGAGGCTACGATTACTTTCCATTCATTGATAACACGATCACTTTGAATGCCACATTATCAGATTCATTAATCATTAATTGGTTTACACAAATATTCTGGATGTTATGCTAAGGGAATAAATCCGTTGCAACCATATATATTTATACAGACCAACCCATTCGATCATTGGAAATACTTTGTCAGACATTCGTCCATATAGGTTCGTTCTGGGACTGAACGAAACCGAAGGCACTATTCAGTACATCCATCCTAGGCAATCTCTACCTATGAATTATACAACAACCCTTGCACTTTACTCCGTCTTCAATTTTCTTTGGCATATATGATTCGCAATGCTTATGCCAATACGGAGTGGTTCTTTGGATAAGAATCCAACCGGTCTCTCCATATTAACAACGTAAATATGGTCAAAACTTGATAGTCTGTGATTTAACTATCAAAGGAAAACATGTCTGTGTACACACAACGATCTTATTTCCAAATGGAATTATCGATCCAATCATCAAACTTATATATATATATATATACATATTTCCTCATTTTCTATGTTTAGAAAATATACGTTATTAACACTGGAAAACGTTTCCATCTGCTTATTTACGTATCACTATCCTTCCACATCTATCAGACTCTAACTATAAACTAACAAGAGAACAACTTCCAAAGTATAAACCCCTGTTAACCCATAAAATATTAGTCAGAGATAATATAAGAATCATGCTAATATTAGTCAAGTCGTTGGATTCCTATGAGATAAGTCAAGTCGAATTCGGATTCATGGCGTGGATACCAGGTCGCTTCAAGAGTATATCGCAAGGGAGGAAATAACATCAAGCCATGTCGTATCTCCCCATGTCGTTCCGTGGAAACTAGGTCGACCCAAGTCATGCCGTTATTTGTCAAGTCGTAGGGCTCAATACATAAAGGCCAAGTCGTTCTAAGACGATGTCGTAAAGGAAAAACATGTCGTTTTCAGATATATCGCGCCTGCTTTATGGCGTTGGCATGAAGTTAAAGCATTCATCAGTCATGCCATTCTGATGAAATAACATAAGATAACGTTAAGAGTCATGTCGGTCAGCGACATGACGTTATGCCATTAATATCCATGTCGTTCAGCGACCTGGTGTACAAGTAACCCACATCGGCTTTAAGCCGTGTCAAGAAAGCCGGATCAGGTTAAGGAAACAAGCCATGTCATCCATCCCCTCATGACGTTCAGCGACATAAGGAGCAGGCTGCTATTTAAGATCTCAGTACAAACCATGTCGTGACCAATTCATGCCGCATCCAGTTGCTACCAGGTTGGTGACAGCTATCATCCGAACAATGTGAACCATGTCGAGGAAAGTCATATCGTGATGCGAGCTCAAGGCGCCAAGGGCTAACCCGCCAAACAACATGGGTCATGTCGTTAGCGACATGAGTTATAGCGGGAATCCGAGTCATGTCGGCGGCGACATGAGTCATGGTGCTTTTCCAGATAATTACGAAACTGCCATCTGGTCCAGAAATCTCCTATAAATACCCCCCACAATTCTTCATTTGGCGGGGGGGGGGGGGGATCGAATCTCAAGGCCACGAAGTGCTGTCAAAAATATTCTTCAACAATTATTCCAACATCTATCCAACTCTAAAAAGAGAAGATTAATCCATGGATCATGATCTCTACCAAATGCATCAAGGCGACATGCGAATTGAAGATTGATTGAAAAAGCTTGCACTCAAAGAGGAACCCTACCAATTCTTCATCATTTTCCATCAAATCTTCACGGATCTACACGCTTCTTCATCATCTCTAGTAGATTTGAGTATGATTTGTGTGTGTGAGAGAGTGATAATATTGTAAGAGAGAATTTGATCTTGTAATATTCATATTGATAATGAAATTCTTTATAAGAGTGGACGTAAATCCTCATTGGATTGAACCGCTATAAACTTTGTGCCTTCTACTTGCGTTTCAATCGTTGTGTGGCTCCACTATTTCATTTTTTGTGAGATCTTATCTTTACATTTTTGGTGTTTGCTCAATTTTGGGACAAACATTTCTCGCCCACCATGGGGCCCGATTGCTAATCTGTTTCTCGCTGTCTCACAAGGTAGAAGGCCTTGCATTGGAATTTTGATTACAATTCGATCATCTAAGTTGTCCAAGTTGAAATACTCGTCATGGGCAAGCCAGGTAGACCGTCGAAAAAAGCTACAAGCAAAAGCGTCGAAGATGTCGATAATACCATTAACACGGGAAACACTCCGCCCACTACCCAATTTGATGTAGGCGAAAGTTCTAAAGCCGGAACCGCCATAACGAGGAAGGAATTGGATGAAGTGGCAGCGGGACTGACAAGTCGAATGGATATCGCGAATGAAGCCATGATGAAGAAACTTGATACCATGTTTGCCATGCAAGCCGCAACGGCTATAGTTACCATGAGTGCATCACGTCTTAAATCTGTTAAGACCACTCGAACAGAAGATACTGGATCTTCTTCCACAAGCCCGAATCGAGGAAATTCTGTCCAAGAGGTTACAGATCCCAGTCACAAGGAAACAGAGCCACCTACCCATAATCACTCTGGAAAAGCAACCCCTCAACAAGCGCTTGGTTCCACCAAAGGGGCACTTCCTCATGCAGGAGGTCCAGGACCCCAGAATCTGAACCGTGACCGTTCACTTAGGCGAACATCCGGTAAAGAGGAAGGCGCCCGCCCCGTGGGCCGGCTCAATGAGGAGGAGCGTATAACTGGGATGATCCGAAAGATCATGAATGAAGACCAGAGAAAGGTGAATGATGAGAAGGAATGGGGATTTGCTCCTACAAAAACCCCGTTGACAAAAAGAATAAAAATTGCGCCATATCCACACAAATTCAAACCTCCGGTTGTGCAAGCTTACAATGGGACTGGCGATCCCAATGTGTTCCTATTCAAGTATGACCAGCATATGGATGGGGCACGAGCTACTGATGAGCTAAAATGTTTGTATTTCCCCACTTACTTGGGGGGATTGGCTTCCCTCTGGTTCACCAAGCTTCCACCAAAAGTCTATGGATGACTTTGCCACCTTGGGTAAGATGTTCAGGCAACAATTCAGGCTGCAAACAACTAAGGTGCGCGATATAATGGAACTGAATGAGCTGGAAAAAAGGCCAGGAGAGCCCATTAAAACCTTCCTTTCTCATTTTAACACAGCTGCAGCCGAAGTCGGAAACTACGAACCGTGTTTGGCTTTAATGGCTTTAAAAGGGGTATAAACAAGAAGACCAAGTTGGGGCGGTGGATCAAGAAAAAGAAGCCTGCTACTCTTGAAGAGCTGTTTGATAAGGCAGAAGAGTATATAGGCGTAGAAGAGGACCCAGCCTACACCTTGGAGGTTCCTAAAAATAATGAGCCATCAAAGAAAAGAGACGTGAACGTCCAAGGAGGACAGAAAAACGCTGGTGGAAATCAAAATAGGGGAAATGAAGAGAAGGATGGTCGAAACAACAAAAAGCTTCGTTTCTTCAAAAATTCTGAAATGACTCCCCTTAATGATACTATAGAAAACATTTATATTGCGACCAGAGACACTGAGGAATACCCCGAACCAGGGAAGCTAAGAGTCACCGATAACGCAATAAAGTCCGGCAGGTTCTGCCGATTCCACAACCAGCCGGGGCATAGCACGAACGAATGCAGACATTTGAGAAACTTAATTGAGGAGTTGATAAGAAAAAATTGGCTTCAGCAATACACGAAGAACTCCCAAAATGCTCAGGGAACTCAAGATCAAGGGACCTCCACAGGACAACCCAAACAGAATGAGAATGCTTCAGTTGCTGTAGTACCAAGGATGATGATAAACACCATTTCAGGAGGCCCATACCCATTTGGGAAAAGCTGGGGAGACATTGTGAAGTATGCTCATGAGGTGAAGGACTTTTCGAAGAAAGGATAACTCATGATCATGGATGAGGTTTTATCAGCTAAAGTACCGAGAATCTTGCAAGATGATATTACATTTAAAGATGAAGATCCAACTGGAATCATAACACCTACATAGGATCCAATGGTGATAACCATTGGTTTGGGCCCGGCCATAGTAAGAAGGGTGTTAGTCGATAGTGGAGCATCTGTTAATGTCCTCTTCTTCAACGCATTTCATAGAATGAAGCTTTCCATGGATGATGTAAGAGCCTGTCAAAACAAGGTCCACGGATTCACAGGACAAGCTGTTCAACCAATTGGTGTTATCAGTTTATTCGTAGAACTCGGGGAAGGGGAGCAAAAAGCTGCATTGGTACAGGACTTTGTAATAATTGACGAACCCTCCGCTTACAATGCCTTCCTAGGAAGACCTACTCTTGCAGCATTCAGAATAACTATGGCCCCGTGGCGCCTCATTATGAAATTCCCAACAGAAGGCGGGGTGGGCACAGTTATAGGAGATCAACAAGCAACAAGAGAGTGCTATCTGTTTGAGTTGGCAGAGGCGAGGAAAAAGGAATTGAAAAAGGATGTGGAGCCATCACTCCACATCCAAGAACCCCTCTTGTAGCAACTAAAGCAAAAACCCCATACTGGCGAGCATAGTGGTGCTCGAAAAGAAATTGATCCGAGGAAAAATAGTATGGTGGAGAATAGAGCGGTGCCGGCCGAAGATACTATCGCTGTTCCAGTATCCGACAAAGACCCTAACCAGGTCCTAAAGATAGGATCTCAGCTAGGTATGAAGCTACAAAGGGAATTAATCTTGTTTTTGAAAGGAAATTTAGATGTATTTGCCTGGACACACTCAGATATGAGTGGGATCCCATCAAATGTAATCGTTCATAGGTTGAATGTAAATCCAAAATTGACCCTGTGAAACAAAAAAGACGTATGCAAGGTTTTGAGAGATTTGAGGCCCTAAAAGAAGAAGTAAATAGACTAATCGAAAATAATTTCATATGTGGATCTACATATCCAGATTGGGTCTCTAACCCTGTTCTTGTCAAAAAGTCCAATGGAAAGTGGAGGGTGTGTATAGATTACCCAGATCTTAATAAAGCGTGCCCAAAGGACAGTTTTCCTCTACCCCGAATCGATCAACTCGTAGATGCGACAGCAGGACACAGGTTACTATCTTTTATGGATGCATATTCTGGATACAGTCAAATTATGATGCACAAGCCGGATGAGGAGAACACAAGTTTCATAATGGATAGAGGACTATACTGTTACAAAGTCATGCCATTCGGACTAAAAAATGCAGGGGCAACTTACCAACGTCTCGTAAACACCAAGTTTAAATATCAAATAGGGAGAACAATGGAAGTATATGTAGACGATATGCTAGTCAGGTCAAAGAAGGCTGAAAATCATCTGAAGATCTGGCAGAAATGTACCACATACTCAGAAAATACGGGATGAAGCTAAACCAATTGAAATGTTCATTCGGGGTCTCTTCTGGAAAATTCCTCGGGTTTATCATTAATGCTAGGGGCATAGAGGCGAATCCTTCCTAAATCATGGCTTTAAGAGAAATGCGGGCCCCAAGGACGAAAAAGGAACTTCAAAGCCTAAATGGAAATGTGGCAGCATTGAATAGATTCGTTTCCAAAGCAACTGATCGATGTATTCTGCTCTTTGATGCCTTAAAGAAAGGGGAAAGGATTTCCAGTGGACCTCGGAGTGCCAAGAAGCCTTTGAGGAATTAATTAAACACTTGGATTCACCGCCGATGTTATCAAAACCAAAAGATGGAGAAGATTTATTTCTATACCTAGCAGTTTCATCGCATGCCTTGAGTGTTGCGCTAATCTGGGAAGAGGCAGGGGGTGCAATTGCTGGTATATTGTATTAGTAAGAGATATGCTGGAGCAGAACTGAATTATCCTATGTTAGAGAAGCTTGCATATTGCCTCCTCATAGCATCGAAGAAGTTGAGGCCTTATTTCCAATCTCATCCTATCAAAGTTCTGACCGATCAGCCATTAAGGCAAGTTCTTTTCCGCCCGGAGACTTCAGGAAGGTTGCTCAAATGGAATATTGAGCTGAGCCAATATGACATCACTTACCATCCTCGAAGAGCCATTAATGGACAAGCCCTAGCGGACTTTATTGCCGAGTTTACAGACAGAGGAGAAGAAGTTGAGCAACCAGAAGAAACGAAGATTAGTTGGAAATTGTACTTTGATGGGTCTAGGAATGACTATTGTTCGGGGGCCGGAATTGTCCTAGAAACCCTAGAAGGTCACTCTTTGTGTTATGCTTTGAGACTGGAATTTCCTTCAACCAATAACGAGGCTGAATATGAAGCGCTGATAACAGGGTTGAAGTTGGCAAAAGAGCTAAACCTAAGGACTCTGCAGATTTTCATCGACTCTCAGTTGGTAGTGGGTCAAGTACGCGAGGAATTCCAAACTAAAACTGGGAACCTCCCCTCTTATCTAATCAAAGCTATGGAACTTCTAAACAACCTTGACCACTATGTGATATCTCACATCCCTAGAGAACAAAATTCGAAGGCAGATTCCCTCGCCAAATACGCCAGTTCATCGGATACTCAACTGTTGGGTTTGATCCCCATCGAAGTCCTTTCTACCCCAACCATGGAAGAAGCAAGTGTTGACTGGATAACGGAGATCACTGAAGAACCCATTTCGTGGATGACGCCGATCAAGGAATATATCCTCAAGGGGACACTTCCAGAAGAGCGGAAAAAGAAAAGGAAAATACTGCGCAAAGCCCCTCTGTACCTAGTTCAAGACGGAAAGCTGTACAGAGGAGGATTTTCCATGCGATTGTTACGATGTGTAACCAAGGAGGAATCTAAAGCAATTTTGGCAGAATTACACAATGGAGAGTGTGGAGGACACACTGGCGGTCAGACGTTAGCAAAGAAGATTCTACGATATGGCTATTTCTGGTCCGATGTAAATCTAGATGCCATGACCTATGTAAAGAAGTGCGACAGGTGTCAGAGATTCGCTAAGATCCCAAGAGCACCTCCCACAGAGCTAACTCAAATGGTCAGTCCGTGGCCATTTGCGGTCTGGGGCATGGATCTAATTGGGATATTACCCACCGCAAAAGAGAATATGAGATACGCCATAGTAGCTGTTGACTACTTTACCAAATGGGCAGAAGCAGAACCTTTGGCTAATATCACATCAAAGAAATTGATCAATTTTGTTTTGAAAAACAACATTTGCAGGTTTGGAGTGCCACAGAAGATCATTACCGATAATGGAACTCAGTTTGAAAGCAATGAATTCCTAGACTTCTGCATCAAATATAAGATCAAGAAGAGTTTTGCAGTTGTGGCCCATCCGCAAGCAAACGGGCAAGTGGAAGCCATCAACAAAATACTAAAGTCAACCATCAAGAAGCGCCTTGAAAAAGCCGAAGGCAACTGGGTCGATGAACTTCCTTTTGCGCTATGGTCATATCGGACAACACATAAAACTACTACGGGGCACACCCCATTCTCGCTTGCATTCGGCTCAGAAGTTATGATCCCCATGGAGTTAGAAGTGCCAACTCACCGCAGAATTCACTTTAATCAGAAGGAGAACGAAAAGCTGCAGTTGGAGGCACTTGATTTGCTCGAGGAAAAGCGAAAAGAAGCAGAGCTTAAAATAGCGGCCCATCAACAAAAAGTAGCCAGATATTTCAATACAAAAGTCAAGCAAAGAACTTTTCAAATCTGGGACCTCGTCCTAAAGAAAATTATGATAGGAACTGGGGTATTCGGACCCAATTGGGAGGGGCCATACACGATAAGCGAGAAATTTGCAGATGGCACTTTTGAGCTCAAAACGACAGATGGAATCATACTCCCTCGAGCATGGAATAGCATTCACCTTCGCCGTTACTTCGTCTGAAATTTCTCTCGCATATTTCACATTATACATATATCATGAATTGTAAATATATCATGCATTGTGAATTTCATGCAAAGTTTGTACGAATTAATGAAAGAAGCTACTTTACCTATCTAAAATCGTACACTTGTAAATTTCTATATCAAGCTGTTAACGTCAATTTTAATTACAGGCTTTTTGAGTAGATAAAAGCACATTTTAAGCCAAATAAAGCTTGATGAATGCTACAACACATCTCCAACCGAGAGAGCTCAAACACCCGCTGCTTAAAACACAAATATCTTTGCATTTCGTGTCACAAAGGATTTGGATTGTGAAGCTATAAACAATGCAACAGTAAACAAAAGACCTCCCCGAGGGGCACCTGGTTCATCGCCGACGCCATAAAGATATGGCTGGATAGCAATACAAACACCAGGCATCTAAACAAAAGACCTCCCCGAGGGGCACCTGGTTCATGCCAACGCCATAAAGATATGGATGGATAGCGATACAAACACCGGGCATCTAAACAAAAGACCTCCCCGAGGGGCACCCGGTTCATCGCCGACGCCATAAAGATATGGCTGGATAGCGATACAAACACCGGGCATCTAAACAAAAGACCTCCCCGAGGGGCACCCGGTTCATCGCCAACGCCATAAAGATATGGCTGGATAGTGACACAAACACAGGGTTTTCTAAGACCTCTTCGGAGGCATCCGCTTATATGCTGGATCTTCCAAATCCAGCTATTAATACTGGGTCTTCCAAACCCAGTTACTAACGGACCCAAAGACCTTTTCGGAGGCGTCCGACAAGTTCAACAAGCGTTTGAATTATTTAGACTCAACGAATAAAGGATCAAAGACCCACTCAAGGGCATCCGATCATAAACCGAACCTTTCAAATTCGACTAATGACGAAATCAAAAGACTTTCGTTAAGATCATCTGACAAATTCCACAAGTAATTGGCCCGTTCAGTTACCAGGAATAACAGATTTCTTAATTTAACTACAAACATCATGCCTAATTTTCAAAACATTAAAGCCAATTATGGTATGGGGGCACTACCATCGCATTAATAAAATCTAATGACGCTCTCTTAACCATACTACAATCCGGTTATAGTTTCAAAAAAAATGGCATTAAAACATCTCAAGACTCGGCCTGTAATAATAAATAATTTACGATACAGAATCTGTATTACAAATGTGAAACAGGCATGAGACGCAAAAGAAAAGAAGTACAGCGAAGCTGAAAGTACGAGAGCAAAGCACAACTTCATTCTAGCATCATCGAGCAGCATAACATACACTACCAAAATTACATCATCCACCAAGCAAGTCAAACGCAGGATCAAGCATATAAGCTAAAAGTCATAAGCGAGGACTGGTACTCGCATAATAAAATCTAGTCTAATAATTTACATACATAAGATGACAACCCAAAAAGCAGAACAAGAAAGTTACGAAAGTCACGATTCCTGCCCATCATGAAATCACCCCTTAAGCAGAAGGAGAGGGAGGTGGATCAGTCTTTCCCTCCTGGCCCAGAAGCTCGGCAATGACCCTATCCCTAGCCTTCAAGGCTCGGATAAGCATAGCTTTGTCATCCTACAGAACAGAAATTCGCTCAAGATTTTCCCTGTTCAATCTCTGGAGATCACAGGCAAGCATGTTCCAACCAATCATCTTCTTCGCAGTATAATTCTCAAGGAGATTGGTGTGCTTCTGAAACCAATCTCTAGTATTATCAAGTTGGGCAAGCGCACTACGTTGAATGACATCTATATCATCAGGAACTACTTGTTTTTCAGATAGATATATGTCCACCTCCACACGTGCACCCTGCAAGCACCATCCCTCGAATCGACTAACAAGTTCAGGATGGCATGGTTCAGAAACATAGCGAGGTCTATCCATGATGGCTCGCAGACCTTCAAGAGTTGGAGCATTATAAGCAGGAGGGTCCGAAGAAGAATAAGCATCTGTTTCAAGCATTTCATCCGATTTGCGACGCTTCCGAGAGTCATCCTCCTTCAAAGGACCCTTCATCTTGTTATGGCTAGAAGACATCCTGCATAAGCAGATATATTCATTAAGAATATAAATAAGGAAATATGGCAAAGTGTTGAAGAAAAGATGACAAACAGCAGAGCTAGGTGTGTGTGGACATTAGAGACAAGTCGTTAGCGACATGACAGCTTCTTCATGTCGGTTCGCGGCACGATACTCATGTTGATCCGCAACTTGAAACTCATGTCGCTGGGACGACACAGGGCTCAAGTCGTTAGAGTGACGATCCAAGGCTTGAAACTCACATCGGTTTATGACTTAAGAATTATGTAATTCATGGGTCAGGACTCATATTGTTGAAAAGATATAAGGCGCAAGTCGCGCGTATTGCAAAAAAAAATCAGGGTTCAGAGAAAATCAAAAGATTTCAGAGTCCTCATACGCAAAAATACTCACTATAATTCAACTCGTTTTTGATTCACAAATATTTCGATAACACAAGACAGCCAAAATTGGCTCACAAGACCATCACTTTGTCGAAGATGAGTCAAAATCCTAAGAATATCCAATTTGGTTTAAAATACATGTGCAACAAGAAGGAAATTTTGAATCACACCTGTTTCTTGGTGACGAGGAGCTTCGAATTTGATTATCGGACTAAGGGATTACTTGGACTTGAATCGCTTTGGTGATGATGATCGGAAGGACTAATGGATGACGGCCGCCATTAATGGGTTTTTTGGCTTAAAAGAGGATTATGGAAAAATGATTGTTTTAAAAGAAAATAAAGAAGGGGATTAGAACAAATAAACCAAGTTTGTTGGGCCCCTCAACGACCCAATACCGAGAAGAATGCCAACGGGCTTTAACCAATCCGAAGCTAAGAGGTCGCAACGATTTAGGACCATGTTGCGACCTAAGAGGATGCACGACTTAAGAACAGTATACTTCAAGGACTCACATGACTTGAAGGCCCTAACAATCAAAGGCAACTCACGACATGATGTTAATTTACGGCATGAGCCCGAAAGCACACCAACGACTTAACTAAAGTATATAAAAAAATATGTGATGTAAAATATAAGAATTCAAAGCCCATGTTATTTCCCATAACACGAGCTTCGAGGGGCAAATGTTAACCCATAAAATATGAGTCAGAGATAATATAAGAATCATGCTAATATTAGTCAAGTCGTTGGATTCCTATGAGATAAGTCAAGTCGAATTCGGATTCATGGCATGGATACCAGGGCGCTTCAAGAGCATATCGCAAGGGAGGAAACAACATCAAGCCATGTCGTATCTCCCCATGTCGTTCCATGGAAACTAGGTCGACCCAAGTCATGCCATTATTTGTCAAGTCGTAGGGCTCAATACATAAAGGCCAAGTCGTTCTAAGACCATGTCGTGAAGGAAAAACATGCCGTTTTCAGATATATCGCGGCTTCTTTATGGCGTTGGCAGGAAGTTAAAGCATTCATCAGTCAAGCCATTCTGATGAAATAACATAAGATAACGTTAAGAGTCATGTCGGTCAGCGACATGACGTTATGCCATTAATATCCATGTCGTTCAGCGACCTAGTGTACAAGTAACCCACATCGGCTTTAAGCCATGTCAAGAAAGCCGGATCAGGTTCAGGACACACGCCATGTCATCCATCCCCTCATGACGTTCAGCGACATAAGGAGCAAGCTGCTATTTAAGATCTCAGTACAAACCATGTCGTGACCGATTCATGCCGCATCCAGTTGCTACCAGGTTGGTGACAGCTATCATCCGAACGATGTGAACCATGTCGAGGAAAGTCATGTCGTGATGCGAGCTCAAGGCGCCAAGGGCTAACCCGCCAAACAACATGGGTCATGTCGTTAGCGACATAAGTTATAGCGGGAATCCGAGTTATGTCGGCGGCGATATGAGTCATGGTGCTTTTCCAGATAATTACGAAACTGCCATCTGGTCCAGAAATCTCCTATACATACCCCCCACACTTCTTCATTTGGGGGGATCGAATCTCAAGGCCACGAAGTGTTGTCAAAAATATTCTTCAACAATTATTCCAACATCTATCCAACTCTAAAAAGAGAAGATTAATCCATGGATCATGATCTCTACCAAATGCATCAAGGCGACATGCGAATTGAAGATTGATTGAAAAAGATTACACTCAAAGAGGAACTCTACCAATTCTTCATCATTTTCCATCAAATCTTCACGGATCTACACGCTTCTTCATCATCTCTAGTAGTTTTGAGTATGATTTGTGTGTGTGAGAGAGGGATAATATTGTAAGAGAGAATTTGATCTTGTAATATTCATATTGATAATGAAATTCTTTATGAGTGTGGACGTAAATCCTCATTGGATTGAACCACTATAAACTTTGTGCCTTCTATTTGAATTTCAATCGTTGTGTGGCTCCACTATTTCATTTTTTGTGAGATCTTATCTTTACATTTTTGGTGTTTGCCCAATTTCGGGACAAACAACCCGAAGCCCGAAACCAACATCAGATCGATACTTAGGAAACCATTCAACTTGTTAATCTCTAGTCAGTTTCTAATTTTGCTTAATTCTATTTGACTAACTCTTATTCGAATAACAAATATTCGATTAACTTTAATTGAATAACTAATATTCAGTTAACTTTACTTGATTAATTCTAGTTCGAATAACTATATTCGATTCACTCTTTTTGATATTTATTTTCCAAATATCCTTTTTATAAAATCCTATTTATTCTCCCAAATATGTCTTTCTATAATACCTTATTTGTTTTACAAATATTTACTCTTTTTCTAATTCTATTTATTTTCTAAATAAACATTCCCTTATAATTCTATCTATTTTCCCAAGATAATATCTTATTTATTTATTCTAATTAATTCCTTTAATAACCCTATTCCATTATAAATGATTTCCTTTTATTTATAACATCCTATTCATCTTTTAAATAAATGTTCCTTCTATAAAATCCTTCGATTTTATAAATAAATTGATTTTTCAATATAACTTTGAAAATCCCCTTTTTACATTTCTGTATTTCGTATGGTATTTACAATACCGTATAACCATGATTACTATCAACCAAGCACACATAATCAGTACAGATTATATAACACATCACATATCACAATATATGAAACAAAACAATATTTAAATGTTGAGGAATCCAGTCGGATTCCTCCAACTTGTTTTCCTGCATCCACAGATGTTAAACAATATAGATAACATCACTTTAATTTCAAGAAGAAATATTCTGATCAACAGAATTAATATTTAATAACGATATATATATATATAACCATAACTGTGTTTTCAATCAATTATTTAACAGTCCATCTAAACAGTCCATACACAGCAATCAAATCAATATTTATCAAAAATAAAGTACAGTTTATAAAAATATAAACTGAACAGAGTTGGTGAGTTTTACTCACTTTGGCAGTTCATCGTTAAAGAACGATAAACTGTTGTTTGATTCGAATCAAACAATTTATTTCGCCATAAATTCAAACGAGCTCCAATCCATTCTCAGTCAGTTTCATTGGGTATTGCTCGTCCATACGATCCTAACGGGTCTTGTTTTGCTGAATTTGGTCAACGTATGATAAAGTTATATAATATACAAGTTTGGACTTTAAAGATTTAGTTAAACTAAAATTTAAATAGTTCAATTGGGCCTTACCCACTTTACTTCGGCCCAACCAAATTAAAACCGCACCCGTGAACTCCTTCTCCCCAAATCCCTGAACAAAATTCTGCTGCTCCAAACATTTTCCATTTTCGAACAAAGCTCCATTACGTTCTATCCCTACTCAATGAAGATCAAAACCAACCACACCCATGAAATCTCCTACTCAATCTCTTCCACCTCAATGTTAGTTTTCTCAGTTCGCACCTCTATACCAGAGACCGACGACAGACACTTCTCACGTACAGTAATTTTCCGCGCGACAGTTTCTGAGCATAGAATGCTTCCAACTTCTTGGGTAGGTGCGGTTTCACCCAACAAACCCGAAATCAACACAAGCCAAACCCCACGGTATTTCGATCGAAACCCAACCCTAACCTTCCATCGATAAACCCAACCATCCATTTCGGACATCGAACACAGTGAAATAAGCATGAAATCAAAGAGGGTGCCTCCAGGAATCGATATATATATATACACATTAGGATTTATACCATTTTATTTTGAGTTTCTTTGATTTTCTTTTTGCTCGAGATAAATTTCCTGGAAAGAAAAACATACGGCGGTTTTTTCTTTGACCGTGGAATGGAATTTCTAGGTTTAGGAAAGTTAAGTGTTTATATAGGAGGTTTTTTTAATATTTTTATATTGGGTTGTTTACTAGTTTATAACCAATCGATATTCGTATTCATCTCTAAAAATTCCTGTGACCACCTACGGTACCCAAAAATCACGAAAATGGACATGCAGCTACAGTTCGACATTACGGTCCCAACGAAACTGGTTTCGTCGAATTTCGACTCCGTTTGCTCACGCAGCGTATTTTTAAAGGTCGAATTACTGACTGTTTTTCACATTAAAATCCCGTACGGCCACATACTGACTTCAAAAATCACGGAAATTGAAATCTAGCAATAATTTAATATTGTAGATCCAACAAAATTAGTTTCATCGAATTTTGAGGTCGTTTGCAAAACCGGCTATTTTTAAAGCCCTAAATAACCCTTTTAAATATATAAATATATTTAAAAACAAATAAATTTTATATTTAAAAATAAATATTATCGTATATATTCACAATAGAATATCATACAACTCTAGAATACTCCTATATAAATTTCTAGCTTGATATCTCCAATCCCGATTAAATCGATATTCGATTTATAATGAAATTCCTTTTATAAATATAAATAAATATTTATAAATTTCAAAGGAATTCCGCAGCGACCTTTCTAAAATTTGATTTGGACATAAATCAAAATCTACATGACGAAATTTCGATTTTTCTCTTCCAGTAGAAAAATATACTTCACCAGCTCCTAACGTTTCTTATTTCATAGAAATCCGATTTAAAACGGCTTCTGTATATTCGTTTAAAGTTCGAATAGCCAATTCACGAACTGCCGCGCCATTTCGAGCTCGATTATAATTATAATATAATTAATGCATTCAACTTCGTTTATATAATATATTCGTTATCGTAATTCAATTTTAAACTGGATCATATATTTTGAATTGCCCAATTCACACCATATCGCCATTTCACCCCGTTCTGATTATTTCAGAATTATAAATATTATTTAATTATTTATATTAATTAAATATTCCAAGTTATTTAATTAAAAGACCATTAAATTATCTAAACCACTATTTAAATAATTAAATAAATTAATTATTATATCACTGAAAAATGTGGGTCGTTACAGAATGTCACATCGTCATACCCGCCAAATCACAAATTGATTTCCCTAAAAATACAACAGGTATATAGCTAAGAGAAACGAATTCCTTCGCCACCAAACGTATATATGTTTGAAGAGATCAACTTATGCGATCTATTAAATATACTCTGTCAGACATTCTTCCATACAGGCCGTCCTGGGACTGGACAAACCGAAGGCACTATTCTGTAAATCCATCTTAGGCAATTTCTACCTAGGATTGCCAGAACATCCCTTGCATAACTTTGTCTTCAATTATCGTGATCATATTTGATTCCCAATGCTAACGCCCATACAAAGTGGTTTTCAGGTCATGAATCTGATCCCGGTCTCTCCATATTGACGACGGAAAATGGTCAAAAACTTCGATAGTCGGTGAGTTAACTATCAAAGAAAAACACGTATGCAAACAACAGTCTTATTTCCAGATAGAAATTCGATCGATCAATCATCAATCTGCATTTATCTCTTTATATTAAATTATCATTAATTTATCCATTTACCCATTTCCTGTTTCCATATACATAAATTCTTATTTTCTAGTTTTAGAAAATATACATTAATAATCACTAGAAAACATTTCCATACTTACTCTCATTTCTTATTTTCTATATTAGAAAAAATTTCTGATTCTTATTTGGAAAACATTTCCAAAACTCCTTCATTGGATTTAAATAGATGTTAAATAAAACATCGTTATGCCCACTCAAACCATTGCACTCATTAACCAAATTCTCTTAACCAACCTTCACTATCGAACCTTAACCATTCCTTAGTTTAAAACGAAGCCAATCAAGTTGGGGAATAACTACCTCTCAGGACTTAACTGAACAACATTTCTAACTTCGAAATAAATAAGGTTCGCCTTTTTAAACCTTTAACAAACTTCCTTACGTAACTCGGATTTTATTAACGAATCCACTTCTTTTACAGAAATCATTTAATTATAACAATAGTGTTATAATCCCAGGCTTTCAAAATATAATAACTTAAGTAAAACTTTTATTTATTAACTCGAATAAATAAGTAAACAACTAATTTATACATAAATAAATCTTGGTTTAAAAACCGGAAAGTATAAGTACTTTCCCGAATTCGATATAATCGAATTTCAACATATAACTCGCTTTCGAATAATCTCTATTCGATAACTCCTTTTCAAATAAACTATATTCAAAAATCTTTCTTCGAATAACTATATTCGATTAACTCTCTTCGAATAACTCATAGTCGACAATCTCTCTTCGAATGACTAATATTTGATTAACTCTCTTCCAATAACTCATATTCGATAATCTCTCTTCGAATAACTAATCTTCGATAATCTCACTTTCGAATAAACTATATTCGATAATTCCTTTCGAACAAATTATATTCGATAATTCCTTTTGAATAACTCTTATTCGATTAATTGTAACAACCCGGAAAATCTGAGCCAATTTAAAAATTTTATTTTGGCGATTTTAATGGATTTTGATTATTTAAAATGAATTATTTTAAATAATAACGACTAAAAAATTATTTAAAACGAAGTTAGAACGAATAAATTTATTTTAATTGCATAACGAGCCTGAAATGGCGCGGTAGTTCGAAAATTCGATTTCAAATTTCAAATGAATATACAGAATTCAATATAAGTCAGAATTGAACGAAACAAGAAATATTTGAATCTGTTTGATGATATCTTTCTAACGAAGTTAAGAAACTGAGATTTCACTTTAGAAATGAAAAGTTACGTCCAGTTTAAAATTCTGAAAAGTCGCTGGGGAATTTATATATATTTTAATATA
This sequence comes from Allium sativum, assembly GCA_030737875.1. Lineage (NCBI taxonomy): Eukaryota > Viridiplantae > Streptophyta > Magnoliopsida > Asparagales > Amaryllidaceae > Allium > Allium sativum. The sequence goes on along the minus strand of CM060924.1, from coordinate 735,440,312 downwards.
TCTAAAGCCCTTAAAAATAGCCATTTTGCAAACGGCCTCTGTTTTCGACGAAACCACTTTTGTTGGATCCGTGATGTCAAATTATTGCTAGATTCCAAAATTCATAATTTTTGGGATCAATATGTGAGCGTGGCAGAAGAAAACGCGTTTGACCAATTTCAATTGAATTTAATCGACTGGAAAATGGCCATTTTTCAAACGGTCTCAGAATTCGACGAAACTAGTTTTATTAGGACTGTATCGTCAATACGAAGCTAGAAATAATTTTTCTGGAATTTCTAGAATCAGTATGTGGCCCCGACAAATTAAAATGTATGTTCAAATCTAAAATTAAATGTTTTATACTTTAATTTGAAGAATAACTGGCTGTAACAGTCGAATTGGCTTACGAAACATATCCCATTGTGTTCGGAATGGGGTATTTAGCTAGGGGCGACAGTCGTTGGGTTCAAATTGGAGTTCGTTACATAAACCAAATTATTTCCGAAATAGAAGAATTTAAATAATATTTAAATATAATAAATTTTCCTATAAAACCGCCCCATTTCAGAAAACCCTAATGCTTTTACCCCAGTTCAAAGCCGCCGCCGAAATGAAATTAAGGGTCAGATTTTTCTGCTTTTGATTCTTTAAAATCTCGAAATCCCCAAACTAATTCAAGGAGATTATGAAGCAAATATTGTTGATCTTCCTAAGGCCTTTCAATCTATACGGCCATGATCTGAAATCTCTACTTGTGGTGGTCGATTTCGAGCTCAAAACTCTACCGGTTCGAAGCCAGTCTTGGCGGCGCATGGGGTTGCGAGTTGCCCCATAGTGGAGGCGTAGGTGGAGGATGGAAGGGGCTATCGCGTGGCATAGGTTGATCGAGGAACGGCGCGTCGTGGTGGTTGAAATCTTGAACCCTAACAGTTCGATGATGGGTTCTTAAACCAGTGAACGGGAACGATGAAGAAGACAAAGGGGACGGGCCAGATTTTTCCAAGATGTAAATTAGTTAACTAATTTTGTAATTAATTATTCAATCAATGTAATTAATATTCGGATGGTTATAACTTTTTCATACGAGCACAGAATTGGGCAAACTGAAGTGGGTTGGAATCAGAAAAATGAGAGCTTCGCAGTGGAACAAACCAGAACGAAAACAGAACAAATTAGAATTTGGAGCGAATTCAAATCCAAACGATTTCGAAACCAATCAATGTGAGAATTTCTCACCAAAATGATTTCTATACAGTTATTTATTTTATAACTGCATATATGAACTGCTCCCCGTCGTCCACAGACCATGGACGACTTGTTTATTTGATTGTATTGTGTGGTTGAATTTGATTGAAATGTGAATATATATATATATATATATATATGAAATGGAATGGTAAACGTATACGAACTGCGAATGTGAATATATAAATATGAAATGTGAATGGTAAACGTATATGAACTGTGAATGTGAATATATATATATATATATATGAAATGCGAATGGTAAACGTATATGAACTGTGAATGTGAATATATATATATATATATATATGAAATGCGAATGGTAAATGTATATGAACCGTGAATGTGAATATATATATACACACACACACACACACACACACATATATATATATATATATATATATATATATGAAATGCGAATGGTATGTGTATGGCGCAGGCCATTAGTAGATTAGGGATAAGGCTAGACCTTATCCCGGACCTAGTATCGTGCCGTTATGCCGCTGAAATTTTCTGTAAAGTGTTAGAAAATTTAGTTAAGTAAAAATATTATGCTTGTTCTATAGATGTGTTGTATGAAATCCATATAACCAAAATTATATGGTAATTGTTTGGGTCTGATTCCAGTTCTAAAATAAAGAATATTTTAAATAAGGAATATTTTGAAATAATATTCAGTAAAGGATTAAAATATTGAAATACGTGAAGCCGAATTGATTAGAGTTGAGCCATTTTGAAGCGAACGATATTTATATCGATTTTATTCGTTTTTATAACGAATTTCGAAAAGGAAAAGATTTCAAAATCTGATATTTTGAAAATATTATCATTAAAATATTTTAATGGTAGAGATTATTCAATTTTGATTTAAAATTGAAGTAAAAGTGGGAATCGTTTTAAAACGAATTTATAAAATACGTTGTGAACGAAATATATGTATATATATGTAATATTATATATATATAATATTATATATATATATATATGAATGGCCTGAATAGAACACGCCGCGCCGTGGCTGTTCGCGAATTTCGACCATTGACTTCGAATGGATGTTTCGGGAGATCCGACCGTCGGATTCTCCTAAAACCGGAACCTTTGGGTTCGTATCGAAAAGAGCTTTCCAACGAATATAAGAAATTTGAAATCTAACGGTTGGATTTGGAATTATGTCCAAATCAAATTTGGAAAAGGTCGCTGTAAGTGCAGTTCGACAACCGTTTATGGAAATCGACTGTACGGGCCTTGATAAAATTATTAAAAATATTAATAATTTGTGTAAAATCATAATAAATGATTTGGAAAGAGTTGGGATGAAAAATCCCACGTTTGAAAAGATAAAAATAGATTTTTATCGAGTTGAACTAGTTTTCACCTAGAATTATAATCCAAGTATATTTAAAGAAATAAATTGGATTGAGAATGAGTTTCAATATAACCAGAATTTCCAATATATGAATTGGAATGGATTTGAATCGAAATCATCTTCGGAATGTTTCGATGTAGAATTTCATGATTATACAGAAAATGATAGGGAAATTTGAAAGATATATTTATATCGTTATTTCCAATATGATATTTGTTGGTTTCAGAATTTGATATTGAATATAAGCCGATATATTTTCTATTCAGAGCCTTATGTTTAATATCGAATGGGATTTTGGGTTTGTCGTGAATGGTGTCTTAAATAACACTGTTCTTAAACCCAGTTGAGATAAGGATAAGTCTTTTAATTAAGATTTAGTGAAATTTTCCAGTTAAGTGGTATTTAATTGGAATTGAATTTAAATTGGATTTTGGGGTATCGTGAGCTGTGTTTTAAATGACACTAATTCTTTAACCCAGTTAAAGATAAGATTAATTTCTTAACTTTGAAAAATCATTAAGTAATGATTTTTGAGATTAAAACTGAATTAGAGTTTTAATGAATCTTTAATGAGATTGAAATGGGGATTTGATAATTTAAATTATCCAATTAGGGAAATGATCGAGAATGGAGTATCACCGGTTTTGCTCCAAAGCGATAGTTAAATCTTTAAATAACGTGAAATGGTAATTAATTTTACCTATAACACCGTGGTGTTAGATAGGGAGTAGTACTAGTTTTGCTCCATGGGATGAATAGGTTGGGATTGGGAAATAATACAAATAATTACTTCGGTGTGGTTCGCTAATCCCGACTAGTTTGGTAAACCATAATATGGTTTGAAATGATATCCAAAGGAAGATTAAAGAATAAATTTAAAAGAATTTATCTTTGATAAAATTAATGAGAACCTTTCCCAAAGAATGTGAATATTTGAATAAAAGAATATTCTGGATTGGAATGAGGCGTATGTTGTGTTTGAGTAGCACTTGTTTATTATATACGCAGGTTATTCGGAAAGTTCGGGTTTATACCCATTCTGAATAACTGATTCGACGATAAGTCAAAGATGAAGACGGTGGTTGAAGACCGGAGGTCTTCACATCGTTTGGGTGATTACTGATGATCTTGATTGGGCTGTACACCCAAGAGGAGGGAATCAGTTGGTGATCGTCCAAACATACTTGGAGATCGATAGATATGCGAGGAATAAGGCTCCTCCGGTTTCGTTCAGACCCAGAACGAACTTGTAAATGGATTGGGTGTCTGACATTGGATTTTATTCTATGTTGATTGATCTCTATTAAATATACATCTGCCTGGTGAAGGGGAATTTATTCCCTTATTTCACCCTTCTCTGAGACGTACGAGCTCAGGGGTTATATATCAATAGAAATCTGTCGCATTGAGTGGATTGCCTATGTGGCATGCTGAGACGCAGTGATCAAGACTTTGGTTGAAAAGAAGAGTCTTGTGGTTGATGATCAAAGCACGGCCTGCGTGGCATTGCTTTGTGTATGGCGTTAATTCGCGATCCTCACACCTCGGTATGAGTTAAAAACGGGATAAGGGACCCAAGGAGAACATGACGTTTCTTTCTAGCTATGGGTGGTGTCAGCGTTTGCAAGCCCTGGCATTTTACTTTTGTGGTTGTTGGATTTGGAGGCGCCTCGGATATATGGTCGATAACTGGCAACTGTGGGAGCCGACGTACAGACCATTTTATAGGTCCGATAGGACCGGGAAACGTGTGTTCATGAATAACTAATCCTCAAATGTAAGAGAGGACTGGCCTTGGAGGATCCAAGGGTCTACTGCGGGAGATCCTGAGGCATTTGCTAGAGTGTCTCGAATCGGAGAGGAGTACATCCCTTTCCTCGACTCATGACGGTAATCCAATTTCCAATACGTGATATTTCGGTTTTGATTGTAGAACTAGTTTGGCGACATAGTAGATGGTAGCTATGCCGCCTATGATTGATACATTTATATTTGAAGTTGTTTTCTTCACTTATAGTAATAATAAAAGATTAAATTTCGCGTATCAAGCTTTATTTGGCTATTATAAGGGAAAACCCTATCCTCCGGCTTGCGTTGCATTGTGTGATTGGACCTGGGTCTTATAATAGCTTCATTCTCTTTATTTAGCATTGCGTTATTTGTTATTTGCACTGGTATTCTTGGGAGGAAACCCGTTCCGTGTTATACGGCGTGGTCCCTTGATTTACCTAGCTTTAAAAATAAAGATTGATAACTGTTTTAGTTCTCACACCAGTCACATGACTGACCTGGAGTTTATTGTTTTAACCTAAACTTTGGGTGCCCTTATTTACCACACGGGCACCTAGTAGTTGGGTTTTGCAGATATTATATTCACAGGATCCTGATTTACAACTGGAACTATACCCGGAAAGCTCTGTATCCGCGTATTACTTTCAGTTGTGTTTTGTATTATTTTTCCGCTGTAGTAATGTATTTAAATCTCTGATATTTTTCTGTTGTATAATATTTATTTATACTCTGTTATATTCTTGTATCCTGATGGAATTGTTGTAATAAGCAATGAAATGTTCTTCTATTTGTGTTCTGATTTGTCGTGTTCTCAATTCAATCCGGGCTTTCCTTCACGAGGAAGTTCGGGTCGTCTCAGTTGGTATCAGAGCTTTGGTTTACAAAGCTCGAGAACAAGACATATTAGAACCGAACGAAAGAATTCATCAGAGATTGGATTAGTAATATCCAATAAGAGTGACTCGTTAGAGATGGGATCAGTAGTATCCTAGAACGAGTGTGAAGAGTGAAAATTTTAAAATCAAATTAGTTTTAAAATTTAATCTAATTATACGTATTTGAGTATATTATTTTATTTTATTGTGGACAATCAAGTATATTAAGATTTTGCATATCCGCCTAGCTAGCGTGTATGCGAAGTCTCAGATATACTAGATAGATATAGAATCACACTCTAGTCGCCCGGATATGATCGTGGTGATTAATCGATTATCATCAGCATTTAAGTTCGAGTTTCGAAAGTGGGATATCTATATATTTCCAATTGATTGGTGTGAGAACCAAAACTAGATAGGGCTTATTGTTGTGACTTGGCATCAAAACATGATTTTTGAGTACATAAAAAATTATGAATTTGAAACGTTAACCAACTAATTGATTGATGGTTGTGTTGTTTGATTATTGGTTTGATTTATTTAAAATTTTGAACCATTAAGCCAAAATTTACCAAATATTGAACTGAACTGAAAATTTATTGCATTTGCATATATGTACATGTATATACATTAGACAGGTCATTGCAAAGAGGCTAAAGTAAAGGAATAAAATTGTATGCCCTATAAATAGGTACATATTTACTGTATTTCTTGGGGTTTTTAATGATTTTTTGAGCTGATTGGCTAGCCACTTGGCTGTTTTTTTTTTAAATTAGAGGGCCTGTATGGCGATTTCGTGATTTTCCCGATGCTCCCGTACAAGGGAGGTTATGGCGAAATTTTTCGAAAATTTAGGGTGTTAGCCAAATTTTTGAAAAATTTGAAAAGTTTTTAGAAACTGAAAAGTTTAAAAACTTAAGCCATAACTAAAATAATGGAAGTTGAGTTGATTAGTAAACAACTTTCGGCTTCGTTCCTTTTCGAGGACGAAAAGATTTTAAGTGGGGGAGATTGTAACAACCCAGAAAAATCTGAGCCAATTTAAATTTTTTATTTGAGCGATTTTAATGGATTTTGATTATTTAAAATGAATTATTTTAAATAATAACGATTAAAAATTTATTTAAAACGAAGTTAGAACGAATAAATTTATTTAATTATATAACGAGCCTGAAATGGCGCGGCCGGTCGAAAATTCGATTTTGAATTTCAAATGAATATACAGAATTCAATATAAGTCAGAATTGAACGAAACAAGAAATATTTGAATCTGTTTGATGATATCTTTCTAACGAAGTTAAGAAACTGAGATTTCACTTTAGAAATGAAAAGTTACGTCCAGTTTAAAATTCTGAAAAGTCGCTGTGGAATTTACATATATTTTAATATATATAAAGCCCTTAAAAATAGCCATTTTGCAAACGGCCTCTGTTTTCGACGAAACCACTTTTATTGGATCCGGGATGTCAAATTATTGCTAGATTCCAAAATTCATAATTTTTGGGATCAATATGTGAGCGTGGCAGAAGAAAACGCATTTGACCAATTTTAGTTGAATTTAATCGACTGGAAAATGGTCATTTTACAAACGGTCTCAGAATTCGACGAATCTAGTTTTGTTAGGACCGTATCGTCAGTACAAAGTTAGAAATATTTTTTCTGGAATTTTTAAAATTAGTATGTGGCCCCGGCAAATTAAAATGTACGTTCAAATCTAAAATTAAATGTTTTATACTTTAATTTGAAGAATAAATGCCTGTAACAGTCGAATTGGCTTACGAAACATATCCCATTGTATTCGGAATGGGGGTATTTAGCTAGGGGCGACAGTCGTTGGGTTCAAATTGGAGTTCTTTACATGAACCAAATTATTTCCAAAATAGAAGAATTTAAATAATATTTAAATATAATAAATTTTCCTATAACCCCCCCTCCCATTTTAGAAAACCCTAACCCTTTTACCCCAATTCAAAGCCGCCGCCGAAATGAAATTAAGGGTCAGATTTTTCTGCTTTTGATTCTTTAAAATCTCGAAATCCCCAAACTAATTCAAGGAGATTATGAAGCAAATATTGTTGATCTTCCTAAGGCCTTTCAATCTATACGGCCATGATCTGAAATCTCTACTTGTGGTGGTCAATTTCGAGCTCAAAACTCCGCCGGTTCGAAGCCAATCTTGGCGGCACTTGGGCTTGCGAGTTGCCCCATAGTGGAGGTGTGGGTGGAGGATGGAAGGGGATATCGCGTGGCACAGGTTGATCGAGGAACGACGCGTCGTGGTGGTTGAAATCTTGAACCCTAACGGTTCGATGATGGGTTCTTGAACCAGTGAACGGGAACGATGAAGAAGACAAAGGGGACGGGCCAGATTTTTCCAAGATGTAAATTAGTTAACTAATTTTGTAATTAATTATTCAATCAATGTAATTAATATTCAGATGGTTGTAACTTTTTCATACGAGCACAGAATTGGGCAAACTGAAGTGGGTTGGAATCAAAAAAATGAGAGCTTCACAGTGGAACAAACCGGAACAAAAACATAACAAATTAGAATTTGGAGTGAATTCAAATCCAAACAATTTCGAAACCAATCAATGTGAGAATTTCTCAATAAAATGATTTCTGTACAGTTATTTATTTTATAACTGCATATACGAACTGCTCCCCGTCGTCAACAGACCATGGATGACATGTTTGTTTGATTGTATTGTGTGGTTGAATTTGATTGAAATGTGAATATATATATATATATATGAAATGCGAATGGTAAACGTATATGAACTGTGGATGCGAATATATATATATGAAATGCGAACGGTAAACGTATATGAACTGTGAATGTGAATATATATATATGTATATGAAATGCAAATGGTAAATGTATATGAACCGTGAATGTGAATATATATATATATATATATATATATGTATGTATGTATGAAATGCGAATGGTATGTGTATGGCTCAGGCCATTAGTAGATTGGGGATAAGGCTAGACCTTATCCCGGACCTAGTATCGTGCCGTTATGCCTCCGAAATTTTCTATAAAGTGTTAGAAAATTTGGTTAAGTAAAAATATTATGCTTGTTCTATACATGTGTTGTATGAAATCCATATAACCAAAATTATATGGTAATTGTTTGGGTCTGATTCCAGTTCAAAAATAAAGAATATTTTAAATAAGGAATATTTTGAAATAATATTCAGTAAAGGATTAAAATATTGAAATATGTGAAGCCATATTAATTAGAGTTGCGCCACTTTGACGCGAACGATATTTATATCGATTTTATTCGTTTTTATAACGAATATCGAAAAGGAAAAGATTTCAAAATCTGATATTTTGAAAATATTATCATTAAAATATTTTAATGGTAGAGATTATTCAATTTTGATTTAAAATTGAAGTAAAAGTGGGAATCGTTTTAAAACGAATTTATAAAATACGTTGTGAACGAAATATATATATATATTAATGTCCTGAACAGAACGCGCCGCGCCGCGGCCGTTCGCGAATTTCGACCATTGACTTCGAATGGATGTTACGGGAGATCCGACCGTCGGATTCTCCTAAAACCGAAACCGTTGGGTTCGTATCGAAAAGAGCTTTCCAACAAAAATTTGAAATCTAATGGTTGGATTTGGAATTATGTCCAAATCAAATTTGGAAAAGGTCGCTGTAAGTGAAGTTCGACGACTGTTTATGGAAATCGACTGTATGGGCCTTGATAAAATTATTAAAAATATTAATAATTTGTGTAAAATCATAATAAATGATTTGGAAAGAGTTGCGATGAAAAATCCCACGTTTGAAAAGATAAAAATAGTTTTTTATCAAGTTGAACTAGTTTTCAACTAGAATTATAATCCAAGTATATTTAAAGAAATAAATTGGATTGAGAATGAGTTTCAATATAACCAGAATTTCCAATATATGAATTGGAATGGATTTGAATCGAAATCATCTTCGGAATGTTTCGATGTTGAATTTCATGATTATACAGATATTGATAGGGAAATTTGAAAGATATATTTATATCGTTATTTCCAATACGATATTTGTTGGTTTCAGAATTTGATATTGAATATAAGCCGATATATTTTCTGTTCAGAGCCTTATGTTTAATATCAAATGGGATTTTGGGTTTGTCGTGAATATTGTCTTAAATAACACTGTTCTTAAACCCAGTTGAGATAAGGATAAGTCTTTTAATTAAGATTTAGTGAAATTTTCCAGTTAAGTGGTATTTAATTGGAATTGAATTTAAATTGGATTTTGGGGTATCGTGAGCTGTGTTTTAAATGACACTAGTTCTTTAACCCAGTTAAATATAAGATTAATTTCTTAACTTTGAAAAATCATTAAGTAATGATTTTTGAGATTAAAACTGAATTAGAGTTTTAATGAATCTTTAATTAGATTGAAATGGGGATTTGATAATTTAAATTATCAAATTAGGGAAATGATCGAGAATGGAGTATCACCAGTTTTGCTCCAAAGCGATAGTTAAATCTTTAAATAGATTTGAACGTGAAATGGTAATTAATTTTACTGATAACACTATGGTGTTAGATAGGGAGTACGACTAGTTTTGCTCCATAGGATGAATATGTTGGGATTGGGAAATAATACAAATAATTACTTCGGTGTGGTTCGCTAATCCCGACTAGTTTGGTAAACCATAATATGGTTTGAAATGATATCCAAAGGAAGATTAAAGAATAAATTTAAAAGAATTTATCTTTGATAAAATTAATGGGAACCTTTCCCAAAGAATGTGAATATTTGAATAAAAGAATATTCTGGATTGGAATGAGGCGTATGTTGTGTTTGAGTAGCACTTGTTTATTATATACGCAGGTTATTCGGAAAGTCCGGGTTTATACCCATTCTGAATAACTGATTCGACGATAAGTCGAAGATGAAAACGGTGGTTGAAGACCGGAGGTCTTCACATCGTTTGGGTGATTACTAATGATCTTGATTGGGCTGTACACCCAAGAGGTGGGAATCAGTTGGTGATCGTCCAGACGTACTTGGAGATCGATGGATATGCGAGGAGTAAGGTTCCTCCGATTTCGTTCAGACCTAGAACGAACTTGTAAATGGATTGGGTGTCTGACATTGGATTTTATTCTGTGTTGATTGATCTCTATTAAATATACATCTGTCTGGTAAAGGGGAATTTAATCCCTTACTTCACCCTTCTCTGAGACGTACGAGCTCAGGGGTTATATATCAATAGAAATCAGTTGCATTGAGTGGATTGCCTGTGTGGCATGCTGAGATGCAGTGATCAAGGCATTTGTTGAAAAGCCGAGTCTTGTGGTTGATGATCAAAGCATGGCCTGCGTGGCATAGCTTTGTGTATGGCGTTAATTCGCGATCCTCACACCTCAGTATGAGTTAAAAACGGGATAAGGGACCCAAGTAGAACATGACGTTTCTTTCTAGCTATGGGTGGTGTCAGCGTTTGCAAGCCCTGGCATTTTACTTTTGTGGTTGTTGGATTTGGAGGTGCCTCGGATATATGGTCGATAACTGGCAACTGCGGGAGCCGACGTACAGACCATTTTATAGGTCCGATAGGACCGGGAAACGTGTGTTCAGGAATAACTAATCCTCAAACGTAAGAGAAGACCGACCTCGAGGATCCAAGGGTCTACTGCGGGAGATCCTGAGGCATTTGCTAGAGTGTCTCGAATCGGAGAGGAGTACATCCCTTGCCTCAACTCATGAAGGGAATCCAATTTCCAATACGTGATATTTCGGTTTTGATTGTAGAACTAGTATGGCGGCATAATAGATGGTAGCTATGCCGCCTATGACTGATACACTTATCTTTGAAGTTGTTTTCTTCACTTATAGTAATAATAAAAGATTAAATTTCGCGTATCAAGCATTATTTGGCTATTATAAGGGAAACCCCTATCCTCCGGCTTGCGTTGCATTGTGTGATGGGACCTGGGTCTTATAATAGCTTCATTCTATTTATTTAGCATTGCGTTATTTGTTATTTGCACTGGTATTCTTGGGAGCAAACCCGTTCCGAGTTATACGGCGTGATCCCTTGATTTACCTAGCTTTAAAAATAAAGATTGATAACTGTTTTAGTTCTCACACCAGTCACATGACTGACCTGGAGTTTATTGTTTTAACCTAAACTCTGGGTGCCCTTATTTACCACACGGGCAACTAGTAGTTGGGTTTTGCAGATATTATATTCACAGGATCCTGATTTATAGCTGGAACTATACCCGGAAAGCTCTGTATCCGCGTATTACTTTCAGTTGTGTTTTGTATTATTTTTCCGCTGCAGTAATGTATTTAAATCTCTTATATTTTTCTGTTGTATAATATTTATTTATACTCTGTTATATTCTTGTATCCTGATGGAATTGTTGTAATAAGCAATGAAATGTTCTTCTGTTTGTGTTCTGATTTGTCGTGTTCTCAATTCAAACGAGGAAGTTCAGGTCATCTCATTAATTCTCTTCCGAATAAGTCTATTTGATAAATTCTTATCTTCGACTAACCAATACTCGACGAACTCTATATTGATTAACTAACACTCGACTAACTCTAACTTGATTAACTCTTATTCGATTAACTAATATTCGATAACTCTAATTCGATTATCTCTATTTGAATAACTCTAATTCGATTTAACTCTAATCGATTAACTCTCTTTGATTAACTCTAATCAATTAACTCTATCGATTTACTCTAATCGATTAACTCCTTTTTCATATTCAGTTTCAAATATCGATGTTGAAATTGATTCTTACTTCTCTATATAAGATTTGACTTATATATTCCATTTGTCCAATGATAAATATTTTACTTAATTTATAAAATATTATTTATAAATTATTCCTCTTAATTCATCTGTTAAAACATATTCTTATTTAATATCTAATCTAAATAAATCATCTCAAATTTTCTTTTATAAATTTGAAATCTCCTTTTTAATAGTTCTATTCATTTTCCAAATATTCCTTTTACAAAATCATATTTATTTTATAAATAATTCTTTTATAATATCTTATTTATTTCCCAAATAAATAATCCCTTATAATATCTTATTTATTTTCTAAATAAATATTCCTTTTATAAAATTCTATGAATTTATAATTATTTCCTTTTATAACTTTATTTTCTTTTATATATAAAATCCATTGATTTTATATAAATAATTTAGTTTCAAATTATACTTTGTAAATCCCCTTTTCTACATCCCATTATTTCTTACGGTATTTAAAATACCAAATAACCATGATCGATATCATTCAAACACACATAATCAACAACAGATTATATATCACATCATATATTACAATATATGAAAACAAACAGTATTATAAATATTGAGGAATCCTGTTGGATCCCTCCAACCTGTTTCCCTGCATCCACAGATGTTAAACAATATAATTAACATCACTTTCATTTCAACATGAAATATTCTGCTAAACAGAATCAATATTTGATTAACGATATACATATATATATATATCACTAGATCTATAATTTCAACCAATCAATTATCAGTTCAACCAAACAGTCAACACACAGTCATCCATTATCATTTATCAGTTCTAAATATACGTTATAAAAATATGAACTGGTAGAGTTGGTGAGTTTTACTCACATTTCGCGTTAACCGTTAAATAACGATTTGCGTTTGTCGATTCAGACGGACAATTTATTTTGCTATAAATTGTAACTAGCTCCAATCCACTCCCAGTCAGTCCCATTGTGTTGCTCTCGTTCATACGATTCCAACGGATCCGGTTTCGCTGAATTCTGATAACGTACCCAGAAGTTATACATTTTACAATTTTGCTATTCAATTTATTTAAACTTAAATTAAATAAAACTTTGGGCTCACACACTTTTCTCCGTCGGCCCATTACCCAGTAAAGCCCAACCCGCCCTAACAATCCCTCTTCCCCGATGCCATTCGATCTCCAGGCAAAGAAAAACACGGCCTTTTTTTCCTCCTCTTTAAACTACACTGCACCTTTCATCTCTTCACTAATTCAAAAACGAACATCACCACAACACTTCTCTTCGAAAAACTACACCTCCCCATACCAACCTCCTTGAACTCGCAGGCCTGAGGTAGAATCCTTAGGTCGTCATCTGCTCGCGACAGCAGTAGGACTCGCAACCTTATTTCCACCAAAGACCATAAAAATCATGCCAACGAACCTCATTTCACTTCATAAACCCAAAACTAACATCGAAAAACAAAACCGATGCACCATTCTCATGAAATCGTTAACCCTAGTTCTCGCGGAGATAATTTCCAATGACAGAAAAACATTTGAATGCCCCCAAACTCATGTGAAACCGAAGAGTAAGATGTGGAGGTGGCAAATATCTTTGATTGGTGATTTAAGTAATTTTATAGGAACTTTGTTTGATTTTCTGAGGACCACGTTTTTGGGTTGAGGAATGAACTCGTAGCTGCTGTTTTGAGGAGAGAAATAAACAGCTGAGAAGAGGAAGACGTGGCCTTGTTTAGGTTCACTAAAGTTAGGATATTTTGTATTGATATTTTCAATACTTTAGTTTGTACCGCTATTTGTATTTGTCTATTAAAAATTCCTGAGGCCACATATGATATCCAAAAATCCTAAAACTGGACATGCAGCTACAGTTCGACATTACGGACCCAACAAAACTGGTTTCGTCGAATACTGACTCCGTTTGCTCACACAGCATATTTTTAACCGTCAAAATACTAACTGTTTCTCACATTAAAAATCCATACAACCACACAATGAACACAAAAATCACGGAAATTGAAATCTAACAATAATTTAACATTATGAATCCAACAAAATTGGTTTCGTCGAATTTGGAGGTCGTTTGTAAAAACGACTATTTTTAAAGCTCTAAATAAACCCTTTTAAATATTAAATATATTTAAAATGAATTAAATTAAATATTTATAAATAAATATTATCATATATATTCACACTAGAAAATCATACAGCTCCATATCGGGATTCATAACTCGATATCCCAAAGTTCCCAGTTATATCGACATTCAATTTATATAAAAATCCTTTTATAATATAAATAAATCGATATAAATTATAAAGGAATTCCATAGCGACTTTTCTAAAATTTGATTTGGACATAACTCACAATCTACACGATGAAATCTTGATTTTTCTCTTTCATTAGAAAAATATCGTTCAACAGATTCGAACGTTTCTTATTTCATAAAAATCCGATTTAAAACGGCTTCTGTATATTCGTTTAAAGTTCGAATCGCCAAATTGTGAACTGCCGCGCCATTTCGAGCTCGATTATAATTAAATTATAATTATATGTTCAACTGTCGTTTATATAATATATTCGTTAATATAATTCAACTCCAAACTGAATTATATATTATAAATGATCCAATTCACACAATATTGTGAATTCCACTATTTCTGACTATTTCAGAAATTAAATATATTATCTTATTATTTATATTAATAAAATATAAATATTATTTAACTCAAGTTATCGATATCACCAAATCGATATTTTATAATTAAATTAATTAATTATTATACCGTAAAATACTGGACGTTACAAGCTTAAATCTGTGTCCAGAGTATTTATAGTCTTCCGCTACACTGTATTAAATTTATTGTAAATTATTTTCCGCTGTATTTCTTCGATGTACTCTGATATTTTGTACTCTGATGTAACATTATTATAATGTTTATAAAAGTCTTCTGTTATTTGTTCTGACGTGTTGTATTCCCAGAGTTAGCGCATTCGGGTTTTGAACGGTCTTAGTCGATTTAGTCGTCGATTTGGTTCGGGCGAAATTCGTAGTCGTTTACAGTTGGTATCAGAGCTTTGGTTAGCTCAAATCTTTGGGGTACAACTCGTTAGAACTGAACAAAAGACTCATCAGAGGTAGGATTAGTAATATCCTATAAAAAGAATACTCATTAGAAATGGGATCGGTAGTATCCTAGAATGAGAAAACTCATTAGAGATGGGGTTAGTAAATCCCTATAATGAGTTGAGAGTGACAAGTATATAATTAACGTATTTGTGATTATATATATAATCTGATGATAGAAAATATGATTTTAAATATATAAAAGTTATATATATTTTTGAAAAGCTAATCAACTAATTGATTGATGGTTGTGTTGTGTGATTATTAGTTCAAATAATAAAATTATTAAAACCAATAAAAATTTGAAAATTGAGTAGGTTAGTTAAACAACTTTTAGCTTCGGTCCTTTTTGAGGACGAAAAGTTTTTAAGTGGGCGAGATTGTAACAACCCGGAAAACCAGATGCAATTTAAAATTTTTATTCTAATAATTTTAATGGATTTTAGATATTTAAAATGATTTATTTTAAATAATAACGAATAATAATTTATTTAAATCAAAGTTAGAACGAATCGATTTAATTTAATTATAAAACGAGCCTGAAATGGCGCGGCAGTTTGAAAATTTGATTTTAAACTTTTAACTGAATGTGCAGGATTCAAAATAAATCGGATTTCAGTAAAACCAGAAATATTTAAATCTGTTTAATTATATCTTTCTAACGAATGTGAAAAACTGAGATTTCAGTATATAAATTTAAAGTTATGTCCAATTTAAAATTCAGAAAAGTCGTTGTAGAATTTATATATATTTTAATATAATAAATAGCCCTTAAAAGTAGACATTTTGCAAACGACCTCCATTTTCGATGAAACCACTTTTGTTGGAACCGGAATGTCAAATTATTGCTAGGTTTAAATTTTCATAATTTTTAGAATTAATATGTGAGCGTGGCAAAAGAAAATGTGTTTTGTCAACTTCAGTCAAATTTAATGGACTTGAAAATGGCCATTTTTCAAACAACCTCCAAATTCAATGAAATTGATTTTGTTAGGACCGTATCGTCAAACCATAACCAGAAATTATTTTTCTGGAATTTTTAGAGTTAGTATGTGGCCCCAGTAAATTAAAATGTACGATCAAATTAAATAATTAAATGATATATATTTTAAAATAAAGAAAAGTGGGTTGACACAAGCAAAATGGCTGACGGGACCTAGTCTATTAGGTCCGGAACGGGGGTATTTGGCTGGGGACAACATTAGTTGGGCTGAATTTGGAGCCATTAGAAATTAACGGGTCTTTTTAGAAGTTAGATAATTAAATATTATTATATTATAAACACACTAGAAAATACGAAACCCTAGTCCTCAACATGAAGCAGCCGCCGCCAGTTTACTTCCAATGGCAGGACTCCTCCGATTTTCAATCCTTAATATCTCCCTATTCCCTGCGAATTAAATCAAAATTTCAAAACAAAAACGGAATAGAAGACTGAGATCATCAATTTTGTAAGGGAGTGAACGATTTTAGAGGCATGGATTGCTCGATCTTTGAGCACGAACTGGCGGTTTTCGATTGGATTTTTGGGGCCAACGGCCTGATCGAATTGTGAGTGGATCATGGCGGTGACGGAGCAGGCCAAGGCCGATGAGGTGATGGTCTTGGATTGACGACCAGTCAACGGTAGTGGCGTGCATTCTGGAGAAAAGGACGGTGAAGGTGGGTATCGGCTGTAACTGGTATACGACAAGGAAGATAAAAGGAATTAGAGAATTTAAGGTTTAATTATTAAAAATTAATTATTTAATTAGTTGTTTAATATTCAAATGACCGTATCTCATTCAAACGAAAACGAAATCAAATGATTCAGATCCGTTGGAATCGTGAAGAGGAGATCTACGTGATGAACTGACTAGAGCTTAAATGGAGAACGTTGGAAATTCAGACTAAAACCAAATGTGAGATTTCTTATTTTAAAAATTAAAATTAAAATAAATTTTTATGCATTGGAAATTTTTTATTTATTCGCTGTTGAGATTCATATTGTTTATTGTTCGTGATTTGATTTGAAATATCTTGCTTGTGTTGATTTATTGTATATACATGAATGATAGGATCGAACAAAAATTTGTTATACAATAAAATAATTCTTTTATTGTATAGGTTGGTAATAAAATTGGCAAAATTTGTTATACAATAAAATAATTCTTTCATTGTATAGGTTGATAATAAAATTGGCAAAATTTGTTATACAATAAAATAATTCTTTTTATTGTATATGTTGATAATAGGATTGGTAAAATTTGTTATTCAAATAAAACTCTCTTTCATTTACACAAAAGAAACATAGAAATTGTTGAAAATAAAAATTCTATTTTTATTTGTCATATGTAAACATATGAATTGTTGAAAATAAAAATCCTATTTTTATTTGTCATATATGAACATATAAACCTTTAGAATTTGTTAACATTAAAAATACCCCTTTATTTGTTAACATGTAAATTGTTAAAATTTGTTAACAATAGAAATATCCTTTTATTGTTCACATATACATTGTTAGATTTGTTAACAATAAAAATACTCTTTTTATTGTTTATATGTAATGTTAGAATTGTTAAACATTAAAAATACTCTTTTTATTATAATATATGAATTGTTAGATTTGTTAACAGTACAAATATTCTTTTTATTGTTTACATGAAATGTTAGAAATTGTTTGTACCATAAGAATATTCTTTTTATTGTACATGTTAATAATAGAAATTGTTAGACGATAAAAACGCCCTTTTTATTTGTCATGTTAAATTGTTAGAATATTATAAAAAGGAACAGTGTAAAACATGTTATGTTATAAAAAAAATAACATTTTTAACATGTTAAGAGTAGGATTAGTATACACATGAAAATATCATTTTTATGTGTCGTGTTAATGTAAGGATTGTTGACAAAACAAAATTATCAATTTTATTTTTTATGTTGAATTAGAATTGTCGGCAAAACAAAAATATCACTTTTATTTGTTATGTAAACAAAATTGTCTTTTTGTTTTGTCGCTAAAAATATGAAACATGTTATGTAAACAAAATTTCCTTTTTATTTTGTCATTAGAAGAATAGAACAAGTATGCGAATAAATTATCTTTTTATTCGACAATAGAAATATGTAGAAAAGATTAAAAATGTTCATTTATTGAATTGAAAATATGTTAACGATAAAATTCACATTTTTATCGTATATGTAGAAAAGATTCAAGAACAATAAAATTGTGTTTACATTAAAAATATACGTTCTTAATGTAAGATGAATCATATAAAAGATTCAAGTTTAAATAAAATTGTGTTTGCATTAAAAAAATTACATTTTAATGTAAGTATGAATATTAAAGAGATTCAAGTTAGATAAAAATATCATCTTTAACATGTTAGCGAAAATGTAGAAATAGTCATATGTTGAATTCTATTTTTGTTTGATAAAAATATAATTTTTAACACGAGTATGAATTATATATATATATATATATATATAAATTAAAATTAAACGAATCGCGCGCGGTAGTTCGCGATTTGGAATTGTAACTTTAAACGATTATACCGAAAGATCCGACCGTCGGATTTTCCCAAAACTGGAACCGTTGGGTTCGCTTTGGAAAAATCTTTCCAACGATATTATATATGTTAAGATCCAACGGTTAGATTTTGAGAAATGTGTAATTCAAATTTGGATAAAAACAGCGTCAGAGCCGCATAATGACCTGAAGCGTCGTTAAATTAAATTGGACTATTTTTATATAAATAAAAGTAGCGATAAATCATTATAAAATATTATTAACGATATGAAATGGAAATAAACCAATTTCCCTTGGTTTATTATGTAATTATTAGTTTGTTAAAATGCGATTTTTAACATATGTATGCAACATATAAAATTGACATGTTATAGTCGATTGATTGAATGGATTGCGCTCGACCAGTTTTATGAGCAAATTATGCTTTTATATTTAGCATTGGGTTGGGTAGAAATAAACTGTAACGACTCGCTATTTTTAACGTCTCGAATCCGTAATTAAACCGACTCAAGGCGTTCAAAACGGCAACTCGTTATTAGCTTACAGGGTTTAAATAAAAATAAACACAGAATCACAGAACACGATACTTGCAGCAGAATAAATTTTATACAAATAAAATATATATTGTTTGAATCAAAAAATGATCAAACACCAAATACGATGCTCTAAAGAGTGCGTCGCCCGTTCAGTGGCAAGGTGCTAAGAAAGCACGTTTCCAAATTAGGGGAGAGACACTATAAAAAGCATGTATGAAGAAATGTGAGACCGCAATTCGCAAAAACAAAGCAATAAGAGAGAGGAACACACAATTTTTAGAGTGGTTCGGTCAAACGTGACCTACGTCCACTATGCAAACATTTTCCATTATCACTTTCATGATTCCAAGTACAATGCCATACAAATCTCCCTCAATTTACAATGAATCTCTCATTTCTCCCTCTTTGATCGCACTTGAATTAGCTAGTGGATCGGTTAGATCTCCCCAAGTATTGATTGAAATGGATGAAAAGCCTTCAATGCTTCACTTTAGAGGTAGATCTCTTCGATTCCATAGCATTTTGATAGTAGATCCAAGTTTCTAGAGAGAATTCAATGGAGACTTGTGTTGCTTAAGTGGAGCTTGAATGGATTTCCATGGATGAAGCTTAAGAATGCCTTGGAGAAATGATTTTAGCAGCCCTTCGGGGTGTTGGAATCCCCCCCAAAAGTGTGGAGAAAGGGGCTATTTATAGTTGGAGTAAGGGGTAGTGGCACCCTTGTAAATATATGGTGTATGGTTGGCGCTTGGTTGGCGGTGAGTTGGCGATGGGTTGGCATTAGGAATCGATCAGCTTTATCCAGTCAAGTAACCGACCAGACATGAAAAATATGGACCGACCAGTATATGCTGTCAGCGATTTGAAATTGTCTTGCATTAAAACCGACCACGTGTGTATAGCGACCAGGAATTGCAAAGCACAAGCAAGTCCCCTTTTACAGTGCAAAATGGGGTAATTACGATATTGCCATCTCTTCTTTGGTTTCTTTTGTGCATACCTGCTCGTCCAAAGTGCCTGAGCTCTCAATTAAGAAGCTGCTCGATCTCTCCCGCATGGATGCTTGGAACCGACCAGGTGGAAGATCCAGACCGACCAGGTGGATGATCAACCTTGCCAGCTTGCTCGACACGACCAGCACTTGAAGGAGCGACCGATTCTCATGAGCTGATGCGACCGACCAGGTGGTGCTCCCCTTGACCGACCAGGTGGTGCTCCTCTCGATCGACCAGCACGAGTTTCCAGCACCAACCACGACCAAGATGGATGAAGACTGACCAGCATCTAGAGCTTGAGTCCGACGAGGTGGAAGCTTGGACCGACCGAGCACGACCGAGACTCGAGACCGACCAGCAAAGGAGGAGTTGCTCGACCGACAAGGTGGAGGATGCTTGAACCGACCAGGTTGGTGAGCTTGTACTGTTCGACAAAATGCTCAAGTGAATTTTCAGTAGTTAACATTTTCCCCTCGAAGCTTGTATTTTTCGCTTGCGAGAAATGCGGGCTTCGAAATGAACATATTTTGCATTGAGATTCAGTCGTAGCATTTTGTTTGCTGTGGCAAATCCTGCTTTGACTCGCTGATTCCAGACGATCCAAGTTTGAACTTTTTGACTGGACTTTGTGCTTCGTAACACCTGTTCTGTAATGAAGACAAGAACTTGCACGAGTTTGGACTTATACGTTGTTATTGATCGTCCACATCAATAACAGGTTAGTTAATCATTAATGAATGATGTATAATAAATTGAATGTCATATCTATGCAGAAATGCTTTATTTAACAGTTATGATTTGTCAAACGCTGTTTGCATAGATATGGTATTCGAGTTTGAATTCACAATGGCGCTTGAGTTCTGAATTGCAGATTTCAAGTTACACCTTTGCAATGAATTACGTGATCTCATATGACGGTTTACGTTTTATGAAACGTGTACCTGATCGGATCAATACTTTGCTTTGTGCTTCTGATGCCAAGGCGGTTGCGGCCGTTGGATGGATCAGAAGTTTGAATTTAATTGACTAATTTGGGACTTCTACTTGGAGAAGTCATTGCATCTTTCTGCCTTCGCTTGAGAAGGTCTTATGTGAGGTGCCCCCGCTCGGGGAGGACTTTATGTTGGATGCCCCCGCTAGGGGAGGACTTGGGATTTGATGCCTCCGCTCGGGGATGACTTTTGTCGTTGCTCTCACGAAGAGAGGCTAGACTTTTTCGTTCCCCGCATGGGGGGTCTTAGGGTTTAATGCGCAATTACCTGTCGTGTCTGAAATGATTAGATGTCACGTGAATGGATTTTATTCTTCACATCCGGGGGAATCCAGATGCTACGCAAATGGATTGACACTCTTCGCATCCGATCATATCGGATACTATGCAAATGGTTTTCATTCTTCACATCCGATCATATCGGATGCTACGCAAATGGGTTTCATTCTTCACATCCGAGCATATCGGATGCTACGCAAATGGTTTTCATTCTTCACATCCGTTCATATCGGATGCTACGCAAATGGTTTTTATTCTTCACATCCGTTCATATCGGATGCTACGCAAATGGGTTTCATTCTTCACATCCGTTCATATCGGATGCTACGCAAATGGTTTTCATTCTTCACATCCGATCATATCGGATGCTACGCAAATGGTTCTCATTCTTCACATCCGTTCATATCGGATGCTACGCAAATGGTTTTCATTCTTCACATCCGTTCATATCGGATGCTACGCAAATGGTTTTCATTCTTCACATCCGATCATATCGGATGCTACGCAAATGGTTTTCATTCTTCACATCCGTTCATATCGGATGCTACGCAAATGGTTTTCATTCTTCACATCCGATCATATCGGATGCTACGCAAATGGTTTTCATTCTTCACATCCGTTCATATCGGATGCTACGCAAATGGTTTTCATTCTTCACATCCGATCATATCGGATGCTACGCAAATGGTTTTCATTCTTCACATCCGATCATATCGGATGCTACGCAAATGGTTTTCATTCTTCACATCCGTTCATATCGGATGCTATGCAAATGGTTTTCATTCTTCACATCCGTTCATATCGGATGCTACGCAAATGGTTTTCATTCTTCACATCCGTTCATATCGGATGCTACGCAAATGGTTTTCATTCTTCACATCCGTTCATATCGGATGCTACGCAAATGGTTTTCATTCTTCACATCCGTTCATATCGGATGCTACGCAAATGGTTTTCATTCTTCACATCCGATCATATCGGATGCTACGCAAATGGTTTTCATTCTTCACATCCGTTCATATCGGATGCTACGCAAATGGTTTTCATTCTTCACATCCGATCATATCGGATGCTACGCAAATGGTTTTCATTCTTCACATCCGTTCATATCGGATGCTACGCAAATGGTTTTCATTCTTCGCATCCGATCATATCGGATGCTACGCAAATGGTTTTCATTCTTCACATCCGTTCATATCGGATGCTACGCAAATGGTTTTCATTCTTCACATCCGTTCATATCGGATGCTACGCAAATGGTTTTGAGCGGCTGTTATATCGTTTTATGGGACAGCTACCAGTTTCTTTGTCAGATTTTCGACTTGGCAGGATATTTCTGTTTAGAAACTGGTGTTGTGAACCTCTCACTTACGGAAGTGCCCCTTCGATAAAAGCTACTGCTCTAATGTTTGTTTGTCGTGGCGCTTGTTTATTGTTTGGATCTTTGCGACTGTCCCGTTCACTTTTCAAGGCGGTGCTTTTCTATTTTTGCCTTTGTGCATATCGATATTTACAGCATTCGGCACTTGAACTAGCATTGTTGGGGTCGTGATGTTACAAGAACAAGCGCTCGACTGATGGCCTGCAATATGAAATCGTCTTTTAAGAAAGTTTTGATTTAACATATAATTTTGCAAGCAAGAAATTCATTCAGACTAATATGCTCTTAGTCATAGAGCTAATGTTCAGTGCATCATTTGCAGATTATTACAGACTATTTACAAGGAGTCCTGAATATAACAGAAAGTAAAATGCAAAGTAAAGCATGAATTAAAGCAGAAAATAGAGCATGAAGTTAGGCGGTAGCGATGTTGATCGCTTATTCTCAGCCATTGAAATTGGAGCTCCATTAGCGATTATCAGTTGATAATCGGCCTTGGCATGATTTGAGCAGTTGCTGCATTACTTGGACCAGACTGATCATTTGATGACCCTTGCTCCTGGGGAGCTGTAGAAGGATTCATGGCTTGCGGATTCTTTACATACTGTTGTAGCCTGTTTTTCCTGATCAACTCCTCAATGAGGTTCTTTAGGTGGCGACACTCGTTAGTGTTATGACAAGGCTGGTTGTGAAATCTGCAAAACTTTCCCGATTTTGCCGCTTTGTCGCTTATCCTTATCGGGTTTGGCTCTGCATACTCTTCGCAATTCCTCGTTGCAAGAAAGATATTTTCAGGAGTGTCATTTAAAGGCGTCAGCTCTGATGAGTTGAAAAGACGAGACTTTTTATTAGCCTTGTTGCCATTCCCATCATTGGCGCGCTTCTGCCCCTGAGCGTTATGCTGATTATAAAGAGCTGCGGCATTTTTGGGAGCTTCAAGAAGCGGGTTAGCGTTGATAATCTGAAGAGGTACTGGACCAGTTTCGACTCTCATGTACTCTTCGGCTTTTTTATAGAATTTCTCGAGCGTACTTGGCTCTTTCATTTTGATCCATTTACCAAATTCGCTATTTTTGTCTATAGCGCCGATTAGAGACATTAAGATCATGCGAGGTTCGGGATTCCCTACTTCAGATAAAGCATCATTAAACCTCTTGAGGAAGGCTTTGACAGATTCTCCTGGATCTTGCCTCATTGATGTAAGAGAAATGACATCTTTAGCCTTCGTAGCCTGCAACCTGAATTGCTCTTTGAATTTCAGAGTCAAGTCATCAAATCTGTCAACGGATTTGGGCGGGAGCCTTGTGAACCATAGCGATGCGACGCTTTCTAGATAAAGAGGGAAGCACAAGCACTTGATCTCGTCCGTTGCTTTAGCCGCATTCATGTGCCACTCATATTTGTATAGGAAATGATTCGGATCAGAATTTCCGTTGTACGGTGGCAGAGTAGGATGAATGAATTTTTTGGGGAATTCAGCCTTGCGGATCCTCTTTGTGAATGGACTTTTGTCGAGAGAGAAGTCCCATTCCCTTTCACAATCCTTGCGGGGCATGTTGTCTTTCATAAATTGCTTTACCACATCCGTGATATATTCCTTCGAGTTGTGTCGTTCCGGGGAGCGGACTTCGATCTCTTTTCCGGATGCTGGACGTGGCGAGCGATCGCGTTTAGAGGATCTAGGCCTTTTACTTCCGCTATGGGAAGGTGCCCCCTTCATGGGACTTGCAACTCGTCGGTTATTTCGATCGGAATGGTTTCTAGCTTCCAACTTTGAACCCTTCACATTAGCGTCGTCATTTTGAGGATCGGAGGACGATGAGTTTGCATTCTCCTCAAGGTTGACATGGATTTGCGGAGGAGGAGCGGGTTTGCTTGAGCGTTAAGGAGAGCGCTCACTTTATCCATCAAAGCTTGATTAGCATCCACAAGAGTTTTATTAGCATCGATTAAGGCTTTGCTGGAAGCGTCCATGCGTCGGCTCAAGTTTGCGGCGACGGCATCCAATTCCGCTTTGGTTACTCCGGCTCCAGATATTGAATTTTCTCCACCTTCAAAGCGGTTAGTGACTGGAGTGGTTTCATGATTAGCAACATCATTGTTTTCTTCAATGGCATTGCTAGTGGTCTTCTTAGACTTTTCCATGATCTCCGATAAGGCCTTGAATTTGGAAGATAACTCGTCGTCCGGCCTAGATCTTAGATTTGCAAGATCTATGATTGAAGCAAGCCTGGATCTCACGTGCGCAAGGCTCTTAACCTTGTTGAGTTTGGGGGAAGTGCGAACGCGGCCCCACGGTGGGCGCCTAATGTTTGAATCAAAAAATGATCAAACACCAAATACGATGCTCTAAAGAGTGCGTCGCCCGTTCAGTGGCAAGGTGCTAAGAAAGCACGTTTCCAAATTAGGGGAGAGACACTATAAAAAGCATGTATGAAGAAATGTAAGACCGCAATTCGCAAAAACAAAGCAATAAGAGAGAGGAACACACAATTTTTAGAGTGGTTCGGTCAAACGTGACCTACGTCCACTATGCAAACATTTTCCATTATCACTTTCATGATTCCAAGTACAATGCCATACAAATCTCCCTCAATTTACAATGAATCTCTCATTTCTCCCTCTTTGATCGCACTTGAATTAGCTAGTGGATCGGTTAGATCTCCCCAAGTATTGATTGAAATGGATGAAAAGCCTTCAATGCTTCACTTTAGAGGTAGATCTCTTCGATTCCATAGCATTTTAATAGTAGATCCAAGTTTCTAGAGAGAATTCAATGGAGACTTGTGTTGCTTAAGTGGAGCTTGAATGGATTTCCATGGATGAAGCTTGAGAATGCCTTGGAGAAATGATTTTAGCAGCCCTTCGGGGTGTTGGAATCCCCCCCCAAAAGTGTGGAGAAAGGGGCTATTTATAGTTGGAGATAAGGGGTAGTGGCACACTTGTAAATATATGGTGTATGGTTGGCGGTGAGTTGGCGATGGGTTGGCATTAAGAATCGATCGGCTTTATCCAGTCTAGTAACCGACCAGACATGCAAAATATGGACCGAACAGTATATGCTGTCAGCGATTTGAAATTGTCTTGCATTAAAACCGACCACGTGTGTATAGCGACCAGGAATTGCAAAGCACAAGCAAGTCCCCTTTTACTGTGCAAAATGGGGTTCCATAATTACGATATTGCCATCTCTTCTTTGGTTTCTTTTGTGCATACCTGCTCGTCCAAAATGCCTGAGCTCTCAATTAAGAAGCTGCTCGATCTCTCCCGCATGGATGCTTGGAACCGACCAGGTGGAAGATCCAGACCGACCAGGTGGATGCTCAACCTTGCCAGCTTGCTCGACACGACCAACACTTGAAGGAGCGACCGATTCTCATGAGCTGATGCGACCGACCAGGTGGTGCTCCCCTTGACCGACCAGGTGGTGCTCCTCTCGACCGACCAGCACGAGTTTCCAGCACCAACCACGACCAAGATGGATGAAGACTGACCAGCATCTAGAGCTTGAGTCCGACGAGGTGGAAGCTTGGACCGACCGAGCACGACCGAGACTCGAGACCGACAAGCAAAGGAGGAGTTGCTCGACCGACCAAGTGGAGGATGCTTGAACCGACCAGGTTGGTGAGCTTGTACTGTTCGACAAAATGCTCAAGTGAATTTTCAGTAGTTAACATATATTAAAGTTTACAAAAATAAATTTTATTATACAGTGGAAGACTGAAATAAACGCAATACATAGATTTTAAAAGAATCAATGTTTACGGTTTTGTCGGGCTTGCGCGCGCATAAGGGTCTTGCGTCTTCACGTGTCACTCCTGTTTCCAAGTCGAAATCTAAAACCTGGAACACTTAGGACCTGACCCGAGCATTTCATGTAAAAACACAAAACACCCGAATCAGGATTAAACTTATTTCAAGTTAGCAAACTTCGATACACACATAAATATAACTGTTAATCCTGACTAAAATTTATCAAATAATTCAAGCATAACAATCAGTGAACTGCCGAAAATCTAGATTAGCAAATCTCAGGAACAAAGTACGGTAGTAGTGTAGAAGCATGTACCCATTTATATATATCGAACTAGACAGCAAGCATGTAAGGCATGTACAAGTGAGACAAAATGGAATAAGGCATGTACAACGTGATGGATTATTAGTCAAGGAGCTGCCAATATATATTTATTCACACACACACAAACAACACTGAACAAAAGCACACACACTCGTGGATCCACACACGCACAGTACACACATATATATTTACACGCAGTACCTACCTGGGTATATATAATACACACTTATCATACACTAGACCCATACGCACTTACACTAATGGACTCACAGGCAAGCAAGTCACACATGCAGAAAAGAAACAAAAGAAGAGGAAGGAGTGGAAAGAAGAAACGAGAAAGGAGATAAAGAGGTGAAAATTTGCTAAAAGGAAGTAACAGTAGATTTAAAAATAAAAAGAAAGGAATAGTGGAAAAAGAAAGTAAGGGTGGTGTGAGGGGAAATGTGTTTGCCAGCAAGGAAAAATGTGTGTTGCTGTGAATATTTCTTTTGTGCACTTCATGTCCCCAACTTCCTAAACACCAATCAATAGCTTCTAACGTGAGAAGCAAAAAATAAAAAATAAAAAATGGAAATGTCTTAATTCCAGAGCCATGCGTGTATATCCATTTTTCTCAAACAGAAGCGTGAAAGGGAAAAAAAAAAAATCTTTCCTCCCTCATTCCTACTTTACATGTACCTATATACACACACATGCAAGCTAAATCCACACCACACAACACAGTTCACTCACCAAAACGCTACACACACCTATATCTACATATATTTATATATACGTATATATATACTCTCACATGTATACACAAAGAGAATGAGAAATTTCCATTTTGCAGAAAAGATGGAGATCGGAAAAATGAGTTATGTGATTTCATTTTGTTCCTTGCGTTTTGAATTTTGGTGGAGAAGAAAAAAAATAAAAAATTAATAAATGAATCCATTTTCCTATGCAACCTGTCCCCAACATGTTTCAGAACATCATGCACTAAATTGTTATAATGTTCACGCAATTTACTATTTACGAAAGGAAAAGAAACTCAAATTTATGCTTTGTTTATGGTTTACCAATAACAGTTTTTGATGAAGATAGTTTATATGTTGACTAATACAATCTCTATCACCATTAAATTAATTTACTTATGCAAGGGTAGCAAGGATTAAACCACTTAATTCCAGAAATTCAAAGAAAGATTTATGGTTTTTTTAAAACATTTCATGGGTGCACAATTTTGGTAATACAATCCACAAGAAACTTTCTAGAAGAACATTTCTTTTAGCAAACCACAAAACAGTGGGACAAATAACTTCCAAAAATATAACTTCAAACTTGCCTTAGACTAAACAGAAGTGTTTCAAGGTTCACAGCAGTCGGTATAAATTTACAAAGCAATGAAAAAATCAAAAGGACAAGCCAACTAAAATATTCACCCCAAACAGTCAAGTAAAGCAGCAACAAAGCAATTATATTCAGTGAATTTCGACGCAACAACTTGAAATAATTGTAATCGTAAAGTGACTTACATTTAAATGCGGTCGCAGACAGAAAGTTGTTGGCTTACGGTGACTGCTATTTCCGAGGCGCGGACAGTGGAGATCGGAGACGAGCTGCTTATTCTGTGCACGGTGGCCAGTCTTTGCCGCGAGCTTCAGCTGAACGTAGAGCAGTCCTCGATTGGTAGTGGAGGACGCTGACTTGGGTGGAGCGGCGGTTGATGGCGGCGAGGCTGAAGCGAGGTTGCGAAGTGGAGGCTCAATGAAGACGAAGTTGAGGCGGCGATAGCGATGAGGAAGGAGGGCGATTACAGAGTACTACAGAGAGAGGAGGGTGGAAGCGAATGGATTTAGGGCAAAAATAATGATTTTGGAAAAGTTAAAAAAAATTTGGGATGGAAATGATTTGGCTGAAGCGAAAGTAGAAAATTAAAGAACAAAGGAACGGTTTTGAGTGGAGGCCATTTCGATTTAAGAGGAAGTGGAAGAAGCCATTTTTGAGAAAAGAGGAGTAAGGCGATTGGCTGATTAAAAATAGAAGAGGAGAGTTGGCGTGAAAAATGGGAGGAGGTGTTTGTTTTTAAAAGGGAAAATGTCACGTGAAGGAGCACGCTACAAAACTTCCTTTTTTTGTTGTTTAGACATATTTTTTCTTTAACCGTTCTAGAAGGTATGCAAATTGGGTGAGTCCAATTTGTTTGTTTATACCAAAATAAAGGTGCTGCAAAGGTTACTATTTTTGTAACCAATTTCAGAAAAGTAGCAAATGCAAATGGTTTGATTTTATTTTGTTTGTTTTGGACAAAGAAAAGATGATTCTAGAATAGCGTCAAAATAAGCAATGAGCGCACAGACGTTTTCGTACACGGACGACATTCGATCGGACAATTTCTACGACGTTCAACACACGGTGTTACGAATTAAATTTTAAACTTATCATGCATCAATTGAAAAATATTTTGTATTGCAATATACGCCAGAAACTTAAAATTTTCAAACGACGCTAAATTTTGATTTAAATTTGTTAGCTTTAGACAAGGAAGAATGTTTCTTGAATAACGCCTAAATAAACAAATGAACGTTCGAGCATTACAACACGGACGATACTATAAAATAAATTTAAACTAATTATGCGATAACGGAAAATATTACGTAATCGGCATTTATGCGTTATACGCCAGGAACTTGAAATTTAAGAATGATGTAAAATTTGATTTAAATAAATCGAATGGAACCGTCAAATAATAACACTCAAAACATAAATAAAACGGAGTTCTCCAACTTTCAAATATTCAAATAAATATATTTCAATTAGTTTAAGACGCTAACAACGTTGAATTTTCTAAACAATTTTGATTTAAATATCGAAATTGAACTGATGCTTACCCGAATTGATTCAAAATCATTTTGACATAAACTAGATTTACAAATTCTAAGTAAAATTTCAAATATAAACATTGATTATAAACGTTAAACACTTAATTAATTGTATATTTAAACGTAGAATTTTCTAGGTTGTTACATTTCCTAACTAAAAAAGAAATGTTATTTCCGATTTTGGACAGGGAATGTTTTATAAAATGTTTTATTAAACATAAAGGATTTCGAGGACTATACTCAATGATTTCGAAATGATTTGGAATTAGAAATCCATATAGATTTGATTATACTTGTGATTATGTTGTGAAATGATTTTCCCTACTTCGGGATATAAAATGATTTAGCAAGTACGTGGCTGAAGACGCAGGTGACCCGAGATTGACTAATAGTGCAAGGGCGTGCATGTCTTCCCCAATTGGTGGGATGGTGCATTGTCAGTGTAGTTGTTAGGTGCACTCACACACACACACACACACACACACATATATATATATATATATATATATATATATATATGGTTCTTTTAGGGTGCGTACTGCCCGGTCCTGAGGGAACATGACCGATATTCGGTTTCATACTTGTTTGTATGCATTGTTACTTTTCGGAATTCATATTATCAAATGTTTTGTTTTCAAATACCGAAGTGAAATCTACTTTATTATAAAAGATAGATATGTATTTCAAAATGATTTGAAAAAAGAAATCGGGAAATAAAGTCCAAAGCAATAATTTCTGTAAAGTGAATTGGATTTTGGAATATAAGTTTAGGGATTAAGCCTAAAGGGGTAGATTGGAAAAAAATTGCATGTTGACTGATGCATTGTAGATCCATATGTTTATTTATGGTTGATGTTTATGCACTGGCAATCCAATGGAGTAAACTCGTTCCGCGTTAGCGGCGTGGTCCTGTGATTAGCCTTCTTATTAGATAAGTTAAGTAGATTTCTCATACCAGCTCCATGACTGACTCGTAGTTTGTTTCACTTTGCAAACTCGGGTGCCCTCTTTTCCACGTGGGCAGTCGAGTAGCTTGTTTTGCAGATATTTATCTCTTGAGCAGGATTCTAGATTTGAAGCTTAAAGCTGTGTCTAGAGTATTTATAGTCTTCCGCTGCACTGTATTAAATTTATTGTAAATTATTTTCCGCTGTATTTCTTCGATGTACTCTGATATTATGTACTATGATGTAACATTATTATAATGTTTATAAAAGTCTTCTGTTATTTGTTCTGATGTGTTGTATTCCCAGAGTTAGAGCATTCGGGTTTTGAACGGTCTTAGTCGATTTAGCGGTCGATTTGGTTCGGGCGAAATCCGTAGTTGTTACACCGTCATTCTCTGTTATTGAACTAAATCACCATGTTTTTGGAAAAGTTCTTCGGGGGTAGTCCGATATTTTCAAAAACTAATTATCGTCTATCCTTTTTAACATTATTTGGCTTTGCCTACTCTGATTTTATGAAAAAACAACACATTTGCTAATCATGACTTCTGAATTCATGGATCAAGTAGGTATTTTTCCTCTTTTTTAACATTATTTGCTTACAAAATCGATTGATCTTCATTCGGTTTCTTAGTCTCTAGGTTTAGCTGTTAGTTTGCGTTTTCCATATATATTTCCTTACTTTAATTTTGTTTCAACATTTTATTTGTGCTCTTTTGTTCGCATTTTGGTACATATAATTAGTTATGTACAACTATTCAATGCTACATGCAAGCTCCAAGTTAATTGGGTAGCTTTGGTTTGATCATAAAAATATATATGTACAAATCTCATTACTTCTACAAAAAAAACTTAGTTTTAAACATCTTATTCTTGGGTGTGTTTCTTCCAAAAACTAAAATCGTAAAATTCCCACTAATCTTTATTTGGTCCGACCACAAAATTCCAAAATTACCCGCCCCCCCCCCCCCATATTCATTTCTTTTCTTCTAGATCTTTCTTTCTATGTGATTTTTGTTTGTTTAAAAATTACCTTTAGCATCAAATTTGTTAACCATTTTGATTCCTTTTCAAATATTGTTTTCCTATTTTGATGCGCACTCTTATTCAAATTCAAATGCGCAATCATTTGACTACTTAATTCATTCATAATTACATTTGATATAATCATTGTACATTAGCTTATTTTACGCTGTCATCATTAAAATGCTTATCCCAACTGGTATGGTCTACACATAGTTTTGGGATAACATAGCCTATTTTGGGAACCTTTCATTTACCTTTGGACTTGCTAATTTTTTTACAAATTTAAGTTAAAATAATATCTATATTTAAGTATATGAACCACATAGTATTTGGATAACATAGCCTACTATGTTAGCCTATTTTGGATAACATAGTAGGTCGGTTGTGTTTCTTTCTAAATATTACGATTTTAGCACAAAAGAAGCAAAAGAATATATGAAGTAGTAAATTTAGAACATCTAAATTAGACTATATTATACTATGTGAGTCAAAAAATATAGTGTTTTTCGACTGAAACTATATATTTATTCTTTCTAATTAGGTAAATTTGGCTGTGTAAGAATAAGAGAATGCAGCAATGTTCTATCGCATGTCTATCAAATTAAAGAAAAAAAATATAGCTATGCAATTGTAGGGAATCCATTTTTTGGGTCAAATTTGAAAGTTTTCACTTAAGCACATTAGCTATATTTTAGACTTAGGACATTATTGTTATAGAAGGTGCGCAAATTAAATTTGATATATTAACCACATAAACGATATCATGGTTTAATTTTGTTCAAGATGATACATCAATATTTGGTCCAAAACAAGGTATTGTTTAATTTTGTGCATACCTTTTAATTTTACCAACTATCTTACACTCGATAGATATTTGTCCTGGAAATTTAATTGTGAACATTGTATATTCTAGCTTAGATGCCATTGTCTTTTGATAAATTTGAATATTATTATGATTTATGGGTTGAATAAATAAAAACACATGTAACATCGACATAGGGTTTCCTATTCAAATAAATAAATGAAAATGCAGATAAACACATCATCAACCATTAAAACAAATTCTATATCGCAATTACATATTTAAAGATGTCATTTCTCAACTCTCTTTCGGTTCTTTCATATTTCAGTCACTTTTTCTCCACTGGTATTACCTATCTAAATGACTGGATGATTATCATTTTTTTTTCTAATTGGTTTTCTATAAACATTCGGTCCTCGCGCGTCAAGAACATTAATGTAATAAGATCTTCGCCACCCATTTATTATTCAGTACTACAACCTCAACAGATATCCATGTATTAAATGACATGATACTTCATCCTATCTCTTAGTTTAAATAACTTGATAATCTCAATACACTCAATCCACGGCAAAATTCAATTTAAATATTTAGTTGATAATATAAATGAATTTTTATATTTATGTTATCGATTTAAATATCGATTTCGATTTAATATCGTATATATATATATTAAATTATCAAAATAAGAAATCAGCGAATAATTCAATTCAAAGTCAAAACTGAATTTGAAACAGTTCAGGTAATTAATTCAAACTCCTGTTTGAATTAGAATAATAATATTAAATTATTATCGAAGAATTTAGATGGTTTGAAATTTAATTTATATTGATTTAAATTAATATCTTCTATAGATGATCGAACTGGACTTCGATACTTATCCCAGTGTGTTCAGAATAATGGTATAGCCCTAGAAATGCCACTTGTGTTCAAAAAGGAATTTGGAATCGACACGACAATTTAAATTAACAGATCTAGTTAAAAACAAATTTAAATTTATAAAATATAATATTCTCTATGGCCCTGAAGGACACCACGCGCATAACTTCTTCACCACATCTTCAATCTCCTTTTCTATTTATAAATCGATACCCCACTGGTCCTTTATTTCTTCATTCTCGTTCAATTCACCTGAGCGATAAAAAGAACCGTGATCCCCTCTTTTCAAAAGAAATCGAAAGAATGGTAACCAGGATTCAAAAACCCAGGATCTCAAAGCCTGTGCACTCATCTTGTTTTCTCCCAGTTCGAAAAAGGAAAGCGTCGCACCCTTTCCGACATTAACGTCGACTCAGCCAACGGATTGTTGGGGGGTTCGCGGCAATGTTGAGGTCTTCGGAAATGAGGGATTTGAGGGCAGATCTGGAGCAGTGCGTTGTGATAGTTGACTGGGTTCAGCAGTTGCTTGATTGGAAGTTCAGGGTTTCGAATTCTAGATGATTAAGGGAGTGCGATTTCTGGAAGGTTACTGTTGGGTGCGGTTGTTCTTGAGGCAGACGATGGTACTGCAGTTGGCATTGGGATTTGAAGACGTGAACGTTTTGAGGAGTTCAATTGAGGTTCTACTGGTGATGCTGTGAAGTACTGGCCTGGATCTTGTTCGGATTTTGCATAGTTACTGTTGATTCGAGGCAGTGGAGTTCGAATGACAGTGGATGGAGTTCGGAGAGGTGAGAGCTGTTAATGACCGCATGGTGTTCGACGGAATGCCATAGAGAATGGAGCAGGTATTAGAGGGGGCTGAGGGCAGTTGGGAAAGCTGCTGTAATTAAAAGTAAATGGGGAAGGTAATTAAATAAATTATTTAGTCAATATTTAATTTATTTAATATAGTAGTTAATTAATGGGATAATCATTTAATCGATAAATATAAAATCATCTGATCATTAGGCATAATCCATTCGAGAAGAATTAAGTTGAAACAATTCAAGTTAATGCTAGACGAGACTGAATGGAATCAGAATGGATATTCGACAAGTAAAATCATCGGTGAGTAAATCTCACCTGTTTGTTTAGAATTATTTTTATATCGTTAAAAACAACTGTTGTTGCTTGTTTGAATGTTGTTTGGTTGATTTAAAATATATATAGTTATTTAGGATTTGTTGACTATTATATATATATTGGGTTGATGATTGGTTGGATTCCCGCAGTCCCATTAGCGGATGCCCGCAGTTTCCTAGCGGATGATTACCCTATACGCCCCACGCTATGATTAGTGGATGACCTTCTATACCGCGATATCCTGCCTCGAAGCAGGATGGGTATTACTATGTTGACTAACGTCTGTGGATGCAGGGAAAATAGGTTGGAGGAATCCAACTGGATTCCTCAAAAATATATTATCTGTTTGTTGTTTATTTGATTTCATATATATTCCTATATGATGTGTTAAAATCAAATGATTGAAAATTGGTTGATTTGATTGTTGAAATTATCCCTGGGCTTGAATATTGATTCATAAAAATATCGGAAAGGGTATTTGATATTTAAAAAGGAAATTCTATTTTTATAAATAGAAATTGAATTTTAAATAAAACTATAGAAAATATTAACTTGTTTTGAAGGTATATAAAACAAGTAATCGAATTTATAAACTTTGTTTATAAATGAAAATATGGGATTTGAATTGAATTTATAAACTTTGTTTATAAATGAAAAGATGGAATTTGAATCGAATTTATAAACTTTGTTTATAAATGAAAATATGGGATTTGAATTGAATTTATAAACTTTGTTTATAAATGAAAAGATGGAATTTGAATCGAATTTATAAACTTTGTTTATAAATGAAAATATGGGATTTGAATTGAATTTATAAACGTTGTTTATAAATGGAAAGGTGGGATTTGAATTGAAGTTATAAACGTTGTTTATGAATAAATGCAGAGAATTCAAATAGAATTTGAATAGATTTAAATATAGGGATGCAAATAGAATTCAAATGAAGTTAAATAAAGAGAAATCAAATAGAATTGAATTGGAATTTGAATAGAGAAGTCGATAAGGAAACGAGAGTATGAGTATAATTAGAATTTGTTAATATGCAGTTAAAATATATTTGAACATGTCATGTTCAAATATGAAGGTGAAATAGACTGAAAAGTTAAGCAACAGATTTAATTAACAAATTGAGTTAAAACGATTGGTATAGTTAAAATAGATTGGACAGACATAAATATACAGGAGACAGGTATGGAATAAAGTATAGAAGTGAAATAAATAGAATGCCCGACAAAAAGGTACGTATTTAATTCATATATGAGATTTTATGCGCCGTATCGGCAAGCCGCTTGGCTTTTTCTTTTTCTTTTTGAGATGAGAAGGACCGGGAAAGCTATTTGAAATTTCCCGATGCTCCCGGTACAAAGGAGGTTATGGCGAATTTTTCCGGGAATTTAAGGAGATAGAATATTTTTAAGATAATTTGATAGTTAGAAATTAACATATCAAAATATATAAAAGTCGATAAGGAAACGAACTTAGAAATAGAATAGTATAATCAAAAAGGAAGACTAGGAATAAAATCTAGTAAGAATAGAAAGAGGAAGAATATACGTGTTTAAAAGTGAATCAGTAGTTGTATGGTATTGATTATTCGAGTAAGTAGTCTTGTCTGTTTTGACGTTAAATGTTATTCAGTCAAGGTCCGAGAGGTAATTATACCCCAACTTGGTTGATTTCATGATATACCGATAAGTAGCAAGATTCAGGCTCGAAGATCAATGTGGAATAAGAATTAGTTAAATACTGTATTTGGATTGTCGTAACGATGTTTTACACAACATCTGTTTTAACCCAAATATGTGCAAAGCTTGGAAATAGAATAATGAATATTTCCTAGTATAGAAAATAAAGGAAGGCGATATATGGAAATGTTTTCCAAATAACGTAAAAGGCCAATATGGTTATTGAAAATATTGGGTTAACAAATATAGATAAAGAAATAGAGAAGAGATTTAATTAATGGAATATTAATTAAAGGTTCAGTGATTGTTGGATGTTTGGATGAACACTTGTTTTATTCGATAGTTAAATCATCGACTATCAAAACACTTGTTTTTATTCGATAGTTAATCACAGACTATCGAAGTTTTGACCATCGTTGTCAATATGGAGAGACCGGTTGGATTAGTATCCGAAGAACCACTCCGTATTGGCAGTAGCGTGCGAATCAGATTATATAAAGATAATCGAAAATGGAGTAGAGTGCAAGGACTTTTTCTATTAATAGAAATAGTACCTTCGATTCTTCCTGTTTCTGGGTGACTTGTATGGATGAATGTCTGACAGAGTATTTCCAGACGACCACGTATATTGATTTCTCCAACCGTACCAAGAGTGGAAGCGGAGAAGGAAACTTCTTTTAGCTAACACATAATGTATTTTTGTAGACGTCAATCGGTGATTTGATGGATTTGACGATGTGACATTCGAAGTGAATCTGGTGTGATGATAAAGCGTAGCTTCTAGCCTCATCATCCGGTAAATGACAAAAATCGGGCAGGCAGCATGGCTATGTAGGTCGCACCTATTAGGGTGTATAATCACCTGATCTAGAGTTTCATTTACTTCTAAAAATCTATTGTTGATGCTGTCCCATTCGGGAAATGGTTGCTGATCCCAACTGTTGGTGATATACATTCGATACACTCAAGCGAAATGAGTGGTCGGTCATGTGTGGCCGGGTTGCAAGATGTTCTTGTTGAACCCAGTGTATTCCTCTCTAGAGGTACATTAGCGAAAGGTGGTTCCATACCTTGTCATAGCTGGAAATCCATTACCCAATACGTGCTTGCGGTTTTGATTGTATACTATATATGTAGAACGTGAGATGGAAGCGTTTCTGCTAGATGATTATATATATACTGTGGTTGATAGACATTATTATAATATCAATAGGTTTTTGATATAAAGATATTTGGATTCTCATAAGGGAAAAACCCGTTCCGTTATGCGGCGTGGTCTTATGAGATATCGTTTACTTGTTCAACTGTTTTTAACTGTTTTACTCACACCAGTCCCATGACTGACCCGGAGTTTACTTTGTTGTTTTCCCTAAACTCTTGGGTGCCTAAATTTGTACGGGCAGTCAAGTAGTCAGGATTTACAGATATACTGGAAGAGATGGAGCAGGAGGCTTCAGGATCATATAGCTATAGTTATTTCCGCTGTGTTGTAAGTGCTGTACTTTGATAATGACTTGTATATTCAAGTACAAATTTGTATTTCAAAGTTATGTTATGAAATATATTTATTCGTTCCGCTGTGAGATTCGTGTTACTCTGATGTTGTGTTCTTCTTCTTCTTCTTCTTCTATTCTAATTTTCTATCTTATCTTTCCTCACCCTTTAATTTCTTTCACTAATTACCAGGATTTTTCGATGTTTTGGTTATCGACATCGAGCTTATGTCAATAACCAAAATCGTTGAAAATCCGGGTCGTTACACTTGGTATCAGAGCTTAGGTTGAGCGAATACCTAGGCTTGTTGGAATGTGCTCATTAGAGATAGGATCAGTAGTATTCTAGAATGAGTTGAGTGTATATATATATACGAGAGAGCGTATTTGTTATTTGATATAAAAACTGTTTTATGTTGTGTTGACTAGTCTGTTGAGTGGATTATAAATTTTGGTCGAATCGTGGGACGCCACGATGTCGATAGGAGTTTCTAAACACTTGAACAGAAGATTGGACATGATATTGTTTTAAATAGTTAAGTTGATTGTTAGGATTATAATCAAATTAGATTATAAACACAGAAATAGTTATATATATAACAATTGGAATTTGTATATGAAATCAAATATACAAATGTGATAAATTGAAATTGAATTCCAACCAGAATTCAGAATTTAAAATCCTGGGAGTTTGGAAAATATTTTTCTAAATGGGTTTTGAAAGAAATAAAGCACTGAACTCATTCAGTAGCTGGGAAATAATTCTGATGATGATCGCAACCTCATCAGTGTTCATTTTCGAGTTTCTAAGTGATAAATTGCTGCCTTAGAAAAGTTTTGATGGAAAGTTGTTTGAAAAGAAACAAGTTGTTTGAAAATTCAAATGTTTTGAATTTGAGATAGATATAAAGATATGTATATATTTATATGACTTCAAAGGAATTTTGAAATGGGAATTGGAATATAGATTTCAAATAGAAGTAAAATATAAGGGAATTCAAATATAGAATTTAAACATAGAAATTTAAATAGGATTTGAATAAAGAAAATTCAAATAGAAATTGTATAAGAAAAATTGAAATGGAATTTGAATTCAAAGGAATTCAAATGGATTTGAATAAAGAAAAGTCAAATAGAGATTTGAATATTAGAATTCAAATGGAATTTGGTTAAATAGAATTTCAAAGAGAATATAAAGTGGAGATTGAATATTAGAATTCAAAGAAAATATAAAGTTTGAAATAGAATTTAAATTCAAATGATTTCAAATAGAAATTGAATAAAGGATTTCAAATGGAATTTGAATAAGGAATTTGAAGATAAGAAATTCAAATAGAATTTGAGTAGAAGGAAATTCAAATATAGAGTTTGAATAAAGAGATTCAAATGGAATTTGAATATTGTAAATATATAGGATTTGAATATTATAAGTGAAATAGATCAGGAATATTATGTGAAATGGATTTGATATATATTAAAAATTTATCAGAATGGAGTTGAATTTATTATAAACAAAGTTGAAGCGTTTATATTTATAAATTAATTAAAACGAGCTCGTCGTAGCGCGGCAGTTCGTAAATTGGCGATTCGAACTTCAATTTAGTATACAGAACTCAATTGAAGTCGGAATTCTTTGAAACAAGAATCGTCGGGACCGGTTGAACAATAGTTTTCTAATGAAAGAGAAAAATCAGGATTTCGTCGTATAGATTTTGAGTTATGTCAAAATCGAATTTTTAGAAAAACAGCGCCGGAACCATTAGAAAACCATAATGGTTTAATTGAATAAACAAAAGGATTGTTAGGAAATAAAATCCGAATTGGCATTAGAAAAATCTAGACTGGAGATATAAAATAAATATGAACTCCAGTGAAGTAAGTGAAATGATTTTTAAGACAAAAATCATATTTTTAAATGGTTAAATAGAATTAACTAAATTGGAGAATAATTAGTTAAAGGAAATTTGAATCGAAATTGGGTTTTTGGATAAGTGAAAGAGATTGAGAATTTATATTCGAAATCGAATATATAACTCGAGTTGAAAATATATTTAGATTAGTTATAATTAAGTTGACATATATTTGAACAAGTTATATTCAAATAAAAAGGGTGAAATAGGCAAAACGGTTAATTAGCAACTAGTTAATGGGAATTTGAATGATTGAAATTAAAATTAACTTAAGTAAGTTAAATGGATCGAAATGAATAAATTGAGTAAAATCAATGTGAATATGAATTGGGTGTGAATTAAGGAAAAACCAAAAAAAGTTAAAAAGAAAATATATTTGTAAGGTAAATATAAAGGAATTATATTTGTAAAACAAATCCAAAGGGAGTTATGTGCAAACAAATAGAAGGAGAAATATTTGAAAAACATTTACAAATAGAATTTAAAAGGGGAATATTTGTAAAACATTTACAAATAGAGTAAATGGAAATATTTATTTATAGAAAATAAATAGAATGTTATAGATGAGATATTTATTTGTTAAATAAATAGAATTTAATCAAAGGAATATTCAGAAGATGAATAGAAAATGGAAACCTGTTTTTAACGGATAAATAGAAAAGATTAATTTATAAATAACAGTTTATAAATTAAATTAAATATTTATCATTGGATAGATGAAAGATATAAGTCAGTCTGAACTTATATAGAGAAGAGATATTGGTTTTTAGCACCGATAGTTTTAAATAGAAGGGGTACACAACACTTGTATAAGTGAAGTAAAGTTATTAAAGAGAACATTTATAAAGTGAAGAACCGTTACTAAAAGTAAATCTTTATAAATGAATAAACGTTATCCAATAGGAGTTATTCGAATAGGAGAAGTCGATTAGAGTTAGAAATAATCGATTAGAGATAGAATAAATCAGTTAGGGTTAATCCGTAGAGTTAATTGAATAATAGTTATTCAATTAGAATTTATTGAATATTTGTTATTCAAATTAAGAGTTAACCAGATAGAGTTAATTGAACATAGTTAATCGAGTTAGAATTTAATTGAATGTTAGTTATTCAATTAAACTTGATCGAATTTAGTTATTCGATGGAGTTAATCGAAAAGAGTTAAATCCAATAGAGTTAATTGATAAGAGTAAATTGAATAGAGTAAATCGAATATAGTTGATTCAAAGAAAGGTTTTCGAATCTAGTTACTTGATAGAGAGATTATCGAATATAGTTATTCGAAGGGAAGAGTTATCGTATAGGGATCTATTCGAAAGGGAGTTATGTAAGGAAGTTTGAAATGTTGAGTATCAACATAAATAAGTTTTGAAAAAAAATAAATGGGTTTGTAACACTTTTCTCTACCTTAGCAATTTCGAGGACGAAATTATTTTAAGTGGGGAAGATTGTAATGACCCGGATTCTTATGGGTTAATTTTGAATATTTAGTATTCAATTTAAATATTTAGTTGATAATATAAATGAATTTTTATATTTATGTTATCGATTTAAATATCAATTTCGATTTAATATCGTATATATATTAAATTATCAAAATAAGAAATCAGCGAATAATTCAATTCAAAGTCAAAACTGAATTTGAAACAGTTCAGATAATTAATTCAAACTCCTGTTTGAATTAGAATAATAATATTAAATTATTATCGAAGAATTTAGATGGTTTGAAATTTAATTTATATTGATTTAAATTAATATCTTCTATAGATGATCGAACTGGACTTCGATACTTATCCCAGTGTGTTCAGAATAGTGGTATAGCCCTAGAAATGCCACTT
This sequence comes from Allium sativum, assembly GCA_030737875.1. Lineage (NCBI taxonomy): Eukaryota > Viridiplantae > Streptophyta > Magnoliopsida > Asparagales > Amaryllidaceae > Allium > Allium sativum. Next base: position 735,398,793 of record CM060924.1, on the reverse strand, counting down.
GTGTTCAAAAAGGAATTTGGAATCGACACGACAATTTAAATTAACAGATCTAGTTAAAAACAAATTTAAATTTATAAAATATAATATTCTCTATGGCCCTGAAGGACACCACGCGCATAACTTCTTCACCACATCTTCAATCTCCTTTTCTATTTATAAATCGATACCCCTCTGGTCCTTTATTTCTTCATTCTCGTTTAATTCACCTGAGCGATAAAAAGAATCGTGATCCCCTCTTTTCAAAAGAAATCGAAAGAATGGTAACCAGGATTCAAAAACCCAGGATCTCAAAGCCTGTGCACTCGTCTTGTTTTCTCCCAGTTCGAAAAAGGAAAGCGTCGCACCCTTTCCGACATTAACGTCGACTCAGCCAACGGATTGTAGGGGGGTTCGCGGCAATGTTGAGGTCTTCGGAAATGAGGGATTTGAGGGCAGATCTGGAGCAGCGCGTTGTGATAGTTGACTGGGTTCAGCAGTTGCTTGATTGGAAGTTCAGGGTTTCGAATTCTAGATGATTAAGGGAGTGCGATTTCTGGAAGGTTACTGTTGGGTGCGGTTGTTCTTGAGGCAGACGATGGTACTGCAGTTGGCATTGGGATTTGAAGACGTGAACGTTTTGAGGAGTTCAATTAAGGTTCTACTGGTGATGCTGTGAAGTACTGGCCTGGATCTTGTTCGAATTTTGCATAGTTACTGTTGATTCGAGGCAGTGGAGTTCGAATGACAGTGGATGGAGTTCGGAGAGGTGAGAGCTGTTAATGACCGCATGGTGTTCGACGGAATGCCATAGAGAATGGAGCAGGTATTAGAGGGGGCTGAGGGCAGTTGGGAAAGCTGCTGTAATTAAAAGTAAATGGGGAAGGTAATTAAATAAATTATTTAGTCAATATTTAATTTATTTAATATAGTAGTTAATTAATGGGATAATCGTTTAATCGATAAATAAAAAATCATCTGATCATTAGGCATAATCCATTCGAGAAGAATTAAGTTGAAACAATTCAAGTTAATGCTAGACGAGACTGAATGGAATCAGAATGGATATTCGACAAGTAAAATCATCGGTGAGTAAATCTCACCTGTTTGCTATATCGTTAAAAATAACTGTTGTTGCTTGTTTGAATGTTGTTTGGTTGATTTAAAATATATATAGTTATTTAGGATTTGTTGACTATTATATATATATTGGGTTGATGATTGGTTGGATTCCCCCAGTCCCATTAGCGGATGCCCGCAGTTTCATAGCGGATGATTACCCTATACGCCCCACGCTATGATTAGTGGATGACCTTCTATACCGCGATATCCTGCCTCGAAGCAGGATGGGTATTACTATGTTGACTAACATCTGTGGATGCAGGGAAAACAGGTTGGAGGAATCCAACTGGATTCCTCAAAAATATATTATCTGTTTGTTGTTTGTTTGATTTCATATATATTCCTATATGATGTGTTAAAATCAAATGATTGAAAATTGGTTGATTTGATTGTTGAAATTATCCCTGGGCTTGAATATTGATTCATAAAAATTTCGGAAAGGGTATTTGATATTTAAAAAGGAAATTCTATTTTTATAAATAGAAATTGAATTTTAAATAAAACTATAGAAAATATTAACTTGTTTTGAAGGTATATAAAACAAGTAATCGAATTTATAAACTTTGTTTATAAATGAAAATATGGGATTTGAATTGAATTTATAAACTTTGTTTATAAATGAAAAGATGGAATTTGAATCGAATTTATAAACTTTGTTTATAAATGAAAATATGGGATTTGAATTGAATTTATAAACTTTGTTTATAAATGAAAAGATGGAATTTGAATCGAATTTATAAACTTTGTTTATAAATGAAAATATGGGATTTGAATTGAATTTATAAACGTTGTTTATAAATGGAAAGGTGGGATTTGAATTGAAGTTATAAACGTTGTTTATAAATAAATGCAGAGAATTCAAATAGAATTTGAATAGATTTAAATATAGAATTCAAATGCAGTTTAAATATAAGGATGCAAATAGAATTCAAATGAAGTTAAATAAAGAGAAATCAAATAGAATTGAATTGGAATTTGAATAGAGAAGTCGATAAGGAAACGAGAGTATGAGTATAATTAGAATTTGTTAATATGTAGTTAAAATATATTTGAACATGTCATGTTCAAATATGAAGGTGAAATAGACTGAAAAGTTAAGCAACAGATTTAATTAACAAATTGAGTTAAAACGATTGGTATAGTTAAAATAGATTGGACAGACATAAATATACAGGAGACAGGTATGGAATAAAGTATAGAAGTGAAATAAATAGAATGCCCGACAAAAAGGTACGTATATAATTCATATATGAGATTTTATGCGCCGTATCGGCAAGCCGCTTGGCTTTTTCTTTTTCTTTTTGAGATGAGAAGGATCGGGAAAGCTATTTGAAATTTCCCGATGCTCCCGGTACAAAGGAGGTTATGGCGAATTTTTCCGGGAATTTAAGGAGATAGAATATTTTTAAGATAATTTGATAGTTAGAAATTAACATATCAAAATATATAAAAGTCGATAAGGAAACGAACTTAGAAATAGAATAGTATAATCAAAAAGGAAGACTAGGAATAAAATCTAGTAAGAATAGAAAGAGGAAGAATATACGTGTTTAAAAGTGAATCAGTAGTTGTATGGTATTGATTATTCGAGTAAGTAGTCTTGTCTGTTTTGACGTTAAATGTTATTCAGTCAAGGTCTGAGAGGTAATTATACCCCAACTTGGTTGATTTCATGATATACCGATAAGTAGCAAGACTCAGGCTCGAAGATCAATGTGGAATAAGAATTAGTTAAATACTGTATTTGGGTTGTCGTAACGATGTTTTACAAAACATCTGTTTTAACCCAAATATGTGCAAAGCTTGGAAATAGAATAATGAATATTTCCTAGTATAGAAAATAAAGGAAGGCGATATATGGAAATGTTTTCCAAATAACGTAAAAGGCCTATATGGTTATTGAAAATATTGGGTTAACAAATATTGATAAAGAAATAGAGAAGAGATTTATTTAATGGAATATTAATTAAAGGTTCAGTGATTGTTGGATGTTTGGATGAACACTTGTTTTATTCGATAGTTAAATCATCGACTATCAAAACACTTGTTTTTATTCGATAGTTAAATCACAGACTATCGAAGTTTTGACCATCGTTGTCAATATGAAGAGACCGGTTGGATTATTATCCGAAGAACCACTCCGTATTGGCAGTAGCGTGCGAATCAGATTATATAAAGATAATCGAAGACGGAGTAGAGTGCAAGGACTTTTTCTATTAATAGAAATTGTACCTTCGATTCATCCTGTTTCTGGGTGACTTGTATGGATGAATGTCTGACAGAGTATTTCCAGACGACCACGTATATTGATTTCTCCAACCGTACCAAGAGTGGAAGCGGAGAAGGAAACTTCTTTTATCTAACACATAATGTATTGTTGTAGACGTCAATCGGTGATTTGATGGATTTGACGATGTGACATTCGAAGTGAATCTGGTGTGATGATAAAGCGTAGCTTCTAGCCTCATCATCCGGTAAATGACAGAAATCGGGCAGGCAGCATGGCTATGTAGGTCGCACCTATTAGGGTGTATAATCACCTGATCTAGAGTTTCATTTACTTCTAAAAATCTATTGTTGATGCTGTCCCATTCGGGAAATGGTTGCTGATCCCAATTGTTGGTGATATACATTCGATACACTCAAGCGAAATGAGTGGTCGGTCATGTGTGGCCGGGTTGCAAGATGTTCTTGTTGAACCCAGTGTATTCCTCTCTAGAGGTACATTAGCGAAAGGTGGTTCCATACCTTGTCATAGTTGGAAATCCATTACCCAATACGTGCTTGCGGTTTTGATTGTATACTATATATGTAGAACGTGAGATGGAAGCGTTTCTGCTAGATGATTATATATATACTGTGGTTGATAGACATTATTATAATATCAAAAGGTTTTTGATATAAAGATATTTGGATTCTCATAAGGGAAAAACCCGTTCCGTTATGCGGCGTGGTCTTATGAGATGTCGTTTACTTGTTCAACTGTTTTTAACTGTTTTACTCACACCAGTCCCATGACTGACCCGGAGTTTACTTTGTTGTTTTCCCTAAACTGTTGGGTGCCTAAATTTGTACGGGCAGTCAAGTAGTCAGGATTTACAGATATACTGGAAGAGCTGGAGCAGGAGGCTTCAGGATCATATAGCTATAGTTATTTCCGCTGTGTTGTAAGTGCTGTACTTTGATAATGACGTGTATATTCAAGTACAAATTTGTATTTCAAAGTTATGTTATGAAATATATTTATTCGTTCCGTTGTGAGATTCGTGTTACTCTGATGTTGTGTTCTTCTTCTTCTTTTATTCTAATTTTCTATCTTATCTTTCCTCACCCTCTAATTTCTTTCACTAATTACCAGGATTTTTCGATGTTTTGGTTATCGACATCGAGCTTATGTCGATAACCAAAATCGTTGAAAATCCGGGTCGTTACAGATAACATTGTAGGTCGGTTGTGTTTCTTTCTAAATATTACGATTTTAGCACAAAAGAAGCAAAAGAATATATGAAGTAGTAAATTTAGAACATCTAAATTAGACTATATTATACTATGTGAGTCAAAAAAATATAGTGTTTTTCGACTGAAACTATATATTTCTTCTTTCTAATTAGGTAAATTTGGTTGTGTAAGAATAAGAGAATGCAGCAATGTCCTATCGCATGTCTATCAAATTAAAGAGAAAAAAAATATAGCTATGCAATTGTAGGGAATCCATTTTTTGGGTCAAATTTGAAAGTTTTCACTTAAGCACATTAGCTATATTTTAGACTTAGGACATTATTGTTATAGAAGGTGCGCAAATTAAATTTGATATATTAACCACATAAACGATATCATGGTTTAATTTTGTTCAAGATGATACATCAATATTTGGTCCAAAACAAGGTATTGTTTAATTTTGTGCATACCTTTTAATTTTACCAACTATCTTACACTCGATAGATATTTGTCCTGGAAATTTAATTGTGAACATTGTATATTCTAGCTTAGATGCCATTATCTTTTGATAAATTTGAATATTATTATGATTTATGGGTTGAATAATTAAAAACACATGTAACATCGACATAGGGTTTCCTATTCAAATAAATAAATGAAAATGCAGATAAACACATCATCAACCATTAAAACAAATTCTATATCGCAATTACATATTTAAAGATGTCATTTCTCAACTCTCTTTCGGTTCTTTCACATTTCAGTCACTTTTTCTCCACTTGTAACGGCTGGAAATTTCCGACTCCTCGAGAGTCGGAAATTCCGAGACGTTAGTGAAAGAGTTTAGAAGGTGAGAAAGAAAGGATAGAACTAATAGAATAGAAGAAGAAGAACATCAGAATCATCAGAGTAACACAAATCTCACATCGGAACGAATAACATATAATATATAACATAACTTTGAAGTAAACAGTTATATATATATATATACAATAGCACTTATCAGAGTACAACACTTACAACACAGCGGAAATAACTATAGCTATAAAATCTTGCAGCCTCCTGCTCCAAGCTCTCCAAGTATATCTGTAAATCCCGACTACTTGACTGCCCGTACAAATTTAGGCACCCAAGAGTTTAGGGAAAACAACAAAGTAAACTCTGGGTCAGTCATGGGACTGGTATGAGTAAAATAGATTAAAACAGGTACAGGATATCTCATAAGACCACGCCGTGAATACGGAACGGGTTTTTCCCTTATGAGTATCTGAACAACTTTGACAAGCAATATCATTGTGATATTATAATAATGTCTAAGTACAAATAGGTATCAATCTAGCAGAAACGCTTGCATCTCACGTTCTACATACATAGTATAAAATCATAAACCGCAGGGCGCTTATTGAAGATGGATTCCAACAGACAAGGTATGGGAGCACCTTCTAAATAGTGTACTCTAGAGGGGATACACTCAGGGTTCAACAAGAACGTCTTGCAACCCGGCCACACATGACCGCTCACTCATTTAGCTTGAGTGTCGCGAATATATTGCCACCACGGTTATAGGCCATCAAACCGTCATCCGAAGATACAGAATCAAAAAGAAGTATAAATATGAATATTCTCTAGATCGGTGACAATACACCCTGCTTGGGGATGACCCAACTAGCCATGCTGCCTAGCCCAACTTTTGTTACTTCCCGGTGTGAGGCTAGAAGCTACGTCTATCTTCAGAACATCTGATCACCATTCACTTTGAATGCCACATCGTCATACCCGCCAAATCACAAATTGACTTATACAAAAATAACACGGGTATATAGCTAAGAGAAACGAATTCCTCCGCCACCAAACGTGAATACGTTTGAACAGATCAACTTACGCGATCCATTGGATATACTCTGTCAGACCTTCCTCCATATACGTTGTCCTGGGACTGGACAAACCGAAGGCACTATTCAGTATATCCATCTTAGTCACTGTTATCTAAGACTTATACAACAGCCCTTGCACTTTACTCCGTCTTCAATTTATCTTTGGCAGATATTGCTCGCAACGCTTATGCCAATACAGAGTGGTTCTTTTTATAATAATCCAACCGGTCTCTCCATATTAACAACGTTGAAATGGTAAAAACTTTGATAGTCTGTGATTCAACTATCAAATGAAAACATGTCGGTGTACAAACAACGATCTTATTTCCAAATGGAAATTCGATCGATCAATCATCATATGTTCATATTTCCTTATTTCATATATTTAGAAAATATATGTTATTAATCATTGGAAAACATTTCCATAGCTTATTTTCACATCACTATTATTTCGCAACTATCAGTCCCTAACTGTAACTAGTATGAGAACAATTCTCTAAGTATCAATCCGGAAGGTCGAAACCAACATCAGATCGTCACTTAGAAAACCGTTCAACTTACCCTCTCCAGTCAGTTTCTGAATTTACTTAACTCTATTTCTTAAATTCTTATCATAAAAACATTTCATTTTCTATGTTTAGAAAACATATCTGACTATATTTGGAAAACGTTTCCAAAACTCATTTACGGATTTCCAATGAACGTTGTATAAAACATCGTTTCGCTTAATCCATTTATCGCTTATTCCTTAACTATATTTCAAATCAACCTTTTCTATCGAACCACAACTATTTCTTTGTCAATTCTGAAGTCAATCAAGTTGGGGTATAATTACCTCTCAGACCTTAATTGAACAACGTCCTTTACTGTGAAATAGATGAAGCTCGTCACTCACTTTTTCCAATCATCTGTTTACGCAAATTCTCGGATTCAGGTTACGAATCCACTTCTTATATGACAGTGTTTGATTATAACTATAACGTTATAATTCCTACTTCTGCAATATCTAACCTAAATTATAACTTTATCTCCTAACTCGAATAATTTAACAGACACCTAATTTCTAAATCAATAACTAAATCTTGATTTAAACCCTGGAAAGTAAATAGTACTTTCCCGAATTCGCTATAATCGAGTTCGACGTATAACTCTCTTTCGAGTAATCTCTATTTGATTAACTCTTCTTCGAATAACCTATATTCGATTATCTCTCTTTGAAAACTCATATTCGAAATCTCTCTCTTTCGAATAAACAATATTCGATCTCTTTCTTTCGAATATGCTATATTCGAAAATCTCCTTTCGATTTACTAATTGATAACTCCTTTCGATCAAACTAAAATCGATAACTCCTTTAACTCTATTCGAATAACTAATATTCGACTAACTCCTTTGGATCGACTCATTTGATTAACTCCTTCGAATAACTTACCTTCGAATAACCAATATTCGATTTACTCTAACTCGATTAACTTAATTCTAATCGATTTACTCCATTTCGATTCAACTTAATTAAAATCGATTAACTTAACTCAAATTGATTAACTCCTTTCGAATAACTAAATTCGATTTAACTCTAATTGAATAACTAATATTCAATTAACTCTTACGTGTTTAACTCTATTTGAATAAGTAATTTGAATCACTCTAATGTGTTTAACTCTATTCAAATATCTAATTCGAATAACTCATTTCGAATAACTAAATTCGATTAACTCTTTTAACTTTACTCGAATAACTATATCCGATTAACACCTTCTTTCAAATAACTATATTCGATTTACTCTTCGACTAACTCCTTTGGATTAACTAACTTCGAATAACTCCTTTGGATTAGCTAACTTCGAATAACTCCTTTGGATTAGCTAACTTCGAATAACTCCTTTGGATTAGCTAACTTCGAATAACCAATATTCGATAACTACTCTTCGAATAAATAATATTCGGTAACTCTTCTCAAATGAATAACATTTGATTTCTCCACTCGAATAAACTATATTCGATTACTCTTCCCTCAAATATACTATATTCGATAACTCTACTTCGAATAAGTGATATTCGGCAACTCTACTCGATTAACTCCACTTGGATAACTCTAACTGGTCAACTCTAACTGGTCAATTTTAACTGGTTAACTCAAATGGTTTAACCTAACTGGTTAACTCAAATGGTTTAACCTAACTTGATTTACTTGTCTCGATTAACTGAACTAATCCACTTAGTTTAACTTAGTTAATTCACTTTGATTTACTCTAACCGATTTACTTAGTTTAACTCGGCTAATTCACTTTGATTAACCCAACTAATTTACTTCGATTAACCAATTAGTTTAACTTGACTAATTCACTTAGTTTGACGCAACTAATTCACTTTGATTTACCAGTTAGTTTAACTTAACTAATTCACTTCGATTAACCACTTAGTTAACTTAACTAATTCACTTTGATTTACTCTAACCGATTCACTTAGTTTAACTTAACAAATCCACTTCGATTAACTCGACCAATTCCCTTGGTTAACTCTACCAATTCACTTGGTTAACTCCTATTTATTTAACAAATAAATATCTCCTTTAGTTTAATTCTATTTATTTAATCTCTAAATAAATATCCTTTATATTTCTTTTAACGAATATAATTCCTTTATATTTTGATTAACAAATATATCCCCTTATATTCGATTAACATATATATTCCCTTGTATTTGATTTACAAATATAATTCTTTTATATTTGTTTTTACCAACTATATTCCTTTATATTCAGAATCCTTTTTCTTATATATATATATATATATATATATATATATATATATATATATATATATATAATCCCTTGATTTTATATAAATAAACTATTTTCAAAATATACTTTGAAAACCCCTCTCCTACATTCTGGTATTTCTCATGGTATTTAACACGCCATATAACAACGATAAATATCGTCCACCACACAAAATCACACAGATTATATACATCACATTATAAATCACAATATAAAAATCACAGTAAAATAACTGTTGAGGAATCCTGTTGGATTCCTCCAACCTGTTTCCCTGCACCACAGATGTTAGACAACACCAGTATAATATTCTGTTAGAACAGAATCAACATATAACTATTTGACGGTTTATATATATATATATATATATACATATATATATAATCTCTACTAACTGACTAGCAGTTCAATCAAACAGTCAACACACGGTCAAACAGTCAAACAGATAATATTTTAACAGTTCTAAGAATACAACGTGAAAATAGAACTGTTTAGAGTTTGTGAGATTTACTCACATTGTTTCGCAGTTGAAGGTTCTGCTTTTATTTCGTTTACAATCAAACAAGTGTTTGATTTTTCTGCGAGATTCCACTAACTTAGTTCCCAATAGAAACAGCTCCATGATGTGGACTTCGTCATTACGAATCCATCAAATCTAATCTCGACCCATTTTTAACTGGCCAGGGCTAATTTTTCCTCTTCTTCTCTTTCGTTCAAATGATAGTATTGCTCCTATTCACTTGTCTTAAAACCACACACGAAATATTTTATCTCCAAAATCATCTACCGTACCAAGTTTCTGACAACCAGAGTTCATCATGCCATCCCATTCCATAACTTTATCTTCCCACACCACTATTGAAACAAAACACACCCCAAATCCTTCCTTGATTATCCTAATTCGCAACAGTCGCCCTCGGTTCCAAGGCATAACACTTTGGTGCCCAAATCATACCCAAACAAATAACGAACCCCCCTTAATTCCTTTGTAAAAATGTTGATTACGTTAAGTACTTAACGCAATTACTTTGCTACGCAGGTTCAAAACACAGGCTGACCCATCCCTTCAAAATCACTCAACGCTATCCTCCATTTATTTCAACACAACAGACCCAAATAAAATATCGTTCACCTGAGCCTAAATCCTCCCATAGAGGACTGGAGTTCGTTAGATATCTGACCATCCGCAGCCGCACCCATTCCTTTGCCAACGCCATCGGTTACCTCCTCCCGCAAGCTTCTGTTCAACACAGAATTTCCACGAACCCCTATATATTTTATTTCCTAACTCGATCTCCTCTTCTCGAGCGTGTGTTGCAGGTTCTACCCGCTGCTACAGGGACTTGTCGGTCTTAAATCAAAAACCCAGTGCTCCAAAAAGTCACAGCAACCGCCTCTTTCCTCCCCTCAAGCCTTCACCGTAAGGACCAACACCAAACTGCTACCTGAGTCATCAATCCCTGCGCCACCATACTGTACACCGAAACCCCCAAAATGGGTTCCGCTACTGACGAACACCTCATGCCAGAAAACGAAACCGAGTTCAACATAATATATATAGAGTGGAAGAGAACCGAGTGAGGAGTTCGAAGATATTTGGTTTGAGAATTCTAGAAATTTAATCGTATTTCTCTTGATTTTTCCTGGAAAAAGAAGAAGCGGCGGATTCATCTGACTTTAGGAAATGAAGTTAGGTTTTAAGCTTTCTTTTTCTTCGAAGATTTTAGTGAATTTTTGTTTTGGTTTATAAGGACATCCCGTCTCCACGTTTTCTCTTTGAGAATCACCAAAGAAAACTTGCGGCTGAAAAGAGGAAGGACGTAGTCTATTTTTGGCCTTAGAAATGACTTAGGATATTTTAGGGTTGGTTATTTATCTTTATTCATTTTAAAATCCATTGAAATGTGATATTTCGTTCCCATACGAGTCGTCAAGGACAGATATAAAAATATTGTTGTGACCAGTAAGGTACCACGATTTCAAAATTATAAAAATATCGGTAGTTCAACTCATATTGTGAAACCTAAAAATGTTGACTACAGGGTGCCAAATACTCCAAATAAAAAGTTTCTTATTTAATTAATTAAAAATTACAGTAAAATCCTAAAAATTAAATTATCACTACTTCCCAAAAGAAACCTGTCTAAATTCAAACCCGATCTCTAGTTATATCGAATAAACCGATACGGTCGATAAACGATTCTATAGCGACTATTTCAAAATTTGATTTGGACATATCTCAAAATCTACACGACGAAATCCTGATTTTTCTCTTCCACTAGAAAGATATACTCCACCATCTCCACATGTTTCTTGTTTCACAGAAATCCGGCTTAAAATGAATCATGTACATTCAGTTGAAGTTCAAATCGCCAAATTGCGAACTGCCGCGACGTTTCAGGTTCGTTTTAATTATAATTATAAATTATAAGTTCGAACGTTGTACTTTAAGTTATCGATATCCCCAAATCGATATATAAATAATTAAATAAATCAATTATTCGACAGCTAACAAAACACGCCATTACAGACTTCCCCCCTTAAAATAATTTCGTCCTCGAAATTGCTAAGTTAGAAAAATGCTACTAACTAGATTTAAATTTTTTTTTTTTTTTACCTCTAAATTTCAGTTTCGACTGGACCCATTAAATTTTCAATTAAATTATTATTTCATTCTGGCTAACTGAATTTCCATAAATCATGAGAATGTTCTAACGCCTGGCATTTTCAAAAAATTTCGCCATAACCTCCTTTGTATTGGTCAATATGACAAACCACCCCTCGCCTCTCTAGGCCTCCTCCAATCCAAAAAAAAAATCAAACAGCCAAGCGGCTTGCCAATTCGGCTCATAAAATCCAAACTCATATATAATATAAACTTGTACCTTTTTGTCGGTCGTATCATTATATCCCTACCCTCTGTTATCAGCTCGGCATATACAAATGCCATCCCAATCAACTCCAACCAATTTATTCTTAACACAACCTTTCGCTTATTCAGGCCGAATTAAATTTCAAATTCGAGTTTCAAATTCCAAACTCTCAACTAATCACTTCAAATCCAAAACCATATTATTCTCAAATCCAAATCGAATTTCATTCGAACTCTAATATCAAATTCCAAATTATTGACTTATCAATTTGGTTCCATTCTAGATTATCTCTAATCCAATTCAATCTTATTTAACTCGGTTCAAGTTAAATTTCAATTTATTTTTACCATCTCATTTTATTTAACTTCATTAGTTAAATTTCAATTTCAGAACTTAAGTTCCTGGGTTTCTTTCAAATCAATTTGAAATCATAATGCCAATTCAAAACCTTTGAATTTCTAAACAACTTGTTTTCTCAAAACAATTCAAAAACAAAACCTTTGGTAGTAATCCGTCACTTAGAACTCGAAAATGAACACTGATGATGTCTAGATTCATCATCAGAATCTATTTTCCAGTTATCGAAGTGAGTTCAATACTATATCATTTTCAATTGGAAAACATTTTCAAAATCTCCCAGGAACTTAAAATTTCCTTATTTTAAATTCCAAATTCTGATTTAAATTCATATTTAATTCAGACTATTTCATATATTACATTCATATGAATTCTGATTGGTCATTTATAACCATTTCACCCTTTTATAATCTTATTCGATTATAATAACAACCAACACAATCAATATACTCTAATAATTTCAAGATGTATATTTCTTCTATAAACAAATATATTTTGGGAAAAATTATTTCATTTACCCTCTTTCAAAACATACCATGACGGTTCATCGTATTCGAGTGTTTAGTAACCCTTATCGATACAGTGGATCAACTGATCGACCAGAATTCATAAGCCACTCAACCAATGAGTCTCCACAATATAAAACCATTTTATATTGAATAACAATTACACGCTCATATACATACACTCAAACTCGATCTAGGATATTACTAATCCCATCTCTATCGAGTTATGCCACAGAGCCAAGATAATCACTTAACTTAAGCTCTGATACCAACTGTAACGGCTGGAAATTTCCGACTCCTCGAGAGTCGGAAATTCCGAGACGTTAGTGAAAGAATTTAGAAGGTGAGAAAGAAAAGATAGAACTAATAGAATAGAAGAAGAAGAAGAACATCAGAATCATCAGAGTAACACAAATCTCACATCGGAACGAATAACATATAATATATAACATAACTTTGAAGTAAACAGTTATATATATACAATAGCACTTATCAGAGTACAACACTTACAACACAGCGGAAATAACTATAGCTATAAAATCTTGCAGCCTCCTGCTCCAAGCTCTCCAAGTATATCTGTAAATCCCGACTACTTGACTGCTCGTACAAATTTAGGCACCCAAGAGTTTAGGGAAAACAACAAAGTAAACTCCGGGTCAGTCATGGGACTGGTATGAGTAAAATAGATTAAAACAGGTATAGGATATCTCATAAGACCACGCCGTGAATACGGAACGGGTTTTTCCCTTATGAGTATCTGAACAACTTTGACAAGCAATATCATTGTGATATTATAATAATGTCTAAGTACAAATAGGTATCAATCTAGCAGAAACGCTTGCATCTCACGTTCTACATACATAGTATAAAATCATAAACCGCAGGGCGCTTATTGAAGATGGATTCCAACAGACAAGGTATGGGAGCACCTTCTGAATAGTGTACTCTAGAGGGGATACACTCAGGGTTCAACAAGAACGTCTTGCAACCCGGCCACACATGACCGCTCACTCATTTAGCTTGAGTGTCGCGAATATATTGCCACCACGGTTATAGGCCATCAAACCGTCATCCGAAGATACAGAATCAAAAAGAAGTATAAATATGAATATTCTCTAGATCGGTGACAATACACCCTGCTTGGGGATGACCCAACTAGCCATGCTGCCTAGCCCAACTTTTGTTACTTCCCGGTGTGAGGCTAGAAGCTACGTCTATCTTCAGAACATCTGATCACCATTCACTTTGAATGCCACATCGTCATACCCGCCAAATCACAAATTGACTTATACAAAAATAACACGGGTATATAGCTAAGAGAAACGAATTCCTCCGCCACCAAACGTGAATACGTTTGAACAGATCAACTTACGCGATCCATTGGATATACTCTGTCAGACCTTCTTCCATATACGTTGTCCTGGGACTGGACAAACCGAAGGCACTATTCAGTATATCCATCTTAGCCACTGTTATCTAAGACTTATACAACAGCCCTTGCACTTTACTCCGTCTTCAATTTATCTTTGGCAGATATTGCTCGCAACGCTTATGCCAATACAGAGTGGTTCTTTGTATAATAATCCAACCGGTCTCTCCATATTAACAACGTTGAAATGGTAAAAACTTTGATAGTCTGTGATTCAACTATCAAATGAAAACATGTCGGTGTACAAACAACGATCTTATTTCCAAATGGAAATTCGATCGATCAATCATCATATGTTCATATTTCCTTATTTCATATATTTAGAAAATATATGTTATTAATCATTGGAAAACATTTCCATAGCTTATTTTCACATCACTATTATTTCGCAACTATCAGTCCCTAACTGTAACTAGTATGAGAACAATTCTCTAAGTATCAATCCGGAAGGTCGAAACCAACATCAGATCGTCACTTAGAAAACCGTTCAACTTACCCTCTCTAGTCAGTTTCTGAATTTGCTTAACTCTATTTCTTAAATTCTTATCATAAAAACATTTCATTTTCTATGTTTAGAAAACATATCTGACTATATTTGGAAAACGTTTCCAAAACTCATTTACGGATTTCCAATGAACGTTGTATAAAACATCGTTTTGCTTAATCCATTTATCGCTTATTCCTTAACTATATTTCAAATCAACCTTTTCTATCGAACCACAACTATTCCTTTGTCAATTCTGAAGTCAATCAAGTTGGGGTATAATTACCTCTCAGACCTTAATTGAACAACGTCCTTTACTGTGAAATAGATGAAGCTCGTCACTCACTTTTTCCAATCATCTGTTTACGCAAATTCTCGGATTCAGGTTACGAATCCACTTCTTATATGACAGTGTTTGATTATAACTATAACGTTATTATTCCTACTTCTGCAATATCTAACCTAAATTATAACTTTATCTCCTAACTCGAATAATTTAACAGACACCTAATTTCTAAATCAATAACTAAATCTTGATTTAAACCCTGGAAAGTAAATAGTACTTTCCCGAATTCGCTATAATCGAGTTCGACGTATAACTCTCTTTCGAGTAATCTCTATTTGATTAACTCTTCTTCGAATAACCTATATTCGATTATCTCTCTTCGAATACTCATATTCGAAATCTCTCTCTTTCGAATAAACAATATTCGATCTCTTTCTTTCGAATATGCTATATTCGAAAATCTCCTTTCGATTTACTAATTGATAACTCCTTTCGATCAAACTAAAATCGATAACTCCTTTAACTCTATTCGAATAACTAATATTCGACTAACTCCTTTGGATCGACTCATTTGATTAACTCCTTCGAATAACTAATTCGAATAACTTACCTTCGAATAACCAATATTCGATTTACTCTAACTCGATTAACTTAATTCTAATCGATTTACTCCATTTCGATTCAACTTAAATAAAATCGATTAACTTAACTCAACTTGATTAACTCCTTTCGAATAACTAAATTCGATTTAACTCTAATTGAATAACTAATATTCAATTAACTCTTACGTGTTTAACTCTATTTGAATAAGTAATTTGAATCACTCTAATGTGTTTAACTCTATTCAAATATCTAATTCGAATAACTCATTTCGAATAACTAAATTCGATTAACTTTTTTAACTTTACTCGAATAACTATATTCGATTAACACCTTCTTTCGAATAACTATATTCGATTTACTCTTCGACTAACTCCTTTGGATTAACTAACTTCGAATAACTCCTTTGGATTAGCTAACTTCGAATAACTCCTTTGGATTAGCTAACTTCGAATAACTCCTTTGGATTAGCTAACTTCGAATAACCAATATTCGATAACTACTCTTCGAATAAATAATATTCGGTAACTCTTCTCAAATGAATAACATTTGATTTCTCCACTCGAATAAACTATATTCGATTACTCTTCCCTCAAATATACTATATTCGATAACTCTACTTCGAATAAGTGATATTCGGCAACTCTACTCGATTAACTCCACTTGGATAACTCTAACTGGTCAACTCTAACTGGTCAATTTTAACTGGTTAACTCAAATGGTTTAACCTAACTGGTTAACTCAAATGGTTTAACCTAACTTGATTTACTTGTCTCGATTAACTGAACTAATCCACTTAGTTTAACTTAGTTAATTCACTTTGATTTACTCTAACCGATTTACTTAGTTTAACTCAGCTAATTCACTTTGATTAACCCAACTAATTTACTTCGATTAACCAATTAGTTTAACTTGACTAATTCACTTAGTTTGACGCAACTAATTCACTTTGATTTACCAATTAGTTTAACTTAACTAATTCACTTCGATTAACCACTTAGTTAACTTAACTAATTCACTTTGATTTACTCTAACCGATTCACTTAGTTTAACTTAACAAATCCACTTCGATTAACTCGACCAATTCCCTTGGTTAACTCGACCAATTCACTTGGTTAACTCCTATTTATTTAACAAATAAATATCTCCTTTAGTTTAATTCTATTTATTTAATCTCTAAATAAATATCCTTTATATTTCTTTTAACGAATATAATTCCTTTATATTTTGATTAACAAATATATCCCCTTATATTCGATTAACATATATATTCCCTTGTATTTGATTTACAAATATAATTCTTTTATATTTGTTTTTACCAACTATATTCCTTTATATTCAGAATCCTTTTTCTTATATATATATATATATATATATATATATAAAATCCCTTGATTTTATATAAATAAACTATTTTCAAAATATACATTGAAAACCCCTCTCCTACATTCTGGTATTTCTCATGGTATTTAACACGCCATATAACAACGATAAATATCGTCCACCACACAAAATCACATAGATTATATACATCACATTATATATCACAATATAAAAATCACAGTAAAATAACTGTTGAGGAATCCTGTTGGATTCCTCCAACCTGTTTCCCTGCACCACAGATGTTAGACAACACCAGTATAATATTCTGTTAGAACAGAATCAACATATAACTATTTGACGGTTTATATATATATATATATAATCTCTACTAACCGACTAGCAGTTCAATCAAACAGTCAACACACGGTCAAACAGTCAAACAGATAATATTTTAACAGTTCTAAGAATACAACGTGAAAATAGAACTGTTTAGAGTTTGTGAAATTTACTCACATTGTTTCGCAGTTGAAGGTTCTGCTTTTATTTCGTTTACAATCAAACAAGTGTTTGATTTTTCTGCGAGATTCCACTAACTTAGTTCCCAATAGAAATAGCTCCATGATGTGGACTTCGTCATTACGAATCCATCAAATCTAATCTCGTCCCATTTTTAACTGGCCAGGGCTAATTTTTCCTCTTCTTCTCTTTCGTTCAAATGATAGTATTGCTCCTATTCACTTGTCTTAAAACCACACACGAAATATTTTATCTCCAAAATCATCTACCGTACCAAGTTTCTGACAACCAGAGTTCATCATGCCATCCCATTCCATAACTTTATCTTCCCACACCACTATTGAAACAAAACACACCCCAAATCCTTCCTTGATTATCCTAATTCGCCACAGTCGCCCTCGGTTCCAAGGCATAACACTTTGGTGCCCAAATCATACCCAAACAAATAACGAACCCCCCCTTAATTCCTTTGTAAAAATGTTGATTACGTTAAGTACTTAACGCAATTTACTTTGCTACGCAGGTTCAAAACACAGGCTGACCCATCCCTTCAAAATCACTCAACGCTATCCTCCATTTATTTCAACACAACAGACCCAAATAAAATATCGTTCACCTGAGCCTAAATCCTCCCATAGAGGACTGGAGTTCGTTAGATATCTGACCATCCGCAGCCGCACCAATTCCTTTGCCAATGCCATCGGTTACCTCCTCCCGCAAGCTTCTGTTCAACACAGAATTTCCACGAACCCCTATATATTTTATTTCCTAACTCGATCTCCTCTTCTCGAGCGTGTGTTGCAGGTTCTACCCGCTGCTACAGGGACTTGTCGGTCTTAAATCAAAAACCCAGTGCTCCAAAAAATCACAGCAACCGCCTCTTTCCTCCCCTCAAGCCTTCACCGTAAGGACCAACACCAAACTGCTACCTGAGTCATCAATCCCTGCGCCACCATACTGTACACCGAAACCCCCAAAATGGGTTCCGCTACCGACGAACACCTCATGTCAGAAAACGAAACCGAGTTCAACATAATATATATAGAGTGGAAGAGAACCGAGTGAGGAGTTCAAAGATATTTGGCTTGAGAATTCTAGAAATTTAATCGTATTTCTCTTGATTTTTCCTGGAAAAAGAAGAAGCGGCGGATTCATCTGACTTTAGGGAATGAAGTTAGGTTTTAAGCTTTCTTTTTCTTCGAAGATTTTAGTGAATTTTTGTTTTGGTTTATAAGGACATCCCGTCTCCACGTTTTCTCTTTGAGAATCACCAAAGAAAACTTGCGGCTGAAAAGAGGAAGGACGTAGTCTATTTTTGGCCTTAGAAATGACTTAGGATATTTTAGGGTTGGTTATTTATCTTTATTCATTTTAAAATCCATTGAAATGTGATATTTCGTTCCCATACGAGTCGTCAAGGACAGATATAAAAATATTGTTGTGACCAGTAAGGTACCACGATTTCAAAATTATAAAAATATCGGTAGTTCAACTCATATTGTGAAACCTAAAAATGTTGACTACAGGGTGCCAAATACTCCAAATAAAAAGTTGCTTATTTAATTAATTAAAAATTATAGTAAAATCCTAAAAATTAAATTATCACTACTTCCCAAAAGAAACCTGTCTAAATTCAAACCCGATCTCTAGTTATATCGAATAAACCGATACGGTCGATAAACGATTCTATAGCGACTATTTCAAAATTTGATTTGGACATATCTCAAAATCTACACAACGAAATCCTGATTTTTCTCTTCCACTAGAAAGATATACTCCACCATCTCCACATGTTTCTTGTTTCACAGAAATCCGGCTTAAAATGAATCATGTACATTCAGTTGAAGTTCAAATCGCCAAATTGCGAACTGCCGCGACGTTTCAGGTTCGTTTTAATTATAATTATAAATTATAAGTTCGAACGTTGTACTTTAAGTTATCGATATCCCCAAATCGATATATAAATAATTAAATAAATCAATTATTCGACAGCTAACAAAACGCGCCATTACACCACTGGTATTACCTATCTAAATGACTGGATGATTATCATTTTTTTCTAATTGGTTTTCTATAAACATTCGGTCCTCGCTCGTCAAGAACATTAATGTAATAAGATCTTCGCCACCCATTTATTATTCAGTACTACAACCTCAACAGATATCCATGTATTAAATAACATGATACTTCATCCTATCTCTTAGTTTAAATAACTTGATAATCTCAATACACTCAATCCACGGCAAAATTATTGTTGGGTGAACAACATGACAATTAATTATTGTTACTGCGTAAATTATTAGATGGATAACAGAACAATTAATCAAAATAATCATTCATGATAAAATTATTTTTGGATGAACAACAAAATAATTTATTATTGTTGCTGCATAAATTATAATATTTAAATATAAATATATATATATATATAACAATTTAATAATGATTACAATACTTTATTTTTCTTTTATTTTAATATTTAATCATTACAATATATATTTTTAATGACATAAATTTTAATGCCCAGCAAAGCGGGCAAAAGATACTAGTAAATCTTATGTTTCTTGTGACGATAAAAAGAACATTTTCCTTTTATGACCAATCCCCTATGTTCCATATGCATAAATAAAAAGAACATTTTTATTTTATAATAAATCTTATGTTTCATGTGACAATAAAAAGAACATTTTCCTTTTATAACCAATCCCCTATGTTGCATATGCATAAATAAAAAGAACAATTTTATTTTATAATAAATCTTATGTTTTATGTGACGATAAAAAGAACATTTTCCTTTTATAACCAATCCCCTATGTTGCATATGCATAAATAAAAAGAACATAAATTCCTATGTTCATAAATGACAAATAAAAAGATAACTTTTATTTTCGTTTATTCCTATGTTCATAATTGACAAATAAAAAGATAACTTTTATTTGTACACAATTCTTATTCACATATAACAAATAAAAAGATACACAATTCTTATTCTCATAGGACAAATAAAAAAATGATTTTTTTTATTTGTACACAATTCTTATTTACATATGACATATAAAAAAATGATTTATATTTTTTATACGTATACAAATTTTTCAACGATTCCATTATATCAAATTGAACTCATCGGATCATCACATACAACATCAGCCAATTCAAATCCCGCACCACAGACAATATGAATCTTAACAGCGAATAAATAAAGATTTCCAACGCATAACAATCTATTTTAATTATCAAATAAGAAATCTCACACATCACATACATGAATTTTAATAGCGATTACATGTAAAATTCACATCGCAAATCAATAATTAAATTTGATTAAAATTAGATATCTCACCTTGATCGGATTGAATTGTTGAATACGATGATTTTAATTAAATTAAACAAAGGCATTTAATTTAATCAAAATTTCCAGTTACTTCAGAATTTGTCAAGGTCAGTTCCATATTGTAGATCTCTTCATGACCGTTCTAACGCAACTGACGGTTCGCCAAGCGGACCTCGTATGACAAAGTTACAATAATTTATATATTAATTACAATTTTAAATAATTAATTAACAATTAATTTTCTTAATCCCCAAATTAATTCATCTCCTACCCGTGGCCTTATCTGTAGCAAATCGAACCCATGCTCCATCGTGAAAAACCCCATCGATGTCGCCTCCCTGTCGCATCGGACCACCATCCATCGAATTGCGTGAAAACGAGGCGAAATGAAGCGTCGATTTCTCACAAACTATCACTCTAAAGGTGATCATCACCATTGAAGATATAAATTATAGAAACGATCTATCATATTTGCTTTGAAAATTCTGGAAATGGAGGAGTGGATTGAAAGAGATTTGAAGGGATATTTATAAATGTTTTATGAAAATAGTTGTATAATATTTGCAGCAATTTTAATGAGTGTAGAAGCAAGAATTAAATATACGGGTTATTGTTTTAAAAATAACTGTTTATGTAAAACAGTTAAGCATTATAATTAGATTAATTAGATTAGTCTAATGAAAGAAATAATCGTAATCAGTTAAGTAAATAACTGAGGTTTAAGTTGACGAAGTCAACTGTTTAATTAGGATTAATAATTAGAATTGATTGTTCTGCAATTAATATAATGAAAAGGGTTTAACGAATAATTATTTTTATTTTAATATTAATTATCTTTTATTTAATGATAATTAAAGTTGCTTATAATTAATGAGGTATTTATCGTTAGTAATATCAGTAGGTGATTAGCTGATCTATTCTAGTGAAGCAAACTATTTCAGTTCAGTTGATAATGAAGTTAATTAATTATTGTAATTAATAATAATTAAAGTGAGTTTTACTTCTTTTAGGGAAGTAGATTAAGTGATCAAGTTTTAAAACGAATCGCATTGAGAACAAGGTTATACCAAAAGTATAAATTAGGCGGTGAAGCTAATATGTCATTTTTAAGTAATCATTACTTAATAATTGACTAAGTATATGCAAGGGAATCGAAAAGTGATTTTCATAAAAGATTGGATAATTAGATCCAAATTATAATCAAAAGTATGTAAAAGTCCGATAAGCTAATGCAAAGTTTTTAATAGGATTTGTTTTACTTAATTATTTAATTAAGTAAATTAAAGTGCAATATGATTTCAAAAAAGAAAAATGATAAATGGTTTTGAATTCAAGTAAATAAATCGAAGAGGGGATTGGTAAGTGAATACCAAGTTCTAAATAAGTTTTTGAGTTAAATAAAGTAAATTTAAAGATGGTTCCAAAGGAAAACGATTTATGGATTCTATAAAAAGGTTTTAAAATAGAATACAAGTTCGTAAAGAGGGTTTATAAAAGGAATTTAAACTAAGGCAATAAACTTAAATAAGTTTTATTTAAGGAATTAGGTTGAATAAAATGATTATAAATTGAAAGAAGGTTTGCAAAAACAAAAGGAGTTGCATTCAGTATGTATACTTGAATATAAAGTAAAAGAGATCTAGTTCGAGAATAATACGCCAAATAAAGGGATGGTTATAAAAACCATGTTTTGGATAAATCGGTAAAGTGAATCGATAGTAAAAGAAGTGAAAGGTTTTAGTTTCAAAGTTGTATCTATTCTAAGATAAGAACGTTGTCGGTCAAGGTCTGAGAGGTAATTAAAATACCCCAACTTGAACGGTTTCACTATTATCAAGGGATGGTATTAATTTGACACAGTAAAGGTATTGAGATTAGTTTATTACAAGAGAAATATTGCGACGTATTGACAAGTTTTTGAAATGTTGATTAGAGCTTGTGAATTTTAATAATGTATAATTCAACGTGGTTCAACTCAAGTTTTGAATCGTGAACTTATGACTACCTTGAGTTAAGAATATAGCATGGTTTCGCAAGACAAAAGTAATGTAAATTGGCGAATATATAGTGATATCGAGAAATGAAATGGAGTTGGACAAATAAGGATATGTTATTGTTTTCAACATAACGAAAACAAATCAGATTTGAGACAATAAGAAAACGAAAACGATTTCTAAGAATCAGTGAAATGGACTTGATAAATGAATCTAAATAAAGGATCCAAGCTGTAACGACCTGGCTTTTTGACCAGTTTTCACCGGTAATTAAACCAACTCAAACCGTTCAAAATGACAAATTTTTATTGCTTATGAAGTTGAAATACAAATCATCACAGAATCACAGACACAGAACACAGAATATCTCATAGAGGAAGTAAAAATTTATACAATAGTACAAAATCTTTAAATTTACATAACATCAGAGTACATAATAAATATAGAAACAGTGAAAGAATGAATATAGAACCATACTAATATTCGGTAGTAAGCAGAGATGGGCATAACTGCATATGACATAGCAGACGGTAGGCTGGATCTCTAACGAATCTCAAGCTCTAACAGACATATTTCCAAGCTGAAATACTCGATCTGACTATGGCATTTTGCAAGGAATAAAACAAACAAAATACACGAGTTAGGACTAATAGTCTCATATAAGTGAATTAATTCAAATGAAGTGTTCACTGAAATGTACAGTAACTTAAAGGACATTTGGAATTCCCATCCTATAAGGATCTGTGAAACTAATATCTGTATAGTAGTATGCTATTATAGTAATGTCTATTCATAAAGTAAACATAATGAAAATAGCGTAAGCGGGATTACCATATTACCCTTACGCCGTTCATATAATACCATAGTCTATACAACACTGTGAACCCAGCCTAACACGGATGGCATCAGAGGGCAATCCATAGGTACGATATAATTCAAAATCGTACGGGGCTCGATAAGGATAATATGACAAGGCACACGAGGAATACCCACGGTAGGATTCTACTAGATTGCGGCTCCCGGGCCGGTGGTAACGCATAGCAGCCACTACCGCCCACCTCGAACAACACTCCCATAATAAAAAAGGGGCCCCAAATCAGTCACATAGTAATAGAGATGGTATCAAAGAAGCATGTTCGATCAGAGGTGCTACCTCACTTAACCCGGGCATGGCTCCTGTTTTAGTCATTTTAATTATGACCCGAAGATTAAGGCTAATCCATCAGCGTTCTCTTTCTTCAAATTCAGTAATCGCCTCCATACCATCCTACTTCTTTTCTGGAACTCCACCGCGTACACGGTTGTTAAAGTAGGATCGGTATTGTCAGCGAGTATGACATCTACCGACTCCGGTCTCTTTAACAACCAAAAGTTTACATTTTTCACACCATGGCCATTAGATTTGAAATCATATTTCAAATACTGCAAATAGATTTATTTCAACTATTGCCCCAAAAATCAATTACCCAAATCATTTATAAATGGTTCGATTAGGATCATAAAACCCATATTCACCCTCGGATTCACTAGATTGGATTGGACATAAGTTTATTCAAAATAAAATAAAAATAGAATAAATACATTTATGAAAGTTAAGTTTTGAAAATAGTATATGTATATTAAAAGTAAACATATATATAGTCGGAAAAGTTTATGTATATTAAATGGAAAGTAATGTATAAATGTATATAGTTGAAAAAATATATGTATATTAAACTGAAAGTAATGTATAAACATATATATATATATAGTTGGAAAAATATATGTATATTAAGATGAAAGTAATGTATAAACATACATATATATATAGTTGGAAAAACATATTGAAATGTTGTATAACAAATATATATATATAGTTGGAAAAGTATATGTATATTAAATTTAAAATATCGTATAAACACATATATAGTTGGAAAAGTATTATAAAATTCATATAGTTCAAGTAATCAAATCATTTTATAAAAGAATAATTATAAAACCAAGTAGTATGGAAAATTACTTTTATGAAATTGTAGTTCCATTCGAGTAATATTAATCCAATCCAATTCTAAATCCATGTTTTACAATTTTCTTTCCCAACTAGATTTCTCAATTAAATCAAATTCATTTGATCTGGTTCAATATCAATACTTCATGATAAAATAATTTCCAAACCAATGTTTACCATAGATTTTCACATATCCATATAATAAATCCCAAACCACTTTTAGCGTTGGCTATAAATCAAAATGTGATTTGTTAAATTCTAGCTTGTTGACAAAACTCGTATTCACCATGACTTAAATAACATATTACTTTTATACTTGAACTTAACATTTTTCGTTTTTGACAAAATCTTTCCTATATTTTCATGGCGAAATTTCACTTGACAAATCATATTTTAAAATAAGTTTTCGAAAACGTTGATCAAGTCTTTGCAAATCTTTTACATTGAATTATTCAATTCAAAAATTTTCATATTATTAAATTCATCGTATGAACATAAAGTTATGAAAAATTTATTTAAATAAATAAAATCTAAGTGTTAACTTGCAAAATCACATTCAAAACTTACTTTATACAAATTGAATTTCTTATAAAAATTCAAGTAAAAATTTTTCACAAAATTTCCTTTAAACAAATTATAGTTCTCACACCAGTCATATGACTGACCTAGAGTTTATTGTTTTAACCTAAACTATGGGCGCCCTTATTTTCCACACGGGCAGCTAGTAGTTGGATTTTGCAGATATTATATTCATAGGATCCTGGTTTACAGCTGGAGGTATATTCAGAAAGCTCTGTATCCGTGTATTTCTTTCAGTTGTGTTTTGTATTATTTTTCCGCTGCATCGAAATTTGTACATCTCTGATGTTTATCGAATGTTTAATATTCATTTATACTCTATTATATTCTTGTACTCTGATGTAATTATTGTAATAAGCAATGAAATGTTCTTCCGTTTGTGTTCCGATGTGGCTTGTTCTCAACTCAATCCAGGCTTTCCTTTACGGGGAAGTTTGGGTCGTTTCAGTTTGGTATGCGGGTTACAAGTCGTGTTTCGGGTCGTGTTAGAAATTGACGGCCTTACTTCCTATGGTGTCATGTTTGGAAGTTCGACCAGTTTTGATTGAGAAGGTTGTTTCTAGGTAGAAAGAAGATACTTTGTTAGCCGAAAGGATTAGGATACTCAAACTTGCAACGGAAGGCGATAGCTCGGAAGGTTTCACTCTTGACCAAAATGGTTGGTTAAGAAAGAAAGGTAGGTTATGCATTTTAGATGTTGGTGACTTGAGGAAAGAAGTGATTAGGGAGTGTCATCGTTCGAAGTTTACGATACACCCTGATGGTACCAAGATGTGCCAGGATATGAAAAGAAGTTTCTATTGGGAAGGTATGAAGAAGGATGCAGGCTTGTGGTTGAAGCAATGCCTTAACTGCCAACAAGTGAAAGTCGAACATCAAAAGGCTAGTGGTTTTCTCCATCCATTAGATATTCCAATTTGGAAGTGGTATTTGATACCTATGGATTTCATCGATGGATTTCTGAGAACGAGAAACAAAAGCATATGGGTTGTAATGGATAGAATAACCGAAAGTGCCCATTTTATCCTCGTAAGATCTAATAGGACGACACTAGTTTTGGTCGAGTTATTCTTAATGAATATGGTGATACTTCATGAAATTCCTGGTAGTGTCGTGAGCGATAGGAAACCTCTGTTTACTAGTGAGTTCTGGAAGAGTTGTAGAAAGCACAGGGAACGAAGATCAAGATGAGTACCGCATATCATCCATAGAAGGATGAACATACCAAAAGGGTAGATGTGGTAATGGAAGACCCGTTGAGATCTTGCGTCTTGGACTTTGGTGGTTCATGGAAGGACCATTTACACTTTGTGGAATTTTCCTATAATAATAGCTTTCAGGCTAGTATAGAAATGACACCATTTAAAGCTTTACACGGAAGAGAGTGTAAATTGTCATCATGTTGGTTGGAGAAAAGCGACAGGTTGGTTCTGGGTCCAGAATTGGTATGAGAAGCCACAAAAAAGATTGAGGTCATCCAAAAGCGGATGAAGGAAGCTCAGTCTAGGCAGAAAAGTTACGTGGACGGAAGGTGTAAGGACTTGGAATTTTCAATTGGAGATAGCGTCTTTATAAACATGTCATAGATGAAGGGTGTATTCCATTTAAGAAAGTCCCGAAAGCTAGCACCGAGGTTTGTTAGACCATTCCCTGAATTGGAAAGGATTGGGAAGCTTGCCTACAGAGTATATCTACCATATAATTTTGTAGGAGTCCATAACGTGTTTCACGTGTCGCACTTACGGAGATATTTGCATGACCCTGGTACTACCATGGATCTAAAGGCATTGAAAGAGTTTGTAATGAAACCTGACTTGACTTCCGTAAGACGACTAGTGAAAGTTGTGGATAGAGACAAAAGGAGATTGAGAACTAAGAAGGTTTAGCTGGTGAAAGTCCAGTGGAGTGCTGACGAAACGGATTACACATGGAAAACCGAAGACAGAATTAACGAGACCTATCCTGATTTGCTTACGGTGTGATCGATAATGCTTTATATATTAGATATTAGTATGATACAATAGTATAGATAGCATTGTTTTCTTGATTGTTGGTTGTTATAATTGTTTAGTCCTTGTCTAAATTTCGAGGACAAAATTCCCTAAGGGGGTGGATGTAACATCCCTGATATTCGATAGGCATTATTCAATAATTTAATTGGGTAATTAAATAGGAATAATATGGTGGATGAGTGTATGATATTTGTGCTTAATGAATTAATTAGAAGGTTCGCCATAAGACAAGTAAACCAAGTTAATACGCTTAAGAAGGAGAGATATGAGAGGGGGAAAACTGGAATGTTTGACCCCTTATATAAAGCATATCCTCCTACATTGTTTTCATTTTTACATTCACTTCCAAAACTTAAGAAAAATAAAATTGGCCGACCATTGAAGTCGAGGGAAGAACGAAAAAGTTAGGAATCTAGCTTGATAACAACTCTAAAAGAATGACTACGCCAGTAAGGTTATCAATGTGTTATTCAATAAGAGATCCTAGAAGGTGTTGTATGTGATATCCCTCTAGCTCTAGAAGGAGTTGTACTATTGGAGAATCTAAACAATTATATTCCTTTTGAAATTAATGAGGCAAAGCTGAAGAAAATTTGAACTAATCACAAAATTCAATCTAAAGTCAGGATCCTCGGTCATAGAGTTAGAGCACATATGCCTTCAGAAGGATATATTGCTTGCAACCAGTATGTGGGCATAGTTGGTTCCGTCTCATCGTTTAGTTTCTATATTCACGACATTCTATGCCATGTAAGGCTGACATACATGCAACTTCGTGCAAATGCTCAAGCCTGACTACTTCGCATCTATATCCCCTATCTTAAGTGTATCTACCACATACCTTCATTAGACGACGTATATTGTTCAACTTCAAGCATAGAAGGAATGCACTGTAATTCGCATTGAACCGATCTAGAGTAATCAGATAATTAGAACAAGCTAAGCGGTTTCAAGTCAGAATGATTTTATTTCGTTTCCCATCAGCTTGCTAGGGATGGATAAAAAGGAAGAAGTTTTTATTTGAAATTGTGCTAGTCTTTTGGTATAATTATATTTCACCCCTTAATTAATATGATTTTATTCCTAGATCCAGAAAATCCAGCAAGCCAATTTAGTGATATATTTGAGACAACGCTAACCACTTAATGAGGCATCTTGGAAAATTACAGAGACTTTCATAGATTTATCACGGTCGAGCTCCTTTATGGTTTTGATTTACTAAGGGAAGATGGGAGTGTTGTCCATAATGAATATAAACAGAAGATGTCCAGGCCGAAGGCGAAGGTAAACAAGAAGAAGAGGAAGGCGTCGACCTTGTCGTGTCCTCAGTTCCGAAACATGAGCCTGAAGAGGTTCAGAGTTATACCGAAGATGAAGATACAACTTGAGGCAATGATATGTCTCTAAGTCATGAGCCAGTAATGGAAGAAGGGGTAGACATTCGGCCTCTTATCCCAAAAATTCCATTGTTAACTCGCAGCGGGACAGTCATCGCTTTCCAAAGCATCAAGGAGAAAAAAACGTCCAATGGCACCAAAGAAATGTTTAAAGGCACAGTCGATTTTCTAGTTGATGATTTAGTGCTTGACTTTGGAGATATTATCACTTCTACCATTTCGTAGTTTAGAGGGAACAACCATTCATATTAGTGCATTACTCCTTGGAGTAAAGCTCAAAAAATGGGTCTGTTGGAGGGACACTAAACATGAGCATTTCATCTCATGACACTTGTTTGTGCTTTCACTTATTGGTTCCAATAAACAACTGTTTTATTTTTGAAAGTAGAATGGGCAGAGAAATAAATTATCATCGATATCTTAGTGATAGCATGCACAAACATGACAAACGTTAAGCGTTGGTCAAAGTCGGAGCACAAGCGCCACGATGGATGCAAGAGAGATGGTAGAGAGCACCATATTTCCAAGTCTGAGCATTGCTCTAAATCATAATCTTCTTCACACAAGGAACCCGAAAAATCAGCAAGTTATCATGAAGAGTCTTGTGGTAATGAGAAATCAAGAGTTCCTCTTCAAGTTTCCCACCCTCGGTCTACACTCGTCGGAGTTGTACCAGGAAAATTTTAATATCTAAAGAGAAAGTCATCTGCTTAGGTAGAGAAACCTAGAAATAAATGAACACATGTTGTTGTTGCCGCAATGTTGGATGCTTCTGCACAGGAAAGGAAACATAAAATTAAAGCTCTATTCCTCAGGTTTAACTTCTACAAACTGGGATTTGTTCCCAACATTCGTTTATCCCCCGCGATGGTCAGGGTAGCCGAGAAACTCTTTGAAACCATAAATGAACTGGAACTGGAAATCAAGAATAGTAAGCTAGAAGCCAGCTTTAACAAGGATAAGACCACACATTTTGTCGTAGAGGTAGAGGATTATAAGATCAAACTTGCTACGATAGATAAACGATATGTGATAGCCAAAAGGAGATAATGTTGGTTGGACTTGGTTTCGATCTGAGCTAGATAGATTATTCTTTAGGGACACGACCCTTATGGATGATTAGAAGGCCATCACAAGAGATAATAAGTAATTGAAGGTGGATATTGTGACATTGACAAAGGATAAATAAGCTCTTTCTAAATAAGTAATTGGGCTTAAATTTATGCCTACCGAGGACGAGAAAGTTGGGTCGTCGGCTAAGGAAGTCACTCAAACTATTTGTAATGTGGCCATCAAGGTGAAGCTTAAGTTTGAGAAAGGTTTGGGCGAGCTTAGGCTTAAGGTTGAAGAAGCAAATAAAGAGATAGAAGAGTTAAATCCTCTCCTTCTAGGAATTTCTGCTTAGGTCCTTTTCCATGGTGACATTTCACGGGTTCAGGAGTATCCATTGTTGCTATTAAAGCTCCTGAACTAGAGCGATTCAGTAGATGAGGAATACATTATTAGGTGCTATTTGAAGGAAGATAAGGCAGTGACTTTACAAGAGGGACGTTGCATACGTAGAGAAGAGAATAAGGCAGAGAAGGCACAGGAGAAAAGCAAGGGAAAGTAGATAAAAGTTATGGTATCATTCGCGATGTTGGCTCGGATGGTCTATACTTGAGTTAGGATGTTCCCATTCAAGATCCCATCGCACCTCATACTTCTCCTAAGCCTTTTGTTTCTCAACTGACCCCTATCGTCTTGGAGAGCGATCTTAGTGATCCTATCATGTTAGCGTAAAAGACACTGACCCCAATTCTGAAGATTAACACTCCACTACATGATATTAAGCATGGGATTAAACGTAATTTATTTATTTCTCCATCCTTTGAAAATGTCTTAATTGCATGTGAGCGAGCTAGCAATATTTTTAATGACTCTTCGAAGAGATGTAAGAAACTGATTGTGCTTTGTCATTCTGTTGTAGGTACCTAAAACGCGAAGTTTCCAGCAGTTACTTCAGTAATTCTCGTGCCTGAGCATCAAGCACCTCTGACCAATGTCCATAAAATGCCCAGAACATGGACGATAAAATAAGCGAGGCCACTATAGGTCTAGATAACCAAGATGTTCAACTCAAAGGTGAGAAAGGAGATTTGTATTCCATGATAAGAGTAGGCAATATGCGTCTCTCTGCGTGGAAGAGGTGATTGAGGAACACACGAGGTAGCTAACCATCAAGAAAGAAACATACTTCCATATGCTAAAACTGTTATTGGTGATGGCTCTGGGTGAATATGAGTATTGGAAAGTTGAGACTCGACCCTTCAAGGAGTTCAAAGTAGAGCTCTCCTCCTTGCTAAAGTCCACACCCAGTAAGGGCGGTCGAAGCTGGAGTAGAAAGAGCTTGAAAAGAATGAAGGAGAATGGCTCTAAACGTAAGTCACCCGAAAAGACAAGTAGAAGATTGTCACTGGGTGGACTTTGTTTTTATGTAGTTGTTTATTGATTTTTTATTGCCTAGACATGTGCATGTATGACCCTTTCTTTTGGATTAGTTTAGGATAATAAACTTGGTTTTAGTCATTTCCAAGCTTAACGCGAACAAAATTTAGGTTTTTATTTGTGTTTTGAGTATTTATGCTTCTCATTCGATGTACTTGCAATTGTTCACTCATCAATGACACTTAAGTCATATGTAATCGCCCGTTAGTTTGAGCGTTAACTTAACGAGCCACTCTTCAGGTTTCCTTTTATTCGTGGCCTCAAGTCATATGACAAGTTAAGCATATTGTTATAATTCTATGCATCACGATCGACCCATTTTGTATTTATATTCATGTTATTCCCCCCTCCGGTCATGATGTAGTAGAGTTAGTGCGGGCGTTCGTCTTCGTCCTTAAGTCTTCTCTCACCTATCAAGTTTCGGGTTTGATTAAGGAACATCATCGAATTATCCTTTATACTCTCCTTTCATCGGTTCGGGTTAGAGTTAGGGAGCAAGCGGTCGTTAGTCTTAGCATTCCATTTAGACTCGCCCTCAATTTGTATTTCTATCCAAGCTTTGAGGACTAGAGTTGGTCCATTAATGATCGTGTCACATTCATGTCAAGTTTATACCCATCCCATTGAAATGTGGGATGGATTTGTGGACATCGTTAGACAAATGGTCAAGTCACATTCACCCTCACCAAATGTCGTTCTTTTTCCCCAATGTCAAAGGTAAAATCGCCTAGTGGTTGATTGAAATACGTGCACTGCATCGTTTTCCATGTTTCGTCGTATTTTTAGGCATTAGTCAATAAATAGATGCTTGATTCAGGTATATTTTTGAGTTTTTACTCTGCTCATTGGATCGTAAGTTGAAGTTAGACAGTGAGCAGTCAAGTCATGCTCTTATAAGTATACACAGGCACTAGTCGATTGTATCACAGTTGTTCTTCTATGTATTGAGTCCCTGCCATCTAAAAACCAAGAACTTTTATTGAAGCCAAAAGAGTTGGCATGTATTGCCTCATTACATTTCCTATAAATAAATTGCTAACTACGAATGAATGAAACAAATGAAATGAACTCTAAGTGATACAACATCTGAGATGCTCGCCATTCCAAGCTCTTGGTAATTCATCGTCATAAACAATCATTATCAAGCTCTGTTTTCAAGCCTATATTGAATAATGTATGGCCCTTCCCACGTTGAGCCCAAATGTGTGGGGCTAGGGAAATTTCACTTTAGGACAAGGTCGTCGGTGTCAAAGGTCCTAAGTCGAACCTTGGAATTCTAGTATTAGACGACTCAATATCTATGTGTAGCTGCTCTTAATCCGACTTCTTCTCTCTTATCATCGACCATGTTTAAAGATTCTAGAAGTATTTTTTCGCACTTCAAAGGATCATAGCATGTCACTCGGCGAGAAGGGACTTCCTGTTCAACTAAGATAGCAACTTCCGATCGTAATCAAGGACGAATGAAGTTTAACCAATCCCTGGGATGGTTCTGTAAACCTGTAATGTGATTCGTTATTTGAAAACTAACTTGCCTCAAGCCTTTTCCAAATGCTTATTTAGAACGAACTTGGTAATCTTGTTTAGACCTTCAACTTGTCCATTTGATTGAGGATGGACAACTGTGGAATATCGTTTGTTAATGCGATAGCATAGGAAGAAATCTCAAAACTTGGCATTATCAAATTATCTTCCATTGTTGGTTATGATAATTTGGAGGAGACCAAAGTGATAGACAATATTCCGAATGATAAAACTGATCATCTTTTTTACTAAAATAATAGTCAGTCGATCAACTTCAGTCAACTAGTTGAAGTAATCAACTACGAGCAAAGTGTACTTCTCACCATCTTTCAAAATCGGTAAAGTTCCAATAATACTAACGCCTTATACTCCGAATGGCTATGGATTGACCATCTGAGCGAGTTTCGTTGGCGGTAGGGGTGTAAACGGGTTAGACCGGACCGGACGAAGGTGTGTCCAAGCTCTGTCCTATAAGAATTCGGACAGACACGGACCGGACATCATATAGCCTCGAACCGAGCCGGACAACGGATTGTCCTATCCGATATAGCCTTGGATAATAGAAAAACATCGAACATTTTAGATCGGACCGAACACTAGTGTGTCCAAGCTCTGTCCTATAAGAAAATCGGACGGACACGGACCGGACACCTTATAGCTTCGGACCGAGCCGGACAACAGACTGTCCTATCCGATATACAGCCCTAGTTGGCGGGGATCTTAGGATCTTAGCAAACCTTTGGCATTTACTGCAGCATCATGTGTAATCAACCGTATCTTGATTGATAGTTAGCCAAAAATAGCCTTAGCGGAGTATCTTCTTTACAAAGATTTACCCCCCGGTGTGGTCACTGCACCCGTCTGCGTGTATTTTATGCAATAATCGTTTGACGTCGTTATGGAGTACAAAGAGAAGGAGTGGAACATAGAGGCCTTTCCTATATAATGTGCCTTTTTGAACAATATAGCGTGTGGCTTGATGAAGGATTGCTCATTTCTCATTCTTTCTTTTGAAAAGGACTCCATGTTATGGGAAATTCTTGACTAGAGTCATCCATGACTCCCTTTCAGGCTCCCCCTTTTAGGCTCTATCATTTGTACCTGATCAATTTCATATGATCAATACTCGAAGTACCTAATACCTCTATTGTATCCAAGTTCATGTCATGTGCATTCCTTAAAACTGGTCAACTTTGCCTATGAATTGGCCTATTCATTATTATTGTAATAAATATGTAAGATAATGTGATTATCAAAGTCAAATAACTGCTCATGGACTCAGTTGAGATAAGGATTAAGTCGTGCTTATTTTACCTGAAACTCTCGGTTAATTTCAGACGTAATAGTCTATGAATTACATAAAATTTTAATCAACTTTACTCCTTTTAAAGTTTAAGCTAAAAAATCAGGGCTTCATGTTCGACTTCATTATTTGTTGCATGGAAATTAAATTTTAGGGCATAGCAGAACAATTGTTCCTCGGGAGTTACTAATATCGTTTCAACGCCAGAATATCGATCATTGTGCGTTCCATTCGTAAACATCTTCAGACACATGGATGATTGCTCGCTGTTCTTCGGAGAATCATCTAGTGTAGTGAACTCAACAATGAAATCCACCAATGTTTGTCCTCGGATATACCTTTAAGGGATATAAATGATGTGGAACTGGCTCAACTCCATGTTCCATTTGAGTAACCTTGCAGATGTCTCAAGACACTGTAGGACCTATCGCAGGGGTTGTTCGGTGTAAACTTTAATTGGATAAGCCTGAAAGTAATGATGGATCTTCTTGGATGCGATCGAAAGATAGGAGGCTAGCTTCTCAGACTTTGGATTGTTTCACTCAGCTCTCATTAACCTTTTGCTGACATAATAGAAAAACATTTCAATCCAGTGGGATTCACGCATAAGTTCAGAACTAATAACATTTAATAAAACAACCAAACAAACAAGTCTTTGTTATCTATAGGCTTCGACGGGATAGAAAGCCTCTCCAAATGATTTAATAGACTCCGAATTAAGTCAATACAGTCTCGAGTCCAAGCAAAGTTATGCTTCCCTCCTTTAACCGGATCGAAGAAGGAACAGAGTTATCAATCGCTCTAGAAATGAATTGAATTAGAGCAACAACTTTCCCATTCAATCTATGCATGTCCTTTATCTTTGTTGGAACTTCGATATTCTGGATGATAGAAGTCTTCTCTAGGTTGACTTCAATCACACGAGAATGGATAATGAAACACTAGAACTTTCCCGGGTTAACGCCAAATAAGCATTTCAAAGGATTGAATCTCATTCCATATTTGTAGAGAACGCTAATATCCCCACCAAGTCATCAATATGGTCAGTCAATAATCCTAAGCTCATGATCATATGTATGCGTATACCTACATAGATCTTCCAATATGGTCTCTGAACATATGGTTAACCATTCGCTAGTAAGCCGATCCTGCATTTTTCAATCTGAAAGACATAACCGCATAACAACACATGCCTAGAACAATGATGAAACTGGTGTTCACCTACTCTGGGACATGCACTGAAGTTTGATTGTACTCAAAATATGATTCCATGAAAAATAAAATCTCATGCCTAGTCGTGAAGTTTACAAGCTAGCATATCCCTGGAAGTGAGAAATTATCCTTCGAGCATGACTTGTTCAATTCGAAATAATCTACACATATCCACTACTTTCCATTAGCTTTCTTCACCCAGACTAGATTAGAGACTAAATCTCGATAGAGGGAATCATAGATAAAGTTGTTGTTCTTCAACTTATCCACCGTCTATTCGAGTGCAGTCGATGTCTCTGAATCTAAGCTACGTCTCTTTTGCTTTACAAGAACAAACTTCGTGTCGATGTTTAACGTGTGACTCATAATTGTCGGCGAGATACCACATATGTCAGCATGAGTCTAGGAGAACACGTCTAGGGTTGCTCAAAGGAAATTGGCAAGTTCCTTCGTTTTTATTGGACTGGCATGAGATCCGATTTTGAGGACCTTAGACGGGTCGTCGTTATCGATCAATGTCTCAATAGTTGTCTTGGCTGGGGAAACTCTCTGATATTATGGATCCTCATCTTTTTTGGGATTTATGTCAATGAATAATCGACCGTGCTGCCCAAGTAGGATTTTCCTTTTGGTTGCTATGAATCATTGTCCATGATATAGATAGAAGTCTCTACACTCTTGCCTTATTCTCTCCAGTTGGCATCTTTTCACTTGGTCGTGTAAAATTCCCTTTCAACAACTTGATTTCAAAAGATCACTCCGACATCATTATCAATCGAAAACTTCATTAGTAAGCACCACAATATAATGCATGTCCTAAAGTCAGCAAGGTCCAAACGACCTAAAAATACATTGGGGGGGGGGGGGTTCAAATATCCAAAATAACAAATCGGAGGATCAGAACTCTCCGATAGTCTTCTTCTTATAATATGACTGGTAATTCCCCATCCCTATTGGTTTGTTAGCTATCTCATTGAAGCCGTAAATACGCGCTGTGCATGGCTTCAAGTCCTTGGACTCTAGCATCATTTGACTGTATTTCTTTTGAAAAGTATATTGACGAAACTCCTGCA
Source organism: Allium sativum (assembly GCA_030737875.1). Taxonomy (NCBI): domain Eukaryota; kingdom Viridiplantae; phylum Streptophyta; class Magnoliopsida; order Asparagales; family Amaryllidaceae; genus Allium; species Allium sativum. The sequence continues at coordinate 735,362,328 of CM060924.1, read as the reverse complement.
ATCCCATACGAGTGATGGGCTATCCATGATCAGAATCACTAATTGATCTATAATTGGGGCCCTTACCCCCTCCACATCTCTATTTCAAAAGCTGACATCATCAGTCATTGTCCTCATATGCTTTGCTGGCTCGATCCTTTTAGGGCGCTTTACTCCACATATTCAACATGCTTTACTAAGTCGAGATGCTACTTCATAGTTCTTTCGATTTTTCCAGCTAAATGAATGTCAATGACAATATCTTTCTACTATTGTTGGACGATAAGTTTAGGCGTTACTTAATCTTGATTGTTGGGAATTGAGTCCGTTGCCTCTTTTCCTTTAAGCATTCTTGTACTTCTATAGCATTTCTTCCCTGATCAATGTCTCTATCAAGTCTCTCAAATGACAACACTCGTTTTTCATATGGCTATAAATCTCGTGAAACAAGCAAAATTGCCATGCTTGTTTCTCCCTCTCTGTTGATTCTCTAAGAGGGAGCTTCTTTATTGCGCTGTATTGCATGTGTTCAAATAAATGTTTTGCGCTGAGTCATTAAGCAAAGAATGGTCATTATATGTGGGTAATCTCGGATGCTTTCTCAAATCTCATCGTTGGTCGCGGCCTCTATATCCATTTACATATGGTCCTTGATTATCATTTTGCTTGTTTTTCTTCTGAACATTCACCTAAACTTTTCAAGAGCTCCATCTACATTTCTTTATTGCTACATTGCTCTACACACCCTTATTGTTGAATCCAACCGTCTCTCTTTTATAGGACCTTCTTGCCTCCTCCTTTCTTAAGATTCGAGGTGCTTTTTTATATAGAATCGGTACAGTATGGATAAAGACGGAGGCTTACAGTCAAACCTTAACTGAGTAAGAAAACTAGGGATTACGAACAATACTTGTACACATATCAGAAGTTACATTGAAACACTTTGGCTTGTAATTTTGTACCATGGGTTTGATTCTCATAAACTCTCAACTTGGTAGATGAAAGTAATATCCATTCTTAGTAGACATGCTAACTGTATCTCTGAACCTGCAAGATACATGATGGTGCAGTATATGAGATACCTCGTAATATAATAAGATAATGACATTAATTGTTACATATTCTAAGTACAAATAAACTTATTCTTGTGTGGTCAAAACAAAAACTTTAATGTTACTAATCAGTTCCTTTCCATCCGCAGATGGTTCGGTTCTAAGATCCCATGTTCTAAGAAAAGGCTAAGCATCTGAAATGATTCCAAGTCTAAATAAAAATTAATTAAGAGATTTAGCTAATGACACACTTCTGTAGATTTAATTAATAAAGAAAAACCAAAATAATGATTAGTACGCGGTTACAATTTTAAACTAAAATTTCAATATTCTCAATGATAAAATTGCATGATAGCACTTTGAATCAATGAGAGATCAGGAGATGAGATGGGAATGAAGGAAAATAAGAACAACAATGGTCAAAGATTGAATTTTTTTTAATTAAAGAACATAAGAACAGATTTGATATTCGTAGAAAAATAAGGTTGATTTATTAGTTTGCAGACAATAAATAAACTATTTATAGATACATGGTTATCAAGTTATTTAGTGTAATCTATTTAGGAAACAAAAGTATTCATCTTAAATGAGAAAAATGATTACTGATTAAGATGAGAAAAATGATTACTGACTTATGTAAAACCAAATATTCATTATCAGATCACTCAATAACGCACCGAAATCCAATAATTTAAACAGTTTCCAAATTAGGGGAAAATAATTACATGTTGCTGCTCGTCAAACATTATCAATGAAATATGCACCAAAAATGTGAAGGATGCTCATAAATACTTTAACCATATTTGATTTGAATGCTTATCTTTGTAATTCAAAATGAAACAATATGTATGATTCACAATGCAATTAAGAAATCAATTTTTGGGAACAAATTAATTACAGTTGGTATACACGTAAATGTGTATATTTTATCCGCTTATTTATCTTATTTTCCCTTTAAAATAATTAATATTGTGTATTTATAGCTGTGTTTTCAGATTGTTGACAAAAAGCATGGTTTAGAGCATTTGATGTATAAAGCATGAAGAATTTGCTTAAAAAGAGTGAAGTTCGAAATTACTAAAGCTTGAAGAGTTTAAAGCTTGAAGAACGGTTGCAAATATAGTTCAGTTGGGTAGATTTGGCTCAGTAAATACTCAGATTGCGTTCACATTAGCTCATTTGCAAGGCTACTCACTCTACAGCTGTGTTCACACGGGCCTATGTGTTATTTGGGCTAATTATTTAGTCTCACATTATGTAATTAGCCTATTAGTCTTTGTCATATCAGCTATAAATACACTTGTATCTTGTTCATTGAAAAAAACATTGGGTTTTATTCTGTAATTCTCTTCTTGGAATAAAATCATTTTTCTTCCTCTGTTCTATTTAGTTTTAGTTGTATTTTATTTATGTCTATTATTTTCTTTTTCTCTTATTCTTTAGCTATGTCTAGCTAATCCCCTTTGATTAGGGGTGATGACGCTAATAGATATGATTCAATATGAATCACATAGCCAAAAGATGAGAACTTTATACATGTTGATCTGGATCTGAATCAAGGGTTAGATCTGAACCTTCATATTCTGTGTCGTTTAAGAGCTATGCTCCTTCACAGGGTATATTCATGTTGGATCTAACAATTATCAGATTTAGATCTAATTTTAGGGTTTTATAAATTAATTAATGAATCTGTCCTGATAGCCTATGGTTGTTTAAGAGCTCAGCTCCTGCATAGGCTATGCTTGTCGTTATTCACTTATTTGTTTCTAAGAACCTAATTATCGTTGATTCATGTTTGTGACAGAAACATGAATTAGATCTATATTTATTTGTTGGCTATTGATGAGTATGAATCTAATCCATGTCATTATCCCCTAATTGCTTTCTCTTATTATTAAAAACTTGTTTTTTGTTTATTTTCTTTTAATTTGCAACCAATCAAAATTTTGGATTAACTTGATTGGATTTATTAGTAAAATAAGTTTGGTCCCAGAGTTCGACACCCCCTACAACAATTCTTGTTGTTTAGGAAAGCCGAACGAATTTAACAGTGTTTACAGTTGTTAATTTGTTCGCAAACAAATTTTGGCGCCGTTGCCGGGGACCAAAGTAAATTTTATTAGTAAATCCTTCGGGTTATATTTATATATTTTTTTCCCATTTAAAAGGAAAACACAAAAATATTTCTATTTTTTTTTTCTTGTATAGATAGAAAAAATTCTTGTTTGTTGATCTGGTATGTGATCCTTGATACCGCAATCTTGTAATTAAAACCAAAAAAAAAAAAAAAACTTGCCATTTTCTCTTTAATTTCTTTCCAATCTTCTACCAATTACTTTCCTTTTCACTATTATTACAAATAAGAAAAAACTTTTTGTGATTTTCTTTCCCTAATTTCTGATCTCTTTTACAATTATTTCTTTCCTCTTTTCAACATTTCTATATATATATATAAATTGCTAATTTTCATTGATTTTATTTTCCCATTTTCATTTATTTCTTTCTATTTCTATTACATAATCTGTCCTCTCTTCTCTTTTGCAAATTTCTAAATGAAAAAAATCCCTTTCAAATATTCTTTCCCCTTTCATTTTTCACAAGTTTCTGAAATAAATTAAAAAATCTTCCTTTCCAAAATTTCTCTTCTGGGCCTCTTCTTCTCAGTACAAGCGCATCACCTACTGTCATCAACATACGACAACCACCTTTCACTACCCCCTTCTGTCAAACGGATCAAACCAATACCACTACACTCCCGTACCTCAGCAAAATCTTCCAGTCACCGATTTTGAACACCCCATAATCTAGCACCTCTCAACCAATCAAAAATCTCAGACTAAATCCAAGTCCTCATCCTTGCCAAAATAACCAGTTGCCACTTCTTTCACCAAATCAACTCTCTGGCACCCTTCCCTTACACCAGCTTTCAGCCTCGTCAAAAAAAAAAACTCACACACTTCCTACCAAAAGTTCGAACAGCAACAAGCCGTCCCTGCTACCAACTTTACATCACAACACCAAGTTTTCCAAACAATCATCTCACCATCACAAAGTCCTACCTGAAAACCGCGTTCACATTCCATGCACAAACACCTTCATGCACAAACCCACAGTCCTCACGCTTCAGCAAACCAGTTTACACCATCTACATTCACCAACAACCATACCCTGCACTCCCTCCTCTTTGCGACAAAATTAACTGCCAGCCTCCCCTTTTTGCCAACAAAAGTACTCACCAACTATCATCCACAATTACTGCTGTTCATATCACCATTCACTGCCATACCCTTTTGATCACCCCCATCACCATACTCCAGCACTGACAAAACATCAGCTTCATTGCTCCTTAATTTCCGTTCATATCCCCCTAACGTCATCATTAACTTCATCGACCTTTCCAACCCATCTACTGCTTCATCAAGCCTCCACCGTAAATTTTCCCTTCATCAGATTTCCAATCTGTTTGCTCCTTATCTTCCTCCCCAAACTACGCAGCATTCCCTCACCTTTCACCAGTCACAACTACTTGCAAATTCATCGCAAACTAGCCACTGACCATACCATTGCCACTCTCAAATCAAAACCACGCCCAAGAACAAGATCCGAAACCGAAAACCATCATCAACTGCTTCCTGAATGCAGCCAATTCCGGGTTCCTGACCGTTTGCACAGTCTCATACATACGCAAATCACAGTCTACTATCGACCTGCTTTTCAACCTCCTGCAAAAACATCATCATCGAAATTCCAAAGCAAATTTGAGACGCAAAACCCCAATTCGCCAAGAACAAGCGTTGCATCAAATCCAATTCGAAACACCAAACCTCAAAAACCCAAAGCGCAAAAATCTGGATCCGAAACTTGATTTCAAAGACCTGAAGCTTCAATTCAACCGATCAGAACCACTGCGATACAAAAAAAAGGGAGAGAGTTTCTGAGTTTTTACTCTCTTGATTATCTGCGAAATTGATTTCGTCTTTTCTTTTTGCGGTATTTTAGGACAAATTTTCAAAATAGGCTTGTTCTTGAAACTAATAGCGGATTTAGGCTAGTTTTGAAACTATTTGCAGAAATAGGCTTGTTTTGGCCACCTAATACACATGGGTGCACTTGTGAAGTGCGCCTCTTATAAAAAATATAAGGGACAGAATTTCAAAATAGGCTTGTTTCTGAAACTAATAGCATATTTAAGCTAGTTTTGAAACTATTTGCAAAAATAGGCTTGTTTTTGAACAAGTATTTCAAAAAACAAGCCTATTTCTGCAAATAGTTTCAAAACTAGCATAAATCTGCTATTAGTTTCAAAAACAAGCCTATTTTGAAAATTTATCCGGTATTTTATAGAAAACTGGGGTTGCGTGAGTGGTTTTGGCATCTGTTTTTATTCTTTTGGCAAGAAATCAAGTGCGTGCCTAACTTGTATTTTGTGCAAGCCTTTATTGGTTGAACGCGTGACCCTCTTTTGAGCGAATATCGCTGTGTGTGGTTTGTTTTGAATTAAGTGTATTTTGGCTTGCAATGATCTGAAATTGGGAAAATTCTTGTTTTGACTCGGTGTGATTTTGATTGGATCGGTGCGGTTTGATACCGGATGCGGACCTACCTGTTTTTGACTCAGTTTTGTTAGCCTTGTTTTTATTAGTTATTATTTTTATTGTTATTTTTTTTTAGTTTGGTCCCTGGTTAGCTTTTATTTTCTTCTAGTTTGTGTTATTTCTTTTCTTTTCTTTTCAAAAAAAAAAAATCAAATCAATTCGACGGCCGAAGCAAAGACAAGAATTCAAGAATTCAATCAAGGAATTCAGAACTGCTTGCAAATAGCAGAATTTTAATTGTTGGAGCGGTTGCACACCAAGTGGGGTGTGAACGCGCTAGCGCTACTCAACTGCACTGGACAGACTGCCGATCTAGGTAAGAATTTTCTAAACTCTACAGAAACTGCTGCAAATAAAAACAAATATAGAAATTGCTTGTAAAAATCTTCTGTAGGGGCAGCGGCTTGCTTGTAAAATCTTTTATTATTCTGTGTTTGTTCTATTATTCTTCCTGTTGATGTGTGGTTGGAAATTTTAAAACGAACGTGGGGTAAATTGAAAATTTTGTTTTTGAAATAAATTATTTTTAAAATTGAATCAAGCATTCCCCAAAGCTCATAGGACAAAATATTCGTTAAATTGACAATTATGATTGATACTCTCTGAGGTGTCTACGGAACGGTAGAGTTTAGAACTCAAGCAGGTTCTTAAACCTTCAGTCGTGTTTCTACGGTGATTCGTGGCACACTGATAACCCCTGTCCGAACCTGGCCTAGACTTGTATTCATATAATTCAAAGTTGTTAATTTTAACTTATTTTTTTTAAGAGCTTTCCCCACGTACAGCCAAAATTGCAATTCTTTTCAAAATTTAAATGATTTTGGTTTCTATTCAAATCAGAATGAATTTCAAGCTGAAGATTTTTCGAATAATTTCCACCAATCTCATCAAACGATTGTACCCCAATATGAAAATTTCCATTCTACGATTAATGAGAATTTACCTGAGGCGAGTAGACTGTTAGCGCAAATGGCTAAGCAAAGTACTGATTTTCAAAACAATTTCAACACGGGTTTCAGCGAAAATTTTGAAAACCAAAATGATTTTCATAATAGGGCTCGACGTATAAATTTGGAAATCGAATATGAAAAATGTGTTGCGAACAAGCTAAATTTTTGGCGATGTTGGTTGTGGAAAATAAATAATGGACGACTTCTAAGAGATGAGGTAGATGAATTTTTAAGGTCGACCAGTGAGGAACACATAGAAACAACGACTCTAAAAAACAATATTTTGAAGTCTGATGTGTCTACCAATTTTATTGAAGAAAGTATGAGTGAAATTGATCAATTAATGCTTGAAATTTGGATTTTTCGTGAGGAAATCAAGGAATGGGCTCGAATTTTAGATGAAAAAGATTATGAAAATAAGGATATCGAAAACATGTGTATCATTGAACAACTGTCTCAATACACCATTGAACTTTGGCAAAATCTAGAAAAAATCGTACTTGAGGGAATTGATGATGTCGATGAATTTGAGGATTTAATGAAACTTGGCTTGACTTACATCGAAGAACTAGCTCAAAGAATAACAGACAGCAAACCAAGTTGCACTAGGATAGTGTATCAAATTTCTCTTCTTCAAACTGAAGTTACAGACTTGTACAACAACTTTAAATCCCAATCTACTAACAAACAAGTTTCTGCCAACGCTTCTTTTGAAAACAATAACCAGCCAGTAACTTTGTCACAACATTATATCACGATTATTGATGATTCTGATGATATAATTGTTGTTGAAAATGAAAATTTTGAAAAATCTGTGGTGCAAAACTCTGATTTTTGTGAAACTGAAATTCAAACTCAAACTGATGCCTCTACTGATAATTCAATTGTTACTGAAATCGAAAATTTTCAACTAACAACTTTTGAAATTGATGAAAATATTAATGAAGTTTTTGAAATCTCTGTAATTGATTTGAATTCAAATTCTCTTAAAAATGAAGATGTCAATCTTCAATTTGATCTTCCTCTCTCAGATTCTGAAAATTTTGAAAATTTAGCAACTTTAGATTGTCAATCTGAAAGAAATGATGAAGTTGGTAACAACTGTTTGAGTGAGGACGACTTGAGCCAAAACTTCTTGAACTGATTGACGATAACGTTGTTGGGTCTGACATTGAAAATGAAACATTTGAAAATCTTGAAATTCTTGAGGTTGACAACAACGAAACTGCTGAATGTGATCTTAAACACAATGACAATTTTTCTGAAACTGTTGAAACTCCTTGCGACTTGATCGTTTCAACTGAATCTCACTATGATGACATGTTTTTCAATGATAAATTTCTACAGTATATGAATTCTTTTTGGAACAACACTGTTTTTGAGAAAACACGATTTCGAAATTTACTGAAAATTCATTTTTTCGGTTTTGACTTTAGATTTGCAAATGAACCTTTAGTTAACAAAATTTCAAATATCAAAGCAAAAACGAACAATATTTCTCAAAACAAGTGTAGGGGTGAGAACGATACATACGTCTCTCAATTTATACATCATCTGAATAAGTCAAACTTTGTTTTTGAAACTTTTACTGAACCCCAGCTTGATGACCTCTCTTTAGTTGCTATGGAAATTCAATTCGATTTTAGGATCAATTGTAAGCTCAAAATTTTTAAATTAGCAACTCAAACTTTTGAAAAAACAAAATTTGTTTTTCCAAATCTGTAATATAAAATCCTTTATGATTTGGTTTTCTGTGCTTCAGCTGTGTCTCATAATCTAAATGAGGCTGATCCATTGGTCCATTGTGGATCGGTTCATCTATTCAATGACTGCGTATTTTCTGCACACGCATCCGGTAAGCCACGCTTACCCACTTATTTTATTTCCCTTCCACTAAGATATGTCTGATTAACGACTGTGAGGACACAGTCACACTAAAGTGTGGGGAGGGGGGGGGATTTACATTACATCAGCAATCAAATTTTATGAACTAGGTCATTCATTGAACCAGGATTAACTTAAATTCATGAATAACACCTTGGTTCTTGTTTGATAAATTGAATTTTTGGGTGATGGGAATGAACATTATTTATTCGTTGGGTCGTAATGTGTCTTTTTAAGATGCTAGCTTGAGACTGTGCAGATGTTAGTCGTGTTCTGGAGTAAGCGTGTCAACCTTTGTTATACATGTTAGAATGTGCAAGTAAAAATAATAATAATAAATCAAATAATAATGATTTTGCACCTGCATTTGTTGGATTTTCTGAGTTCGTTTTCATGCATAATATTTTTTCTCACTCAAATTTTCAAAATCATAAGTTCTAAAATCCACTTGGCCCAATTAAGGAGAAATGACTCATTGTAGCATTCTTCTTCGATACCCACCATTATTCAAACCCAAGTTTTATTTAAATTACATCCATGTTTCGACAAGTTTGTCTTATATTGGTATACTTAAGAACCTTTTATTTTCAAAGGTTACAAAACTTCACTTTTATACCAATATTTCACTACCCACTCCGTACTTGTTTTAAGGTAGGATAACCATATAGCACATCTTATTTTATATGGGTTATCTATCTTACGAAACTTTGTTTATCATTCCTTTCAGTTTTTTATATAACATCAATCCAGACTTGTGTGTTGAATTAGGGTTATAGAAGTAGGGTGATTAGGGCACAAACTTCCCTTTCATGAAGTGTTGGTTATTATTCGCAGAGGAGGAATCAAATGAAATAATACATGGTATCATCCCATTCCATATCCACTCTTCTTCCCCTGTTCAAAAAAAATTGCAATAAAGAGAAAATCTCTGAGAAAAAAATAGTCACTCATCATTCTTGACTATAAAGCATTCATTTCCATTCCATCCACATCCATCATACCGTACTTGGAAGTGAGGATTGTAGTAGAGGAGATGAAATGAAATAAAAATGTACATATGTGCCTTAGTATTACTTTATCTTTTGTAGCCTGAAGTTCAACTAATACACTTGCCCTCTTATCTAGAATATTTTTAGAACTTACAAATTCTCCTTCATCTATGCATAACTCACATCCAATACTTTACAGTTACACTGGTGCAAAATTGTTTAATTTAAAAAAAAAGAATGAATAAATGATTGGGTGCACATCGATGTGTAGAACTTTGGTTGACACCACGCTCTTAACCTTCAAGACAATTACAGTGTTATCAAGAAATTACGATTCAACTTGAAATTTTTTATTCATTTTTGCACCAACAATGGGATGGACAATTTGGGATTGAACCGTTATTATTGATTTTAGGTAAAGTCCTTGGAATTTGAAAGACCTTAAATTTATCATTTGATTAATTTGCGTACTTAAGACGCTCTGGATTTTGTGGGTATTATCCGCTGAAAACCCTCACGAGACAACACTCGTCCTACAAGGGACACCTAGGGGTTTAACGGCTTGTTGCATACGCTAAATGCAATCGTGTTTCCTACGAAAGTGTGACATATCTTAGTGTAGTTTATTCGAGGACGAATAAAAAGATAAGTGTGGGGGTATTTGATATACACGTAAATGTGTATATTTTATCCGCTTATTTATCTTATTTTCCCTTTAAAATAATTAATATTGTGTATTTATAGCTGTGTTTTCAGATTGTTGACAAAAAGCATGGTTTAGAGCATTTGATGTATAAAGCATGAAGAATTTGCTTAAAAAGAGTGAAGTTCGAAATTACTAAAGCTTGAAGAGTTTAAAGCTTGAAGAACGGTTGCAAATATTGTTCAGTTGGGTAGATTTGGCTCAATAAATACTCGGATTGCATTCACATTAGCTCATTTGCAAGGCCACTCACTCTACAGCTGCGTTCACACGGGCTTATGTGTTATTTGGGCTAATTATTTAGTCCCACATTATGTAATTAGCCTATTAGTCTTTATCATATTAGCTATAAATACACTTGTATCTTGTTCATTGAAAAACACATTGGTTTTTTTTTCTGTAATTCTCTTCTTGGAATAAAATCATTCTTCTTCCTCTGTTCTATTTAGTTTTAGTTTTATTTTATTTATGTCTGTTATTTTCTTTTTCTCTTCTTCTTTAGCTATGTCTAGCTAATCCCCTTTGATTAGGGGGTGATCACGCTAATAGATATGATTCAATATGAATCACATAGCCAAAAGATGAGAACTTTATTCATGTAGATCTGGATCTGAATCAAGGGTTAGATCTGAACCTTCATATTCTGTGTCGTTTAAGAGCTATGCTCCTTCACAGGGTATATTCGTGTTCAATCTAACAATTATCAGATTTAGATATAATTTTAGGGTTTTAGAAATTAATTAATGAATCTGTCCTGATAGCCTATGGTTGTTTAAGAGATCAGCTCCTACATAGGCTATGCTTGTCGTTATTCACTTATTTGTTTCTAAGAACCTAATTATCGGTGATTCATGTTTGTGACTGAAACATGAATTAGATCTATATTTATTTGTTGGCTATTGATGAGTATGAATCTAATCTATGTCATTATCCCCTAATTGCTTTCTCTTATTATTAAAAACTCGTTTTTTGTTTATTTTCTGTTAATTTGCAACCAATCAAAAATCTGGAATAACTTGATTGGATTTATTAGTAAAATAAGTTTTGGTCCCAGAGTTCGACACTCTCTACAACAATTCTTGTTGTTTAGGAAAGCCGAACGAATTTAACAGTGTTTACAGTTGTTAATTTGTTCGCAAACAACAGTCACAAACAAATCCGCAAATTAAAACAATAATGGAAAAAGCGAAAGAATTTAACAAGACATTGATTTGTTACACTCTTAAAATAATACCTGTTCAATATTCATTCATTATCCTGAAAAGTCAAAATTAAAATTTGCACAATTAGATTTATTGTATACACAGACATAGTACACAAAAACTTCCAAATACCAATTTTTTTATTCATTAAGTTGATAAAAATTAGTCTTAGTTAAAAAAAATTATAATGATATTTAAAAGGGATAAGCTTACATTGTGATCAGTTGTTAATTGATATTGGCATAAAATACACGAAGGAGCTAATGTATCTGAGCATATAAGCATAGAAAGTAATCAAGACCTGATCGTTATACTCCCTCAAAAGTGTGAAAGAATAATGTCCAAAGAAATGCATAATCATGCAACACTTTGCTAACATGTTATATATTGCTTTATATAATCCAAGTTTATTAGATATGGAAAAATGTTTAGTATATAAGTGGCAAATCTCAGACTCGATTATACTAGGGACACATATGTGGTTAGTTGTTGCACTCGTCCCTTATTGTTTGCTTGTATTCAAATGCTTCGGATAGCGTCAATTCACGAATAAAGTAACATTCCAAATATGAAGAACTCTACAAAACACAAATCAATTTCTGGTTCCTAGCTTGGTCTAGTGGTGGTACATGGAGTCCTAAATAGGTTATTGATCAATGAAATTGTGAAAGGTTCCATGAAAGGCTAAAAATGCAAGGCAAAATATACAAATGGTTAAAAAAAAACTCATTCAAGGTGCAACCGTAACAATTGTCAAAGTGTATCTTACTGTGGGCATAAATTTATGGCATCATATCCAACATGGTATCAAATTAGCACTTCTAATTAAGGCCTTAGATGAGTTCCTTAGGCTACAAAAGTATATTAAAATTCCCTCTTATTTCCCATATGCCAACATTAACATAATAAAGATAGTTTAGGATTCATGAAATATTATTAAGGTGATTGTTGCAAATACTATTCCTTCCATCTTTAACATTTTAGACAATTTATGAAGTCAGTAATAAGGCTGAGATCATAATATAACAGACCAGTTGTGAAAGAAAAAAATATAAATATGGACATAATGGCAGTAAACGATGCATAATATATATCTAGATCAATGTTTTAAAACGCAAAAGGCGTACATGAGGCATTTTCGGGACCGTGAGGCGAGGCGTAAACCTCGAAGTGTTGAGGCGTAAGCCTTTCGGGTAAAAGAAAAGCGCAACACATATACTTAATTCTTAATATGGAGTAACATTAAGCGTCAAATAGTAAGTAAAAAACATAAAGCATTCAAAGCAATGCAAACAAAATGCAATTATCCTTGCTCATTTAATATAAATTGCAAAAGATCAAATGATATCTTTCTTCGGTGCATATATGATCACAAAATCCACAGTGAAAAGTTTTTGAATTTGTAAAATTCGGTAAATCTTTGACCCACTTCCATGCAATATCAAGTTTGCTCATTTTAAATTAACCTAGCCAACAATAGAAATGAGGAAACGATTAAAATGGCTTTTCAATGAAACATAACATTAAAAAAAAAGACAAAAAAGTCTTATAAACCAGAGTTTTTTTACGTTTCTTTCTTTTTTTTATTTGCATTTTTTACGTTTTTTTGTGTTTTTTTATGCCTCAATTGGTTGAGACTTAAGCCTCAGAGGTAAAACGCCTCTTGAGATGCATCTCACGGCGTTTTTGCCAATGCCTCGCTTCGAGGCGTGCCTTAGACACGTTTTTTTAATACACTGATCTAGATATATATAATTCTGTGGACTCAATTTCTAAGATGCAAAAGAAACATGTTTTCATTCTGAAATCAAGTGGTAAAATTGTAACAAAGGTACTGGAATATAGGTCCTTATGTCTTCCGCATAATAGAAAATTATTTATCATGTGTAAACCTTGACAACGAACATGTACAAATTATACAAACCTCCTATTTAAATAATTACATTATCACAAGTAACCGCGTATGCATATACTTTATGTAAGTTAATATATTTATAAATCTGGGAGTTAATAATATGCTATACCTCAATAATATGGCTTTTGGACAATAGATGATAGAGAGCATGCTGCTAATGGATATGAACACAGTTTGTGATATCCCCATCTTCGCTTTTAACAAAAAAGAAAACATCAGAAATTGTCGATGCACAGTGAAGTAAAATACAAAAAGAAATGGATAAAAGCAGCATTGGATTTAAACATTTATAAAAAGTAGATTAGGAATATTAGACAGCCACACGCATAGGTAAGTGTACTAAAAAAACTTATTACATGTTGATTTGACCATCTTTAAAATTGATTATATGATTGCAAGTTAGGTTGCTTGCATGAGCATCATCTCTGAACTTTGCACCAAGGTTAATACTTCTGCTGCCAGTGCTAGTGTAGTAGACATGTTAGATTTGCAAAAATAACATTGACACCATACAATGTAGGATTGAATAAATCATTGCATGATAGGATACAAAGAGCAACAAATGTAAATCTTGTAGGATTTCACATAAACATGGAAATCTAAAAAAAATGTGCTTCAATAATATGTTGTAGCTTAATCTTTGGCACAAGTGATATTTAAGCAAAAACTGCGTTGGTGTGGATGGATAAATTTTAGATTTTAAGGTAGACATGTCCTATTTTAACAAAGCATGTCTGCAAACACTTGTACATGTCCTATTATAACATAATAATGCAATTTAAAAGGAGTTAAAATAGATTCAAGTGAAACAATTTAGGATTCAAACATGGAAAGTATTCTTCAAAATTTTGAAACTTAACACTGTACCTTTGGTCCAAGTTCTTAACAACTGATGGGTACACATTACTAACACTCGCATACAATTTTATACCAATAATGTCATACATAAACTGAAATAGGCAATTGACCGAAACTTCTATTTTAATAAAGTAAGATATGCGTTGGAATATCAATGCAAGGTTTTATTAGTTTACAACAATTTGAACAATATAATTAAGATGCTTACATCCTATAAAATTTTAATAATTACTGTTATCACTTTAGAAGCACTATATCAAATAGAATATTTGCAGAACCTAATTATTTAATTTTGGAAACAACCATATCCTTGTAAAAGAGAATCGTCTATTATAAGATACTAACACAGACAACCTGAGTAGAGTGGCTATAGGATGAGTGATACGATTCGCACCATAAAATCTATTTAAATATACCAAGATTTTTATTAGCGGTGAAATTTTGTCCATTTTTCTTTACAATTAGTAATTTGTAGGTGATCGTATGAAGGGTATACATGCTTTCCGTAGCCGATTAAATATTTCCTTAGTGAAATTGGAGAGTCAAACAGTTGGCAACTGCCAAACGCTATAAAGTATTAAAATCATCGAATAGTCGTCTGAAATCAGGTAATATTAAGTGGATTTTAGGATTTGAATAGTATCACTTCTGTAGACATGTGTCTTTGACATGATTATCATTCATTAGCATCTTCAGTTTTACCAATGAAAAAAAAAAACTATCGTTCAATTAGAAAGCGAGCCGAAATTAAAAAATCCAAAATAATGCACCTTTCTATTTATGGTAATTCTACAATTTGCAAATGAGCGAGAAGCAGAAAGTAGTACTGGAGTAGAAGGATAGAACGATATCACATGATTCCGACAGAGTATGCAATCTAACACCTTTCAACTTGCTGCTCCATGACTTCGCAGTCTTTGTTCTATCACCAAAAAAGCAAATGTTCTTTCCAAATATAAAATCATAAAAATGTAAGTTGTCATTTTTAGTCAGCAACGAAAACTCAGTAACTATGTTTTGAAAATCACCTTGAACTTTTTATTTTCAGAATTACCGGAAAGTAGAGCATGAAGTGAAGTGGCTTACTGTTGTAGTCGGTTGTAGAAGGTGGCGTTAAAAAGAAATAAACGAAGTAAAAATGTATTAGTTCGCCCCCAAAACAACTGTACTTGATACGGTTCTTTTTTTAACCATACGTAGGGTTGAGTAGTTGGTACTAAGGTAAAGAAGAAAATAAGAGACATACACATTTAGCATATTTCAAAATAAAGGATAGCAAATTGCACACATAAGCACAAATGCTTTATTATTATGTAATTTAAGTAATAGAAGGTACTCATGATATTCTATCCAAAGCAACTTTGAATTTTGTCTGACTCGCAACACCTAAAATTATCACTGTAAGAACTAACTATGGATCCAGTTTATGAACTCAGCAGCTGCCGTAGTGAATCCAGTCGAATATTTTCATAAGGTGTCTCCACACCTTTTCTTCCAACTCGGAAGTATTGTTGTGTTCATAGATCGTGTAATGTAAATTCTAATTTATTTACAGGCTCCATTTGTTTTAAACAAAAAAAAAATTGAACTATGAATTATGAATGTTTTTTTTTCTAACTGATACTTTATTCACAACATTGGCAAAAAAATAAATAATATAAAAAGTACTATCTCCAGTTTCAGCTGACGGACAAGAGCGACGTGTACAGCTTCGGCGTTGTGATGATAGAGATCATATCGTCCAAAACTCCTGTTGATTTTACGAGGAATAGTGATGAGATAAGTCTGGCCAATATGGCGATTATTAACATTAGGAGCTGTAGGATTGAGGAGTTGGTGGATCCAGACTTGGGATATATGGACACTTTGGAGATCATAGAGATGATCGATCATGTTGCTCAACTGGCATTTAGGTGTTTGCTATCCGATGCGGAGACGAGGCCACGTTTAAGGGAAGTTCTGGCTGTTTTGAAACGTATAAATGGTGAAGTCGATGCAGAGGGTGTTGGTTGTGATCAGGTGAAGGTAGAGTCTACATTGTTGAGTCACGTTGAAGTGTTTTCGTCTGATCATATAACAGGAAGATAGCCTCGCAGGGTGACCATGCTTAATACTGAAGCTGTTAAGCACATACATGTCGATAGTAAAGATGTGTAAATAGGTATGTTATTTGTTTGTAATATTCGAAGTAGTCATCAAATATTCAGAAGCAAAAAAAGTACTAGCTACATTATCATGGTACGAGATTTTATCAAGTTCAATCAATCTTAATGTTTTGTCAGCATATGTATGAGATTTATGTAGACGAGCTTTGGATATGTCGTTTGCCAATTCGGAAATGCCAAACTAATATGCTATTTAGTATTTAGAACCTAGTGGTTAAATTTTATACAATTGAAAATGTTCAGGTTATAGTCTCGTAAGCCAAGCTAAAACTTCGTTCTTTTTTCTAAATTGGTCCCTGATCATCACTTAAACGGCTGAGGATGAATTAGTGGATTCGGTCAAAGGATGACCAATAACAACCACGTAAGGTGATAAAAACAAAAACAATAACGCTACTTCATCCGTCTATTATGCAACCAACTCCACACTGGTAAAAACTGGACCAAAATAATTGTTAGCCCCATTTACTCGGCCGTAGGGCTTTAAAACTTCCCTTTATATTAACTTGTTTTGCATGATAATGATTAACAAAAAATAAGGAATTTGATTTATAGGAATATGGAATTACTAGTATAACCGCACAACGGTGGAAAAACCGATTTTGTAATACTATACAACTGATAAAAGAATTTATTTTGTTGTTTTCTTTTAATTATTTGAAACTACGAATGACAGTATATGAAAGAAAAATTACATATATTATTCAAAACGAAAAAAAATTATTTTAGCCAATCACGCAAGTGCAAAGATTAAATACACAAATAAATATTTATGAAAAATGTCAAAAAAGATTGATATAGTGATTCAAACATAGTAGAACTTTCATATCTCGGTAATAACATAATTATACATTTCTTAATAACCCCAAAAACCGACGGTAAAGACTTTTAAATCATATCTCCTCATTAAATATCAAAATCATTACCCTCAAATCCCTCTTAACAACAGCACAAAACTCTTGATCCAAACCTTGGATTTCTCTATGTACTCAATATGAGTATTTGTTCACTTGAACCATTTGAAACACTGCATATACACTCAAATGATACTTATATATACACCATTTAACTATATATTGAAACGTACTACAACCTTATGGCTGGATTTTAGAAAATCGAAAGTTGGTTGGTTAGTGGAAGCTTAAGGATGTATCCTCCAAATTGCCAAACATCAACACTGCAAATGTTAATAAAACAAATAGAATAAATGGATATAATAATAGTAGAGAGAACACACCTTTTACTCTCTTATTTATCTAGACTTCTACTAGCTTGCCAGGACCAACATCCGCTGCAATGCAGGAACCAAAGAAGGCAAGATTCCATGCTAATGGCCTTCTAGGAAGAAAATAATATTCTGGAATTTGTCTAATCTTTTTCGGGAGTCGTTTCTTCATCATAGGACCTCTAGATTCAATGCTACCTGTATCATTGACAATCTTCAAGTCCACATTTTTCAACGTATCTTTGGATTTTTTTTTTAAATCAAAATAAGCATATAATAGAACCAAAAAAGCGGCCAACAAGGCTTGATCGCGAGCCAAAGAGGGTGCACGCACACACATAATGTGAAACACCCAAGACAAAACCGAACAATACAATCAGCAACACACCAAAACAAAAGACAATGCGAATAAAATCAAGCTCACAGAAGAAGCGCTTCCAAATATAGCCAAGGAACACCTAGAACCGCCAATAGAGCCAAGCAACAAATATATATCCATAGGTTCTCAAAATCGCAAGCCAGAGGACCAAGATCAGCACAGAAGATATAAAAAAGCAGTCCAAGTGCAGTGCTTGCCTTAGTGGACAGCAAAAAAACAAGGATAAAGGAGCACCACCAGGATACATCAAGCCAAACTCCGAAGAACAACAACAATCGACACCTAAGCATCACAAGACCATGGAGATAGGTGGATTTGAGAAGAAGCCGATGACATAAACCAGAGATGCACAACCTCAAAGACCATCAAGAGGCTTCGGCAAATACAGGACGAAGACAGCAAAATTACATTAACTGGGAAGATCAAACACCAGTGGCTCGAGCAGATTGAAGTAGAGGAGACCCAAAAGAAGGATGATAGAACCGCGACATGAAAAGGATATTAAGCAGATGACATAAGCAGGCACATGACCAGCTAGGAACTGAGCCAAGGCCCAAGATCATCCAAGACATTAAAAGCATAAAACTACGACAAAAAAAGGCAAATCCAAAATTCAGAGAAGCAAAGCATAACCAAAGATAAAGAGCCTACAACATAACAAGTCCTACAGAAAAACCATGCTAACCAACATACTCAAGCTCCCACAAACTCGCCAAAAAAATATCCAGATCCAAAGTTCCACGCTGAGCAAGAGCAACAAATTCGAATCATCGACTAACAATCAATCCAACGCTTAAACCCACCATCTGAAATCAACACCGAAGAAAAAATCGAGCGTAATGGAGATAGGCGCCGATATCAAAACGGACAGGAGAAGCAGAGGGCCCAGGAGCATCTTCAAATTCTTACTCCGCGATGAGGAAAGTAGACCTGGAAGACAACCGATCAGGACAAGAAAGGGAAAGGACGAGCAAGTAGCCAACCGCAACTATGACAAAAAGAATAGATCTGATAAAACCAGTAGTGAAATCCAAACTACTAACTAGTGGGATTCACGCATAAGTGTAGATCTAATAACATTTAATAAAACAACCAAACAAACAAGTCTTTGTTATCTATAGGCTTCGACGGGTTAGAAAGCCTCTCCAAATGATTTAATAGACTCCGAATTAAGTCAATACAGTCTCGAGTCCAAGCAAAGTTATGCTTCCCTCCTTTAACCGGATCAAAGAAGGAACAGAGTTATCAATCGCTCTAGAAATGAATTGAATTAGAGCAACAACTTTCCCATTCAATCTATGCATGTCCTTTATCTTTGTTGGAACTTCGATATTCTGGATGATAGAAGTCTTCTCTAGGTTGACTTCAATCACACGAGAATGGATAATGAAACACTAGAACTTTCCCAGGTTAACGCCAAATAAGCATTTCAAAGGATTGAGTCTCATTCCATATTTGTAGAGAACGCTAATATCCCCACCAAGTCATCAATATGGTCAGTCAATAATCCTAAGTTCATGATCATATGTCTGCGTATACCTACATAGATCTTCCAATATGGTCTCTGAACATATGGTTAACCATTCGCTAGTAAGCCGATCCTGCATTTTTCAATCTGAAAGACATAACCGCATAACAACACATGCCTAGAACAATGATGAAACTGGTGTTCACCTAGTCTGGGACATGCACTGAAGTTTGATTGTACTCAAAATATGATTCCATGAAAAATAAAATCTCATGCCTAGTCGTGAAGTTTACAAGCTAGCATATCCTTGGAAGTGAGAAATTATCCTTCGAGCATGACTTGTTCAATTCGAAATAATCTACACATATCCACTACTTTCCATTAGCTTTCTTCACCCAGACTAGATTAGAGACTAAATCTCGATAGAGGGAATCATAGATAAAGTTGTTGTTCTTCAACTTATCCACCGTCTATTCGAGTGCAGTCGATGTCTCTGAACCTAAGCTACGTCTCTTTTGCTTTACAAGAACAAACTTCGTGTCGATGTTTAACGTGTGACTCATAATTGTCGGCGAGATACCACATATGTCAGCATGAGTCTAGGAGAACACGTCTAGGGTTGCTCAAAGGGAATTGGCAAGTTCCTTCATTTTTATGGGACTGGCATGAGATCTGATTTTGAGGACCATAGACGGGTTGTCATTATAAATCAATGTCTCAATAGTTGTCTTGGTTGGGGAAAACTCTCTGATATTATGGATCCTCATCTTTTTTGGGATTTATGTCAATGAATAATCGATCGTGCTGCCCAAGTAGGATTTGCCTTTTGGTTGCTATGAATCATTGTCCATGATATAGATAGAAGTCTCTACACTCTTGCCTTATTCTCTCTGGTTGGCATCTTTTCACTTGGTCGTGTAAAATTCCCTTTCAACAACTTGATTTCAAAAATCACTTTGACATCATTATCAATCGAAAACTTCATTAGTAAGCACTACAATATAATGCATGTCCTAAAGTCAGCAAGGTCCAAATGGCCTAAAAATACATTATGGAGGGGGGGGGGGTGTTCAAATATCCAAAATAACAAATCGGAGGATCAGAACTCTCCGATAGTCTTCTTATTCTAATTAGATTGGTAATTCCCCATCCCTATTGGTTTGTTAGCTATCTCATTGAAGTCGTAAATACGTGCTGTGTATGGCTTCAAGTCCTTGGACTCTGGCATCATTTGACTGTATTAATTTTGAAAAGTATATTGACGAAACTCCTGCAATCCCATACGAGTGATGGGCTACCCATGATCAGAATCACTAATTGATCTATAATTGGGGCCCCTACCCCCTCCACATCTCTATTTCAAAAGAAATCATCAGTCATTGTCCTCATCTGCTTTGTTGGCTCGATCCTTTTAGGGCGCTGCACTCCTCATATTGAACATGCTAGTAACGGTACGGTTCATGTCGGTTTCGACATGATATACGAGGCTTCATATTGGTTATAATACGGATAGTTGCGACATGGCGCATGTCGGCTATGGCATGACTGATTATAGAATGGCGCTGGACCGGTCTTGGCGGCATGGAGATGCCTTGGCATGAATGCGGCATGGTCTTCTCGGAATGACATGGTAAGAAAACGACGTGGTGGCTTAACTTGGCTTTTGGCGTCATGACCTAGGGATGACATGGCCTCCTCAGAACGACTTGGTGTGGGACGATATGATTTGGGGACGGCATGGATTACTTTTCCTCCTTGCGACATGAGCTTGGAACGGCTTGGCTTGCTTATAATGACTTGTGAAAAGACGACATGGATACTAATATCAGTCCCGTATTTTGATGGGTTAACATTTGCCCCTCGAAGTTCATGTTATTAAAAAATGATATGAGATTCGAATTACAATACTTTTAATGTTATTGGACATGCGCCTTTACTAAGTCATTAACCATTTTCCCTAGAAAACCATTCCGTTCAAACTATCATCTCGCAAGTTGTTGGCATAGCATTACCATGCCGTATCCCATATCGAATTCCAATATGGCCCTGGACCTTCTAGTTGCATTGGGCTTTAAACTGACTTGACTTGGACCAATTTCCCTTTGCATCCCTTTATATCATTTCGTTTAGCCGCCTGTCCATTCATCTTCCACCCTCATCTAAAGCTTTTTCCTCATTAATGGTGGCCGAGCTTTGAAGGAGAATATCACTCTTCACTCAATCAATTCACATCGTTTCTGACTAGAAACCAAGCTCCAACTAGTCCTATTAATTATATAACCGTCTGTGATGGTCCCAATCGAAGATTTTTATCATGAGATCTTTTTTGAAAAATGTGATGACGAATCATCAGGCAACTTTGATGTTAGGGAGTTCATGAGAAGTGTTTTTTCAAGAGGCGAGGATGGTAGACTGATGAGGTGTGACTACAGGGAAGTGGGTGCAGGTAATGGCGGAGTTGGAGAGGACATGCATGATTCTCATGAAGATGCAAATGTTGGAATTGCAAATAATCCCATTGTGGTTTCATCGGATGAGGTGGAGGATGTTAATGTGGGGAATGTTAATGTGGTTGAAGGTAATGATGGAAATTTCTTTGTAAATTATGATGGTGGAGTGCAAGTTGAACTTAATGCTCATGGAGATATTGTTGGGGTAGGCAACGCTCATGTTGATGGCATTGGCCTGGCTGATCTGATTGATGATTTTGGTGATAGTAACATGCATGCAACTGAAGATGGAGAAAATGCGGGCAATGAAGATAATGTTGTTGGAGGCAAAGCTTTGGCACTGACGGATTCTGGTGATTGTTCACATACCAAAAGCATTGGCAAGGGTAAACGTGCACTAGAGAGCTCGGGGGTAGTGATGCTCAGGCGAAGCGCTAGAGGTCTCCCTCATCTGCTCGAAGGTAGCGTTTTTGTCCCAGCTTTACTTAATTCGTTATCATGTGAACAAATGCATGCTCTTGCTAGTAATTATGGTTTTAAGATAACTGTTGATGTTATTAATGAATTTCATAATAATGAGTTAAAGAGGGCTAACGAATCACTATGATTATTGTAACTTGGAGCGTTAGAGGCCTAGGAACTTATGATAAGTGTCTTAGGGTCAAAAACTATATTAAATCCATCCAGCCTGATATTGTTTTGTTGCAAGAGACTAAACTTGAAAAACCAGAATCCAATGTTTTTAGATGTTTGGGATGGGGTGTCATCGATCAATGGAGTTTTATTCCAGCCGTGGGAAGTGCAGGTGGAATTTTCACTGGTTGGAATAGTAACTACTGGACTTTAAAACAAGAAATTATACAAAGCTATTGTCTGCATGTTGCATTGGAGTGTAGAAAAACTAAAATGTTGTATTTTGTTTTAAACATGTATGGCCCCAACAACCGAAAAGATAGAATGACGCTTTGGAACAAGGGTATTAAGATTCATAACCTGATGTATGGTCCTTGGATAATTGGAGGAGATTTTAATACCACTCGCTTTGATTTTGAAAGAAGTAA
The DNA here is from genome assembly GCA_030737875.1 of Allium sativum. NCBI lineage: Eukaryota > Viridiplantae > Streptophyta > Magnoliopsida > Asparagales > Amaryllidaceae > Allium > Allium sativum. The sequence goes on along the minus strand of CM060924.1, from coordinate 735,339,453 downwards.
TAGAAACACAAATCACGCTGGAGATATGGCTGATTTTTGTGATTTAATTGATTTACCCCTTGTAAATAGAAGGTTTACGTGGAGTGATGGCAGAACCCCTTCGACTCTCGTTAAGCTTGACTGTTTTCTCATAAATTCGGAGTTTGAGGACATACACCCACTCACTTTCCAAAAAGGTTTGTCATCAATCCTCTCAGATCATTGTCCTATTGTTCTTGATACGGGAGAGACCATAAAGAAAAAAAAAACCTTTTTCCGATTTAAAAAGATGTGGTGCATGGAGGACAATTTCGATGATTTGATTGGTACGAAATGGAAGGAATTTGGGGACAAAGGAGATGCCACGAGCAATATTTGTAGAAAATTCAAACTGTTAGGAAAGTTTCTCATTAAGTGGAATAAAGAAGTGTTTGGCAACATCAGAATCAAAAAAGAAAAGTTGGAGAAAAAAATTCTGGAGACTAATATTTTGGAAGAGGAGAGATGTCTAAATGAAGATGAAAAAGAGCTGTTGTGCAAAAAAGAAAAAGAACTTGATAAAGTGATGGATCAAGAAGAAGTTTTTTGGAGGCAAAGATCAAGATCTCAGTGGATTAAATAAGGGGATAGAAACACCAGTTACTTTCATAGAATGGCTAATGGAAGGAGATGAATAAACATGATCAGTAGTATATGGAGAGACGGAGTTGAGATATGTGATCAGCAACAGCTCAGTGATGCATTCACAGATTTTTATAGAAGTATATTTGGAGATCGTAAGGAAAACCGCATTTCAGTTGACTGGAAGAAGCTGTACCCTACTAGATCCGATTTAACGAATATTGATGAAGCATTTACTAAAGCAGAGATTCTAGCTGCGTTGAATGAAATGCCTAGTGATAAGGCACCAGGTCCATATGGATTCCCCAATTTCTTTCTCAAAAAATCTGGAGCCTAGTAAAGAAGGATGTCTTGCGACTGTTTGATGAATTCTACAATGGTTCTTTAAGATTAGATATCCTTAGTTACGCGAATGTTGTCTTGATCCCGAAAAAAGAAGGAAATGTTTCAGCGGCGGACTTTCGACCCATTAGCCCGTTGAATAACAGCTTTAAACTCATTACAAAAGTTCTAGCTAGCAGGTTGAAGGAAATGATGGATGGATTGATTGACAAATCATAGTCAGCATTTATAAAAGGCAGATTTATTCTTGATGGAGCTGTGTTAGTTGGTGAGGTTATTTCTCACTACGACCGCTTTGATGTACCATGTGAAATCCTCAAATTGGACCTCGCTAAAGCATTTGACACTGTTGATTGGAGATTCATGATTGAAGTTTTGAATGCAAGGGGGTTCCCCAGCCGCTGGGTGGAATGGATTTCAATGATATTAACATCGAGCAAATCAAACATTTGTGTTAACGGAGTTGCAGGCTCTACCATTATTTCTAAACGTGGATTGCGCCAAGGGGATCCACTTTCTCCACTTCTTTTTGACCTTGCGGCGGATGTGTTTTCTCAAATTCTTAAAGTCAGCAATGCAAATGGCATCATCAGAAGCTTTGGTAGTGAACATGTTATGGGGGTATAAATTCTTTATACTATGCTGATGATACTATTATTTTTAACAGCCCTGAATGTAAATACGTTGCCGCTCTTAAATTTATACTATACGCTTTTGAAAGTTTGTCTGGTCTAAAAATTAACTTTCACAAAAGCAGTGTTTACACTTTAGAGTGTAGTGCAGATTTGAACATGAAATGTGCGGAGATGCTCAATTGCAAAGCTGATAATTTTCCACTTAATTACTTGGGGATGTGCATACGACCAAAGAAACTCATGAAGAAAGATTGGCAACACTGGATTGAAAAAGTGGACATGAGATTGGAGAGATGGGAAGGAAACTCTTTATCAAGAGTGGGGAGACTTGTGTTGGTCAACTCGGTGCTATCTTCGACCCCACTATTGTAACGCTCCGGAATTTCGGACCAGTCAAAATTGCCGAAAATCCTTCCGTCCAAAACAAACAACGGAAGCTACCATTTTATTTGATAAATATACAACATAACTAATTGCTCCGGATAAAATTTTAATAAATGCCACTTACCAAAGTATTCATTTAATACACAGGATGTTCTTCAAATACGAATAAAACATAATTACCGTAAATTGACTATTATGCGACTCTGGTGAGATGAACATCGATATTCATTCCTGCACACTTGATAAACACGTTAGCATAGCTTAAATGAAAGATGCGCTATTAAAAGATGAAATAGCAAATAATAAAAAATATTTTATTAATAAACCAACTGCATCACTACCCCTTTTGACTGCCTACGTACCTATATCTAATTGAGTAAGCAATTAGATTAAGGATCAAGCCAACGTAGTTCTTCTTTACACAAAACATTTAAAATCAATGTTTACTTCAAAAATACTCTTTATATCATGTAGAGATTCTCAAAATTACTCTTAAATTACTTTTTAAATAATTTCAAATTAAGTTTCAAATTAAACAATATTTTCCAAACCCAAGCCTAGACACTATCCTCTCTGTCACCCTAGAACGTTCTAGTCTTTTATTTTGAAAAACTTCTATATATATAGAGCTTCCTTTCAAAAGATATACATCTTTTATTGTAAATACTAATCATCTTCTTTATGCAAAAACTTCTTCATAAACAAACCTCAAACCACTTTGATATTTCTCTAATATACACTACGCCATAGATGACCTATCACAACGAAAATCCCAGGTGTTGCTAGCTGCAATGTTACCATAGATATACTGATTTTTGTCTATTGCAACACATGCTTCAAGGTGTTAGCATATGTATCAAATTGTGTTGCAGTAGCTCTAGATATGTTCTAATTTAAAAAAAAAAAAAACACCTCAGCAATCCACACCATTAGTTTAAACAAAATCTCAACCATTCATCCACTGTTGCTACTTCTCTTATGTTTCCCGCTAATATTTTCATTCTCCCGCTTCTCATTTTGTTCTCCCGCTTCTCATTTTGTTCTCCCCCCAAATTCTTTTAAGGTTTCTTGGAAAATCAAAAATTGAGCGGATTGCTGGATAAAGCTTATCTAATTCATAGTTTTAAAATTTAAATAATTTTTTCATGCTCCTCAAAAATGGCGACCAATTCTTCCTCCTTTTTATCTATGCGCCCTAACCTCTCATCCCGCATCTCCTCCTCCCAAATCAACAGTCACCTAGCGCTGCCGCCGCTAATTCCATCTCCGCCGCAAATCCCTCCACCCCTAATCCGCGTCCAGACCCTAACAAATCAGATTCGCCCTCCTCGTACTCTGCTGTTATCACACAACTGCAATAGATCTGGAAGCCTACGGATCTGGAAGCCTATTGTTATTCTTTTGGTTACAGGTTTGATTTAAGAGATTTATGTTTTTTTAAGTTTATTTGATTCTTCTGCTCAATTCCATGTTTTATGATAATTTTGTGAAAAAACCTATTATAATTTGTTATACTAAAAACGCTTTGGGCATCAAATATCGAACCAAATTTTTGTAAAAATCGAATCAACTGTGCTCCCTGGTTCCATATTCTTTGGGCCTAATCCATCCTAATCTTGTCGAGCCTTACAATAAGCTCCTAAACTGTAATATACATCTCATATGCTATTGCCCAATCAGAAAGCAGTAACTCCTCAACTCATATTATTTTCTTGTTGTTGAATAAGTGGACAGTATGTTTGGTACTGCAAAATTTATATTTGTATAATAAGTTGACATGTTTTTGTATTTGTACACAAGTATGATTGATTCTTTAGCTGTTCTTTGATTAGTGGCATTCTGGAGTTAATATTATTATCAGATTAGTGGCACTCTGGAGTTAATATTGAAGTTAAGGAACTGCCGATGGTTACTTTCAGATGCCTGTAATATTAATTGCGGGGAAGGAAAATGCATAACAACTCTTACACCACCATTGTTCTATGAGTGCAAGTGCAACCAAGGACGGACTCAAACCTCTGTATTTAATATTTCTTTGGCTATCACTCCATGCATGGTTCCCGACTGTAAGTATTTGACTAGTTTGATTCTTGGTTTCAACAAAAATATTAATATTTTCAGATTATGTTTACTTGAAATTATACTATATCTTTTATTCAAAAGTATTTTTGTACACTCATGTTAAACTCTTGTTAATATAATTGGCACGTAATGCAATATTTTCTAATGATTTTTCAGGTTCATCAGTTAATCTGAGTTGTGGTCTCCCAGCAATACCACTTGTCATTCCCAGCAACTTCAGCGATCGTAAGTGATCCATGATTACAAATAAAAGAAGAAAATTGTGTTACAAACGAAGAATTGGTTCTCTTATAACATTCATATTTATTATAGAATTCCTTATATAGGGATATAATAGCGCATACTTTGGTGTTATAATGAAGCGTATTCTCATGCAACAGTACAATGTCATATAAATTGGCACTCCTTATTTAGCACATAGTACAGTGTCATCTTCTTCTTTTCATTTCTTTGCAGCATGTGCACTGGTATGGTGTGGCAATGGAACGTGTGCACATGATGGAACCGAACATAAATGTATGTGTGCTGCTGGAGCTTATAACTTGTTCAACCAAACAAACACTCCATGTTTTCAAGAATGTAAGTATCAATAGGGTTGTGAACTCAACAGTAAAACTGGCGTTCACTCACTTTTTCTGATTTGACTTCAGTCTCAAGATCGCTTATTCTTTAGAATCATATATCCGTGATTGCAGAGGTGGATATTGACGAAGGCTCCATTAGGTATATCCTGCACTCCTGTATTACACCTTAAGGACAGGTAGTGCACAAATGTCTATTATATTTGTTGGATTTATGTGATGTTTTATTTTCTCAAAGATTAATTCAGACTATATAATCTACTGTGAAACACACTTCAATATTGTGAATATGGAATTACTAGTCATTTAAGAATGTGAATTCTTTTTTGCAGCAATTCATGATTGAGCTAGAGAAGTTGCGTTTGCGAGCAATGACACTTTCAGATAATGTAAGTGATCACATTTGTTTGTGAATCTTTATTGTTGCTTGGAAGTTATCATGAATGTATGTGAATGAATCGAGTGACAATGTAGTGAGGAATGTATGTAAGTATGAATGATTGTGTAATATACGAGCGAATGTACAATAGTGGAGTCAAAAAATTTGTACCATTTGAAATGTTGAAATAAAATATTTATTTAAATAAAATAATGTGTTATAATAATATTTATTATAATATTATGAAATCATTGATTAATAACAGTTGAGGTATAATTACTTTTAACAGCTGTATTAACAACTGCTAGAAACAGTTGTAAAAAAGGTTGACTTTATTACGATTGTCAGCTGTACTAGACATATTACAACTGTTTTTGGCAGTTGTGAAAGGGTATTTTTTGTTTTAGTGGTACCCATGGCAATACCTATACTGATGTTACCGTAGGGTCGCAAAGGTGTTGCCTTTGACTCTAAGGCAACGCGGCAAAAGGCAACCCCAAAAAAGTGTTGCCACAGACCTATAGCAACAAATTTTGGCACCTACTGCATCACTTCTCTGGGTTGCGGTAGGCCATCTATGGCGTAGTGATATGTTTGGAAAGATCTTCAAAGATTATTCTGAAATAGTTAAGTTCAACAACATTCATTATCTCGTTAAAACAAAAACACACCCAATTTATACCTCGTTTAAAACACTAATCATACCTCATTTAACCACATACTATTCATGCCTCGATTGAACAGTATTCATACCTCGTTTACACACTGTCATACCTCTTTTTAAACACCATTCATACCTCGTTTAAACATTAATCATAAATTTCCTCAATCATCTGTCGTATATGTTAATTGCTTGTCAAAGCAAACATCGCAACCAATATAGTATGTTAAAGTCATAGGCATCTTTAAATTAAAACACACGCTTATGAAATAATAAAAATTAGATGATAAGTATACTTACAGTATTCCTTGTTATCTTCATGCAAAAGTCTCGTAGAACATCATATATTACTTATCATCACTCCCAAGTAATCAATTATTTTCCTCGAAACATCGAAATTCGTCAACCTTCCTTGTTCTCAATTTTGACACGTTTCGACTCACATTTATTTAGATTTAACATCCTCAATTTTATCAGTTGGTTTATGATACTATAAGAAAACTCAAGTCCAAATTTGAGAGGACTTGAAATAGTTTACCATGATTTTATACTCATAACATCTATAACAGCGTTTTAGTAATGTTATGTAAAGTTCTACTTGTTTTAAAATACTTCATAGTCAATTTAGAGAAAAGACAGCGCTTCCAGAAGTGCTATGATAAGTTCTGGATGGTTTATATTGATTTTAGACTCAAATCAACTACTAAAGCATTTCTGGGCGCTATAAAAAGGTTCTGGCTTGGTTTCGTGCTTCATTAATAGAAAAGATAGCGTTTCAGAGTGCTATAAAAAGTTCCGAAAATCAGATTTTAGCCAGTTTTTAGGCAAAATGTTTGACGTTGTTTCTCTATGATAAAAATAGATTTTCAATCCAAATTTTCTACAGTAAGATGATATTTTAGTCAACTTACTTATCATCAAAAGAAATCCACAAAATCATTTATCAATTTAATGTATAAATTCAAACATCATGAGGCATTTTTAACATGTCCATTTCGGGCTGATTTTTACCCGACCTTGCATCCAGTATTTAGATATGAAGACGGCCGAATTAGAAAAAAATGGCCGAAGACAAAGTTGTAGCCCTTTGAATTAGATTTCCAAATAGATAGAAAAGTTGAAATTTCATTAAGAATTTCAAAAGTTATGCCCAAAATACTGAACGTCATTTTCAGGATTTCAAGCCCAATCATTCATTCATAAATTTCTCAACTTTTCTTCAAAATATGAATTGAATACATGAAATTAAATAATTTTTCTCACCTTGTACTTGTGTCTTGATTTTGTATTTATCCTCTAGGTTTATCCTAAACCTCTCTTCTTTTTCTTATCTTGGTTTTATGTTTGTGAATGCATGAAAAAGAATGAACCTTTCCACCCTTTATATAGTAGTTTTCAAGGCTAGTTTGGTAATTTGGTTTTGGACACTTGTCCTCCTTATCTTCATGCATGCTTTAGGATGAAGACACATGCCTACTTAGGTGTCTTTAGATGTTCCTACACATGGACACCTAATGTGTGTATGTGTCTTAACCTTATTTACTTACAAGACATGTGTTCCTTTCATTGATGACATGTGTCCCTATCATTTTAAGCCATTTATCATATTCTAGAACATCTACACATATACCATTTGTATGCTACTTCTACGATATGTACATACACATATATGTGTTCTTCTAACGTTACTACATGCACATGATATTCCAACAAATTTTAGTAAGCAAAATCTCGTTTATCAATAAAACTGTTTTCGGTCACATTATCGATTTTTCTTCGAACTACTTATCTTTGTAAACAAAAACTCAACAACATGTTTTCTCCTCATTAATTATTATTTATAAATGGTTATGAAACCATTAAATCCAAGTGTTAAATATTTAAATAACCTCGATATTTAAATATTTACTGCCCGAAATTTCAGGTTGTTACATTCTTTCCCCCTTAAAAGGAATTTCGTCCTCGAAATTCTATGCAATACTTAATCAAAAGAAAACCAATTATTCCCCGAAAGAAATTTTGTCTATCTAGGAAATTTTCTTGAAATAATACTTCCAAAATAATTTCATAAATTGAAATCGTACCTGAATATTTTATGATTCGATCCTTTTAACATTCTGTCATCCTGCAAGCTGTTACTAGATCAGGTACGCCATTGCTTCTTTTTATGCCCAAATTCAGGATCATGTTCTTTGTAATCCACATCGATTTCTAGTCTCCTTTTCTTCTTTCGTGGTACCCATTTAAATGTACCAAAGGCTCATCCGACTCGTCATTTTCAAGTAAGGATGTATTCTCCATATTGCGGTACTCATCAAAATGTACCAGAGGGTAATCTAGACATCTCATGTAATATCTTCAAAACATGATTATATTCATCAAAGTCAATACATCATTATGTTGTACTCTCCTTGTTCCAGTACCCATCAAAATGTACCAGAAAGTAAGGTGGTGTTTGGTTTATCATTTTAAGTTTTGGGTTTTCCTCCGTACAAAAATGTGCACAACGCATGCATATCATGGAAAACAATAATTTTAGAAAGCAAAGTTAACACACAAAATAAAAAACAACTTTTATCCATTTTTCATGGTTTGAGAAATGAGAGAAACATGAAGACCAGATCCTCATTCCTTGATTGCTACATCCCCTCCGCGGTCCCCTCCATCTTCCTTTCATTCTACCATTCCTCCTTTCACACCTTTAAAGTTTTGTAATTGAATTTGAAAACTAAAAACCCAAAACTTATTTTTAACCAAACGCACCCTTAGATATTTTCAAAATAGACTCTAATCAATAATTGTTTTTAATATGATTATATTCATCAAAGCGGACCCAATCTACTCAATTTAGGATATTTTATCCTATTGCGGTCGGCATCCCGTCATCAAATAGGATGTACTCTACTAGGCTCGATACCAATGTAGAGTAATAGTTGCACTATCCAAGATCTATTGTCTTATGATGGCATCCCGTCATCAAATAAGATGTACTCTACTCGGCTCGATACCAACATAGAGTAATAGTGCACTACCCAAGATCTATTGTCTTATACCATACATCATCATCATCATCCGAAAGTATCCATCATTGATGAAATAATCCATAAAAATCTTTAATAAATTTAAACAAAGTATTCTCTCAAAGTACTTTTATACTTTGTAATCATTTCTTCCATATGGATAACCATTTCATTTTGGAAAATCCACTCTCTCAACTTCAAAAATAATGTTAAGTATAAACCCTTTTTTTTCACATCAATCTTTTCATGTTACTCGATGTATCTCAAAATTTTTATATAGGGCACTAGTTACGACATTTGCATTGAATGACATCAAACTCGCTTTACACATAGTCAGTTTGAAAAAGTGCTTTTTTTTATGAAATGGAAAACTTTCAAAAAAGATTGTGTATGGTGTAAGTATTCTAGATAATTAATCTAGCTTCCCAATGAGATTAACTTCGACTAAACCCAAATCAAGGAATCAAAAGTTATGACTGGATTGTTGAGAGATGTTTTAGCAGCTTTAAGCTAACACCATCAGTGTTAAACTACTCTGATATCATATTACGTAATGATATAATTATTTAAATAAATTTTCTTACCTTGGTTTTGCGTGAATGCAGTATTCAATTTACTCCTTTTGATCTTCCTCAACTTTGTTTGCTCAAGCTCATTTAATTCCTTCCTTGGCACGCTGTTATCCCACATTCCTTGTAAGCCACTCCATTGCATCAATTTCATGCTACCACATACCTTCCTTTATAACCCACTTCATTCCTTCGTTACTTTATAACTAATCATATGCACTTACAAATTCATTATACCTCTTTATGTGGTGCTTGAAAATGAATCAACATATTATTAGTATAAACACTAAACAAAAGTTAAACACCCAAAATAAATATTACTCATAACCCTGGTCAGAGGAATGGTGCCTTACCTTATCCAGTTTTGTTCATCAAATTAAGGTAACTTCATTTTAAAATTTCTAAAAATGATTTTCTATTCTTATATGAAATTTTATTTAGGCACCTAACCTAAGCTCTAATAGCACTTGTAACGCCTCGAAATTTCGGACCAGTCAAAATTGCCGAAAATCCTTCCGTCCAAAACAAACAACGAAAGCTACCATTTTATTTGATAAATATACAACATCACTAATTGCTCTGGATAAAATTTTAATAAATGCCACTTACCAAAGTATTCATTTAATACACAGGACGTTCTTCAAATACAAATAAAACATAATTACCATAAATCGACTATTATTCGACTCTAGTGAGATGAGCATCGATATTCATTCCTGCACACTTGATAAACACGTTAGCGTAGCTTAAATGAAAGATGATCTATTAAAAGATGAAATAGCAAATAATAAAAAATATTTTATTAATAAAGCAACTGCATCACTACCCCTTGTGACTGCCTACGTACCTATATCTAATTGAGTAAGCAATTAGATAAAGGATCAAGCCAACATAGTTCTTCTTTACACAAAACATTTAAAATCAATGTTTACTTCCAAAATACTCTTTATATCATGTAGAGATTCTCAAAACTACTCTTAAATTACTTTTCAAATAATTTCAAATTAAGTTTCAAATTAAATTTTGAATTAACCATCCCGTTCGTCGGATCAGTTAGGGGTAGCCAGGGAAAGCAGGAAACTATATTTTCCAAACCCAAGCCTAGACACTATCCTCTCTGTCATCTTAGAACGTTCCAGTCTTTTACTTTGAAAAACTTTTATATATCTCCAATAGAACTTCCTTTCAAAAGATAAACATCTTTTATCGTAAATACTAATCATCTTCTTTATGCAAAAACTTCTTCATATACAAATCTCAGACCACTTTGATATTTTCTAATATATGTTTCGAAAGATCTTCAAAGATTGTGCTGAAACAGTTAAGTTCAACACCATTCATTATCTCGTTAAAACAAAAACGCACCCAATTTATACCTCGTTTAAAACACTAATCATACCTTATTTAATCACATACTATTCATGCCTCGATTGAACACTATTCATACCTCATTTACACACTATTCATACCTCTTTTTAAACACTAATCATACCTCGTTTAAACATTAACCATAAACGTCCTCAATCATCAGTCGCATATGTTGATTGCTTGTCAAAGCAAACATCGCAACCAATATAGTATGTTAAAGTCATAGGCATCTTTAAATTAAAATACATGCTTATGAAATAATAAAAATTAGATGATAAGTATACTTACAGTATTCCTTGCTATCTTCATGCAAAAGTCTCGTAGAACATCATATATTACTTATCATCACTCCCAAGTAATCAATTATTTTCCTCGAAACATTGAAATTCGTCAACCTTCCTTGTTCTCAATCTTTGACACGTTTCGACTCACTTTTACTTTGATTTAACATCCTCAATTTTATCAGTTGGTTTATGATACTATAAGGAAACTCAAGTCCAAATTTGAGAGAACTTGAAATAGTTTACCATGATTTTATACTCATAACATCTATAACAGCGTTTCAGTCATGCTATGAAAAGTTCTACTCGTTTTAAAACACTTCATAGTCAATTTAGAGAAAAGACAGCGCTTCCAGAAGTGCTATGACAAGTTCTGAATGGTTTATAACAATTTTAGACTCAAATCAACTACTAAAGCGTTTCTGGGCGCTATAGAAAGGTTCTGGCTTGGATTCGTGCTTTATTATTAGAAAAGATAGCGTTTCGGAGTGCTATAAAAAGTTCCAAAAATAAGATTTTTGCTTGTTTTTGGGAAAAATGTCTGACGCGTTTCTCTATGATAAAAATAGATTTTCAATCCAAATTTTCTACAGTAAGAAGCTCTTTTAGTCTACTTATTTATCATCAAAAGAAATCCTCAAAATCATTTATCAGTTTAATGTATAAATTCAAACATCATGAGGCATTTTTAAAATGTCCGTTTCGGGCTGATTTTTACCCGATCTTGCGTCCAGTTTTTAGGTATGAAAATGGCCGAATTAGAAAAAAATGTCCACGAACAAAGTTGTAACCATTTAAATTAGCTTTCCAAATTGATATAGAAGTCGAAATTTCATTAAGAATTGCAAAAGTTATGCCTAAAATACCGAACGTGATTTTCAGGATTTCAAGTCCAATCATTCATTCATAAATTTCTCAACTTTTCTTCAAAATATGAAATGAATACATGAAATTAAATAATTTTTCTCACCTTGCACTTGTGCCTTGATCTTGTATTTATCCTCTAAGCTTCTCCCAAACCTCTCTTCTTTTTCTTATCTTGGTTTTATGTTTGTGAATGCATGAAAAAGAATGAACCTTTCCACCCTTTATATAGTAGTTTACAAGGCTAGTTTGGTAATTTGGTTTTGGACACTTGTCCTCCTTATCTTCATGCATGTTTTAGGATGAAGACACATGCCTACTTAGTTGTCTTTAGATGTTTCTACACATAGACACCTAATGTGTGTATGTGTCTTAACCTTATTTATTTACAAGACATGTGTTCCTTTCATTTGATGACATGTGTCCCTATCATTTTAAGCCCTTTATCATATTCCAGAACATGTACACATATACCATTTGTATGCTACTTCTTTGATATGTACATACACATATATGTGTTCTTCTAATGTTACTACATGCATATGATATTCCAACAACTTTTAATAAGCAAAATCTCGTTTATCGATAAAACTGTTTTCGATCACATTATCGATTTCTCTTCGAACTACTTATCTTTATAAACCAAAACTCAACAACATGTTTTCTCCGCATTAATTATTATTTATAAATGGTTATGAAGCCATTAAATCCAAGTTTTAAATATTTAAATAACCTCGATATTTAAATATTTACCGCCCGAAATTTCAGGTTGTTACTATACTGGATGTCTTACTACAAATGTCCTGCATGGGTGATAGACAAAATTGACACAATACGCAGGAATTTTTTCTGGACTGGTGAAAAGGAAACCAAGAAGTTGAGATGTTTGATTTCATGGGATCAGGTTTGCAAGTCGATTGATCAAGGAGGCCTCGGTGTTATCAATCTACGACAAATGAACTCTTCTCTTCTATGCAAATTGCTTTGGGCGATGATAAGCGACAAGCAGATTCTTTGGAAAGAGTGGATTATTAATACTTGTTAAAATGGCAGATTTGATTGGAACGCTGATTTCACGCACTGCTCCGTCTTCTGGAAAGGTATCATGAGTAACTTCCAATGGATAAAGATTGGAACCAAGATTGTAGTAAAAAATGGCTATAATATCTCCTTTTGGCAGGATTACTGCTTAACTCCCATCCCTCTTTGTGTAGAGTTCGCAGAATTATATGAGGTAACCTATAACAAACATCATACTGTTTTGGAAATGTACAACGCAGACGCCGTGAATTTTAAATGGAAACTGTCATTTTGCAGAATAGTGATTGGTAACGCCCTTCAGCAATTATGTCGCTTGTTTTGTTTGCTTGAAAGTGTTAATCTAAACAATGAAAAAGGTGAATTCATTTGGATGCTGGGTGGAGAGAAAAAGCTGTTTAGCATGAAAATTATATACAAACTGATGAATTTCTCTGGATGAAAGTGGTTGGGGTTTGAATATATGTGGCAGTTCAAGGTCCCTCCGAAGGTCAAGCTTCATATCTGGATAGTTATTCATGACAGGATAAACACATCTAGCAATTTACGGTGCAAAGGAGTGAATACAATGGGCGGTTGTGCTTTTTGTGATGGAAATGATGAAGTCTATCTTCACCTCTTTTGCACATGCGACTACGCTTACTATGTTTGGACTAAATGCATAGTTTACCTTGACATTGACCTAAACTGGCATGATTACATTAGAGACCAGTTCGCGTTTTGGCATTACATGTTCCCTACTTTAGATGATTCCCCTAAACTTCACCTGTTTGTTCTCCTTAACTTTACTTATATGTGGACTCTTTGGCAAGAAAGAAACTAAGAAAATTTAAACCCAAGTTTAGGAGGCCTAATAAAGTCTTCATTTTGTTTTCGAATGGACAAGCACTAGCACCAGCTGGAAATATGTGGATACTATCGCCGCAAAGGTGCATGACAGAGCCAGGGGAAGAAATGGTCCAAATGCATGATGTACTGAAGCTTGATGGACGTTGGTATTATATCATTTTGGGGCTGAAATGCGTATAATGTTGTAGTAGTTATGTTATGCTTTTATTTTGGCAGGCTATGTTGTATGTATGATGTTATATGCCTGCGTTTTGGGGTTCCACGTATGTATGTATGATGTTATGTAAATATATGATGCCATGTATATGTATGAACAGTGTATGGTTCCACGTATGTTAATATATCAAGGCGTGAATCAGTAAGATTCACCACCTTTCTGCTTCAAAAAACTAATCAAAGTCGATCCGACTCAACCTAGCACCATCTTCCAAATTCGAGGTGTTCTTTCATTGTTGACTACTCAAAGGCCATCACAAGTATCACCTGCTTGGAATCAGGTTTAATTCTTACTCTGTTTTTTAGGGTTCATAGGACATTTGGAAAATTTTGGGTTATATTGGATATCCCATCTCAAATTTTTATTGAAATGATGTGAATTGGGATTGGACCGTATTGTAATGGATTTAGAATTGTATATGAGGGGTTTGAAGTATCATGACCCTTTTTATGAAACTCAATTTTGGATTGATGCACATAATATGCTCGTTGAGATGCCTGCGACATGAAATGTTTTTGCTGATGCAACTCGTATTTCCATGTTGTAGAACGAGTTAGGGTGTCAAGTCGTAGTATCCACCCAGCTCCCAAACCGTAGAAGCAAAGTGAACTTTCATGTCGTATAACAACTTATGTCTTGCTTTAACTTGCAAATATAGCTTTAGGCCGATTACACATTTTTGCTCGAATTGATATCTCATAACTTTGTGCACAAAATGCTAACTGAAACTTGCTTTCATTTTGCATGATGTCGAACTTTCGATAGTGTGATTTGATTTTGCATAGAAAACTCTTTTGTATGAGCTCGAAGTGGATATGCGGTGTGCTTTTTATTGTGCTTTTCGACCACTACGATCCCAAGCTGCTATAATAACCTTAAAACCCCATGCCGTTGTGGCGACATGAATTATCAAGTCGTTGTTTTAATCTAAGTCATATGAAATGCGATGTCGTATGGACGACTTGACTCTCTATTGACTTAAATCCCGGTTGCGACTTGGTGACCATGTCGCCATGCGACTGTAATGACCCGGATCCTTATGGGTAAATTTTTGAATATTTAATATGGATTTAAATATTGGGAGGGGATAATATAAGTGGAATTTTATATTAAGTTATTAATTTAATAATCAATTTGGATTTAATATCGAATAGATTAAATTATCGTAATACGAAGTAAAATAAATTCAGGTTTAAAACTGAATTTAAAGTCAGTTCAGATAATCAATTCAAACTCCTGTTTGAATTAGAATAATAATATTCAGTAATTATCGAAGAATTTAAATGGTTTGAAATTTAAATTAAATCGATTTAAATTAATATCTTTTCGGGATGATCGAACTGGACTTCGATACTTATCCCAGTGGGTTCAGAATAGTGGTTTTACCCTAAGAACGACACTTGTTGGGTTCAGAAAGGAGTTTGCAGTCAAGGGCTATTTAATTTTTTGGATACTATTTTTATTTAAATTAAATTTAAAATAAATTAAAATAGTGGTGGTCAGAAGCAAAACACAAAGGAGAAATAAATAGACTCGCTGTCCTTTTCATAACCATAGGAAAGGAGAGGGAGGAAGACAAACACGTTCCCTTTTCTCTCTTCCCTTACTCTTATAAACGAACGCACCCCTCTCCTTATCTTTTTTTTCTGTTCTTCAGAAAGTTAAAACGAAAAATAAGGCGACTGAACTCCGAAAAGGGCAGCGACCTAGGGCTTCAACTCCTAGACTATTTGAGTGATGGTAGGGCTAGGAAAGGGGGGCGAGTTGATCAGGAGGTCGAGGAGCAGCTCTGATAGTATTCGGGGAGGGTGCGACAGTGTCGATAGAAGGGGGGCGCACCGAGTTTGCCAAAGGGGTTATCACCAGAAACCGTGCGATGATGGTAACTGAAGGTTGATGAACGCGACGAGGTTGAAGGGTAGCAGTTCGCGATGATTCTGGGGGTGCGATGTCGACGAGTTGAAGTGGAATTCGTTTTCTGATGTTGAACGAAAGGGTGATGGTGGTTGGGCTGACTTTGGGTAGGTGTTTGGCTGATGTGGTTAGGGTGGAGTCGATTGTCTGATGTTGGGTGTTGGATTGGGAAGGAGTCAGCAAGGTCCAGCGATTCAAGGCTTGGGATTGTTGGGGTTTTCAGGGCGTTGAAGACATAATGAGAAGGGAGGCAGAGGGCAACTTCGATAGGTCAGGGGAGGTGTTCGAATACGTACAGGGATGGAGTTGAATTAAACTTTGGTTGAACAAGGTAATTTAAATTTTTATTTTGATAGATTTAATAATAAATGTTATATTAAAAATATATGGAAAATTTATTTATTCGTTAAGTAGTTAATTTGTTTAAATAGTGAAGTCAAACAAAAACTGAAATTTGAACTCTAAATTCATTTAGTAAGTTGTTTAAAGTAGTAAAAGGATTAGAATTTAAATTAGTATAATGGTCAGAATTTTATTAGTATATCAGCTAGAATTGAATTAGTCCATTTTTAGTATAAAACCTTGTTAACGAGATTCAGTAGCTAATTCATAAAATTCGGGATTTTCTTAGGCAAGGACCAATCAAATAAAATCAGTTGTGTAGAGTTCAAAGACTCGGAAATCAATGAACAGAAATTGAAACTGGTGCAAGTGCAAATTTAATATCACGGTGAGTAAATCTCACCTTTTATTTAGAATTTATTTTTATATAATTAAAAATAATTGTCTGTGCTTGTTTGAATGCTGTCTGATTATTTTAAAATATATATAGTTATTTAGGATTGGTTGACTATTATATAGATATTGGGTTGATGATTGGTTGGATTCCCGCAGTCTCATTAGCGGATGCCCGCGGTACCATAGCAGATGATTACTCTATACGTCCCACGCTATGATTAGTGGATGACCTTCTATACTGCGATATCCTGCCTCGAAGCAGGATAGGTATTATTTATGTGCTAACATCTGTGGATGCAGGAAAATAGGTTGGAGGAATCCAACTGGATTCCTCAAAAATATATGTTATCTGTTTGTTTGTTTGATATCATATATATTCATATATGATGTGATAAAAATCAAATGATTGAAAATTGGTTGATTGATTGTTTAAAATATCCCTGGGGCTTGAATATTGATTCATAAAAATATCGGAAAGGGTATTTGATATCTAAAAAAAGGAAATTCTATTTTTGTAAATAGAATTTGAATTTTAAATAAAACTATAGAAAATACTAACTTGTTTTGAAGGTATATAAAACAAGTAATTAAATTTATAAACTTTGTTTATAAATGGAAGATGGGATTTGAATCGAATTTATAAACTTTGTTTATAAATGAAAATATGGGATTTGAATCGAATGTATAAACTTTGTTTATAAATGAAAATATGGGATTTGAATTGAATTTATAAACGTTGTTTATAAATGAAAATATGGGATTTGAATTGAATTTATAAACGTTGTTTATAAATGGAAAGGTGGGATTTGAATTGAAGTTATAAACGTTGTTTATAAATAATGCAGAGAATTCAAATGGACTTTAAACTATAGAATTTGAATAACATAATTCAAATGGACTTTAAACTATAGAATTTGAATATAGAATTCAAATGGACTTTAAACTATAGAATTTGAATATAGAATTCAAATGGACTTTAAACTATAGAATTTGAATATAGAATTCAAATGGACTTTAAACTATAGAATTTGAATAACAGAATTCAAATGGACTTTAAACTATAGAATTTGAATATAGAATTCAAATGGACTTTAAACTATAGAATTTGAATATAGAATTCAAATGGACTTTAAACTATAGAATTTGAATATAGAATTCAAATGGACTTTAAATAAAGAGAATTCAAATAAAATTGAATTGGAATTTGAATAAGAAGTCGATAAGGAAACGAGAGTATGAGTATAATTAGGGTTTGTTAATATGCAAGTTAAATTATATTTGAACAGGCCATGTTCAAATATGAAGGTGAAATAGACTGAAAAGTTAAGCAACAGATTTAATTAACAAATTGAGTTAAAACGATTGGTATAGTTAAAATAGATTGGACAAGCATAAATATACAGGAGACAGGTATGCAATAAAGTATAGAAGTGAAATAAATAGAATGCCCGACAAAAAGGTACGTATTTAATTCATATGTGAGATTTTATGCGCCGTATCGGCAAGCCGCTTGGCTTTTTCTTTTTCTTTTTGAGATGAAAAGGACCGGGAAAGCTATTTGAAATTTCCCGATGCTCCCGGTACAAAGGAGGTTATGGCGAATTTTTCTGGGAATTTAAGGAGATAAAATATTTTTAAGATAATTTGATAGTTAGAAATCAACATATCAAATTATATAGAAGTCGATAAGAAAACGAACATAGAAATAGAATAGTGTAATCAAAAAGGAAGTATAAGAATAAAATCTCGTAGGAATAGAAAGAGAAAATGTATATGTGTTTAAAGGTGAATAATCAGTTGTATGGTATTGATTTTTCGAGTAAGTAGTCTTGTCTGTTTTGACGTTAAATGCTATTCAGTCAAGGTCTGAGAGGTAATTATACCCCAACTTGGTTGATTTCATGATATACCGATAAGTAGCAAGATTCAGGCTCGAAGATCAATGTCGAATAAGAATTAGTTAAATACTGTATTTGGGTTGTCGTAACGATGTTTTACAAAACATCTGTTTTAACCCAAATATGTGCAAAGCTTGGAAATAGAATAATGAATATTTCCTAGTATAGAAAATAAAGGAAGGCGATATTCGGAAATGTTTTCCAAATAACGTAACAGGCCAATATGGTTATTGAAAATATTTGGTTAACAAATATTGATAAAGAAATAGAGAAGAGATTTAATAAATGGAATATTAATTAAAGGTTCAGTGATTGTTGGATGTTTGGATGAACACTTGTTTTATTCGATAGTTAAATCATCGACTATCGAAACACTTGTTTTATTCGATAGTTAAATCACAGACTATCGAAGTTTTGACCATCGTTGTCAATATGGAGAGACCGGTTGGACTATTATCCGAAGAACCACTCCGTATTGGCAGTAGCGTGCGAATCAGATTATATAAATATAATCGAAGACGGAGTAGAGTACAAGGACTTTTTCTATTAATAGAAATTGTGCCTTCAGTTCATCCTGTTCCTGGGTGACGTGTATGGATGAATGTCTGACAGAGTATTTCCAAAAAGCTCACGTACATTGATTTCTTCAACCGTACCAAGAGTGGAAGCGGAGAAGGAAACTTCTTTTAGCTAACACGTAATGTATTGTTGGGACGTCAATCGGTGATTTGATGGATTTGACGATGTGGCATTCGAAGTGAATCTGATGTGATGATAAAGCGTAGCTTCTAGCCTCATCATCCGGTAAATGACAGAAATCGAGCAGGCAGCATGGCTATGTAGGTCGCACCTATTAGGCTGTATAATCACCTGATCTAGAGTTTCATTTACTTCTAAAAATCTATTGTCGATGCTGTCCCATTCGGCAAACGGTTGCTGATCCCAATCGTTGGTGATATACATTCGATACACTCAAGCGAAATGAGTGGTCGGTCATGTGTGGCTGAGTTGCAAGATGTTCTTGTTGAACTCGGTGTATTCTCCTCTAGAGATATACCAGCGGAATGTGGTTCCATACCTTGTCATAGTTGGAAATCAAATACCCAATACGTGCTTGCAGTTTATGATTATATATATATGTGGAACGTGAGATGCAAACGTTCCACTAGATTGTTATTTACTTGATTTAGACACTATTGTAATATCGAAAGAGTTTTGATATAATGTTAAATCAAGTGTTTGGATTCTCATAAGGGAAACACCCGTTCCGTTATGCGGCGTGGTCTTATGAGATATTGTTTACTTGTTCGAACAGTTTTTAAACTGTTTTACTCATACCAGTCCCATGACTGACCCGAAGTTTATTTTGTTTTGTTCTACCTAAACTCTTGGGTGCCTAAATTTGTACGGGCAGTCAAGTAGTTCAGGATTTTTCAGATATATCTAAAGGAGCTTGGAGCAGGAGGCTTCAGCGTTATCTAGTTATAGTGGTTCCGTTGTGTTGTAAGTGTTGTACTCTGATAAGTGTATGTTATACAGTTAAGATTTTGTATTTCAAAGATATGATATATTATATTTTGTTCCGCTGCGATGTGAGATTCTGTGTTGTTATTTCTGTTCTTTATAACAACCTGTATTTTCAATAACCTATAATGATGTAAATCGAGGCAGAACTTAATTCTAAAATCTGAATCAAGGGAAACGGGCTATGCCATTGCGTTCGTCTCGGAAAAATACGCGAAATAGAGTCCGAGTTTTCGAAAATCGGAGTCCGTATTACCCGATTAAGGCCCAACGAAGTTTTCAGAAAATTTCAAAGTAAAAACAGATTTCAAATTCAAGTTCTAATTTGGAAATTTGGGCCAGTTTGGGCCAGGCGGGAAAATTCCCGCTAGAGCACCCAAGTCGACAGCCCTGTCGACTTGGGAGTCGACTTGGTTGGACCCAAGTCGACAGCCCTGTCGACTTGGCTGTCGACTTGGTCCAGCCGGGCTGTTTAGCCTGGTGCACCATTTTGAGATTGTGTTGAGTTTGGGGGCCATATTCGGTTTTGAGGGCTGAGATTGGAACTAGGGTTTAATCCTAAGGCTAGAACTAATCCTAATCTCTATAAATAAGGCCCTAACCTAACCCTAAATCATCATTATTCATTCTAGTAACTAAACTATGGCAAAATCAATCCTCTCATGGCCTCCACTCTCTTCATAAAACTCTAAAATTATTTCTAAGAGAGATTTTCCATGCATACAAGTGTTTTCAAGCTTGTATGAGCATCATTAGCTTGCATTCAAGTCAAGTTTCCATATTTACATCATAAAGCAAGGGTTTTGATCATTTTGGCTCAAGGGTTTTTATGTTAGAGCTTGCATTTTGGGTCTATTTGATTGCATAAGGGCTTTGTCATATCTTTTGTGCCTTCACAAGTATTGTAAGCCCTATTCTACTTTCATACTTAAACTCTAAAGTTAAATGTATGGTATGCAAATTTACTATGCTATGAAATGCAAGTTTATCATGTTGTGATATGCAAGTTTATATGCAAGTTTGCTATGCTACAAGTTTATATGCAAGTATGCCATGTTATGGTATGCAAGTTCATCATGTTATGTTATGCAAGTATGCCATGTCATGATATGCAAGTTTATCGTGTTATGTTATGCAAGTTTGATATGCAAGTTTGTCATATGATATGCAAGTTATGTTATGCAAGTTTGGGTTGAACATTTTGTTCATGCTATCATGTTATGCAAGCTTATCTTGGGTTTATGAACATAAAGCTTCAAGCTTTATGCCAAAGGTTGCATTTTGGCAACATGTAAGTTATCATATCTCTTATGATAACTTGCATGTGAGGCTAGATGCGAACTTATGGCCATTTCTACATGTCATTTATCACCATGTATCACCAATATGCTAAGTTTGGTTTTATGCATGCTTTTGAGGCCTAAAAATGTAATATGCAAGTATATGAACATATGTCCATTTCATATGCCACCATGTTGAACTTGTGGCTTCAACACCTTTATGTCGTGATTATGCCAAGTTCCCTCTTTCTATCCTTTATGCGCTATGGCGATATGTAAGCGATGGGATTGCGTTTGGGGTTGGGTAAACTTAAAAGACATAAAAACATAAGCTTGGGAATTTACCTATTAAGTTAGGTCTACCCTTTGGGAATTTACCTCTAAAGTTAGGTCTACCCAAATGCTTGAAAACTTGTAACATGTTTTTGGGAACATGATGGACATGACACTTAGAAAAGATAAGTGTGACCAACTCGAGGTTGGGTTGAGTTTGTAGCGTAAACCTACCCGGAAACGACCGGCTTAACTAGTTGCTACAAACAATAGGACCCAATGTGAGAAGTTGGCCATGTTGTACCTTGAACCCGAGGTTAGACCAAGTTGTGGTGTAAAGCTACCCGGAACCGACCGGTTTTACTAGTAACCACAACAAGGTCTAATGTGAGAGGTTAAGGCGCAGTAAATTAACTAATGCCTCGTGATTAGGGTTAAGTCATGGTCCACTTAATACTTAACCAATTTGGGCTTGGTAGATTAGTCAGGGTTAAGTCGTGAACTCATCGTTACACTTAACCAAGTTAATCCATGATTATCAAGAGGGTTAAACCGTACTTAACCCACTAGAAAAATCCTAGCAATGGGGGCCCACTCCAGCAGTAATCCCAGTTTGTATCATTAAGGCCCTAGGGTCTAGGTTACGGTGTGGGGCACAAATTACTGGGCTGGAGGTAAGCGACCAAATAAACGACGGTCGGGTGGTACGCCGATGTAGTTCCGGACGGACTATGGTCGTGCACGTAGTCCGTATTTGGAGAAGTCACCCATGGGTACCAGTAGATCGAGACTGTGCACTCATGTTTTTGGTGTCCAGGGGTTGGAACCCTAGGGCTTGATACACCCGAAGGGTGGACCCGGCACAGTTCGACTACAATTATGTTTGGGCCGTATGGACACCAACACGTGACGAGTTAGGCTTATAGGGAGCCGATCGACTAGACCGTTTGGTTAGACCTTGTATTAGGGTCATTTCATGTTATTGGGCCAAAGCTTGGGCCAAGGGATCAATACTTGTTTATTCCAGTCATGTTAGTTTGCTAGTACACCTGTGGTGCAAAACCTTAAACCTGATTATGCGATGACACCTTTATCTACCTTGTTAGTTAATCATCATGCTAGTATATTGTTATCCTTATGTTCATCCCTGCTGCTCATGACAGTTAACTTTATCAGTTTACATTGATTGTAGTAGGGCTTACTCAGTCTTTTTGACTGACCTGTTTTCTTTCGCCTCTTTTCTTCCGTTCCCCCCCCCCCCCCCCCCAGGTTCTCAGGGAGGGAATATTGGAGCTTAGCTTGGATTTCTGATCGCTTGCTTGTGGGATTTTAGCTCATGTACGGTCTTGACATGAAGCTAGCTATGGTTATCACTTATTTGGGGATAGTACTTATGTATTTCAGTTTTTCAGCAATGTTGTTTTTATCTAGACTTGTGTATTTGGAAAGTTGACATTATGTTGTACCAGACTTGTTTTGAAATGGTTTGAAATCTTCCGCTGTTTTATCTATGTTATTTACTCTGTTTACATATATACATATGTTCTTGTTCTGCCTTGATATATCATTATGCATGTTTACCTGATTCAAACGTCCCTCCAAAGTCAGAGTGCTTGCAAGAGTCACCCTGGCGGAGGTGGGGTGTTACATTTGGTATCAGAGCATATGGTTTACGAGAAGGAACAAAAAGGTTTTTAAGAAAACTTTTGGAAAACTATTTTCAAAACCAAGTATAAAGTATTTTCCAAAGAAAAGTCTAGTTTATTTTAAAAGGCTATTCCCCAAAAAGCCATTAGCAAAATTCCTTCGTTTTTCTCCATTCTGAATCTATCTTTTTCTTCGTTTTCAGTATGGCCGATAACTTTGCCATTCCGGAGGGAGTACACGTACCTGTTTGGTATAGGAGACTTTTGGAGGCTAGGGCGACCGAAGCCGGCCACGCAAATGTTACTCCTCCTCCGGTAGTTAATGTTCCTCCTCCTCCTGTCGCTGAGGTTCCTCTTCCTTCTCCCCCTCAGCATCCTCAAGCTGACTTCGCAAAGATTTGCCAAGGCTTTAAGGCGATGGGTGGCAAGAATTTTATTGGAACCGAGACTTATGTAGAGGCAAGGAATTGGTTGAAAGAAACCGAAGATCTTTTTGCCTCCTTTGATATAGATGACCGTAGGAAGGTTTTATTGGCAGTATGGTTGCTAAAGGAAGAAGCTGCACGTTGGTGGGTGGTCACCACCGCTACTAGGCCAATTGAGACTTGGGTTGACTTTCGGGGAAGGTTTGGACTAAGGTTTCTATCACTAAAGCAAGGGGACATGACTATTAGGGAATACATAGATAAGTTTAATCAACTGGCTCGGGTCGGTTTAGACTTGGTTAACACAGCTCCGAAGAAGGCCCTATACTTTGCTCTAGGATTAAACGAGCCATTACATGGTTTAGCCATGACTCATATACCCTTGGGGGCAAGTTTTGAGAGTTTGGTGAATATGGCCCTACTCAATGAAGAGAATAGGAGTGACAAGAAAGAGATCAAGAGGAATGATACTCAAGCCAAGAAGACTGATTCCCAGTGGAAAGGAAATCAGGGTAATCCAAGCGGTCAGAGCAGTCAAGGCAATAAGAACAAGAGTCAAGGCAACAAGGGGAACAACAACAAGGGCAATAACAAAAAGGAAAAGTGCTATTATTGCGGTTTAGTTGGGCATCTTATTAAGGAGTGTAAGAAGAGGAAAAGGAATAATGGTGAATGCTTTTTCTGCGGTGAGACTGGACATTTCAGTAAGGATTGCCCGAAGAAGCAAGGGCAAGGCCAGGGTCAGACTCAGCGTGCTGGACCTTCGGGAGGGCAAGTTCATGCTCTCAATGCCGCTCCAGTTCCCGATCGAGGTAGTATTTCTGTTGAAAGTCTTGTTTACATTTCTGATTTTCCTGTTCGTACTTTGTTTGATTCTGGCGCATCGCATAGTTGTTTCATCTGATCTAGTTGAAAGTTTGCACCTAAGTACTAGTCTAGTTAATGATCCCGTGTGTGTTTCAAATCCAACTGGGGGGTTCCGCCCATTTGTCTATTATCTACGTGGATTTGAAAATCTTTATCTTGAGTATAGAGTTCTCGCGTGATGCTTATATTCTCGATTTCATGGGGTATGGGTTGATTTTGGGCATGGATGGGTTGTCCAGTTTTGGAGCCATCCTTGATTTTTGAGCATGGGGTTGAGAGGCTCATGACTCGCCTCGGTAATACCCTAAAAATTTCTAGTAACCCTATGAGTCCCGTCATGTTGTGTTATCTTGAATCCCTCAACTCGTCTATCGATAGTTTGTAATCGGTGAGGGTGGTCTGAGAATATCCTGATATCTTGGGGGAAGTGAAGGGGGTTACCCCTAAACGAGAGATAGATTTCCGCATTTATCTTGTTGATAATGCCAAGATAGTTTCGTGGCCGGTAAGGCACATGGCCCCGCAAGATGAGAGTTAAGAAAGCAAGTCAAGGAGTTGCTTGAGAAGAACTTCATTAGACGAAGTATATTTGAATGGGGAGCGCCTGTGGTATTTGCTACCAAGGCAGATGGTTCTCTCCGACTTTGTGTTGATTATCGTGAGTTAAACGAAGAGAATAGACAATCATTGCTAAGGATCGATGATTTGTTTGATCAGCTTGTAGGAACATCTGTTTTCTCTTGATCTTGTTACTGGATTCCATCAGCTCAGAGTAGCTGAGGATAGTATAGACAAGACTGGGTTCAGAACTCCGGAAGGATTCTTAGAATGGCTGGTCATGCCATTCGGTTTGACTAATGCACCCGCCTACTTCGTGGACTTGATGAGTAGGGTGTTCAGGGAGTTCTTGAACAAGTTTGTCGTGGTCTTCGTAGATGATATTCTGATCTTCTCTAAAGATGAGGAAGAGCATGCAAGGCATCTCGTGGAGGTGATGGATACGCTTAGAGCACATCAGTTGAAGGCCAAGTTCTCCAAGTGTCATTTTGGAGAAAAACGAGTTAGATTTCTTGGGCACATAGTTTCTAAGCAAGGCTTAGTGGTGGATCCCGCTAAGGTAGTTGCAGTTCAGGATTGGAAGACTCCAAGGAATGCAACCGAAGTAAGAAGTTCTCTCAGTTTAGTTAGTTAGTAAGCGTCCCTTGAGTTTAGACCTACCCTTCTGGATCAAGTAGGGACTTCACAGAAAGAAGACTCGCAGTTAGTCGAGATCATGGACAAGTTGATTCGAGGCGAGATGGTAAGTCACCTCGCTATAGATGACAAGGGATGGCTAAGACGCGATGAGAGAAAGAAGGTTCTTGAAGATGCACATCACCCGAGGAGGTGGCCGAGTTTGTCCCCAAGGTGCATGTTGTGCCAACAGGTTAAAGGCCGAGTCATAGAAGCCCGGTGGGTTATTACATCCATTGGAGGTCCCCGCAATGGAAGTAGTAAAGAGTCACGAAGGATTTCGTGGATGGACTGCCTAGGTCAAGGAAAGAGAATACGAGCAGGTGGGTTATAGTAGGTAGACTCACGAAGGGTGCTCATTTCACTCCGGTAAAGAGCGAAAGGACCGCATCATAGCTAGCGACAGTTTACTTTCAAGAAATAAAGCGGTTGCACAAGGTTCCCTAAAGTATAGTTAGTAACCATGACTCAATCTTCACTAGCCAGTTTTGGGATAGTCTACGGGAAGTCATGGGCAAGTAACTGAATCCAAGTATGGCCTATCATTCGTAGGCGGATGATTCATTTCGTTCAAGCATGAGTTATCGAAAATCACGTTAGAGCAATTGGCAATGTGGATTGGTATTTCCAAGAAAAGTTCTGCTGCGTGGAATACTTTATAGTAAGTAAACAAGATCCAGGATTCACTAGTGAATTTTGGAGAGCTTGCATGAAACCATGAGGTCATCTTTATGTTTAAGCCAAGAATGATAGAAGAGTAAGTGAAAGAGGAAGACGAGAGGCGACAATGAAATGGGTTCCAACTCATATTTGGAAATAAGAGTTAAGAAGCTAAGAAACCATGAGGTGAAAGACGGTCAAAGCACAGTGGAGTTAAGCTCAAGGAAACGTGACTTAGAAGATTGAAGGCAAGATACGCGCATCATATCTCTTTCTAAGAGTATATCCTTGATCCTTGTTTTCCTACGGAACTTACTCGCATGTTATCTTTTTATGTATATCCTCTCGGTCCCATTTTCGGTCCTATTTCTGTCGGGAGGTATGACTTATTGGCTAGTAATACATGTCAGGGTTTGAAGGGGGTCCGTTAGGTTGACTAAACCTTTTGGGCTTTTATAGAATATGGGTTGGGTTAGGAAGGGATTTCTTGTAATCCGAAAGAGGAGTATATCCTGCTTATCTTCCCGATCTCTTTGTAGCATATCTTTTGCTATCCATGTTTGTCTTGATTATCTAGTATATCGTGTTAATCTTGTCATGAGAACCTTAGGTAGAAACCCTTTGGATGAAACATGTGTTTGAAACATGTTATGCTTGATGGTTGCAAGTGGTTGCAAGTGTTTGCAAGTGGTTACTCGTGGATGCATTATACACGTTAGGCACTAGATCGGCTCACACACTCCTCATATTGCATATGCATGAGTGTTTATGCTTATTCATGGATGAAAATTTTTGTGTTATCACATGGATGTTGCATATGGATGTATGTTATGTGCACACATATAGATGTTATACATTATGTTAGGAATTGCATACATATGGATTCATTTCACTAACATAATTTGCATTGAGGATATTTGCATTAGATAAGGACATATACACACACCATTGCATATGTTCATACAACATTTAGAATCTTGTAAGGACAATAATTGCTCGTGGATGATGTTTTGAGTAGATGGATGATTGGATGGTAGGATACGTTCTTCCTAACTTGAAGATTTTGGGGACGAAATCCTTTAAGGAGGGGAGAATGTAACAACCCGTATTTTCAATAACCTGTAATGATGTAAATTGAGGCAAAATTTAATTCTAAATTCTGAATCAAGGGAAACGGACAATGCCATTGCGTTCGTCTCGGAAAAATACGCGAAATAGAGTCTGAGTTTTCGAAAATCGGAGTCCGTATGACCCGATTAAGGCCCAACGAAGTTTTCAGAAAATTTCAAAGTAAAAACAGATTTCAAATTCAAGTTCTAATTTGGAAATATGGGCCAGTTTGGGCCAGGCGGGAAAATTCCCGCCAGAGCACCCAAGTCGACAGCCCTGTCGACTTGGGAGTCGACTTGGTTGGACCCAAGTCGACAGCCCTGTCGACTTGGCTGTCGACTTGGTCCAGCCGGGCTGTTTAGCCTGGTGCACCATTTTGAGATTGTGTTGAGTTTGGGGGCCAGATTCGGTTTTGAGGGCTGAGATTGGAACTAGGGTTTAATCCTAAGGCTAGAACTAATCCTAATCTCTATAAATAAGGCCCTAACCTAACCCTAAATCATCATTATTCATTCTAGTAACTAAACTATGGCAAAATCAATCCTCTCATGGCCTCCACTCTCTTCATAAAACTCTAAAATTATTTCTAAGAGAGATTTTCCATGCATACAAGTGTTTTCAAGCTTGTATGAGCATCATTAGCTTGCATTCAAGTCAAGTTTCCGTATTTACATCATAAAGCAAGGGTTTTGATCATTTTGGCTCAAGGGTTTTTATGTTAGAGCTTGCATTTTGGATTTATTTGATTGCATAAGGGCTTTGTCATATCTTTTGTGCCTTCATAAGTATTGTAAGCCCTATTCTACTTTCATACTTAAACTCTAAAGTTAAATGTATGATATGCAAATTTACTATGCTATGAAATGCAAGTTTATCATGTTGTGATATGCAAGTTTATATGCAAGTTTGCTATGCTACAAGTTTATATGCAAGTATGCCATGTTATGATATGCAAGTTCATCATGTTATGTTATGCAAGTATGCCATGTCATGATATGCAAGTTTATCGTGTTATGTTATGCAAGTTTGATATGCAAGTTTGTCATATGATATGCAAGTTATGTTATGCAAGTTTGGGTTGAACATTTTGTTCATGCTATCATGTTCTGCAAGTTTATCTTGGGTTTATGAACATCAAGCTTCAAGCTTTATGCCAAAGGTTGCATTTTGGCAACATGTAAGTTATCATATCTCTTATGATAACTTGCATGTGAGGCTAGATGCGAACTTATGGCCATTTCTACATGTCATTTATCACCATGTATCACCAATATGCTAAGTTTGGTTTTATGCATGCTTTTGAGGCCTAAAAATGTAATATGCAAGTATATGAACATATGTCCATTTCATATGCCACCATGTTGAACTTGTGGCTTCAACACCTTTATGTCGTGATTATGCCAAGTTCCCTCTTTCTATCCTTTATGCGCTATGGCGATATGTAAGCGATGGGATTGCGTTTGGGGTTGGGTAAACTTAAAAGACATAAAAACATAAGCTTGGGAATTTACCTATTAAGTTAGGTCTACCCTTTGGGAATTTACCTATTAAGTTAGGTCTACCCAAATGCTTGAAAACTTGTAACATGTTTTTGGGAACATGACGGACATGACACTTAGAAAAGATAAGTGTGACCAACTCGAGGTTGGGTTGAGTTTGTAGCGTAAACCTACCCGGAACCGACCGGCTTAACTAGTTGCTACAAACAATAGGACCCAATGTGAGAAGTTGGCCATGTTGTACCTTGAACCCGAGGTTAGACCAAGTTGTGGTGTAAAGCTACCCGGAACCGACCGGCTTAACTAGTAACCACAACAAGGTCTAATGTGAGAGGTTAAGGCGCAGTAAATTAACTAATGCCTCGTGATTAGGGTTAAGTCATGGTCCACTTAATACTTAACCAATTTGGGCTTGGTAGATTAGTCAGGGTTAAGTCGTGAACTCATCGTTACACTTAACCAAGTAAATCCATGATTATCAAGAGGGTTAAACCGTACTTAACCCACTAGAAAAATCCTAGCAATGGGGGCCCACTCCAGCAGTAATCCCAGTTTGTATCATTAAGGCCCTAGGGTCTAGGTTATGGTGTGGGGCACGAATTACTGGGCTGGAGGTAAGCGACCAAATAAACGACGGCCGGGTGGTACGCCGATGTAGTTCCGGACGGACTATGGTCGTGCACGTAGTCCGTATTTGGAGAAGTCACCCATGGGTACCAGTAGATCGAGACTGTGCACTCATGTTTATGGTGTCCAGGGGTTGGCACCCTAGGGCTTGATACACCCGAAGGGTGGACCCGGCACAGTTCGACTACAATTATGTTTGGGCCGTATGGACACCAACACGTGACGAGTTAGGCTTATAGGGAGCCGATCGACTAGACCGTTTGGTTAGACCTTTTATTAGGGTCATTTCATGTTATTGGGCCAAAGCTTGGGCCAAGGGATCAATACTTGTTTATTCCAGTCATGTTAGTTTGCTAGTACACCTGTGGTGCAAAACCTTAAACCTGATTATGCGATGACACCTTTATCTACCTTGTTAGTTAATCATCATGCTAGTATATTGTTATTCTTATGTTCATCCCTGCTGCTCATGACAGTTAACTTTATCAGTTTACATTGATTGTAGTAGGGCTTACTCAGTCTTTTTGACTGACCTGTTTTCTTTCGCCTCTTTTCTTCTGTTCCCCCCCCCCCCCCCCCCAGGTTCTCAGGGAGGGAATATTGGAGCTTAGCTTGGATTTCTGATCGCTTGCTTGTGGGATTTTAGCTCATGTACGGTCTTGACATGAAGCTAGCTATGGTTATCACTTATTTGGGGATAGTACTTATGTATTTCAGTTTTTCAGCAATGTTGTTTTTATCTAGACTTGTGTATTTGGAAAGTTGACATTATGTTGTACCAGACTTGTTTTGAAATGGTTTGAAATCTTCCGTTGTTTTATCTATGTTATTTACTTTGTTTACATATATACATATGTTCTTGTTCTGCCTTGATATATCATTATGCATGTTTACCTGATTCAAACGTCCCTCCAAAGTCAGAGTGCTTGCAAGAGTCACCCTGGCGGAGGTGGGGTGTTACATTCTTCTTCTACCTCTTTCTTCTAAAAAAAAATGTTTCGTATTTTCGTGATATTTGGGTTGGACGTATGATGTATATAGTCAACTCTGATGTTACGGATTTGCGGGTCATTACAGTTGGTATCAGAGCTTAGGTTGAGCGAATACCTAGGCTTGTTGGAATGCGCTCATTAGAGATAGGATCAGTAGTATCCTAGAATGAGTTGAGTGTATATATATATATATATACGAGAGAGCGTATTTGTTATTTGATATAAAAACTGTTTTATATTGTGTTGACTAGTCTGTTGAGTGGATTATAAATTTTGGTCGAATCGTGGGACGCCACGATATCGATAGGAGTTTATAAACACTTGAACAGAAAATTGGACACAATATTGTTTTAAATAGTTAAGTTGATTGTTAGGATTATAATCGAATTAGATTATAAAACAGAAATAGTTATATATATAACCAATGGAATTTGTATATGAAATCAAATATACAAATGTGATAAATTGAAATTGAATTCCAACCAGAATTCAGAATTTTAAAATCCTGGGAGTTTGGAAAATATTTTTCGAAATGGAGTTTGAATGAAATATAGCACTGAACTCATTCAGTAGCTGGGAAATAATCCTGAGATGATCGCAACATCATCAATGTTCATTTCCGAGTTTCTAAGTGATGAATTGTTGCCTTAGAAAAGTTTTGATGGAAATTTGTTTGAAAAAAAAACAAGTTGTTTGAAAATTCAAATGTTTTGAATTTGGGATATATATATAAATATATGTATATATTTATATTACTTCAGAGGAATTTTGAAATGGGAATTGAAATATAGATTTCAAATAGAAGTAAAATAAAGGAATTTGAATATATATATATAATTCAAATAAAGTGAAATAGAATTTAAATTCAAAGGAATTCAAATGAGTTTGAATAAAGAAAATTCAAATAGAAATTGTATAAGAAATTTGAAATGGAATTTGAATTCAAAGGAATTCAAATGGATTTGAATAAAGAAAAGTCAAATAGAGATTTGAATATTAGAATTCAAATGGAATTTGGTTAAATAGAATTTCAAAGAGAATATAAAGTGGAGGTTGAATATTAGAATTCAAAGAAAATATAAAGTTTGAAATAGAATTTTAGAATAAAAGGAGTTTAAATAGAATTTGAATTCAAAGTGAAATTTAATAGGATTTGAATTCAAAGGAGTTAAAATAGAATTTAAATTCAAAGGATTTCAAATAGAAATTGAACAAAGGAATTTAAATAGAAATGGAATAAAGGATTTGAAATGAAATTTGAATAAGGGATTTGAAATGGATTTTGAATAAAGTATTTCAAATAGGAATTGAAGATAAAGATTTCAAATAGGAATTGAAGATAAGGAATTGAAATGGATTTGAATAGAAGAAAATTCAAATAGAAATTGAATAGAAGGAAATAATATAGAGTTTGAATAAAGAAATTCAAATGGAATTTGAATATTTTAAATTAAGATATAGGATTTGAATATTAGAAGTGAAATAGATCGGGAATATTATGTTGAAATGGAAAAATGGATTTGATATATATTAAAAATATATCAGAATGGAGTTGAATTTATTATAAACAAAGTTAAAACGTTTATATTTATAAATATAATTAAAACGAGCTCGCCATAGCGCGGCAGTTCGTAAATTGGCGATTCGAACTTCAATTTAGTATACAGAACTCAATTGAAGTCGGAATTCTTTGAAACAAGAATCGTCGGGACCGGTTGAACGATAGTTTTCTAATGAAAGAGAAAAACCTAGATTTCGTCGTATAGATTTTGAGTTATGTCAAAATCAAAATTTTAGAAAAGCAGCGCCAGAACCATTATAAAACCATAACGGTTTAATTAAATAAATAGAAGGAATTTTAGGGAATAAAAATACGAATTGGCATTAGAATAATCCAGGCTGGAGATATAAAATAAATATGAACTCCAGTGAAGTGAAATGATTTTTAAAACAAAAATCATATTTTAAATGGTTAAATAGAATTAACTAAATTGGAGAATAATTAGTTAAAGGAAATTTGAATCGAAATTGGGTTTTTGGATAAGTGAAAGAAATTGAGAATTTATATTCGAAATCGAATATATAACTCGAGTTGAAAATATAATTAGATTAGTTTATAATTAAGTTGACATATATTTGAACAAGTTATATTCAAATAAAAAGGGTGAAATAGGCAAAACGGTTAATTAGCAACTAGTTAATGGGAATTTGAATGGTTGAAATTAAATTTAACTTAAGTTAAATGGATCGAAACGAATAAATTGAGTAAAATCATGTGAATGAAATATGAATTGGGTTTGAATAAAGGAAAAACCAAAAGAGTTAAAAAGGAAATATATTTGTAACACAAATACAAAGGAAGTTATGTGCAAACAAATAGAAGGAGAAATATTTGTAAAAACATTTACAAATAGAATTTAAAAGGGGATATTTGTAAAACATTTACAAATAGATTCAATGGAAATATTTATTTATAGAAAATAAATAGAGTGTTATAGATGAGATGTTTATTTGTGAAATAAATAGAATTTAATCAAAGGAATATTTAGAAGATGAATAGAAAATGGAAATCTGTTTTTTTACAGATAAATAGAAAAGATTTATTTATAAATAACAGTTTATAAATTAAATTAAATATTTATCATTCGATAAATGGAATATATAAGTCTGAACTTATATAGGGAAGAGATATTGGTTTTTAACACCGATAGTTTTAAATAGAAGGGGTACACAACACTTGTATAAGTGAAGTAACGTTATTAAAGAGAACATTTATAAAGTGAAGAACCGTTACTAAAAGTAAATCTTTATAAATGAATAAACATTTTCCAATAGGAGTTATTCGAATAGGAGAAGTCGATTAGTGTTAGAATAAATCGATTAGAGTATGAATTAACCAGTTAGAGTTAATCAGTTAGGGTTAATCCGTAGAGTTAATTGAATATTAGTTATTCAATTAGAATTTATCGAATATTTGTTATTCAGATTTAGAGTTAAGCAGATAGAGTTAATTGAACATAGTTAATCGAATTAGGATTTAATTGAATGTTAGTTATTCAATTAAAGTTGATCGAATATAGTTATTGAGATAGAGTTAGTCAACCATAGTACACAGGATAAGTTGCCATTTCATACGACTGCTAGCGTAATTCGCAGGGCTGTAGATAGCCGAGGGCGGTCGGATGTTTCCTGGGGGAATCAGGCGTGACCATTGTGATCGCTGCGATCTAGAGTCAAGCAAGTGGAGTTAAATCGAATATTAGTTTATTCGAATAGAATTAAAGGAGTTATCGAATATAGTTTATTCGAAAGAAGTTATCGATTATTAGTAAATCGAAGGAGTTATCGATTATTTGTTAATCGAAATGAGCTATCGATTATAGTTTAATCGAAAAGAGTTATCGATTAGTTTAATCGAAGTGAGTTATAGAATATTGGTTATAGCTATCGAATTTAGTTATTCGATGGAGTTAATCGAAAAGAGTTAAATCCAATAGAGTTAATTGAATAGAGTTTTTTGATAAGAGTAAACTGAATAGAGTAAATCGAATATAGTTTATTCGAAGAAAGGTTTTCGAATTTAGTTATTCGAAAGAGAGTTTATCGAATATAGTTATTCGAAGGGAGGAGTTATCGAATAAGGATTTATTCGAAAGAGAGTTACGTAAGGAAGTTTGAATTGTTGAGTATCAACATAAATAAGTTTTGAAAAGATAAATGGGTTTGTAGCACTTTTTCTACCTTAGCAATTTCGAGGACGAAATTATTTTAAGTGGGGAAGATTGTAATGACCCGGATCCTTATGGGTAAATTTTTGAATATTTAATATGGATTTAAATATTGGGAGGGGATAATATAAGTGGAATTTTATATTAAGTTATTAATTTAATAATCAATTTGGATTTAATATCGAATAGATTAAATTATCGTAATACGAAGTAAAATAAATTCAGGTTTAAAACTGAATTTAAAGTCAATTCAGATAATCAATTCAAACTCCTGTTTGAATTAGAATAATAATATTCAGTAATTATCGAAGAATTTAAATGGTTTGAAATTTAAATTAAATCGATTTAAATTAATATCTTTTCGGGATGATCGAACTGGACTTCGATACTTATCCCAGTGGGTTCAGAATAGTGGTTTTACCCTAAGAACGACACTTGTTGGGTTCAGAAAGGAGTTTGCAGTCAAGGGCTATTTAATTTTTTGGATACTGTTTTATGTAAATTAAATTTAAAATAAATTAAAATAGTGGTGGTCAGAAGCAAAACACAAAGGAGAAATAAATAGACTCGCTGTCCATTTCATAACCATAGGAAAGGAGAGGGAGGAAGACAAACACGTTCCCTTTTCTCTCTTCCCTTACTCTTATAAACGAACGCACCCCTCTCCTTATCTTTTTTGTTCTGTTCTTCAGAAAGTTAAAATGAAAAATAAGGCGACTGAACTCCGAAAAGGGCAGCGACCTAGGGCTTCAACTCCTAGGCTATTTGAGTGATGGTAGGGCTAGGAAAGGGGGGCAAGTTGATCAGGAGATCGAGGAGCAGCTCTGATAGTATTCGGGGAGGGTGCGACAGTGTCGATAGAAGGAGGGCGCACCGAGTTTGCCAAAGGGGTTATCACCAGAAACCGTGCGATGATGGTAACTGAAGGTTGATGAACGCGACGAGGTTGAAGGGTAGCAGTTCGCGATGATTCTGGGGGTGCGATGTCGACGAGTTGAAGTGGAATTCGTTTTCTGATGTTGAACGAAAGGGTGATGGTGGTTGGGCTGACTTCGGGTAGGTGTTTGGCTGATGTGGTTAGGGTGGAGTTGATTGTATGATGTTGGGTGTTGGATTGGGAAGGAGTCAGCAAGGTCCAGCGATTCAAGGCTTGGGATTTTTGGGGTTTTCAGGGCGTTGAAGACATAATGAGAAGGGAGGCAGAGGGCAACTTCGATAGGTCAGGGGAGGTGTTCGAATACGTACAGGGATGGAGATGAATTAAACTTTGGTTGAACAAGGTAATTTAAATTTTTATTTCGATAGATTTAATAATAAATGTTATATTAAAAATATATGGAAAATTTATTTATTCGTTAAGTAGTTAATTTATTTAAATAGTGAAGTCAAACAAAAACTGAAATTTGAACTCTAAATTCATTTAGTAAGTTGTTTAAAGTAGTAAAAGGATTAGAATTTAAATTAGTATAATGGTTAGAATTTTATTAGTATATCAGCTAGAATTGAATTAGTCCATTTTTAGTATAAAACCTCGTTAACGAGATTCAGTAGCTAATTCATAAAATTCGGGATTTTCTTAGGCAAGGACAAATCAAATAAAATCATTTGTGTAGAGTTCAAAGACTCGGAAATCAATGAACAGAAATTGAAACTGGTGCAAGTGCAAATTTAATATCACGGTGAGTAAATCTCACCTTTTATTTAGAATTTATTTTTATATAATTAAAAATAATTGTCTGTGCTTGTTTGAATGCTGTCTGATTGTTTTAAAATATATATAGTTATTTAGGATTGGTTGACTATTATATATATATATATATATATATATTGGGTTGATGATTGGTTGGATTCCCGCAGTCTCATTAGCGGATGCCCGCGGTACCATAGCGGATGACTACCCTATACGCCCCACGCTATGATTAGTGGATGACCTTCTATACCGCGATATCCTGCCTCGAAGCAGGATAGGTATTATTTATGTGCTAACATCTGTGGATGCAGGAAAACAGGTTGGAGGAATCCAACTGGATTCCTCAAAAATATATGTTATCTGTTTGTTTGTTTGATATCATATATAATCATATATGATGTAATAAAAATCAAATGATTGAAAATTGGTTGATTGATTGTTTAAAATATCCCTGGGGCTTGAATATTGATTCATAAAAATATCGGAAAGGGTATTTGATATCTAGAAAAAGGAAATTCTATTTTTGTAAATAGAATTTGAATTTTAAATAAAACTATAGAAAATATTAACTTGTTTTGAAGGTATATAAAACAAGTAATTAAATTTATAAACTTTGTTTATAAATGGAAGATGGGATTTGAATCGAATTTATAAACTTTGTTTATAAATGAAAATATGGGATTTGAATCGAATTTATAAACTTTATTTATAAATGAAAATATGGGATTTGAATTGAATTTATAAACGTTGTTTATAAATGAAAATATGGGATTTGAATTGAATTTATAAACGTTGTTTATAAATGGAAAGGTGGGATTTGAATTGAAGTTATAAACGTTGTTTATAAATAATGCAGAGAATTCAAATGGACTTTAAACTATAGAATTTGAATAACAGAATTCAAATGGACTTTAAACTATAGAATTTGAATATAGAATTCAAATGGACTTTAAACTATAGAATTTGAATATAGAATTCAAATGGACTTTAAACTATAGAATTTGAATATAGAATTCAAATGGACTTTAAACTATAGAATTTGAATAACAGAATTCAAATGGACTTTAAACTATAGAATTTGAATAATAGAATTCAAATGGACTGTAAACTATAGAATATGAATATAGAATTCAAATGGACTTTAAACTATAGAATTTGAATATAGAATTCAAATGGACTTTAAATAAAGAGAATTCAAATAAAATTGAATTGGAATTTGAATAAGAAGTCGATAAGGAAACGAGAGTATGAGTATAATTAGGGTTTGTTAATATGCAAGTTAAATTATATTTGAACAGGCCATGTTCAAATATGAAGGTGAAATAGACTGAAAAGTTAAGCAACAGATTTAATTAGTAAATTGAGTTAAAACGATTGGTATAGTTAAAATAGATTGGACAGGCATAAATATACAGGAGACAGGTATGCAATAAAGTATAGAAGTGAAATAAATAGAATGCCCGACAAAAAGGTACGTATTTAATTCATATATGAGATTTTATGCGCCGTATCGGCAAGCCGCTTGGCTTTTTCTTTTTCTTTTTGAGATGAAAAGGACCGGGAAAGCTATTTGAAATTTCCCGATGCTCCCGGTACAAAGGAGGTTATGTCGAATTTTTCCGGGAATTTAAGGAGATAAATTATTTTTAAGATAATTTGATAGTTAGAAATCAACATATCAAATTATATAGAAGTCGATAAGAAAACGAACTTAGAAATAGAATAGTATAATCAAAAAGGAAGTATAAGAATAAAATCTCGTAGGAATAGAAAGAGAAAATGTATATGTGTTTAAAGGTGAATAATCAGTTGTATGGTATTGATTTTTCGAGTAAGTAGTCTTGTCTGTTTTGACGTTAAATGCTATTCAGTCAAGGTCTGAGAGGTAATTATACCCCAACTTGGTTGATTTCATGATATACCGATAAGTAGCAAGATTCAGGCTCGAAGATCAATGTGGAATAAGAATTAGTTAAATACTGTATTTGGGTTGTCGTAACGATGTTTTACACAACATCTGTTTTAACCCAAATATGTGCAAAGCTTGGAAATAGAATAATGAATATTTCCTAGTATAGAAAATAAAGGAAGGCGATATTCAGAAATGTTTTCCAAATAACGTAACAGGCCAATATGGTTATTGAAAATATTTGGTTAACAAATATTGATAAAGAAATAGAGAAGAGATTTAATAAATGGAGTATTAATTAAAGGTTCAGTGATTGTTGGATGTTTGGATGAACACTTGTTTTATTCGATAGTTAAATCATCGACTATCGAAACACTTGTTTTATTCGATAGTTAAATCACAGACTATCGAAGTTTTGACCATCGTTGTCAATATGGAGAGACCGGTTGGATTATTATCCGAAGAACCACTCCGTATTGGCAGTAGCGTGCGAATCAGATTATATAAATATAATCGAAGACGGAGTAGAGTACAAGGACTTTTTCTATTAATAGAAATTGTGCCTTCAGTTCATCCTGTTCCTGGGTGACGTGTATGGATGAATGTCTGACAGAGTATTTCCAAAAAGCTCACATACATTGATTTCTTCAACCGTACCAAGAGTGGAAGCGGAGAAGGAAACTTCTTTTAGCTAACACGTAATGTATTGTTGGGGACGTCAATCGGTGATTTGATGGATTTGACGATGTGGCATTCGAAGTGAATCTGATGTGATGATAAAGCGTAGCTTCAAGCCTCATCATCCGGTAAATGACAGAAATCGGGCAGGCAGCATGGCTATGTAGGTCGCACCTATTAGGCTGTATAATCACCTGATCTAGAGTTTCATTTACTTCTAAAAATCTATTGTCGATGCTGTCCCATTCGGGAAACGGTTGCTGATCCCAATCGTTGGTGATATACATTCGATACACTCAAGCGAAATGAGTGGTCGGTCATGTGTGGCTGAGTTGCAAGATGTTCTTGTTGAAATCGGTGTATTCTCCTCTAGAGATATACCAGCGGAAGGTGGTTCCATACCTTGTCATAGTTGTAAATCAAATACCCAATACGTGCTTGCAGTTTATGATTGTATATATATGTGGAACGTGAGATGCAAACGTTCCACTAGATTTTTATTTACTTGATTTAGACACTATTGTAATATCAAAAGAGTTTTGATATAAAGTTAAATCAAGTGTTTGGATTCTCATAAGGGAAAAACCCGTTCCGTTATGCGGCGTGGTCTTATGAGATATCGTTTACTTGTTCGAACTGTTTTTAAACTGTTTTACTCATACCAGTCCCATGACTGACCCGAAGTTTATTTTGTTTTGTTCTACCTAAACTCTTGGGTGCCTAAATTTGTATGGGAAGTCAAGTAGTTCAGGATTTTTCAGATATATCTAAAGGAGCTTGGAGCAGGAGGCTTCAGCGTTATCTAGTTATAGTGGTTCCGTTGTGTTGTAAG
The DNA here is from genome assembly GCA_030737875.1 of Allium sativum. NCBI lineage: Eukaryota > Viridiplantae > Streptophyta > Magnoliopsida > Asparagales > Amaryllidaceae > Allium > Allium sativum. Next base: position 735,300,060 of record CM060924.1, on the reverse strand, counting down.
TGTTGTACTCTGATAAGTGTATGTTATACAGTTAAGATTTTGTATTTCAAAGATATGATATATTATATTTTGTTCCGCTGTGATGTGAGATTCTGTGTTGTTATTTCTGTTCTTCTTCTACCACTTTCTTCTAAAAAAAAATGTTTCGTATTTTCGTGATATTTGGGTTGGACGTATGATGTATATAGTCAACTCTGATGTTACGGATTTGCGGGTCATTACAGTGACATTAACCATAAGGCGGCTTGGAGCCTAAACGACTAAAGCCTTTCTAACGACTTAAGTTCGTAACAACTTAAGTCTGAATGGCTTAAGTGTTTAACGACTTAAGTGTGAACCATCTTGAGTCTGATCGACTTTAGTGCTTGACGACATAAGTTTCCGTCATCTTGAGTCATCTATGACATAAGTCATCTTGCGGCTTAACTCTTGATCAGATTGAGTCTTATTACGACTTAGGCCTTGCTGCAACTTAAGTCATATTGCTACATATGTCATTCAACGACTTGAGTCTTCTGTGACTTAAGAACTGAATGGGTTAAGCCTTACTGCGATTTAAGTATTGAATGACTTAATGATTAGGTCGACATGGGATCTTAAAATTAGATTGTTAAACAACTTTTGAGTATTCCAAAAATTGAGTAATCTATGGCTTCTCCTTAGAAGTTAAGAATTTTTCTGTGATGTGTTTATAAACGAGTATATTTGTGTAGAATGACTTCTAAGAAGAGTTATCGCCTTCACATCGAAGGAACCTCCTCTTCAGCCCCCGCAATTACTGCAACCACAACTTCTAGACAAGTTCCTGCACCACCATTCCCGGAACTCCGACCTGTTAGTGCTAGGGAACAAGAAAGGCAGTCCACCACCTTAAATCAAGATCAATTTGAACAATTATGCAGGCAATATGGAATTCCTATTACTTATGCGATACCACCTAAAGAGGGCGTATTTACGGACAGACCCCTTGCCGGATATGTGGTTGTGAATCGACACATACTTGCAACAATGTTATTCCTCCATTCAACCCTTTCATAGAACGGATTTTGAATCATTTGGCCCTCGCTCACTTTCAGCTCCACCCTAATGGTTACATCGTCCTATTAGGGCTTTATATTCTAGCTATGGAAAAGGAGGGACGCGAACCTACTTTTCACAAAATCCGTTACTTATGCTCCTTCAAAGTTAGAAAAGACACTCCTTCTATCATGCATGCTGATGGTGCCTGGAATCGGAAACTTATTCATAACTTGCCAGACAACGTTTTGGGGTTCTTAAATCAATTTTTCTTTGTTCGAAGCCCCGAAGCCTTTCACGGGAATTGGACTGAATGGGGTAAACAATCTTTTTATGAAAATTCACTTTTAATCCTTCCATTGATCTCAACTGTTGAATTCTATGTTCTTCTATATTTTACTTTTTCAGTTCTCCTGGTTCCTATTAAAAACAAAGATGGTGCTCCTTATAAGCCACTTTACGAATCTATTCATTCTGTCGGTATATTAGATAGATTCAGACAGTATGTGATAACAGAGGATAATCTTCGCAAGTACGGATTACTCCTGTAATGGCCCGAATTTCCGTACTCTTTGAGTCGACTAATAACACCACACGTCCAACCCAAATTGCACAGAAACACGAATCATTATCAGAAAGAAGTTAGAGGATGAGAGATAGAAAGAAAGAAATATTAGAATAGAAGAAAACGAATATCACAAACTCACAGCGGAACGAATAAAATATATTAGATAACATAAACTTTGAAATACAAATCAGTAACTTTATATACATACCATCATCAGAGCACAACAATTGTCTCTGGAACAGTTATAAACACCTGTTTCCAGATACAACATAGTACACGGCGGAAAATATGATAGTCTATAGCTAACTGATGAAGCCTCCCGCTTCGAGCTCCTACAAGTGAATCTGAAAAATCCCGACTACTTGACTGCCCGTACAAATTTGGGTACCCAAGAGTTTATGGAAAACAAACAAAATAAACTCTGGGTCAGTCATGGGACGGGTGTAAGTAAACTCCAACCATTTATTTAACTTTCAAAATCCTTTTGAAAGAAATGATAATCGTAAGACCGATCCATACACAAACACGGATGGTTTTTACCTTACGATAACCCAAAATATTTTTATAACAAAATCTGGTGATATTATAATAGTGTCTAGGAAAAATAAATAGAATCTAGCGGAACGCTTGCATCTCACGCTCCATATGTAATATAAAATCAAAAACCGCAGGGCGCTTATTGGAGACTGGATTTCCAACATGACAAGGTATGGGACCACCTTCCAATAGTGTATCTCTAGAGGCGAATACACTGGGTTCAACAAGAACGTCTTGGAACCCAGCCCACACATGACCGACCACTCATTTCTCTTGAGTGTATCGAATGTATATCACCAACGGTTGGGATCAGCAACTGTCTCCCGAAAGGGACAGCATCGATAGGTTAAATAAGTAAATGGAATTTCTCTAGATAGGTGATTATACATCCTAATGGGAGCGACCCACATAGGCATGCTGCCTGCTCGATTTTTGTCAATTCCGGGTTGTGAGGCTTGAGGTTTGAATTATCTTCTAGAACATTTGGCCACCATTCACTTTGAATGTCACATCGTCATACCCGCCAAATCACAAATTTATTTCCCTAAAAATACCACGGGTATAAATCTTAGAGAAACGAATTCCTCCACCATCAAACGTAAGTACGTTTGAAGAGATCAACTTATGTGATCCGTTAGATATACTCTGTCAGACATTCGTCCATTCACGTTGTCCTGGGACTGGACAAACCGAAGGCACTATTCTATAAATAGGATAGCCCTTCATAACTCCGTCTTCAATTTTCTTCATCATATTCGATCGCAACGCTAATGTCCATATAGAGTGGTTTTCAGATACTGAATCTGATCCCGGTCTTTCCGTATTGACGATGGAAAAATGGTCAAAAACTTTGATAGTCGGTGATTTAACTATCAAAGAAAAATATGTGTGCAAACAACGATATTATTTCCAGATGAAAGTTCTATCGATCAATCATCATTTATTTATCTCTTAATCTCACTTATCACTAATTTATTCATTTGTCTCTTAAATTCACTTATCACTAATTTTCACTATCGAACCTTAACCATTCCTTAGTTGGTTATGAAGTCAATCAAGTTGGGGTATAATTACCTCTTAGACCTTAACTGAACAACATTCTCAACTTTGAAACAGTCAAAGCTCACGATTTCAAACAAAACATCGCTTACGCGACCCTCGGATCCAGTCTAAGAATCCACTTCCTTCACGGAAAAACATTGATTATAACAGTAGTGTTATAATCGTTGTTTTCAAACATTAATTATAACTACAGCTTTAAAATCGCTGTTTAGATTTATAAATCATTTATTATAATAGCAGCATTATAATCGCTGTTTAGAATTTACAAAACATTTTATATAATGGCAGCGTTAAAATCACTGTTTAGAATTTACAAAACATTTTATTTGCAAAACATTTTCTTTAACCCATTATTCACTTTCATCGTGAATATATTCCTTTTATATACAGTTTGATTTCATACATATAAATACTATCTTGAATCCAAATTTTTATTTATAATTCTATTTAGAATTATTCATTTAAGTCTCATTTCTTTTTATTTTAATCATCTAAAATCTCGTTTAACATTTCCTTAATATTTTGTAAGTTTAAATCACATTCCAAATATTGGCTTCAAAATCCATTTCCACTTCGCTATATAAATTCAAATTTTAAATTTATATTTCAATGTATCCAATGATAAATAATTCAACTAATATATATCCTCATTCATTAACAAATTCTTGATTCATTAATTTGAATAGGTTTTCTATTTCCAACTCTGTTCAAAATTAAATTCTACTTTTGAAAATAACTTTCTTTTTATTAAAAACTCATATTCCCTTTTCTATATTCGAAAATATTTTACGGTATTTAAATACCAAAATTCTAGGGCCAGTGAAATTCAAACACAACATAACTATTCATGGATTATATCACACCATATAACACAACAAATGAAAACAGTAATAAAATTGTTGAGGAATCCAGTTGGATTCCTCCAACCTGTTTCCCTGCATCCACAGATGTTAATCAACATCAATAATATTATTTCACATCAATATGAAATATCAAAACTAATAATCGATCAACGATGTAATCATATCAACCAATTTTATCAACTATTCAACCAAGCAACCATTGCACATCATAAATTTACTATAAATAAGTTTAAAACTCGTTTATATAAAATATAAACGAAGCAGAGTTAATGAGTTTACTCACATTGGTTCGGAGTTGACGGTTCTGCTTCTGTTTTGTTTTTAAATCAAACATGCATTTGATTTCATCATGAAATTTCATTTGCTCCGTGCTCGACCATGTCCGTTCCATGATGTAGATTCCGTTGTTATGATTCCAATGTGGCTGATTTCATCAGATTCTGATAGCAAACAGATAAATTATACGGTTTTTCCCCAAGACTAAACTAATATTTATTTTCTAATTATCCTGAACTAATTAAATTACTATTAATTTACCTTATCTTAATTCCAATGTCTAATTATCCACCCTTATTACTTCGTTCGGAAATGCTAAACCAACCGGAAACTTATTAGTCAAAAAGTGCGGGACTTACAGGAAATGTTGGATCGGTTTCCTCCCGTGAATTGCGCTGCTTCTCTACCGTATGATTTTAGTTTCGGTGATTTTCACCGCTTTTCTTTCAGTCGATGTAGCATTGTCCTACTTCGTTTCCCAGTCCTCAACGTTGTTCCAGGCGTTTACAAAAAAACAATCGATAATCCCATCGTTGTTGCTCTCGCCATGGACCGCTAAACCCACCTCCCCTTTTCAGGCTTTCATCCCGCGTCCTTCTTTCATTGTTTTTATTCATTTAAACCAAGTTCCTTCTTCCATGTTCTCATACGAGAGCCTCCTTGTATTGATCGACAGTTTCACCCCTCCTCCTTCCTTCCAATCTCCATAAAAATCGAAACACAGACCACCTTTCAAAATTTCTACTTCACCATATACTGGCAACCTCCCTGAAGCATTTCCCATAAATCACGTGTTCCCATCCCATTCAACAGTAAAACCATTAACCTATTGTACCCAGTTCCTCGCAATTTCACGAACCAAATGGCCTTAATAACCTTTGTTTCACTTCTACCAACGGCTACAGGAGAAAGTTCCTCAACATGAAGCCGCTCTCCTCAATCAGACATCGCTGAAACTTCAACTCCTATGGCCACAATTTCCATCTTTGTTTCTTTACTGATGTAAATCTCCATTTTCAGAAAAACAATACCCTGCGATTAATTCCCTCACATAATCATAATTACTAGTAATTTCTTAATTACCTTATTAATAAACACGTGTAAGCCATTTTAATCCATTCTCCCCCATACGCTCCACCAAGTCAAAGACCGTAACTGCTACTAGCTTCACCCTTCTACAGCCTTCACCTCCATCCAAATAACACTGAACCCAACAGACGATTACACCACCAATTCACGCATCCAACCCCTCCTCCCACGCTAAGTCTGATGCCACCAACCAGGTAAACTCGCATAGCCCATAGCTCCAGGTACGACCAACCTTATCGTCGCTGCCCTCTTTTACAAACCTCCCTAAACTTAACCGCACTCGATAAAAATACCAGGGGAAGGAAGCCCTTGAGATAAGAAGGCTAACGAATCCAAAGTCGTTGGATTTGGTCGAGATTTCAATTTGTTTATGAATCTAGAAGTGGCGAATTTCCTTTGGTGGTTCACTGGAAGAATTTAGAGAGCGGAAACGTAGAATAGGATTTGGGGAAGTTAGGTAATTTATTTGATTTTATATTGGATTTGCAGTGGTGATTTCACTTGTTTTTTATTTCGATTTTTTTTTCTTTTCTTCCTCCTTCATTCAATCAAAGCTTAGAATAGCGAAAAATAGAAATAGGAATAGGGAAACAGAAGAGTGACTGGGGAGAATATATAGTATTTAAAGAAGAAGTAGCGTGAGTAGCACGGGTTCCAGCAGCTTGAGGCGCACAGAAATGAATTTCCTTGGCAATCACGGCTTTGAAAAGTGACAGTACGTATTGAGAAAACTTGGTAGGCGTGGTATTAAAATTGGCTTGGGAGTCACGGCACTGAAATGATTTGGTAGACACGTTATTTTTATTTTTGTTATTATCAATACATGCCGTTTTAGACAAAACATGTGAAAACATTAACCAGACATGTATGTTCATTTATTTCCTTCGCTCAGGGCCTTATTGATTTGAACGTCGAATGGTAGGCATATATTTATTTGGGGTTAATATGGTACCGGTTACAAAGAATTCCGTTTATTTACAACCGCTACGGACAAAAATAAAAACACTATCGTGTCAGGCGATGTGTCATGACCCCAAAAATATAATAATATCGGTAGTTTGACTAATATTATGAAACCCCAAAATATTGATATAGGGTGCAAAATAATCCAAGTAAAAAGTTGCGTATTTAATTAATTAAAAATTACAGTAAAATTCTAAAAATTAAATTATTACTACGCCTCAAAAGAATCTTGTCCAAATTCATAACCAATCTCTATTTATATTAACTAAACCGTTATGGTCCATAACGATTCTACAACGACTATTTAAATATTTGATTTGGATATAAAACAAAATCTACAATATGATAACTCGATTTTTCTCTTCCATTAGAAAAATATAATCAAATAGATCCGAACGTTTCTTGTTTCAAAGAAATCCGACTTATTTTGAATCCTGTATATCTAATTGAAGTTCAAAACGTTAAATTACGAACTACCACGACCATACGAGCTCATATTAAGTTATATAATAAATTATACGCTTAAACTACGTTTAATTAAATAATTCCTATACAATCCTATATATAATTAAAATAAAAATATTTAAATATCCAGAATTTAGCGGTTGAAAATCCGGGTCGTTACATTTCTTTCCCCTTAAAATAATTTCGTCCTCGAAATTGCTAAGTAGCAAAGGTGTTATAACTCTAACTCCTCACAACCTACTTAGTTGGAATCTTATATTCCATATCTGCATAACCCAGTTCTTATCCGTCCTTCAAATTCTTATACCAACACTCGACCATTCATAATTCTTTCTAAATGATCTATCCACCATTTTTGGACAATCCACCATCACTTTCTTGTCTTCAATCCATATGATTTTCTGCATATCCACATCCATGCCAATTGATTTTAAATCCAATTATAAATTTTGAAATTTTATTGACCAATTCTGGTTTTCGTATTTCAATTACAATTAACAACTCGATTTTTAAATTATAAAATTTTCTAGAATATTTTCTAACTCTTTAAGTTTTCGAAAAATTTCGCTAGCATCTCCTTTGCACGGCTAAATCGGTACAACCACAACTCGCCTTTCTAGGCTTTCTCCAATCCAAAAGAAAATCAAAAAGCCAAGCGGCTTGCCCCATCGGCTCATAAAATCAATAAACCCAAGTAATATTGTAAACATGTACCTTTTTATCGTGCATTATTCTTTCTCTTGCATTCACTCCCATTCAACATCTGCTCAGTATACCTATATCCATTTCCAGTTGGTTTCAAACCAATCCAACTTCCAGTTTTAGATTAGCTAACTTCTATTGTAACAACCCAGAAAATCTGAACCAGTTTAAAATTTTTAAATTGGTTATTTTAATGAATTTTTAAGAATTAAAATAAATTATTTTAAATAATAACGACCAAAAATTGGTTTTGATCGAAGTTATAACGAATATATTTATTTTGAAATATAAATAAGGCCTGAAATGGCGCGGCAGTTTGAAAATTTGAATTCAAACTTTGACTGAATGTACAGGATGCAAAGTAAGTCGGATTTCAGCGAAACAAGAAATATTTAAATCTGTTTGATAATATCTTTCTAACGAATCTAAAAGATCGAAATTTCATATCAGAAATCAAAAGTTATGGCAAAATCAATTTTCAGAAAGGTCGCTGTGAAGTTAATATAGTCCTTGAAAATGGTGATTTTGCAAACGACCTCGGAATTCGATGAAACCACTTTTGTTGGGTCCGGGATGTCAAATTATTGTTAAGTTGATTTTTCCAGAATTTTAGAAGTCAATATGCGAGCGTGGAAAAGGGAAATGTGTTTTGGTCGATTACAGTTAAAACAGGTCGACCAGAAAATGGCCATTTTACAAACGGTCTCAGAATTCGACGAAATCAGTTTTGTTGGGACCATATCGACAAAACAAAGCCAGATATAATTTTTCTGGAATTTTTAGAAGCAGTATGTGGCCCCGGCAAATTAAAATGTACGTTCAAAATAGAATTTGAATGTTTTATACTTTAATTTGAGAAATAACTGACTGTAACAGTCGAATTGGCCAACGAAACATATCCCAGTGTGTCCGGGATGGGGGTAAAACGCAAATGGCGACGGTCATTGGGTTTGAAAAGGAGTTCGTGTGTGACAAGGGGTATTTTCGGATTTTTGAATTTAATAAATAAATAAAAAATAACGGGCCAATCATTATTCTCCACGCCAGCTTCTCTCTCCCCGTAAGCTCCAGCGCGCACGACGGAAGTGAACCAATTCCTTCTCTCTTCGATTGCTCCTCCCACACTCCACGAAATCAAGCAAACTTGGATTCATTTCGAAGATCTCCGAACGAGCTTTCAAACCATACCAGTTGCTCCATTTTTTGCTGTGTATTTTGCTCAAATCGAGCCCGGGAAGAGCCCGACTTTGGAGCGCCACCGTGACCACCTAGGGGCTCCGATCTCCACGCAACCACCAGCGCCGGGAAGCTCTTCCCTTCCTCTTCGACGCAGCATCGGCCGTTCATCCTATCGCTTCACGGTTTGGCGGAAAATTGGAAACCTAGTTTTGAACGTCAAAACAAGGTAACGGCTTTGTCTATATTTTGACTGTTTTAACACTTTAAAGTGTTGCAAACTTTGAAAAATCATATCTTTTTGCTATGTGGTCGAAATTCAGTGAAACAAGAGACGCTGGGACCGTGTCGACGCTCTCTACATTCTAGAAGAGACCGCATATTTTTCTGAGCCTTCTACAATTTTTGGCAACGCGAAAAGCAATGTGAGATTTCTAAATCAAATTTAATTTAGAAATAAAATATTTTAGGTTGTAGACGGAGTTTAGAAACTCCCGACACCCGTCGTCCACAAACCATGGACGGCTTGTTTGAGTTGTGATGTGAAAATATATATGAAATGAAATGTGAAAATATATATGAAATGAAATGTGGAAATATATATGAAATGAAATGTGAAAATATATATGAAATGCGAATGGTTGATTATTGCGAATGGTTGATTATGGTTGTTTGTGTTCGAAATATTCTAGTGTGGAAAATATTCATATGTTGAATAAATGTATAGAACGATAAAAATCACATTTTTATCACTTGAATGAAGTATAGAAAATATTCATATGTTGAATAAATATCTAGAACGATAAAAATCACATTTTTATCACTTGAATGAAGTATAGAAAATATTCATATGTTGAATAAATATCTAGAACGATAAAAATCACATTTTTATCACTTGAATGAAGTATAGAAAATATTCATATGTTGAATAAATATCTAGAACGATAAAAATCACATTTTTATCACTTGAATGAAGTATAGAAAATATTCATATGTTGAATAAATATCTAGAACGATAAAAATCACATTTTTATCACTTGAATAAAGTATAGAAAATATTGATATGTTGAATAAATACCTAGAACGATAAAAATCACATTTTTATCACTTGAATGAAGTATATAAAATATTCATATGTTGAATAAATGTTCAGAACGATAAACATCACATTTTTATCGTGTGTGTGAAGCAAATAAAATATTCATGTGTTGATTAGAAATTCATGTATAGATTAGAAGTTCATGTGTTGAATAAAAGTTTCATGTGTTGAATAAAAGTCATGTGTTGGATAAATACATTGTTTTGACAATAAAAATCACATTTTTATTATATACATGAACTAGATACAATATTCGTGTTTTAAATAAATTGTTTTAATAATAAAAATTTCATTTTTATTATATATATAAACTAGAGAAACCATTCATGTGTTGAATAAAGAACTAGAATGATAAAAATCATATTTTTATCGTATTTGTGAAGTTGAAAACATTCGTGTGTTGAATATATGAAGTGAACAATAAATTTACATTCTTATCATGTATAGGAAGTGCTAATAACATTCATGTGTTGAATAAATATTTCTGATGATAAAAATATCATTTTTATCATATATACGACTCGCTAAAAACATACAAGTGTGGAAATAAATATTTGTTTGATATGAACATTATTTTCAACATGTATAGGAACTAAATAAAATAGTCATGTGTTGAAATATATTTTAGTTCGCTAAAAATATCATCTTTGAATGAAGTATGAAGTGTTAAAAATAACCACTTGCTGAAATAAATATTTGTAAACTGAAAAGTGATTAGAATTGCTGATATACATGTATGATATATTGAACAGGTTATAGCAAAAGGGCTAGAGCAGAGGTATAAAATTGTATGCCCAACAAATAGGTACATATTAACTGTTTTGCTTGGGTGATGATTTTATGAGCCGATTGGCTAGCCGCTTGGCTTTTTCTTTTTCTTTTTGAGATGAGACGCCCGTGTGGCTGTTTGGGGATTTTCCCGACCCTTCCCGTACAAAGGAGGTTATCGCGAAATTTTCCAAAATTTAAAGGAGTTAGTGAAATTTTAGAAGTGAGAACGATTTAGAAATCGCCGAATGAATTATATATATATATATATATATATATATAAATTAAATTAAAATGAATCGAAGTCGTGCAGTTCGTATTTTGAAACCGTGATTTCAAACGATTATACCGGGAGATCCGACCGTCGGATTTTCCCGAAACCGACACCGTTGGGTTCGCTTTGGAAATATCTTTCCAACGATACCAACTGTGCAAAGATCCAACGGTTAGATTTTCAGATACGTGTAAATCAAATCTGAATAAAAACAGCGCCTGAATGGATTATATTTATATATTAAAATAAATATAATTAAATTAAATCAAATAACGACGCTGCAGTTCGTGTTTTGAAATCGTAACTTTAAACGATGATACCGGGAGATCCAACCGTCGGATTTTCCCAAAACTGAGCTCGTTGGATCCGCATTGAAAAGATCTTTCCAACGGTATAAAATTTGTAAAGGTCCAACGGGTAGATTTTCAGATATTTGTAAATCAAATCTGGAGAAAAACAGCGCCACGGCCGCCTTATGGCCTGAAGCGTCGTTTAATTAAATATGGCCATTTTTAAATAAATAAAAATGACAAAAAATCGTTATAAAATATTATAAGCGATATGAAATGGAAATAAACCAATTTTACCTGGTTTGCTTGAAATTTGATGGTTAAATGTGTTTGACATGAAAATTATACTAAAGAATTTATCTTTGATAAAATTAATGGGAACCTTTCCCTAAGAAAGTGAAAATTAGAATCTAACTGGAAACGAGCTGAGATGAGTGGTTTCCTGGGTATTGATCTGATGTTGGTTTCATCCTTCGGGGTTAATATCTTGGAAATCGTTCTCTAACTAATTTACGGTTAGTGACTGATTTAAATTCTAAATATACGTGAATTATTTGAAAAGGCCGAGTTAAATCTCATTTCAAATAATTGTTCGACGATAAGAAGTCGATGATGAAGGCAGTGGTCGAAGACCGGAGAGCTTCAGGTCGTTTGGATGATTACTGATGTCTCGATTGGGAGGCATCCCGAAATATAGATTATTAGTGGTGATCGTTCCGACGTACTTTGAAGTCGACCGGATATGCGAGGTACTAGGTGCCTCCTATTTCATTCAGACCCAGAACGGACTTGTAAATGGACTGTGTGTCTGACATTGGATTTTGCTCTGTGTTGATTGATCCCTATTAAATATACATCTTCCTAGAGAAGGAGAATTTATTCTCTTACTTCACCCTTCTCTGAGAAGATCAGAGGTTGTATATCGATAGACATCAGCCGCGTGGAGTGGCTTGCCTGTGTGGCATGCTAAGATGCAGTGATCAAGGCTTCTGTTGAAAAGCAAAGTCTTGTGGTTGATGATCAAAGCACCGCCTGTGTGGCACAGCTTTGTGTATAACGTTAATTCGCGAGCTTCACACCCCGGTATGAACCAAAAACGGGAGACGGACCTCAGGGAGGACATGCGTCGCTTTCTAGTTAGGAGTGGCGTCAGTGCTTACACTGGCTGACGAGTTTGACTCATGTGGTTGTTGCTGTTGCGAGGCGCCTCGGATATATCGGTCGTTCTCGAACCGATGGAGTCAGTGGACTCATTTACGCCCCATAGGGCGGGGAGACGTATTGTTCAGGCATAATAATCCACTCCGTGTGGACCGGCCCTGACGATCCAAGGCTTGCCTGCGCGCTTGCCTGAGACTCGGACTAGACAGTCTCGAATTCGGTGAGGACTATCTTTTGCCTCGGTTCATGACGGAAATCCAATTTCCAAATACCATACGTGCGATTTTGATTGTATACCTATATATGGCGACATAGTGGTATGGGGCACTTATGCCGCCTATGATTGATATTTATGATTGTATATGAAATTAGAAACTAACTGTGAACGAGCTAAGATGGGCGGTTTCCTGGGTATTGGTCTGATGTTGGTTTCGGCCTTCGGGGTTAATACTTAGGAAATCATTCTCTTACTAATTTACAGTTGGAGTCTGATTAAGAATTAAACGATAAAATATTCTCAAATGACTTTGTTTTATACGTATCAAGCATATTTTGGCCAATATAAGGTAAAACTCTATCGTTCGGTTTGCGTTGCATTGTGTGATGGGACTTGAGTCTTATATCGGCTTCATTCTTTATAAAAAGCATTGCGTTGTTGTAAAAAGATTTGTTTTGTTATCTGTACTGGCAATCACTGGAATAAACCCGTTCCGCGAAAGTGGCGTGGTCCTGTGATTTGCCTTGTCATTATTGGTTAACCAGTTAAGTAGATTTCTCATACCAGTCCCATGACTGACTCGTAGTTTGTTTCACTTGCAAACTCGGGTGCCCCTATTTTCTACATGGGCCGTCGAGTAGTTTGTTTTGCAGATACTTATTTTGAGCAGGATTCTGGATTGAAGTTTAAAGCTGTGTCCAGTGCATTTATCGTCTTCCGCTGTGTTATTTTATATTTCCGTTGTGCATTGTATTACATTTGATGTAAATAAATCTTCTGCTGTATTATATTTCGATATACTCTGATATGTTCTGTACTCTGATGTAACATTATTATGATGTTTATAAAAGTCTTCTATTATTTGTTCTGATGTGTTGTATACCCAGAGTTAGTGAACCGACGATTTCTGACTTTTGGATCAGGCCTGTGTGGTTTATGGTCGATCCAAAGGGCAGGGACTTTCGGGTTGCTACATTTGGTATCAGAGCTTTGGTTAAGCTCAAATCTTTGGGGTACAACTCGTTAGAACTGAACGAAAGACTCATCAGAGGTTGGATTAGTAATATCCAATAAAAATACTCATTATAGATAGGATCAGTAAGGTCCTAGAATGAGTATAGCAGAATCAGAATAACTCGTTAGAGATGGGGTTAGTAATGCCCCAGAACGAGTTTAGAGTTATAGGTTTATAGATAACGTATTTGTGATTATATATATAGTCTGGTTTTAGAAATATGATTTTTGAATATATAAAGGATATGTATTTAAAAAGATAAATCAACTAATTGATTGATAATTGTGTTGTGTGATTATTAGTTTAACTAATAAAATTATTGAAACCCATATGTAAATGAGAGATAAATTCAGCCAGAGTGAAAGTTGAGTTGAATGGTTAAACAACTTTCGACTTCGTTCCTTTTCGGGGACGAAAAGTTTTAAGTGGGGGAGATTGTAACAACCGGGAAAATCTGAACCAGTTTAAAATTTTTAAATTGGTTATTTTAATGAATTTTGAAGAATTAAAATAAATTATTTTAAATAATAACGACCAAAAATTGGTTTTGATCGAAGTTATAACGAATATATTTATTTTGAAATATAAACAAGGCCTGAAATGGCGCGGCAGTTTGAAAATTTGAATTCAAACTTTGACTGAATGTACAGGATGCAAAGTAATTCGGATTTCAGCGAAACAAGAAATATTTAAATCTGTTTGATAATATCTTTCTAACGAATCTGAAAGATCGAAATTTCATATCAGAAATCAAAAGTTATGGCAAAATCAATTTTTAGAAAGGTCGCTGTGAAGTTAATATAGTCCTTGAAAATGGTGATTTTGCAAACGACCTCGGAATTCGACGAAACCACTTTTGTTGGGTCCGGGATGTCAAATTATTGTTAAGTTGATTTTTCCAGAATTTTAGAAGTCAATATGTGAGCGTGGCAAAGGGAAATGTGTTTTGGTCGATTATAGTTAAAATAGGTCGACCAGAAATAGGCCATTTTACAAACAGTCTCAGAATTCAACGAAATCTGTTTTATTGGGACCGTATCGACAAAACAAAGCCAGATATATTTTTTATGGAATTTTTAGAAGCAGTATGTGGCCCCGGCAAATTAAAATGTACGTTCAAAACAGAATTTGAATGTTTTATACTTTAATTTGAGAAATAACTGACTGTAACAGTCGAATTGGCCAACGACACATATCCCATTGTGTCCGGGATGGGGGTAAAACGCTAGGGGCGACAGTCGTTGGGTTTGAAAAGGAGTTCGTGTGTGACAAGGGGTATTTTCGGATTTTTGAATTTAATAAATAAATAAAAATAACGGGCCAATCATTATTCTCCACGCCAGCTTCTCTCTCCCCGTAAGCTCCAGCGTGCACGACGGAAGTGAACCAATTCCTTCTCTCTTCGATTGCTCCTCCCACACTCCATGAAATCAAGCAAACTTGGATCCATTTCGAAGATCTCCGAACGAGCTTTCAATCCATACCAGTTGCTCCATTTTTCGCTGTGTATTTTGCTCGAATCGAGCCCGGGAAGAGCCCGACTTTGGAGCGCCGCCGTGACCACCTGGTGGCTCCGATTTCCACGCAACCAACGGCGCCGGGAAGCTCTTCCCTTCCTCTTCGACGCAGCATCGGCCGTTCGTCCTATTGCTTCACGATTTGGCGGAAAATTGGAAACCTAGTTTTGAACGTCAAAACAAGGTAACGGATTTGTCTATATTTTAACTGTTTTAACACTTTAAAGTGTTGCAAACTTTGAAAAATCATATCTTTTTGCTATGTGGTCGAAATTCAGTGAAACAAGAGACGCTGGGACCGTGTCGACGCTCTCTACATTCTAGAAGAGACCGCATATTTTTCTGAGCCTTCTACTATTTTTGGCAACGCGAAAAGCAATGTGAGATTTCAAAATCAAATTTAATTTAGAAATAAAATATTTTAGGTTGTAGACGGAGTTTAGAAACTCCCGACACCCGTCGTCCACAAACCATGGACGGCTTGTTTGAGTTGTGATATGAAAATATATATGAAATGAAATGTGAAAATATATATGAAATGAAATGTGGAAATATATATGAAATGAAATGTGAAAATATATATGAAATGCGAATGGTTGATTATGGTTGTTTGTGTTCAAAATATTCTGGTGAGGAAAATATTCATATGTTGAATAAATGTATAGAACGACAAAAATCACATTTTTATCACTTGAATGATGTATAGAAAATATTCATATGTTGAATAAATATCTAGAACGATAAAAATCACATTTTTATCACTTGAATGAAGTATAGAAAATATTCATATGTTGAATAAATATCTAGAACGATAAAAATCACATTTTTATCACTTAAATGAAGTATATAAAATATTTATATGTTGAATAAATATCTAGAACGATAAAAATCACATTTTTATCACTTGAATGAAGTATAGAAAATATTCATATGTTGAATAAATATCTAGAACGATAAAAATCACAATTTTATCACTTGAATAAAGTATAGAAAATATTCATATGTTGAATAAATATCTTGAACGATAAAAATCACATTTTTATCACTTGAATGAAGTATATAAAATATTCATATGTTGAATAAATGTTCAGAACGATAAAAATCACATTTTTATCGTGTGTGTGAAGTAAATAAAATATTCATGTGTTGATTAGAAATTCATGTATAGATTAGAAGTTCATGTTTTGAATAAAAGTTTCATGTGTTGAATAAAAGTCATGTGTTGGACAAATAAATTGTTTTGACAATAAAAATCACATTTTTATTATATACATGAACTAGATACAATATTCGTGTTTTAAATAAATTGTTTTAATAATAAAAATTTCATTTTTATTATATATATAAACTAGAGAAACCATTCATGTGTTGATTAAAGAACTAGAACGATAAAAATCATATTTTTATCGTATTTGTGAAGTCGAAAACATTCGTGTGTTGAATATATGTAGTGATCAATAAATTTACATTCTTTTCGTGTATAGGAAGTGCTAATAACATTCTTGTGTTGAATATATATTTTTGATGATAAAAATATCATTTTTATCATATATACGACTCGCTAAAAACATACAAGTGTGGAAATAAATATTTGTTTGATATGAACATTATTTTTAACATGTATAGGTACTAAATAAAACAGTCATGTGTTGAAATATATTTTAGTTCGCTAAAAATATCATCTTTGAATGAAGTATGAAGTGTTAAAAATAACCACTTGCTAAAATAAATATTTGTAAACTGAAAAGTGATTAGAATTGCAGACATACATGTATGATATATTGAACAGGTTATAGCAAAGGGGCTAGAGCAGAGGAATAAAATTGTATGCCCGACAAATAGGTACATATTTACTGTTTTGCTTGGGTGATGATTTTATGAGCCGATTGGCTAGCCGCTTGGCTTTTTCTTTTTCTTTTTGAGATGAGATGCCCGTGTGGCTGTTTGGGGATTTTCCCGACCCGTCCCGTACAATGGAGGTTATGGCGAAATTTTCCAAAATTTAAAGGCGTTAGTGAAATTTTAGAAGTGAGAACGATTTAGAAATCGCCGAATGAATTATATTTATATATATATATAAATATAAATTAAATTATAACTAATCGAGGTTGTGCAGTTCGTACTTTGAAACCGTGATTTCAAACGATTATACCGGGAGATCCGACCGTCGGATTTTCCCGAAACCGACACCGTTGGGTTCGCTTTGGAAATATCTTTCCAACGATACCAACTGTGCAAAGATCTAACGGTTAGATTTTCAGATATGTGTAAATCAAATCTGAATAAAAACAGCGCCAGAATGGATTATATTTATATATTAAAATAAATATAATTAAATTAAATCGAATAATGATGCTGTAGTTCGTGTTTTGAAATCGTAACTTTAAACGATGATACCGGGAGATCCGACCGTCAGATTTTCCCAAAACTGAGCCCGTTGGATCCGCATTGAAAAGATCTTTCCAACGGTATAAAATTTGTAAAGGTCCAACGGTTAGATTTTCAGTTATGTGTAAATCAAATCTGGAGAAAAACAGCGCCACGGCTGCCTTATGGCCTGAAGCGTCGTTTAATTAAATAAGGCCATTTTTAAATAAATAAAAATGACGAAAAATCGTTATAAAATATTATAAGCGATATGAAATAGAAATAAACCAATTTTACCTGGTTTGCTTGAAATTTGATGGTTGACTGTGTTTGACCTGAAAATTATACTAAAGAATTTATCTCTGATAAAATTAATGGGAACCTTTCCCTAAGAATGTGAAAATTAGAATCTAACTGGAAACGAGCTGAGATGAGTGGTTTCCTGGGTATTGATCTGATGTTGGTTTTGGCCTTCGGGGTTAATATCTTGGAAATCGTTCTCTTACTAATTTACGGTTAGTGACTGATTTAAATTCTAAATATACGTGAATTATTTGAAAAGGCCGAGTTAAATCTCATTTCAAATAATTGTTCGACGATAAGAAGTCGATGATGAAGACGGTGGTCGAAGACCAGAGAGCTTCAGGTCGTTTGGATGATTACTGATATCTCGATTGGGAGGCATCCCGAAATATAGATAATTAGTGGTGATCGTTCCGACGTACTTTGAAGTCGACCGGATATGCGAGGTACTAGGTGCCTCCTGTTTCATTCAAACCCAAAACGGACTTGTAAATGGACTGTGTGTCTGACATTGGATTTTTCTCTGTGTTGATTGATCCCTATTAAATATACATCTTCCTGGAGAAGGAGAATTTATTCTCTTACTTCACCCTTCTCTGAGAAGATCAGAGGTTGTATATCGATAGACATCAGCCGCGTGGAGTGGCTTGCCTGTGTGGCATGCTAGGATGCAGTGATCAAGGATTTTGTTGAAAAGCAAAGTCTTGTGGTTGATGATCAAAGCACCGCCTGTGTGGCACAGCTTTGTGTATAACGTTAATTCGCGAGCTTCACACCGCGGTATGAACCAAAAACGGGAGACGGACCTCAGGGAGGACATGCGTCTCTTTCTAGTTAGGAGTGGCGTCAGTGCTTAAACCGGCTGACGAGTTTGACTCATGTGGTTGTTGCTGTTGCGAGGCGCCTCGGATATATCGGTCGTTCTCGAACCGATGGAGTCAGTGGACTCATTTACGCCCCATAGGGCGGGGAGACGTATTGTTCAGGCATAATAATCCACTCCGTGTGGACCGGCCCTGACGATCCAAGGCTTGCCTGCGCGCTTGCCTGAGACTCGGACTAGACAGTCTCGAATTCGGTGAGGACTATCTTTTACCTTAGAATTCGACGAAATCAGTTTTGTTGGGACCGTATCGACAAAACAAAGCCAGATATACTTTTTCTGGAATTTTTAGAAGCAGTATGTGGCCCCGGCAAATTAAAATGTACGTTCAAAATAGAATTTGAATGTTTTATACTTTAATTTGAGAAATAACTGACTGTAACAGTCGAATTGGCCAACAAAACATATCCCAGTGTGTCCGGGATGGGGGTAAAACGCAAATGGCGACGGTCATTGGGTTTGAAAAGGAGTTCGTGTGTGACAAGGGGTATTTTCGGATTTTTGAATTTAATAAATAAAAAAAATAACGGGCCAATCATTATTCTCCACGCCAGCTTCTCTCTCCCCGTAAGCTCCAGCGCGCACGACGGAAGTGAACCAATTCCTTCTCTCTTCGATTGCTCCTCCCACACTCCACGAAATCAAGCAAACTTGGATCCATTTCGAAGATCTCCGAACGAGCTTTCAAATCATACCAGTTGCTCCATTTTTCGCTGTGTATTTTGCTCGAATCGAGCCCGAGAAGAGCCCGACTTTGGAGCGCCACCGTGACCACCTGGGGGCTCCGATCTCCACGCAACCACGGGCGCCGGGAAGCTCTTCCCTTCCTCTTCGACGCAGCATCGGCCGTTCATCCTATCGCTTCACGGTTTGGCGGAAAATTGGAAACCTAGTTTTGAACGTCAAAACAAGGTAACGGCTTTGTCTATATTTTGACTGTTTTAACACTTTAAAGTGTTGCAAACTTTGAAAAATCATATCTTTTTGCTATGTGGTCGAAATTCAGTGAAACAAGAGACGCTGGGACCGTGTCGACGCTCTCTACATTCTAGAAGAGACCGCATATTTTTCTGAGCCTTCTATAATTTTTGGCAATACGAAAAGCAATGTGAGATTTCTAAATCAAATTTAATTTAGAAATAAAATATTTTAGGTTGTAGACGGAGTTTAGAAACTCCCGACACCCGTCGTCCACAAACCATGGACGGCTTGTTTGAGTTGTGATGTGAAAATATATATGAAATGAAATGTGAAAATATATATGAAATGAAATGTGGAAATATATATGAAATGAAATGTGAAAATATATATGAAATGCGAATGGTTGATTATTGCGAATGGTTGATTATGGTTGTTTGTGTTCGAAATATTCTAGTGTGGCAAATATTCATATGTTGAATAAATGTATAGAACGATAAAAATCACATTTTTATCACTTGAATGAAGTATAGAAAATATTCGTATGTTGAATAAATATCTAGAACGATAAAAATCGCATTTTTATCACTTGAATGAAGTATAGAAAATATTCATATGTTGAATAAATATCTAGAATGATAAAAATCACATTTTTATCACTTGAATGAAGTATAGAAAATATTCATATGTTGAATAAATATCTAGAACGATAAAAATCACATTTTTATCACTTGAATAAAGTATAGAAATATTCATATGTTGAATAAATATCGAGAACGATAAAAATCACATTTTTATCACTTGAATGAAGTATATAAAATATTCATATGTTGAATAAATGTTCATAACGATAAAAATCACATTTTTATCGTGTGTGTGAAGTAAATAAAATATTCATGTGTTGATTAGAAATTCATGTATAGATTAGAAGTTCATGTGTTGAATAAAAGTTTCATGTGTTGAATAAAAGTCATGTGTTGGATAAATAAATTGTTTTAACAATAAAAATCACATTTTTATTATGTACATGAACTAGATACAATATTCGTGTTTTAAATAAATTGTTTTAATAATAAAAATTTCATTTTTATTATATATATAAACTAGAGAAACCATTCATGTGTTGAATAAAGAACTAGAACGATAAAAATCATATTTTTATCGTATTTGTGAAGTTGAAAACATTCGTGTGTTGAATATATGAAGTGAACAATAAATTTACATTCTTATCGTGTATAAGAAGTGCTAATAACATTCATGTGTTGAATAAATATTTTTGATGATAAAAATATCATTTTTATCATATATACGACTCGCTAAAAACATACAAGTGTGGAAATAAATATTTGTTTGATATGAACATTATTTTTAACATGTATAGGAACTAAATAAAACAGTCATGTGTTGAAATATATTTTAGTTCGCTAAAAATATCATCTTTGAATGAAGTATGAAGTGTTAAAAATAACCACTTGCTGAAATAAATATTTGTAAACTGAAAAGTGATTAGAATTGCAGATATACATGTATGATATATTGAACAGGTTATAGCAAAGGGGCTAGAGCAGAGGAATAAAATTGTATGCCCGACAAATAGGTACATATTTACTGTTTTGCTTGGGTGATGATTTTATGAGCCGATTGGCTAGCCGCTTGGCTTTTTCATTTTCTTTTTGAGATGAGACGCCCATGTGGCTGTTTAGGGATTTTCCCGACCCTTCCCGTACAAAGGAGGTTATCGCGAAATTTTCCAAAATTTAAAGGCGTTAGTGAAATTTTAGAAGTGAGAACGATTTAGAAATCGCCGAATGAATTATATTTATATATATATATAAATATAAATTAAATTAAAATGAATCGAGGCCGTGCAGTTCGTATTTTGAAACCGTGATTTCAAACGATTATACCGGGAGATCCGACCGTTGGATTTTCCCGAAACCGACACCGTTGGGTTCGCTTTGGAAATATCTTTCCAACGATACCAACTGTGCAAAGATCCAACGGTTAGATTTTCAGATACGTGTAAATCAAATCTGAATAAAAACAGCACCAGAATGGATTATATTTATATATTAAAATTAATATAATTAAATCGAATAACGATGCTGCAGTTCATGTTTTGAAATCGTAACTTTAAACGATGATACCGGGAGATCCGACCGTCAGATTTTCCCAAAACTAAGCCCGTTGGATCCGCATTGAAAAGATCTTTCCAACGGTATAAAATTTGTAAAGGTCCAACGGTTAGATTTTCAGATATGTGTAAATCAAATCTGGAGAAAAACAGCGCCACGGCCGCCTTATGGCCTGAAGCGTCGTTTAATTAAATATGGCCATTTTTAAATAAATAAAAATGACAAAAAATCGTTATAAAATATTATAAGCGATATGAAATGGAAATAAACCAATTTTACCTGGTTTGATTGAAATTTGATGGTTGAACGTGTTTGACATGAAAATTATACTAAAGAATTTATCTTTGATAAAATTAATGGGAACCTTTCCCTAAGAATGTGAAAATTAGAATCTAACTGGAAACGAGCTGAGATGAGTGGTTTCCTGGGTATTGATCTGATGTTGGTTTCGGCCTTCGCGGTTAATATCTTGGAAATCGTTCTCTTACTAATTTACGGTTAGTGACTGATTTAAATTCTAAATATACGTAAATTATTTGAAAAGGCCGAGTTAAATCTCATTTCAAATAATTGTTCGACGATAAGAAGTCGATGATGAAGACGGTGGTCGAAGACTGGAGAGCTTCAGGTCGTTTGGATGATTACTGATGTCTCGATTGGGAGGCATCCCGAAATATAGATAATTAGTGGTGATCGTTCCGACGTACTTTGAAGTCGACCGGATATGCGAGGTACTAGGTGCCTCCTGTTTCATTCAGACCCAGAACGGACTTGTAAATGGACTGTGTGTCTGACATTGGATTTTGCTCTGTGTTGATTGATCCCTATTAAATATACATCTTCCTGGAGAAGGAGAATTTATTCTCTTACTTCACCCTTCTCTGAGAAGATCTGAGGTTGTATATCGATAGACATCAGCCGCGTGGAGTAGCTTGCCTGTGTTGCGTGCTAAGATGCAGTGATCAAGGCTTCTGTTGAAAAGTAAAGTCTTGTGGTTGATGATCAAAGCACCGCCTGTGTGGCACAGCTTTGTGTATAACGTTAATTCGCGAGCTTCACACCCCGGTATGAACCAAAAACGGGAGACGGACCTCAGGGAGGACATGCGTCTCTTTCTAGTTTGGAGTGGCGTCAGTGCTTAAACTGGCTGACGAGTTTGACTCATGTGGTTGTTGCTGTTGCGAGGCGCCTCGGATATATCGGTCGTTCTCGAAACGATGGAGTCAGTGGACTCATTTACGCCCCATAGGGCGGGGAGACGAATTGTTCAGGCATAATAATCCACTCCGTGTGGACCGGCCCTGACGATCCAAGGCTTGCCTGCGCGCTTGCCTGAGACTCGGACTAGACAGTCCCGAATTTGGTGAGGACTATATTTTGCCTCGGTTCATGACGGAAATCCAATTTCCAAATACCATATGTGTGATTTTGATTGTATACCTATATATGGCGACATAGTGGTATGGGGCACTTATGCCGCCTATGATTGATATTTATGATTGTATATGAAATTAGAAACTAACTGTGAACGAGCTAAGATGGGCGGTTTCCTGGGTATTGGTCTGATGTTGGTTTCGGCCTTCGGGGTTAATACTTAGGAAATCGTTCTCTTACTAATTTACAGTTGGAGTCTGATTAAGAATTAAACGATAAAATATTCTCAAATGATTTTGTTTTATACGTATCAAGCATATTTTGGCCAATATAAGGTAAAACTCTATCCTTCGGTTTGCATTGCATTGTGTGATGGGACTTGAGTCTTATATCGGCTTCATTCTTTATAAAAACATTACGTTGTTGTAAAAAGATTTGTTTTGTTATCTGTACTGGCAATCACTGGAGTAAACCCGTTCTGCGAAAGTGGCATGGTCCTGTGATTTGCCTTGTCATTATTGGTTAACCAGTTAAGTAGATTTCTCATACCAGTCCCATGACTGACAAGTAGTTTGTTTCACTTGCAAACTCGGGTGCCCCTATTTTCTACACGGGCTGTCGAGTAGTTTGTTTTGCAGATACTTATTTTGAGCAGGATTCTGGATTGAAGTTTAAAGCTATGTCCAGTGCATTTATCGTCTTCCGCTGTGTTATTTTATATTTCCGCTGTGCATTGTATTACATTTGATGTAAATAAATCTTCTGCTGTATTATATTTCGATATACTCTGATATGTTCTGTACTCTGATGTAACATTATTATGATGTTTATAAAAGTCTTCTATTATTTGTTCTGATGTGTTGTATACCCAGAGTTAGTGAACCGACGATTTCTGACTTTTGGATCAGGCCTGTGTGGTTTATGGTCGATCCAAAGGGCAGGGACTTTCGGGTTGCTACATTTGGTATCAGAGCTTTGGCTAAGCTCAAATCTTTGGGGTACAACTCGTTAGAACTGAACGAAAGACTCATCAGAGGTTGGATTAGTAATATCCAATAAGAATACTCATTATAGATAGGATCAGTAAGGTCCTAGAATGAGTATAGCAGAATCAGAATAACTCGTTAGAGATGGGGTTAGTAATGCCCCAGAACGAGTTAAGAGTTATAGGTTTATAGATAACGTATTTGTGATTATATATATAGTCTGGTTTTAGAAATATGATTTTTGAATATATAAAGGATATGTATTTAAAAAGATAAATCAACTAATTGATTGATAATTGTGTTGTGTGATTATTAGTTTAACTAATAAAATTATTGAAACCCATATGTAAATGAGAGATAAATTCAGCCAGAGTGAAAGTTGAGTTGAATGGTTAAACAACTTTCGGCTTCGTTCCTTTTCGGGGACGAAAAGTTTTAAGTCGGGGAGATTGTAACAACCCGGAAAATCTGAACCAGTTTAAAATTTTTAAATTGGTTATTTTAATGAATTTTGAAGAATTAAAATAAATTATTTTAAATAATAACGACCAAAAATTGGTTTTGATCGAAGTTATAACGAATATATTTATTTTGAAATATAAACAAGGCCTGAAATGGCGCGGCAGTTTGAAAATTTGAATTCAAACTTTGACTGAATGTACAGGATGCAAAGTAAGTCGGATTTCAGCGAAACAAGAAATATTTAAATCTGTTTAATAATATCTTTCTAACGAATCTGAAAGATCGAAATTTCATATCAGAAATCAAAAGTTATGGCAAAATCAATTTTCAGAAAGGTCGCTGTGAAATTAATATAGTCCTTGAAAATGGTGATTTTGCAAACGACCTCGGAATTCGACGAAACCACTTTTGTTGGGTCCGGGATGTCAAATTATTGTTAAGTTGATTTTTCCAGAATTTTAGAAGTCAATATGTGAGCGTGGCAAAGGGAAATGTGTTTTGGTCGATTATAGTTAAAACAGGTCGACCAGAAAATGACCATTTTACAAACGGTCTCAGAATTCGACGAAATCAGTTTTGTTGGGATCGTATCGACAAAACAAAGCCAGATATAATTTTTCTGGAATTTTTAGGAGCAGTATGTGGCCCCGACAAATTGAAATGTACGTTCAAAACAGAATTTGAATGTTTTATACTTTAATTTGAGAAATAACCGACTGTAATAGTCGAATTGGCCAACGAAACTTATCCCATTGTGTCTTGGATGAGGGTAAAACGCTATGGGCGACAGTCGTTGGGTTTGAAAAGGAGTTCGTGTGTGACAAGGGGTATTTTCGGATTTTTGAATTTAATAAATAAAAAAAATAACCGGCCAATCATTATTCTCCACGCCAGCTTCTCTCTCCCCGTAAGCTCCAACGCGCACGATGGAAGTGAACCAATTCCTTCTCTCTTCGATTGCTCCTCCCACACTCCACGAAATCAAGCAAACTTGGATCCATTTCGAAGAACTCCGAACGAGCTTTCAATCCATACCAGTTGCTCCATTTTTCGCTGTGTATTTTGCTCGAATCGAGCCCGGGAAGAGCCCGACTTTGGAGCGCCGCCGTGACCACCTGGGGGCTCTGATCTCCACGCAACCACCGGCGCCGGGAAGCTCTTCCCTTCCTCTTCGACGCAGCATCGGCCGTTCGTCCTATCGCTTCACGGTTTGGCGTAAAATTGGAAACCTAATTTTGAACGTCAAAACAAGGTAACGGCTTTGTCTATATTTTAACTGTTTTAACACTTTAAAGTGATGCAAACTTTGAAAAATCATATCTTTTTGCTATGTGGTCGAAATTCAGTGAAACAAGAAACGCTGGGACCGTGTCGACGCTCTCTACATTCTAGAAGAGACCGCATATTTTTCTGAGCCTTCTACAATTTTTGGCAACGCGAAAAGCAATGTGAGATTTCTAAATCAAATTTAATTTAGAAATAAAATATTTTAGGTTGTAGACGGAGTTTAGAAACTCTCGACACCCGTCGTCCACAAACCATGGACGGCTTGTTTGAGTTGTGATGTGAAAATATATATGAAATGAAATGTGAAAATATATATGAAATGAAATGTGGAAATATATATGAAATGAAATGTGAAAATATATATGAAATGCGAATGGTTGATTATGGTTGTTTGTGTTCGAAATATTCAGGTGTGGAAAATATTCATATGTTGAATAAATGTATAGAACGATAAAAATCACATTTTTATCACTTGAATGAAGTATAGAAAATAATCATATGTTGAATAAATATCTAGAACGATAAAAATCACATTTTTATCACTTGAATGAAGTATAGAAAATATTCATATGTTGAATAAATATCTAAAACGATAAAAATCACATTTTTATCACTTGAATGAAGTATAGAAAATATTCATATGTTGAATAAATATCTAGAACGATAAAAATCACATTTTTATCACTTGAATGAAGTATAGAAAATATTCATATGTTGAATAAATATCTAGAACGATAAAAATCACATTTTTATCACTTGAATGAAGTATAGAAAATATTCATATGTTGAATAAATATCTAGGATGATAAAAATCACATTTTTATCACTTGAATGAAGTATATAAAATATTCATATGTTGAATA
Source organism: Allium sativum (assembly GCA_030737875.1). Taxonomy (NCBI): domain Eukaryota; kingdom Viridiplantae; phylum Streptophyta; class Magnoliopsida; order Asparagales; family Amaryllidaceae; genus Allium; species Allium sativum. The sequence continues at coordinate 735,273,423 of CM060924.1, read as the reverse complement.
AATGTTCAGAACGATAAAAATCACATTTTTATCATGTATGTGAAGTAAATAAAACATTCATGTGTTGAATATATGAAGTGAACAATAAATTTACATTCTTATCCTGTATAGGAAGTGCTAATAACATTCATGTGTTGAATAAATATTTTTGATGATAAAAATATCATTTTTATCATATATACGACTCGCTAAAAACATACAAGTATGGAAATAAATATTTGTTTGATATGAACATTATTTTTAACATGTATAGGAACTAAATAAAACAGTCATGTGTTGAAATATATTTTAGTTCGCTAAAAATATCATCTTTGAATGAAGTATGAAGTGTTAAAAATAACCACTTGCTGAAATAAATATTTGTAAACTGAAAAGTGATTAGAATTGCAGATATACATGTATGATATATTGAACAGGTTATAGCAAAGGGGCTAGAGCAGAGGAATAAAATTGTATGCCCGACAAATAGGTACATATTTACTGTTTTGCTTGGGTGATGATTTTATGAGCCGATTGGCTAGCCGCTTGGCTTTTTCTTTTTCTTTTTGAGATGAGACGCCCGTGTGGCTGTTTAGGGATTTTCTCGACCCTTCCCGTACAAAGGAGGTTATCGCGAAATTTTCCAAAATTTAAAGGCGTTAGTGAAATTTTAGAAGTGAGAACGATTTAGAAATCGCCGAATGAATTATATTTATATATATATATATAAATATAAATTAAATTAAAACGAATCGAGGTCGTGCAGTTCGTATTTTGAAACCGTGATTTCAAACGATTATACTGGGAGATCCGACCGTTGGATTTTCCCGAAACCGACACCGTTGGGTTCGCTTTGGAAATATCTTTCAAACGATACCAACTGTGCAAAGATCCAACGGTTAGATTTTCAGATATGTGTGAATCAAATCTGAATAAAAACAGCACCAGAATGGATTATATTTATATATTAAAATAAATATAATTAAATTAAATCGAATAACGATGCTGTAGTTCGTGTTTTGAAATCGTAACTTTAAACGATGATACCGGGAGATCCGACCGTCGGATTTTCCCAAAACTGAGCCCGTTGGATCCGCATTGAAAAGATCTTTCCAGCGGTATAAAATTTGTAAAGGTCCAACGGTTAGATTTTCAGATATGTGTAAATCAAATCTGGAGAAAAACAGCGCCACGACCGCCTTATGGCCTGAAGCGTCGTTTAATTAAATAAGGCCATTTTTAAATAAATAAAGATGACGAAAAATCGTTATAAAATATTATAAACAATATGAAATGGAAATAAACCAATTTTACCTGGTTTGCTTGAAATTTGATGGTTGACTGTGTTTGACATGAAAATTATACTAAAGAATTTATCTTTGATAAAATTAATGGGAACCTTTCCCTAAGAATGTGAAAATTAGAATCTAACTGGAAACGAGCTGAGATGAGTGGTTTCTTGGGTATTGATCTGATGTTGGTTTCGGCCTTCGGGGTTAATATCTTGGAAATCGTTCTCTTACTAATTTACGGTTAGTGACTGATTTAGATTCTAAATATACGTGAATTATTTGGAAAGGCTGAGTTAAATCTCATTTCAAATAATTGTTCGACGATAAGAAGTCGATGATGAAGACGGTGGTCGAAGACTGGAGAGCTTCAGGTCATTAGGATGATTACTGATGTCTCGATTGGGAGTCATCCTGAAATATAGATAATTAGTGGTGATCATTCCGACGTACTTTGAAGTCGACCGGATATGCGAGGTACTAGGTGCCTCCTGTTTCGTTCAGATCCAGAACGGACTTGTAAATGGACTGTGTGTCTAACATTGGATTTTACTCTGTGTTGATTGATCCCTATTAAATATACATCTGCCTGGAGAAGGAGAATTTATTCTCTTACTTCACCCTTCTCTGAGAAGATCAGAGGTTGTATATCGATAGACATCAGCCGCGTGGAGTGGATTGCCTGTGTGGCATGCTAAGATGCAGTGATCATGGTTTCTGTTGAAAGACAAAGTCTTGTGGTTGATGATCAAAGCACCGCCTGTGTGGCACAGCTTTGTGTATAACGTTAATTCGCGAGCTTCACACCCCGGTATGAACCAAAAAGGGAGACGGACCTCAGGGAGGACATGCGTCTCTTTCTAGTTAGGAGTGGCGTCAGTGCTTAAACTGGCTGACGAGTTTGACTCATGTGGTTGTTGCTGTTGCGAGGCGCCTCGGATATATTGGTCGTTCTCGAACCGATGGAGTCAGTGGACTCATTTACGCCCCATAGGGCGGGGAGACGTATTGTTCAGGCATAATAATCCACTCCATGTGGACCGGCCCTGACGATCCAAGGCTTGCCTGAGACTCGGACTAGACAGTCTTGAATTCGGTGAGGACTATCTTTTGCCTCGGTCCATGACGGAAATCCAATTTCCAAATACGATACGTGCGATTTTGATTGTATACCTATATATGGCGACATAGTGGTATGGAGCACTTATGCCGCCTATGATTGATATTTATGATTGTATATGAAATTAGAAACTAGCTGTGAACGAGCTAAGATGGGCGGTTTCCTGGTTATTGGTCTGATGTTGGTTTCGGCCTTCGGGGTTAATACTTAGGAAATCGTTCGCTTACTAATTTATTGTTGGAGTCTGATTAAGAATTAAACGATAAAATATTCTCAAATGACTTTGTTTTATACGTATCAAGCATATTTTGGCCAATATAAGGTAAAACTCTATCCTCCGGTTTGCGTTGCATTGTGTGATGGGACTTGAGTCTTATATCGGCTTCATTCTTTATAAAAAGCATTGCGTTGTTGTAAAAAGATTTGTTTTGTTATCTGTACTGGCAATCACTGGAGTAAACCCGTTCCGTGAAAGTGGCGTGGTCCTGTGATTTGCCTTGTCATTATTGGTTAACCAGTGAAGTAGATTTCTCATACCAGTCCCATGACTGACTCGTAGTTTGTTTCACTTGCAAACTCGGGTGCCCCTATTTTCTACACGGGCAGTCGAGTAGTTTGTTTTGCACATACTTATTTTGAGCTGGATTCTGGATTGAAGTTTAAAGCTGTGTTCAGTGCATTTATCGTCTTCCGCTGTGTTATTTTATATTTCCGCTGTGCATTGTATTACATTTGATGTAAATAAATCTTCTGATGTATTATATTTCGATATACTCTGATATGTTCTGTACTCTGATGTAACATTATTATGATGTTTATAAAAGTCTTCTGTTATTTGTTCTGATGTGTTGTATACCCAGAGTTAGTGAACCGACGATTTCTGACTTTTGGATCAGGCCTGTGTGGTTTATGGTCGATCCAAAGGGCAAGGACTTTCGGGTTGCTACATTTATTCACTAACCCAACTGAGTTTTGTTTTCAAAAATCAACCCCCTTATCCTGCTTGAGTTCAATTCCATCACAGTTTAATTCCAAACAACAACATCCAATATATATTCAACTTGTTTATACATAGGCCGAATTAATATTTCGAATCTCAACATTTCTCTTTATTCAATTTTATTCGGAATTATTTCTAATCCAATCCAATTTTATTTAACTTAAATTAAATTTCAATTCATTTTATTTTCTTTTACCATTTCAATTTAGTTAACTTATACAAGTTAAATTTTAAATTTTTAGAATTCAAATTCCCGGGTTTTATTTCAAATTAGTTTGAAATCACATATATTTATATATATATATTTATAATTAACTCAATTAAAAACATTTGAATTTCTAAAACATCTTGTCCTTTTTCAAACAAACTTTCCCTTCCCAAATTACTTTGGTAGCAGTCCATCACTCAGAAACTCGAAAATGAATACTGATAATGTCGCGATCCATTATCAGAATTATTTTCTCGCCACTGAGGTGATTTCAGTGCTTGATCACTTTAAAATCCATTTAAATCATTCTTATCCAAAATACTTTAAAATCATGCTATATTACTTTATAATATTAAGAAAATATTCTCTAAACGCCCGGAATTTAAATTCCAATTCTGATTTGAACTTAATCTTGGTTTATCTCATTTGTATACATTATCCGTATACAAATTATATAACCATTTCAATATTTCATAATTCCATTTGATTGTAATAACAATCAACACCTTCATATATAATAATTCAGAAATTATTCCTTTTATATCAAAATAACTTTTGGGCAAAATTATTTCATTTACCCGCTTTAAAACAATACCGCGTCGAATTGTTCTGTTCGAGAGCTTAGAAACACCTATCGATACAGTTGTACATCTTGTATCGACCAGAATTCATAAACCACTCACCAAACCAGCCAACACAATATAAAACAATTTTATATCAAATCTACAAATACGCGCTCATATATATACACTCAAACTCAATCTAAGGTATTACTAACCCCGTCTCTATTGAGTCACGCCACAGAGCCAAGGTTATCACTCAACCTTCAGCTCTGATACCAACTGTAATGGGTCTAGGCTTTTCAACCAACAACCACTGGGCTAACCTCCCAGCGTGGCACTATAGAGATACCTCAGAACTGCTTTTACGTCCAGCCTCTCGACTCGACCAACTCACATTGTCGGGAGATGTAGGGGTAAGAGTCTCCCGTTCACCACCAAACGCGAAGCGAGAACCCCCTATCATTCGTACCAATTAAGCAACCAACTATGATACCAACTGTAATAGCCCGAATTTCCGTACTCTTTGAGTCGACTAATAACACCACACGTCCAACCCAAATTGCACAGAAACACGAATCATTATTAGAAAGAAGTTAGAGGATGAGAGATAGAAAGAAAGAAATATTAGAATAGAAGAAAACGAAGATTACAAACTCACAGCGGAACGAATAAAATATATTAGGTAACATAAACTTTGAAATACAAATCAGTACCTTTATATACATACCATCATCAGAGCAAACAGTTATCTCTGGAACAGTTATAAACACCTATTTCTAGATACAACATAGTACACAACGGAAAATATGATAGTCTATAGCTAACTGATGAAGCCTCCCACTTCGAGCTACTCCAAGTGAATCTGAAAAATCCCGACTACTTGACTGCTCGTACAAATTTGGGCATCCAAGAGTTTAGGGAAAACAAACAAAATAAACTCTGGGTCAGTCATGGGACTGGTGTGAGTAAACTCCAGCCATTTATTTAACTTTCAAAATCCTTTTGAAAGAAATGATAATCGTAGACCGATCCACACATAAACACGGATGGTTTTTACCTTACGATAACCCAAAATATTTTTATAACAAAATCTGGTGATATTATAATAGTGTCTAAAACAAATAAATAGAATCCAGCGGAACACTTGCATCTCACGCTCCATATGTAATATAAAATCAAAAACCGCAGGGTGCTTATTGGAGATTGGATTTCCAACATGACAAGGTATGGGACTACCTTCCGATGGTGGATCTCTAGAGGCGAATACACAGGGTTCAACAAGAACGTCTTGCAACCCGACCCACACATGACCGACCACTCATTTCGCTTGAGTGTATCGAATGTATATCACCAACGGTTGGGATCAGCAACCGTCTCCCGAAAGGGACAACATCGATAGGTTAAAGAAGTAAATGGAATTCCTCTAGATAGGTGATTATACATCCTAATGGGAGCGACCCACATAGCCATGTTGCCTGCCCGATTTTTGTCAATTTCGGGTTGTGAGGCTTGAGGTTTGAATTATCTTCCAGAACATCTGGCCACTATTCACTTTGAATGTCACATCGTCATACCCGCCAAATCACAAATTTATTTCCCCAAAAATACTATGGTTATAAAGCTAAGGGAAACAAATTCCTTTACCACCAAATGTAAGTACGTTTGAAGAGATCAACTTACGCGATCTGTTAGATATACTCTGTCAGACATTCGTCCATTCACGTTGTCCTGGGACTGGACAAATCGAAGGCACTATTATATAAACAGTATAGCCCTTGCATAACTCCATCTTCAATTTTCTTCCTCATATTCGATCGCAACGCTAATGTCCATACATACTGGTTTTCAGATACTGAATCTGATCCCGGTCTCTCCGTATTAACGATGGAAAAATGGTAAAAAACTTTGATAGTCGGGGATTTAACTATCAAAGAAAAATATGTGTGCAAACAACGATATTATTTCCAGGTGAAAGTTCTATCGATCAATCATCATTCATTTATCTCTTAATTTCACTTATCACCAATTTATTCATTTGTCTCTTAAATTCACTTATCACTAATTTTCACTATCGAACCTTAACCATTCCTTAGTTGATTATGAAGTCAATCAAGTTGGGGTATAATTACCTCTCAGACCTTAACTGAACAACATTATCAACTTTGAAACAGTCAAAGCTCACAATTTCAAACAAAACATCGCTTACGCGACTCTCGGATCCAGTCTAAGAATCCACTTCCTTCACGGAAAAACATTGATTATAACAGTAGTGTTATAATCGATGTTTCCAAACATTAATTATAACTACAGCGTTAAAATCGCTGTTTAGATTTATAAATCATTTATTATAACAGCATCATTATAATCGCTGTTTAGAATTTACAAAACATTTTATATAACGGCAGTGTTAAAATCACTGTTTAGAATTTACAAATCATTTTATTTGCAAAACATTTTCTTTAACTCATTATTCACTTTCATCGTGAATATATTCCTTTTATATACAGTTTAATTTCATACTTATAAATATTATCTTGAATCCAAATTTTTATTTATAACTTCTATTCAGAATTATTCATATAAGTCTCATTTCTTTTTATTTTAATGATCTAAAATCTCGTTTAACATTTCCTTAATATTTTCTAAGTATAATTCACATTCCAAATATTGGCTTCAAAATCCATTTCCATTTCGCTATATAAATTCAAATTTTAAATTTATATTTCAATGTATCCAATGATAAATAATTCAACTAATATATATCCTCATTCATAAACAAATTCTTGATTCATTAATTTGAACAGGTTTTCTATTTCCAACTCTGTTCAAAATTAAATTCTGCTTTTGAAAATAACTTTCTATTTATTAAAACTCAAATTCCCTTTTCTATATTCGAAAATATTTTACGGTATTTAAATACCAAAATTCTAGGGCCAGTGAAATTCAAACACAACATAACTATTCACGGATTATATCACACCATATAACACAATAAATGAAAACAGTAATAAAATTGTTGAGGAATCCAGTTGGATCCCTCCAACCTGTTTCCCTGCATCCACAGATGTTAATCAGCATCAATAATATTATTTCACATCAGTATGTAATATCAGAACTAATAATCGATCAACGATGTAATCATATCAACCAATTTTATCAACTATTCAACCAAGCAACCATTGCACAACATAAATTTACTATAAATAAGTTTAAAACTCGTTTATATAAAAATATAAACAAAGCAGAGTTAATGAGTTTACTCACATTGGTTCGGAGTTGACGGTTCTGCTTCTGTTTTGTTTTTAAATCAAACATGCGTTTGATTTCATCATGAAATTTCATTGGCTCCGTGCTTGACCATGTCCGTTCCTTGATGTAGATTCCGTTGTTATGATTCCAATGTGGCTGATTTCATCAGATTCTGATAGCAAACAGATAAATTATATGGTTTTTCCCCAAGATTAAACTAATATTTATTTTCTAATTATACTGAACTAATTAAATTACTATTAATTTACCTTATCTAAATTCCAATGTCTAATTATCCATCCTTGTTACTTCGTTCGGAAATGCTAAACCAACCGGAAACTTATTAGTCAAAAAGTGCGGGACTTATAGGAAATGTTGGATCGGTTTCCTCCCGTAAATTGCGCTGCTTCTCTACGGTATGATTTTAGTTTCGGTGATTTTCACCGCTTTTCTTTCGGTCGATATAGCATTGTCCTACTTCGTTTCCCAGTCCTCAACGTTGTTCCAGGCGTTTACAAAAAAACAATCGATAATCCCATCGTTGTTGCTCTCGCCATGGACCGCTAAACCCACCTCCCCTTTTCAGGCTTTCATCCCGCGTCCTTCTTTCATTGTTTTTATTCATTTAAACCAAGTTACTTCTTCCATGTTCTCATACGAGAGCCTCCTTGTCTTGATCGACAGTTTCACCCCTCCTCCTTCCTTCCAATCTCCATAAAAATCGAAACACAGACCACCTTTCACAATTTCTACTTCACCATATACTGGAAACCTCCCTGAAGCATTTCCCATAAATCACGTGTTCCCATCCCATTCAACAGTAAAACCATTAACCTGTTGTACCCAGTGCCTCGCAATTTCACGAACCAAATGGCCTTAATAACCTTTGTTTCACTTCTACCAACGGCTACAGGAGAAAGTTCCTCAACATGAAGCCGCTCCTCCTCAATCGGACATTGCTGAAACTTCAACTCCTATGACCACAATTTCCATCTTTGTTTCTTCACTGATGTAAATCTCCATTTTTAGAAAACCAATACCCAACGATTAACCCCCTCACATAACCATAATTACTAGTAATTTCTTAATTACCTTATTAATAAACACGTGTAAGCCATTTTAATCCATTCTCCCCCATACGCTCCACCAAGTCATAGACCGTAACTGCTACTAGCTTCACCCTTCTGCAGCCTTCACCTATATCCAAATAACGCTGAACCCAACAGCCGATTACACCACCAATTCACGCATCCAACCCCTCCTCCCACGCTGAGTCTGATGCCACCAACTAGGTAAACTCGCACAGCCCATAACTCCAGGTATGACCAACCTTATCGTCGCTGCCCTCTTTTACAAACCTCCCTAAACTTAACCGCACTCGACAAAAATACCAGGGGAAGGAAGCCCTCGAGACAAGAAGACTAACGAATCCAAAGTCATTGGATTTGGTCGAGATTTCAATTTGTTTATGAATCTAGAAGTGGCGAATTTCCTTTGGTGGTTCACTAGAAGAATTTAGAGAGCGGAAACGTAGAATAGGATTTGGGGAAGTTAGGCAATTTATTTGGTTTTATATTGGATTTGCAGTGGTGATTTCACTTATTTTTTATTTCGATTTTTCTTTTCTTTTCTTCCTCCTTCATTCAATCAAAGCTTAGAACAGTGAAAAATAGAAATAGGAACAGGGAAACAGAAGAGTGACTGGGGAGAATACACAATATTTAAAGAAGATGTAGCGTGACTAGCACGGGTTCCAATAGCTTGAGGCGCACGGAAATGAATTTCCTTGGCAATCACGGCTTTGAAAAGTGACAGTACGTATTGAGAAAACTTGGTAGGCGCGGTATTAAAATTGGCTTGGGAGTCACGGTACTAAAATGATTTGGTAGACACGTTAATTTTATTTTTGTTATTATCAATACATGCTGTTTTAGACAAAACATGTGAAAATATTAACCTGACATGTATGTTCATTTATTTCCTTCGCTCAGGGCCTTATTGATTTGAACGTCGAATGGTAGGCATATATTTATTTGGGGTTAGTACGGTACCGGTTACAAAGAATTTCGTTTATTTACAACTGCTACGGACAAAAATAAAAACACTATCATGTCAAGCGATGTGTCATGACCCCAAAAATATAATAATATTGGTAGTTCGACTAATATTATGAAACCCCAAAATATTGATATAGGGTGCAAAATACTCCAAGTAAAAAGTTGCGTATTTAATTAATTAAAAATTACAGTAAAATTATAAAAATTAATTTACAACTACGCCTCAAAAGAATCTTGTCAAAATTCGTAACCAATCTCTGTTTATATTAACTAAACCGTTATGGTCCATAACGATTCTACAACGACTATTTAAATATTTGATTTGGATATAAAACAAAATCTACAATATGAAAACTTGAGTTTTCTCTTCCATTAGAAAAATATAATCAAATAGATCCGAACATTTCTTGTTTCAAAGAAATCCGACTTATTTTGAATCCTGTATATCTAATTGAAGTTCAAAACATTAAATTACGAATTACGGCGACCATACGAGCTCATATTAAATTATATAATAAATTATACGCTTAAACTACATTTAATTAAATAATTCCTATACATTCCTATATATAATTCGAATAAAAATATTTAAATATCCAGAATTTAACGGCTGAAAATCCGGGTCGTTACAACTCCACTTTTCCAGGAAATTCTATTCCAAAGGAACACTTCCGACTCCCAAATCTAACCCCGTGGAACCAAATGTTGGCACTTTTGGTGGTGATAATGCAGCAGAAGGACACATAGATAAATCTTCAATGAAAAAGTGTTATGAGTCTGTTAGTGGTAACGAGTCACCATCTAAATTTATTCCCATTGAGAAAGAAACATTCAATCTGCGTGAAGATAAAGGCCTCTCAACTTCTGCTGAACAAACTGAGAGGGAGGGCACCATTCCAGATCCGGCACACGAAACTGAGCATGTAGGTGAAGACGAAACTGCGTTAGAAGTTGATCCAAACACAGAGACAATGGCTGAGGATCCTCATATTCAAAATGTGCTAGAGGAAAGCTCTACAGGTACCTTTGAGGGTTTAGGTGATCTTAATTCGGCTAAGTATTTTATCCAGGGTGGTACCGTTACCCAATCACTTGAACCCCAAACCATAATTACAGGCACCAATGTAATGGATGCTCCCATCACTCAACCAGGAAAATTGCTCGTGGCTTTAGAAATTTCTCTAAAACCAACTAAAATGATTGGTTCGTTAACAGATGTGTTTTAGACAATATTCCTATCACGCACATACTTCTTAAGTTGCTCAAATTTCTTCGTAACCTTTACGGTTTGCCTCAGTACTCTCCGGTATAAAAGCTAAAATCTTATTTTATCCTATTTCAGGTTCAAAGATGCACGGACACTTGTAGGACTTTCGGCAAAAAATCACTACATACAACCCAAAGCACCTCTTACAACCCTATCATTCATGACAAACGCACCATTCCATGCAATCTTATCATTCTCAACATTCGAAATCTTCTCACAAGCCTTCGCAAGTATCTGAGCATGAATTGAATGATGAGCAGTGGGGAAGGAAGTGTGAGGAAGAAGAGGAGGAAAGAAAGCGACGTACTTGGGTTGGGGATGAATATAATGATGTTCACGATGAAGAGAGTCGGGAAGGAAGCGAGGCCAAGATGATCAGGGCTGGGATAGTTCTCACAAGCGCCCTCGATTGGACAACTTCCTATTGTTCCTCGATTAATTCCGTCTACCGACCCCCCTAGCCCTGCCGTGGAGATTCATTCGATTATTCAAAAGCCCCGTAATGAACCCGAACAAGAAAATACTTCACTTGCTGGACGATTCAAGGGTTGGAATTTGAAGGGATTACTCTTCGACCGTAGGGGTAAATCCAACTGATGCCGATGACATAGCCAAGGAGATAGATACCGTAATAAGTCAAATGCATACCCAACACTACTAAAAGACAGCTTGACACGAAGATGGGTATTGTCAAGGACCATGCTAAGAAACAGTTGAGTAGATGGCATAAATTCGGCTATAATCTCCAAAAGCGTAATGACGCTAATCTTGCTAAGATCGCTGCTTTAGAGAATGATAAAGCCAAGTGGGAGGAAGTCTTAGATTCTCGGGAAGCTTCCATTGCAATCCTCACGAAAAGGAATGCAGAGTTGGAAGGGCTAGAAACTGAGAACAAAAAGCTTAAAGAAGAACTCGTTGCTGCTAAACAAAGAGAGAAGGAAGCTCAAACTGCTAAACACAATGCCAAAGTTACATTATCTGTGGAGAAGGATTTCTCTAAACAGTACTGGGATGAAGTTGCCCAACTCCGTGAAGCTAACTTCTCTTTAAGAACTTCCAATTCTACACTAATGGATAAAGTTGAAGCTCTCGAGAAGGATAAAGAAGCTGCTGAAGAAACTCTTAAGAAGACTATAGATGAAGCCAATGCTGATATATTCAGATTCTATGTTTTCAGCGTTATGAGCCGAGGGAGTTTACATTATTTGGGTGACAGATTTTCAACCACATTGGCTCTCGTCTGGGAGCGAGTACTTGAAATCAATGACGATGATCGCAGCGAAGACGATCTTGTTGAAGAACTTCTAGATCCAGAGTCCTGCGAAGCCTCAGCTAAAGGTTAGAAGTAACTTATGGAACAACGGGCCGAGTCCTCCAGGGAGAAAGTAGCTACTACTGATACTTCTACAAGTCTTGTCAATATTGAGGCTTTGGGTTCTCAAACTCCAATTAACCTTCCTATTAATCCTTGTACTGCTGACAAAGAGAAGACTGCACTACTAAAGAACATACTGCTGAAGAAGCCATTGCTGAGGAACATGATGGTGAAGGGGATGATGATAACCTAAATGATTGGGAAATTGAGCATAGAGATATCCAAGAGAATCTTATAGCTGCAGGTATAACCGAGATTGATTATACCGTGTAATACTTAGATTCCCTTTTTTATCCGCTCGGTTCTCTTGCCTCCCAAGCTCATTATTCATTTGCTCTATGTTTAATCTCACCCCTATCTTCTCCTGCTATAGGTGGGACAACGACAACTGAAGCTGTATAACTGATTCAACTCTGATAACGGTTCCTCTTGCCTTAGTTATCAACCCTTCGCCTGGTGGCACATTCCTATCCGCCATTACAGCCCTGGTTCACATGATGATAAAATTGGTGCGCTTTCTGACTTGGAGGATGTCGATTACACCCTTAGCGACGATTCCGAAGCCACAGAAGCAGATGAAAGCCTAGAAGATACTGCTCATGATCAGGGGAAGAAGAAAGCCAAATCCTCATTATCTTCGAAACGCAAAAGAGGTAAGCGTACTAAGATGAAAGGAGTTATTACTGTGTCTTCTCAGGAAAGTCCAAGTGGTGTGGCAAATAGTCCTCCTCCTCCCAACAAATCCACTTTAAGGTACAATGATAGGAAGAAGAAATAGTACTCGGTACCATCTTGTTTTACTCCTTGACTACTCCTTTTTTATGTGTTTCATTCATATCGGTTGTATATGCAGGTGCTGGTCCCCGCTAAATGCTGTTCCTGGCTCTAGGAATTTCAATTCCATCCATCGATGTTAGTTTGAAGGTGCCGTCTAAGAGCTTTTGGCCTATTATGTAAGGTCCTTCCCAATTGGGTCCGAAAACACGAGTCCCTATCAAGACTCTTTTTAGAACAAGGTCACCAATTTCAATGGTCGTGTGTCTGACTTTAGAATTAAAATGTTTGGCAACCCTTCTCTAGTGAGCAGCGATTCTGAGTTTGGCCTCTTGCCTTCTCACTTCGAGAAAATCCAATGCTTAAAGTTGCATCTTCTCATTCTCCTGTTGGTTGAAATGAATTCTGTGGTGAGTGGGAGCTTCCAGCTCTACCGGAATCATTGCTTCGGACCCAAATGGAAGGGAGAATGGAGTGTGCCCAGTTGCGGTTTTATGAGTTGTACGATATGCCCATAGTGAAAGTGGAAGCTCTTCTATCCAACCACATTTAGCTTTATCGAGGCATTTCTTGATGGTTGACTTTATGATTTTATTCACTGCTTCAACTTGCCCGTTGGCTTGCAGATGAGCAATGGCCGCAAAACTCTTTTTGATCTTATACTTGGCGAGAAATTCTTTAATTCGTCACTTTCAAATTGAGTCCCATTGTCCGTGATTATTTTCTATGGCACACCGAATCGGCAGATGATATTTTTCAAGACAAAGTCGATAACTTTCTTCGAGGTAATGGTGGCCAGTGGCTCTGCTTCATCCCACTTGGTGAAATAATATACGGCTACAATGACGTACTTCATGTTCGACTTGGCTGTAGGTAAAGCTCCGATTAGATCGATGCCTCATACGGCAAATGTCCATAGAGTGACCATTTGGGTCAATTCAATAGATGGTGCCGTTGGAATTTTTGCCAATCTTTGACATTTGTCACATTTTTTAGCGTAGGTCATAGCATCCAGGTTCACATCAGGCCAGAAGTAGCCATATCGCAGTACTTTCTTGGCCAATGTCTGTTCGCTTGTGTGTTCCCCACATTCACCCTCATGTAATTATACCAAAATTGCTTTAGATTCTTCTTTAGTCACACATCGAAGCAAGGGCGTAGAAAAGCCTCATCTATACAATCTTCCATCTTGGATGAGATATAATGGAGCTTTCCGCAGAATTTTTCGTCACTTCTTAGAATCCTCTGGAAGTGTTCCGTTAAGGAGACACTCTTTAAACAGAGTCATCCATGAGATTGGCTCTTCATCAGTCTGCATAACCCAATCGACATTCGCATCTTCGATACTGGGATTTGAAAGAACTTCAACGGGAACCAACCCCAATATCTGAGCATCTCAAGAACTGGCACATTTGGCAAGTAAATCAGCTTTTATATTTTCCTCCCTTGGAATAGGGGAAATTATGTAGTAATCAAGTCATCGAGAAATTCAAAAGATTTAGTGAGATAAGTAGGAAGATTTCCACCCTTGGCTTGGAATTCTCGTCGGACTTGACACACTACTATCTGCGAATCACTGAAAATTTGCAGAGATTTCAAGTTCAGTTCTTTTGCCAACTTCAATCCTACAATTAGAGCTTCGTACTCGGCTTCGTTGTTGGTTGATGGGAATTCCAATCTTAAAGCGTAGTATAAAGGATGGCCTTCAGAAGTTTCTAAGACCACCCCTGCCCCTGAGTAGTAATCATTCTTGGACCCATCAATAAACAACTTCCATCTCACAACTATTTCAGATGGTTCCACCTTCTTCTCCCCTCTATCAGTGAATTCAATGATGAAATCGGCTAAAGCCTGCCCATTTATAGCTCTTCAAGGATGGTAAGTGATGTCATATTGGCTAAGCTCAATATTTGACATTAATAGTCTTCCCAAAGTTTCTGGGCGGAAGAGAACTTGCTTTAGCGGCAGATCGGTAAGAACTTTGATAGAGTGGGATTGGAAATTTGGCCTTAGCTTTTTTGAGGAGATGATCAGACAATACGCAAGCTTTTCCAACTTAGGATAGTTTAGCTCTTCCCCAGCAAGCCTTTTGCTAATATAGTAAACTGGCCATTGAACCTTAGCATCCTCCCAGACAAGAGTAGAGCTTAATGCGTGAGATGAAACAGCCAAGTGTAGGAATAGTTCTTCTCCATCTTTGGCTTTGACAGCATCGGTGATGACTCCATGTGCTTGATCAATTCTTCAAAAGTTGTTTGACACTTAGGAGTCCGTTGGAAATCTTTCTTTCCTTTCTTCGGAGCATCAAAGAGGGGAATATACCGATCTGTGGCCCTAGAGATGAATCGATTAAGCGCATCTACTTTCCTATTCAGATTTTGAAGCTCTCTCTTTGTTCTAGGAGCTCGCATTTCTCGTAAGGCAATAACTTGAGCGAGCTTGGCCTCTATGCCCCTGGCATTGACAATGAACCCGAGGAACTTTCCCGATGCGACTCCAAATGGACATTTGAGTGGATTCACCTTCATCCCGTATTTCCTGAGGATATGGAACATTTCCGCCAAGTTCTCGAAGTGATCACCGGCTCTCTTCGATTTTACTAGCACATCGTCTACGTAGACTTCCATTGTTTTCCCAATTTGAGATCCGAACATGGAATTCACAAGGCGTTGGTATGTTTATCCTGCATTCTTTAGTCCGAACGACATGACTTTGTAGCAATATAAGCCCCTATCTGTTATGAAACTCGTGTTTTCTTCATCTGGCTTATGCTTCATTATTTGATTATATCCGGAGTAGGCGTCTATAAAAGATAATAGCTCATTCCTTGTTGTCACATCGACAAGTCGATCAATTCTGGGAAATGGGAAACTATCCTTAGGACATGCCTTATTATGGTCAGAATAATCGATGCATACCCTCCATTTACCGTCGGACTTTTTAACAAGAACCGGATTAGAGACCCAATCACTACAACAAAAAGACCTTTTTATGATGTTTAAAAACCATCATAAAAACTTTCTATGATGATTCTATAAACGTCATATATCAACATGTTATTAAAAGTCTGGTAGATATTATGACGTGTAATTCTTGCAATAGAAAACGTACTTTTGTTTCCATCTTAAATAGGCCATATTGGTACAACTGCTTTTCTATAACTTGTGAAGCATGCTATGGAAAGTTTTTATGACGCATCCAAACGCCATGGAAATGTCATTTAAATGGTGTAATATGTTGACATTCCTTATTGTTATGGCATATGAACAAGCTATTGAAAGTTTTTATGACGCATCGAAACACACTACGGAAAATTCAGCATTGTTTTGTTGATATAAAAAACATTCAAAACAATCCATTGCAACATTTTGCTGCCATAACATTAAGTTTACAATTTCTAATTCTAATAATATATTATAACAATTCAAAAAAAAACCATATTTGTTATATTAATCTAAGTACACAAATGAAGTCATAAGCCAAATCACAAAATATATATTCCCATAATATTTCATACATGATAAATTCAAACATAAATATTAACAATACATACGACTATAGCAAACCAAAACGATACATACTAAAAATATTCATGAACGTCAACAGTTAATATCACAAGCACAGTCTAACACCGATCCCTTTGCTCCACGTGACTGGCCACCCCATGCAATCCCCACTACTTCTTCACCACCAATACTTGTTATGGTCTCCCAGGCCTAAACTAAACTTTGACACCAACACCTCGTATGGCCATCCCCATGTTAAAACCATTTTCTGAATTGTTCATAGCCCTTGCTAAATAAAAGAAATAAAAGAGATATTCCAACCTCGTATGGTCTACCATTCCTAAACTAAACTTTGACAGCAGCATATTTCTTTTTCTTAAGGAGCAACATTCTCTTGTACATACCATCAAGATAAATTTCGAGACAGCGGTATTTCTTGTTCACCTAAATTGCAACAGTAACAATGCATTGAGTTACAATAAGCTAACAAACTATAAATTCTCGCTTCCATGCAGCATTAGATCACCGACAAATGGTATATAAATGAAATTAGTCAGGATGCAGACATAAGACTCGCCTCTGAAATAACTTTTATAACAATAGATTTGGCCTTATCGATGTCATCCAGTCGAGTGTAGATCATGATAGAATATGCATCCCCATAGATTACCTTCTTGGCATCATAAATAGAACAGAAAAAATACCAGAGTTTACTGCAATGTAGTCCATAAACAGAAAAAGAAAACAGACAATTATATGATAATCAATGTTCAAACAGCCAGCTCAGGCTTGCTGTTTGAAACAGCAGGCCAAAGCTTGTTGTTTGAAACGACCGATTCAGGCTTGCTGTTCCAAACCAAGTGAAGGCCTCCATAAAAATTCGATCCACAAAAAAGCATCAAATTTTCTAGGATGGACTATCAAAAATTTCAGGGGTAGTGTACATCGTTTACGGAAATCAATATCAGCAATTTTTCATCCAAGCAGCCAAATGCATTTGTAGTTATTTAAACTGATATGATTTTACTTGTCAACATTGTTGTCATACTTTTTGTTCAAGGATAAATGCAGGTAAGGTGATCTACAATGCTCTAATAAATCTGATGATAACTATACCGCTGAAAATAGATGTATGCTTACATAACCTATGAACAAGCATGGGTAATTTATTAAAGATGTTTTGCTTGAAGTCCAAAAAAGAAATGTTTGGTCAATAACAAAAGTGGAAAATAGGGTGAAAGACAAACTTAACAAAAAAATTGGTGAAAAGTATGGAAAATTTAGAATTTAGGGAGAAGGCCAAATTTTAGTGTAAATGAAAATCCTCAAAACAAAATCCTCATTAAATGCATTAAGCATTTGGTTTAGTTTATCCAATGGGGACAAGAATCAACTCAAATGCTCATTAAATCAAGAAGTTGGCCATGGCAATTCACAGAGGTGGACTGTATGGTACTGTGTAGGGTATGAAATGCACTGTGACATCAGTGCTAAAAAAAATTACTTGCTTATCCCAATCACAAAATGAAAATCGTACTAGTATCGAAAGGAAACATGAAAATAAAAAGCAACAATTTGAACCCGTAAAACATGAAATAAGGAGTACCAACTAGAATCTACAGTCACCTGCCCCTTAGCGAAATATTGAAAATAAGGAGTACCAACTAGCAACGATTATTCAGCATATTTCATGATGAAAAGATGCAATAGTGAGGTATGTATGCAGTGGGAAATGAGAAATTTATGCCACAAAAGCATGCAAACTATAAGTATACTGATAATATCATGCAATTAACACAAGAAAGCTCTTACATTATATATGACTGAAACGAAATGTACCACAAACCTCTAGATATTTCGGTTTCATGTCACGCCCTTTAAAAAATCTTTTAGGGCACTTCCTTGCTATGTCTTCAGAAACAAGACCAGTTCCATCTGTATGTATTAATAATTTTCCGTCTTCGTCATGCATAACTTGTCAGAGTCCATCCTTCTAAATAAAGATTCCTGCATAATGTTAATCTTCTTTAATATGGTCAAACATACTCATGGTGTTGTTCTTTAGCCCATGAAAAAATATTGGATAAATATGACAACTCTTCACACAATTTGCAAAATGAAGAATTCAAAAATTCAGACTGAGCAGTGACAGGTTCTGATGTAATAGATGGCCATTTTTCTATTTTATTATCATTTACAACATACAGTGTTTTTTAATAGACATATATTTCAAAATTTGTGCTATAATTTTCATATTCAACTCATAATCGAGCTTTGAACACCAATTGTAACAGACTATCACAACACCAAAATGGCCAATTTGAAACGGTAATATACTGTTGCTAAAAAAATTAGAAACACTTTTTAGGTGTTACAATTAGTATGTTGCAGATTTTTGAAACACTTAACGGGTGTTACAGATTGACATATTGAAACATTTAACGAGTGTTTCAGATTGATAAACTGCAACAATTAGTGAGTGTTTCAAGTTTGTAATCAGCAACACTTAGTGAGTGTTTCAAGTTGGTAATCAGCAACACTTAGTAAGTGTTTCAAGTTGGTAATCAGCAACACTTAATAAGTGTTTCGAGATGATAACCCGCAGCGCTTAATAAGTGTTTCGAGATAACAACTAGCAACACTTACTAGGCATTTCAAATTGATAATCAGAAACACTTGCTACATGTTTCGAACAGATAATTTGTCACACCACAAATGTGTTGCCAATTCAACATATGAAAATTTATTTTAAAACATGCTGTAAATACCACCAATAGATTAAAAGCTAAAAAATATGAAACAAATTTCCACAAGTAAATTTACCATAAACAAATACTATATAACAAAGATAAACTAATGGATAAAGATACCAAACTTGCCCTAAACATTTTCTACGTAATCTGCTTTATCATATCCTTTTCTTGAAATCCACATTTGCAAAAAGGGGGAAAATGATGCACTGTTTGAGTATCAGACAACATAAGAATAACATAGTTAGCACAGAACATATTTGCATAAAGTAGTCAATGAATAATTCGAATGACTCGTAGGTACAAATGTCTAACTTTTCATATAACCATCTAATTTTTTTCCTTAACATTTTGAAACGGAACCGAAATCGTGAAATTTCCCGTGTCCTCATCAAAGTTGGTCCTCTAAGTTACCATCTTTTGGTTTTGATTTGGCGTGACTGTCTACAATAAATCTTGCAAGCATTTCATCACTAACTGGAGCTAAGATACAATAAACCTTGCAATCTGTAACAAAAAATATTTCATAATAATAGTTAATCATAAGAAAAAATCAGAATAAGGTATTATGCTACTAAGCTACTGACCCGTTCTCCGATTCCTGGATCGTTGTCCAGATTATCAATCTCTGCCTTGTCCTCATCTGTAAGTTTATACGCTGCAAAAAGATCTTGTTTTTTCGGAACATAATTGGCTTCAACCACAATTGCAAATAGGAAATCGATTATAAGTTTATAACAGCAAACAAATAGATCAACAGAAAACAAGGGTCGTACCTTTTTGCATGGAACTAAGATAACAAGACAAAAATGATTCACATGGTAGAAACCTTTATATAAAAGCATTAAATATTGTCATCAAAGTCTCAAAGCAAAACAGGAAAAGGAAAAAAAGAATCTCTATAATCGTATAGAGGATTTAAATGGTACAATTCATATTGACAATGATGAAGTTTCTCTTGTTTTAATTAAGTTACATATAATATTGGAAGTCTTAGCATCTTACAAATACATTTTCCAGCGGTAATTTTAATGAGTATACCTCAACCTACCACTGAAGAAAGTAACTATCTTATCAAGAAAATTTCTGACTAGTATTATGGAGGAATTATTCAGTTTAAATTCTAATAGTTGTAGTCGCCCCACTCAGTTTAATGTATTCATGTTCATCAAATGTAGGAACACAACGTCTAATGATTTGCTATATGCTACTCACTGCTTCAACAGTGGCATACTGTTGAGTGACGTTAATTTAACTAATATCACATTCATCCCATGACTGGCCAACCGACAAAAGTGAATGACTGCGGCGGACTTACATGCTATTATACTTTGGTAGACAGGTTTATTGCAAAATTTGCATCTTGTTGTGGAGGGTCTCACTCTTCCTTTATGCCATTCATGAAAAACCTTATCTGTATTTGTTCTTAGTCAGTGTAAAAAGAATTAGTGTGCCATTTTTGCCTTTTTATGTATTTTCCCTAGTGCAAAAAAAAGACAATTGCAGAACTATGATTCATCATCATAATCCGTAATGAATACAATGTGAACATCATTATTTTTCTATGAACTAGATTCCTTTTTATAATGAAGAGGGTGACTACTTGAGCATCATGATTTTACCTGATCTGAAATCGTCATCTACGTATCTCAAGAAATATGATGGTCATACTATACCACAGAAATTCCAAATTTCTTATCGCTCTCTGGTCCCCAGAGTATGATCCGCTAGAATAGCTTCGCTGTTTAATATTTTTTCTAGCAAGCCTATGAAAGCAAAAAAAAAAAAAAAAGGATTGCATTGTTTGTTAATACATATTTCATTGATAAACTTCGCTGATGTAATAAGACACTGCATCTTACCACTGCAGTAACAGCATAAGCATTCAGTATACAATGCTTAGTGACTTGTAATATCATTTTTGTTAAGGGTACTTACCTGATTGTAAGCAAGTGCAATAGTTACGGCACCTCTCATTAGGCCAGCCAACCATATAGTAACCCTATATGGAAAAAAATAGCAGGAAGATGAGAATTATATATTCTTTTGTTTAGGGAGGAGAAACTTAATGGAACAAACACTTACTTTTTGGTTGAAAGTAATTTTTTCATGTGTAGTCTTCTTAGTCAAGTTTGAAAGGAAAGATAGTGGGAAGACGAAAGCAGCTCCTCCTACTAGTACAAAACCTACGAGATCCATAGAAATCAGCCAAATAACATAAAACAGATCCATGAAAATGGCATAAACAAATCATATCAAGAAGAAAACCATCATCAAGGTGATTCCAAGCTACAGAGCAAAAGAAAATTTTAAACCAAAATGCACCAGGTCAGCAGCATAGGCTAAATTATATAAAGTATACCATAAAAATGAAAACTACCATTACCAGTATCCAAGGCAGTACATTACTGAACATACTTCCTTGATGATAAAATGACAAGATTTCAAAGCAAACCTAAGAGATAGCTCAAAATTCTCTTTCTTTGATATTCCAACAAGGAGCTCCTTGGTATTGAAATAACAACATAAAAAGGCATTATTTATCGTATAATCTTAATACAAAGATTACGTTTTATTGCATTATGCATCTCAATCCGTACAATGTTACTGATATGTCTGCAACAATCGAAGATAAAAAAAACAGGGATCTAATTTACACTGAAATTTAGTGAATGACTTTTCGTGTATTTTAAACCTTAATACGGACCTGTGCCAAAAGTACCCTTTAATTAATGCATTAAATATTTTCTCAGTATTTAAACATAAAATCTTATAGTATTCAATTTTTTAAAGTTTGGCGGAGTTTGGAAATATATCCAGTATGAACTTCTGACAACACAAATATCATTTAACCTTTCTAACAACACAAATTAACACAGTTTTGGATTCATCTTTCCCACAACAATAATAAGTAAAACACATGCTTTTACCATAAAATTTACATAATGTTTCCTTCTATAGGTAAAACAACAAACTTATTAAATTTTAGTAGAGAACTAACAACATGCTTTGTTATGATAAAATGATCTATTTACTTCATTATTATTCTTTAGTCAAACTAATGCACAGTTTCCATGTGACATCTAGCATAGGCAATGCAACAATCAAGTTCTCCATCATTGAAAATATTAGTAGTTAAAAATCCTCAACTTTTGTAGATGTTTATTTTATACCAGATCACAATATATAACTAAAATTTCCATATGATCAATGCAGTAATGATCACATACATAAAACAATGCCAACTCTGAAGAAGATAGATCCATCTCCCATGTATGTGCAAGCCTACTGTACCAAAGATACAATGCTGCCCTTCAGGGCTATGGTGTCAGCAGACATAACAACCAAGGTGAGTAAATGATGCTAAAAGCACAAGTTGTAGTTTTAGAGGTTAGAAGTTATGCATGTATCCCACATTTCAATTCTCGTCCTTGTTTTACAGTTAAAATGGTTGTTATTAGTTGGACAATACGTTATTGCATTAGAAAACAGCAAATCTTGACAAAAAATATTTGCTAAATATGTAACAGTGGAAGGGATGACAAGAAAAAAGTAGCATATGAGCAGTTTTTTTCCGAAGTGTAGGCTAATTAAATAATACTGAGAACTGCTACTGTGATTAAGAAAAATAAATATTGTTCTCAAAATAAAGGAACAAAGGAAATTAGATAGGCCCATTAATCAAACAGGCTGTCGGCACAATTGAATAATTAGGATTTACAAGAACATTCACAATGTTTGAAATTGAACAATAAAAAATTCACATGCAATTAGATCGACAAACAGAAAGTGAAAAAAAAAGCATATTCAAAAGTCAAAGACGAAACGAAATCAACAATCTTCTAAGGTGAGGAACATGTGAGGTGCTCACAGTTTTATCAAGTTGGAAGAATAGTTAAATATCGAAATTTTCAGCACGTTTTAAAGCTAAAATGCAAGTGGAATAAAGACGAGAAGAATTCAAACATCAAACCACGAGAAATAAACTAACAAAGGATAGAGTGGTTTGAGGGAGTGCTGAAGAAAACTGAGTGAAGAAGAGGGCGAATTAAGGAGGGGTGAAGAAAACAAAGCGGAACATCTGTCGGTCAAACATCAGTTAAATATATGCATGAAATTTGGGCATTAGACAAAATTGATTTCATTCCTATAGTAGGCAAAATTTTGCTAACGGTCAGTTTGATTTTAAAAAAAAAAAATTGCACTCATATTCTTCGGTTACTAATAATATCACCCAAAAAAAATGTTAATTCCTGCTTTAACGTGAACTTATGATCAAGCATTCAATTTCAAGGCAGCTATCAGTACGTTTTTAGTCCAAATACCTGACCTTTAAGAACTGGTTCTTATTCTTAGCTTTGTCATATCCATATATTTATATCTTTTTTAAGTCTTCATTAATATCTCTTTACATTATAAAAAAAAACTAAACGTATGTTAAACAACTGTGCAGAATGCTGAAAAGAAGAATACTGTGATTCAACTTTGAATAAGCCAGCAAAATAATAGTACACAGTAAATAACTAAATAAGCTAAAAATTCAGTGCTGGACACTAATACTTGTCAAGTTTCTAGAAATACAAGTTTTAAGCAATTATCAGCAAAAATGTAAAAACACTTTGACTAAGTGTTTGAAAACCAAACAAGAATCGAAAATTGGATTGAAATACACACATGTGCATATACACACGCGCACACACAAATATTTGCATGTGCATGTATATGTATATGAGCGTACGTATGAACATATATGTGTATATCCGTATGTACACAATTAAAAGATGATAAATCATTTCAAAATACAGCTACAAAAAATCACATTTTTGTGTTTAACTATGATATCTCCTTAACTGACAGGCTATCACAACCAGGATTTTTTTCCACTCTAAACTTTAGTTTAAATTCCTTACGAAGATTTAAGATATTTATCTATCCTAATTGAACATGACTTTAAAGCATAGTACATGCTACAACCATACATCTTTGTCTGGTAAAGCAACAGAGTATTTCCCCAACTACTTTCAAGATTACATGCACTGTGCCTCAGCCTCGTACTAACACATTAATTAAAAAATTAATACATTAAAAACATCCAAATTTCACATGCAGCACATCTAGTAAAATCATCTCAAGAGCAGAAGATAAACATGATAAATTAAACCCTACATTAAGAATGAGTACCCTGTTTAGCATAATTTCACTGGTTCAGACTCCTTTTGAGTGTTTACTTCCTCAAACAACAGCTGTTCCGAAGCCCTTATATTCCCACCAGAATTGTTACTGCTATTATTCATCCACCTCCAATTTGTTTGCACACTTGGACATAACTGAAACAAAAATGGGTTATGGACCCTGAAATTGAGGTGGTGTGGCTTGGAATTAAATACAGTTAACGAAATCTATGGAAAGAATCACATCTTCATCATCAACCATGTCGTTTTATAGTTAAAAAATTTAACTAGAATTTTAAGCATAGTGGTAAATTTACTTACCTATGTATAACCATGATTCCAAGAGCACCTTGAGCGAAATCCTTGTCAAGTAACAAGAGTCATCTCATGTATACGAAGCTTTTTTAATTTGATGTCCCCAGAACAAACATGATTTCCAGAACAAAGGCTGGCATACAAATACGACACCAAGAATAGAAACGAAACCAAACACACACCAAGGAATTTAGCTATACAATCAAATACTTGAAATGATTTTTTTTTTCAATAAAAATACCATGCACAAAGTGTAAGGCAGAAGCACAAACTGAATAGCAAAAAGATTCCATATAGACGGTTCTCAGCTCCTTGGGTTTGTAACTTTAATTCGTTGCTGAGATCTTCTTCCACCTTCCTGCATTGTTAAGTAGTAGACGAAAATTATATATGACGTCATTTTTGACTTCATATTGATGGCTGCCGTTGCAAGTGACTAATTGGATATTTAAGGAAAATTATATGGATTATTACAAGGTAACTTGATTAAAGTAATCAGAGCTACTTATAACTTCATTTTGGAATTATATAAAATACTTCAATAACTACTGACAAAATTATATTACTTGTCCACGTGTTTATGACCCTTCTTATTTGATAGACCCCCATTATGCTCTAGCTCCAAAGCTTTTAACTTGTTTTTGAATGATGGCGCCTTCTTGACCATGTTTATAGCCCGCAACAAGTGATAAAAATATATGAATATCGCATATACTATAAGATAGTGAAGCAAATGATATAATTTATAAAACAAATTCCAGAGTCGTGAAACCTGATTATATCGTGACCACTGGTTAAGATACTGCATTGTCGAAACAAGCAAGAGAAGACCAACCAAAACTAAACGAGAATCCTGACATAAAATATAAAATGTTTCTAGCATTAAGCATAAGCATGCATGTATGGTTAAAGACTGAAATTGACTCGTTTAAGAAGTGATTTATTTCAACTTAAATAATTTTTAAATATATTATCTATAATTCTGAATGGACAAACCAAATTCAACTTAAATAACTAACATTTAATAACATATTTCACAGCATATGAACACAAATATCAAAGTCACGAATTTCACATGGCATAGATTGCCATGTTTCATTCTAAACTGGTGTCATTTGTTATCAACCTTTTAATATGGTATATCAAATATATCACACGTCACCAATATGCAAATCTAGTCATAACCACATGTCAAATCAATGAACTATCTAGTCATAGCCATTTGTGATTTGTTTCCTCTTTTATCTATAGTGTCAATTGCGTGGATATATATTAAAATTTAAATAATCTAATTGCATTTAGTTCATGAAACCAACTCAGATTCAATGATCATTTTTTCCTTTGTTCTAAACTTCACCAAGTCCTACTATTAATATGTCATGACCTTTTGCATCAACTGTTAACCCATCTGCAAGCTATAGGGGAGTAATTTAGGAAGAGCACATTTTAGCAACCGTTGAAAACGATATATGGACCGTATATGCACGAGGGAGTAGATGTTAGTGAAAGCAATCAGCCAGTGACTGCATTTATGTCCAGAACAATAATGGGAAATATGAAATACACTAAGATGATTGTTACTGAAGTAAAAATATAACATGCCGATTAAATGATTAAACCACGTATAAACCAAACATTAAAAATGCTAAAAATATGATGAAACTCAACTTACTTCAGATTATTTAAAAACAGGGGAAATCAAAGAGGACTCAAATTTAAGGAAGCGACAAAACAAAAGTAATACAATGGAGGAAAATGACTCACTTGAATTTCTTGTTCATGGATTATCTTTGGAGATCGGATTTGGGAATGCGCCTTGATTTGGTCTTTGGGAATGCTGGATCGCCTTTGGAGAACGGAAGAGAGAAAATCTAGCTAGGGTTTAGAAGAATAAAAAAAGAACGCGGCCCAATTTTTTGTTTTAAGGAACGCGGGCCGAACCAAGTGGCAGGGTAATAGATTTGTTTTTTCTTCGCGTAAAATTAAATATATAAAATGATAAAAATTAATGGAAACACTTAGATAAATAAAAAAACACCAGTAAACCATTTTAGGTCTAGAAACTAAAAAAAGTGTTTCCAATAAAAAATATTATTTGTTTCAAAATGCTTATTTGGTGTAGTGTATGTAAAAATAATATTGTAATCAATTCTACTACCCTTCATTGTATTCGCATGTTATTTGTAATAAAAAACACAAGTCAAAGATATTTTACTAAAATTAGCATGTTCATTACAAGCCAAAGAAAATTTAATAACTTATTAGCATTGCATGATTGAAGCTATGAATCCCTTGTCAGCTGCTGCCTAGATCAAATACCAATTTTTACAATTAACAATTACTAAAACGAAAGCAGAGATTATAGCGTAAAATTTAGCAACCAAATCACGTTAAACAAAGTAACAGTACAAGTGCTTCCAATTTCCGAAGCAAGAATTACACTTCTAAGGAAAATCTCTGCATATACAGAAATTTCCTAGAAAATATCAAAAAAGCAACAAATCCATACACCCATCATGCAACAATTATTCACCTACTCCCCTTTCTTCTCCTCCGCTTCCTTTTCCACCATTTTCTCCTCATTGACAGTGGGCACCACATCAGGAAACTCTAAATGATAGTAAGCAAATTTTCTTTACATATATTGAGCTACTTATAGATAGATTCTAGAAATTTTTAGCTAGGTGCAGTTAATGATTGGGTCTGTATAGTGTTATAATCTAAATCAGTAAATAGACGAAGTAATTTAGAAAGTCACAAGTTGCACATATGGTTTATTTGCTGCATGAATACTTTACCATTCAATATCAAATGGACAATTGTCTTTTATAAGAAATTTAAAGAAACAAAAAAAGTCAACCTTGGTGCTGCCATTTTCAAAAGAGATAAAAATTAATCACCATTGATTGTACTTTATTTTCAAAACATTTTTTTATACAATTTTGTTTAATAGGTACTACCCTGTTTTCATCTTATTTTTTCATATATTGCATACATGCATACCATGTTTACCATTTGAAATCGATTATGCATATTTTTCGGGGGTTGTTATTGACACTCCAATTATTGTTAAGGGGGTCAATTTTTTTTTTTTAAAAAAATTATTAAGGGAAGTACCAATGCAAAAAACACCCCCTTAAAAAATAAAGTTTATTTTACCAAATTAGCCCTCTTTACAATAACACCTTTTTTAGTTGTTAATCAAAAAAAATTATATAGTATGTTAGTCGAACTATATCAAATTTTTATACCAAATTATCAATAATCTCATTTGTCGATTTGCATCAAGATCAGATGAAAATATATCATTCATTGGAAATTGATATACATATATCGAACAATTTTTTTTATACAATATCCCACCGCCGAGTTTGTCAATACACCTCATTTTTTACGATCACTTTTTTTTGCAAATAATTTAGGAATTTGGCTTTTTTGCATTTGAAATTGATTGAAATTTGGGATTATAACTGATGTTATTACCAAATGTTATTACGAGGGATCATTTTTTACGATCACTTTTTTACGATCACTTTTTTACGATCACTTTTTTTTAGAAGAATTAATTGATTATCATTTATGGTTTTCTTTTTTTTAATGTTGTGAAGAATATAATTAATAATTTATTTGTTCTAGTATCATTTCTGGCATTGCCTAGCATTTTATTATTCCAACTTTTATTATTCTCCTTCTTATATATCCAAATAAAAATAAATGGTAACATAACTAATTGATTGTGATTGTAGAATGATTACACAAATTAAATGCAGTAAATTAATTGATAGATTTGGACGACTACATATTATATTCACCATGCATAAAACAGAAAATCTATATGAATGATTTTACATTAGACGAAAAAAGAAAGAACATATTGCATATAAATGATTTTACATTAGAAGAAAAAGGAAACAGATTGCATATCAATACCATTTGTAAGAAAAATAAGCAAAGTTAGATTGTGCAATGTTCTGCTATAAATCTTATTTAAGGAAAATGCAAATATGAATACCTGCTATAAATCTTATTTAAGGTATTGCATAGTAGTTTATTATTCAAACTTTTATTATTCTCTCTCTTATACATCCAAATAAAAATATATGGTAACATAACTAATTGATTGTAGAATGATCACACAAATTAAATGCAGTAAATTAATTAAGGATGTTCGCAGGGTGGTCAAAATCTTAAAAGCTCTCTCTGTGCTTAAAAACTTGATCAAATTTTATGATGCATGTGAGGATGCTGTAAATGACTACATAATTATGGAGTATGCATTCATCTTTATCGTATATTGCCATCCATCCATCTGACATTCTTTCTATTAATCTGATGTCCATATAATAGCTTCTCCTCATCCAGTACTTCTTTTAAATGCAAAATAACAAGAGTTTCATTACATATCTCCTATTGGATGAATAAAATTCAAAGTTTATAAACTTAGGTTTCAAGCATTAGCAGTTAATATGAATTATAAACTGTTTACATCTTTTAACATAACAGGAGTTCTAAACTTTAAATAAAAGTAGTTTAAAACAATGTCATCATCGCTATCATGATATAGGCTACTTACTGAAAGTTTAGTTACCAAATATCCTTTGGTCACATATTTATCTTGCAGTTTCACTACCACTTTGTCTTCTCATAGTCGACTGATGATGCTTCACATTTCCTTGTACTGTGTAATCAGAGTTTTAGGCTAAGAATTTTGTGAATGCATGTTTCTCACAAATAAGTTTTGTTCTCTAACCGAAATCTTCATATTTCCAATTACTCTGAGATGTTGTTATTTCTAATGAGTATGGTATCAATCCAAAATAGAAGCTCAAAAATCGCTCAAAAGTGATATTTCTTTCACTCCAAACAGGTGTTTAGTATTTATCGATCCAACCCCTCTTTAATAAGAATATTTTTTTTGGGCTACAAATCGCTCGTTTTTTGTTAGGAAAGAGATTAACTGCTTTAAGTAATACTCGAGAAGAGTCTCTCGGCATAAAATCAAGGAAGAAAAGGTCAATGAAACGAGGAGGAAGGAATATACTGAAGAAATATGATATCGGCAAAATAATGGCGAAAAACACGGTTGAATTTGACGAAGGAAAATAGGATTTGCAAAGCTTCAGACGGACGGAAGTTTTAGTGTAACAACCCGGAAAATCTGGGCCAGATTAAAATTTTTATTTTGGCAAATTTAATGAATTTTGAATATTTAAAATGAATTATTTTAAATAAAAACGACGGAAAATTTATTTTCGACGAAGTTAAAACGAATAAATTTTATTTTAATTATATAACGAGCTTGAAATGGCCCTGTAGTTCGAAAATTCGATTTCGAATTTCAAATGAATATACATGATTCGTTTTAAGTCGAAATTGAGCGAAACAAGAAATATCTAAATCCGTTTGACGATATCTTTCTAACGGGTGTAAGAAACTGAAATTTCACTTTAAAAGTTGAGAGATATGTCCAGTTTAAAATTCTGAAAAGTCGCTGTGGAATTTATATATATTTTAATATATATAAAGGCCCTTGAAAATGGAAATTTTGCAAACGACCTCGGATTTCGATGAAACCACTTTTGTTGGATCCGGGATGTCAAATTATCGCTAGGTTTCGAAATTCGTAATTTTCTGAATCAATATGTGAGCGTGGCGAGGTTAAACGTGTTTTGAACAGTTTCAATTAAATCGGGTCGACCAGAAAATGGCCATTTTTCAAACGGTCTCAGAATTTGACGAAATTAGTTTTGTTAGGACCGTATCGTCAATACGAAGCTAGAAAATATTTTTCGGGAATTTTTAGAGGCTGTATGTGGCCCCGGTAATGTAAAATGTACGTTCAAATTGAATATATAAAGAATCATACTTTAAATTCAACGGAAACTGATTCAAACAGTCGAATTGGCCTACGATACATATCCCATTGTGTTCGGAATGGGGGTAAAACGCTAGGGACGACAGTCGGTGGGTTCGATTTTGAGTTCGTTATAAAAAGTTACTTTATGAGAATATAAATTGAAATTAAATAATAATAATTAAACTCTCTCTCTCTTCCTTTACCCTCTCAGCCCCCCCCCCCCCCCGTTCATTATTTTCAATTGATTTTAAAAATAAAAAAACCTCCCCCATCGCTGGCGATTTGCCGCCGCCACCCAGGGCGTCGCGCTGCCCTCGCGCCCTCCCCCTCTTCCTGATCCGCCATCCTCTCGCTCCATCCTCCCTCTCCTTTTCTGTACCCCGTAAACCCCTTCCACCCCAAACACGATTGCGATAACTGCCACCGCCCCCATCGATTTTCCCCCTCCGCAAGCGCCGCCTCCACGCTGACGAGTTCGCCATCGTCCTCGGCAAAGGAGGAGCTCGCGACGGCGGAGCCCGTGCCACCCTCCGATCAACGTCAAGCCGCCTGTGGTGATCGAGTTTTGGAGCCCTAGCTTGGAGCTGCTATGCGAACCGCGACCTGGAAGTTAACAGTGAGCGTTTATTTATTTTAATTTATATAAAATCTGTTTTTGTTTATTTATTTTAGTATGTATAAAAAGAAATTTGTTTATTTATTTTCTATAAACAAAGAATAGATCTGATTTTATATGAACAACAAAGTATAGATCTGATTTTAAATATGAATAAAAACTGAAAAGATCATATTTTTATCATCGAAAATATTATATTTTTATCATGAAGAAAGATGAGATTTTTTTTGTTTGAATAAAGGTATGATTTTTATATGCATGACAACCATATAAAAATGTGATTTTTATTCGTATGAAGTAGAAATAAAGACGTGATTTTGGTTATGTAAAAGAGGCGATTTTTATGTATAGGTTTTCAAAATATAATTTTTATATTATAGAAAGGTTAAAAATATAATTTTTATATTATAGAAAGGTTAAAAATATAATTTTTATACTAGTGGCATATTAAATTATATAGTATAGATAATGAAAATATATTTTTTGTTATAGTAGAAGATTAAGAATATAATTTTTATTATAATAGAAGGAATAAAAATATAATCTTTATATTTGAAAAGGCGAAATCTTTATATTTGAAAGGGCGAAATCTTTATATAGTGATGAGCGAAGAGAAAATATGATTTTTGATTTTATAGTAGAGATTATAAAAATACGACCTTTATATGTGTTGTAGCGAATTAACAATATAAAGAAGTGATTTTGTTTAAAATATAAGTTGAGATTTTTATATTGATAAAAATTCGATTTTTATATATATGAAGTGGAAATAAAAATATAATTCTTATACATCAAGTGATAATATAAAAATGCGATTTTTATATATGTAGTGGATATGGGCGACGAAAGTGATGAAGGGCCCGACGATGAAGATTTCCTACATATGAAGAGTCGTGGCGTTTGGATTAGCTTTGGTGAGAACTTCTCACTTTAAATTTCTTTTCCTAGTTAGAAATATATATTAGGATGCAAACGGTGTTTAGTAGCACCCGACACCCTCGTCCACAGACCATGGACTTGTTTGTTTGGTTGTTTGGTGATTGATTAAAATATTTGTTGAAATTTTGTGGCGTGAATAATAAAAGTGATTTGATTGATATGTGTATGGCATGGGCCATTACTAGACCGGGGATAAGGCTAGGCCTTATTCCGTTTCTAGTATCGTGTCGTTATGCCGCCGAAATTTTCTAAAATATGTTAGAAAAATAAAAATATCATTTTATTGTGTGTAATAACCCGAAAATCTGGGCCAGTTTAAATTTTTTATTTTGGCAATTTTAATGAATTTTGAATATTTAAAATAGATTATTTTAAATAATATCGACGAGAAATTTATTTTGAATATAATTCGAACGTATATATTATGTACGTCGTCGTTAGAATATAAATAATTATATATAATTATAAATAGAATTGAAAATGGCGCGGTAGTTCGATAATTCGATTTCAAACTTCAATTGAATGTACCGGGTGCAAAACAGTCCGGATTTTAGTGAAACCAAAAACATTAGGATCTAATTGAGAATATCTTTCCAATGGATCCGAAAAATTGAAATTTCATAGCGGGGATCAAAAGATATGTCCAGTTGAAAATTCTAAATAGTCGCTATGGAATTCAGGCCCTTAAAAATGAGAATTTTGCAAATGACCTCGGATTTCGACGAAACCACTTTTGTTGGGTCCGCAATGTCAAATTATAGCTAGATTCCAAATTTCGTAATTTTTCGAATCAATATGTGAGCGTGGCAAAGGAAAACGCGTTTGACCAGTTTCAGTTGTTTTAATCGACTGGAAAATGGCAATTTTTCTAACGGTCTCGGAATTCGAAGAAACTAGTTTTGTTAGGACCGTATCGTCAATACGAAGCTAGAAAATATTTTTCTGGAATTTTTCTAGTTAGTATGTGACCCCGGTAATTTGAAATGTACGTTTAAAATTCAATATAATGATTTAAATGTAAATTCAGTGGAAACTGATCGAAACGACCAAATCAGCCTACGATACCTATCCCATTGGGTTCGGAATGGGGGTGAAACGCTATGGACCACAGGCGGTGGGCCTCGTTTCGAGGTCGTATGTAAAAGTCAACTTTTTGCAAAATAAAATAATTAAATAAATTAAAAATTAATACCCTCCCTCTTCCTATACGTTCTGCCCCTCCCCCCATTTCTTCAGTTCGATCCATTCATTCACGAAATAAAATAAAAAAAGGGAGAAAAAGAGGCGGAGGAGCCGTCGCTCCTCCGATGGTGCCGTCGCCGCCCCTGGCTAGCCCCCCCTGCGAGCAAACCTCCGACGCGCAGCTACCCCCCCCCCCTCTCCTTAAAGCAAGGTAAGTTTTCCCAATTTTCTTTTATGTTTTATTTTATTTTATTTAACATTTAAAACTGAATTTAGTTATAAAACTATTTATTTAAAAGTTAGGATTTTGTTTTATGAAAGGAATAATTTTTATTTAAGAAAAGTAGTGTTTTTTAAAATAAAAAGATTCGATTTTTGCATTAGAAGAGATTCGATTTTTGCATTAGCAAAGACGAGATTTTTTATAATGTAAAGACGAGATTTTTATAGAAGTAAAGGAATTATTTTTATAAGGTAGTAAGTAAAAAAATATAATCTTTATTATGTAAAAGGTGTAAAAATATGATTTTTGTTTATGTAGAGAATTAAAAATATAATTTTTACATGATAGGGATATTAAAAAAAAAATCATCTTTATATAGGTAGCAAAATAAAAATGTGATTTTTATAAAGATATATTTGAAAAGGCGAAATCTTCATATAGAGAATAACGGTGTAAAAATAGAATTTTTATCTATATAGCATGGTGGTAAAAATAGGATTTTTATTTATTGAACAACGTAGTAAAAATTCGATTTTTATATATTGAATAGCATAGTAAAAATTGGATTTTTATATATTGAATAGCATAGTAAAAATTCGATTTTTATATATTGAATAGCATAGTAAAAATTCGATTTTTATATATTGAATAGCGAAGTAAAAATTCGATTTTTATATATTGAATAGCGAAGTAAAAATTCGATTTTTATATATTGAATAGCGAAGTAAAAATTCGATTTTTACATAGGTAGTGGCTACAGCAACGAAGATGACAAAAATGCGATAACGATGAAGTTTTCTATCAAAGAAGAGTCAAGATGATTGGATAGCTATCGGTGAGAATTTCTCACTCTTCAATTTCTTTTTCTAGTTATATATATATACTAGGATGCAGACGGTGCTTAGTAGCACCCGACACAATCGTCCACAAACCGTGGACTTGTTTGTTTGGTTGCATAAATTAGTTAGATGATTTGATTGAAATTGAATTGTTTGGTGAAATGAATGGATTTGATTGATGTGTGAATGGCGTGGGCCTTCACTAGACCGGGGATAAGGCTAGGCCTCGTCCCGTTTCTAGTATCGTGTCGTTATGCCGCCGAAATTTTCTAAAATAGATTAGAAAAATAAAAATATCATTTTTGTTGTATAAATGAACGAAATATTTTAATAATAAAATTTACATCTTTATCAATATATAAAATAAAGGTTCATGTGTTGACTGTACTCATCCGTTGAGATTAGTCATGTGTTGAATGAAATATTTTAATAATAAAATTTACATCTTTATCAATATATAAAATAAAGGTTCATGTGTTGACTGTACTCATCCGTTGAGATTAGTCATGTGTTGAACGAAATATTTTAATAGTAAAATTTACATATTTATCAATATATAAAATAAAGGTTCATGTGTTGACAGTACTCATCCGTTGAGATTAGTCATGTGTTGAACGAAATATTTTGATAATAAGAAATATTTGAAATAGAAATATTTGGAATAGAAATATTTGAAATCAAAATATTTGAAATAGAATATTTGAAAATAGAATTATATGAAGCCGTGTTGATTAGATTGACGCCATTTTGACGTGAACGATATTTATATCGATTTTACACGATAATGAATTGAATTGAAAACGATTTCGAAACGAATTGAATAGAAAACGAATTTGATTTGATTTGAATATATAACGAATTTGATTTCAATGGAATATATAACGAATTTGATTCGAATAGAAAACCAATTTGAATTGAATCGAATAGAAAATTAATTTGAATTGAATCGAATAGAAAACTAATTTGAATTGAATCGAATAGAAAACGACTTTGAATTGAATTGGAAACGAATTCAAATTGAATTGAAAGCGAATTGATATGAATTCAAATTGAATTGAAATTTGAATTGAATAGAAATGAATTTTAAAACGAATTTATAAAGAAGAATATAATTCGATTTTTATATATTGAATAGCATAGTAAAAATTCGATTTTTATATATTGAATAGCGAAGTAAAAATTCGATTTTTATATATTGAATAGCGAAGTAAAAATTCGATTTTTATATATTGAATAGCGAAGCAAAAATTCGATTTTTACATAGGTAGTGGCTACAGCAACGAAGATGACAAAAATGCGATAACGATGAAGATTTCTATCAAAGAAGAGTCAAGATGATTGGATAGCTATCGGTGAGAATTTCTCACTCTTCAATTTCTTTTTCTAGTTATATATA
Source organism: Allium sativum (assembly GCA_030737875.1). Lineage (NCBI taxonomy): Eukaryota > Viridiplantae > Streptophyta > Magnoliopsida > Asparagales > Amaryllidaceae > Allium > Allium sativum. The sequence goes on along the minus strand of CM060924.1, from coordinate 735,237,748 downwards.
TATACTAGGATGCAGACGGTGCTTAGTAGCACCCGACACAATCGTCCACAAACCGTGGACTTGTTTGTTTGGTTGCATAAATTAGTTAGATGATTTGATTGAAATTGAATTGTTTGGTGAAATGAATGGATTTGATTGATGTGTGAATGGCGTGGGCCTTCACTAGACCGGGGATAAGGCTAGGCCTCGTCCCGTTTCTAGTATCGTGTCGTTATGCCGCCGAAATTTTCTAAAATAGATTAGAAAAATAAAAATATCATTTTTGTTGTATAAATGAACGAAATATTTTAATAATAAAATTTACATCTTTATCAATATATAAAATAAAGGTTCATGTGTTGACTGTACTCATCCGTTGAGATTAGTCATGTGTTGAATGAAATATTTTAATAATAAAATTTACATCTTTATCAATATATAAAATAAAGGTTCATGTGTTGACTGTACTCATCCGTTGAGATTAGTCATGTGTTGAACGAAATATTTTAATAGTAAAATTTACATATTTATCAATATATAAAATAAAGGTTCATGTGTTGACAGTACTCATCCGTTGAGATTAGTCATGTGTTGAACGAAATATTTTGATAATAAGAAATATTTGAAATAGAAATATTTGGAATAGAAATATTTGAAATCAAAATATTTGAAATAGAATATTTGAAAATAGAATTATATGAAGCCGTGTCGAAATCCGGATCGTTAGAATATAAATAATTATATATAATTATAAATAGAATTGAAAATGGCGCGGTAGTTCGATAATTCGATTTCAAACTTCAATTGAATGTACCGGGTGCAAAACAATCCGGATTTTAGTGAAACCAAAAACATTAGGATCTAATTGAGAATATCTTCCCAACGGATCCGAAAAATTGAAATTTCATAGCGGGGATCAAAAGATATGTCCAGTTGAAAATTCTGAATAGTCGCTATGGAATTCAGGCCCTTAAAAATGGGAATTTTGCAAATGACCTCGGATTTCGACGAAACCACTTTTGTTGGGTCCGCAATGTCAAATTATAGCTAGATTCCAAATTTCGTAATTTTTCGAATCAATATGTGAGCGTGGCAAAGGAAAACGCGTTTGACCAGTTTTAGTTGTTTTTAATCGACTGGAAAATGGCAATTTTTCTAACGGTCTCGGAATTCGAAGAAACTAGTTTTGTTAGGACCGTATCGTCAATACGAAGCTAGAAAATATTTTTCTGGAATTTTTCTAGTTAGTATGTGACCCTGGTAATTTGAAATGTACGTTTAAAATTCAATATAATGATTTAAATGTAAATTCAGCGGAAACTGATCGAAACGACCAAATCAGCCTACGATACCTATCCCATTGTGTTCGGAATGGGGGTGAAACGCTATAAACCACAGGCGGTGGGCCTCGTTTCGAGGTCGTATGTAAAAGTCAACTTTTTGCAAAATAAAATAATTAAATAAATTGAAAATTAATACCCTCCCTCTTCCTATACGTTCTGCCCCTCCCCCCCCCTATTTCTTCAGTTCGATCCATTCATTCACGAAATAAAATAAAAAAAGGGAGAAAAAGAGGCGGAGGAGCCGTCGCTCCTCCGATGGTGCCGCCGCCGCCCCTGGCTAGCCCCCCCTGCGAGCAAACCTCCGACGCGCAGCTACCCCCCCCCTCCTTAAAGCAAGGTAAGTTTTTCCAATTTTCTTTTATGTTTTATTTTATTTTATTTAACATTTAAAACTGAATTTAGTTATAAAACTATTTATTTAAAAGTTAGGATTTTGTTTTATGAAAGGAATAATTTTTATTTAAGAAAAGTAGTGTTTTTTAAAATAAAAAGATTCGATTTTTGCATTAGAAGAGATTCGATTTTTGCATTAGCAAAGACGAGATTTTTTATAATGTAAAGACGAGATTTTTATAGAAGTAAAGGAATTATTTTTATAAGGTAGTAAGAAAAAAAATATATAATCTTTATTATATAAAAGGTGTAAAAATATGATTTTTGTTTATGTAGAGAATTAAAAATATAATTTTTACATGATAGGGATATTAAAAAAATATCATCTTTATATAGGTAGCAAAATAAAAATGTGATTTTTATAAAGATATATTTGAAAAGGCGAAATCTTCATATAGAGAATAACGGTGTAAAAATAGAATTTTTATCTATATAGCATGGTGGTAAAAATAGGATTTTTATTTATTGAACAACGTAGTAAAAATTCGATTTTTATATATTGAATAGCATAGTAAAAATTGGATTTTTATATATTGAATAGCATAGTAAAAATTCGATTTTTATATATTGAATAGCATTGTAAAAATTCGATTTTTATATATTGAATAGCGAAGTAAAAATTCGATTTTTATATATTGAACAGCGAAGTAAAAATTCGATTTTTATATATTGAATAGCGAAGTAAAAATTCGATTTTTACATAGGTAGTGGCTACAGCAACGAAGATGACAAAAATGCGATAACGATGAAGATTTCTATCAAAGAAGAGTCAAGATGATTGGATAGCTATCGGTGAGAATTTCTCACTCTTCAATTTCTTTTTCTAGTTATATATATATACTAGGATGCAGACGGTGCTTAGTAGCACCCGGCACAATCGTCCACAGACCATGGACTTGTTTGTTTGGTTGCATAAATTAGTTAGATGATTTGATTGAAATTGAATTGTTTGGTGAAATGAATGGATTTGATTGATGTGTGAATGGCGTGGGCCTTCACTAGACCGGGGATAAGGCTAGGCCTCGTCCCGTTTCTAGTATCGTGTCGTTATGCCGCCGAAATTTTCTAAAATAGATTAGAAAAATAAAAATATCATTTTTGTTGTATAAATGAACGAAATATTTTAATAATAAAATTTACATCTTTATCAATATATAAAATAAAGGTTCATGTGTTGACTGTACTCATCCGTTGAGATTAGTCATGTGTTGAACGAAATATTTTAATAATTAAATTTACATCTTTATCAATATATAAAATAAAGGTTCATGTGTTGATTGTACTCATCCGTTGAGATTAGTCATGTGTTGAACGAAATATTTTAATAATAAAATTTACATCTTTATCAATATATAAAATAAAGGTTCATGTGTTGACAGTACTCATCCGTTGAGATTAGTCATGTGTTGAACGAAATATTTTGATAATCAGAAATATTTGAAATAGAAATATTTGGAATAGAAATATTTGAAATCAAAATATTTGAAATAGAATATATGAAAATAGAATTATATGAAGCCGTGTTGATTAGATTGACGCCATTTTGACGTGAACGATATTTATATCGATTTTACACGATAATGAATTGAATTGAAAACGATTTCGAAATGAATTGAATAGAAAACGAATTTGATTTGATTTGAATATATAACGAATTTGATTTCAATGGAATATATAACGAATTTGATTCGAATAGAAAATCAATTTGAATTGAATCGAATAGAAAACTAATTTGAATTGAATCGAATAGAAAACTAATTTGAATTGAATCGAATAGAAAACGACTTTGAATTGAATTGGAAACGAATTCAAATTGAATTGAAAGCGAATTGATATGAATTCAAATTGAATTGAAATTTGAATTGAATAGAAATGAATTTTAAAACGAATTTATAAAGAAGAATTCAATTTTGCTTTGGATTAAAATGGAAGTTGAAATTGTTTTTGAAACGAATTTAAAGCGATTTATAAAATTCGTTTTAAATAGAAATCGACGAAATATATATTATATATATTATATATATATATATAATATAATGGCCTGAATAGAACGCGCCGTGCCGCGGCAGTTCGTGAATTTCGACAATTTATTTCAAATGGATATTACGGGAGATCCGACCGTCAGATTCTCCTAAAACCGGAATCGTTGGGTTCGTATCGAAAAGAGCTTTCTAACGAATATTTGAAATTTGAAATCTAACGGTTGGATTTGGAGATACGTCCAAATCAAATTTGAAAAAGGTCGCTATAAGTGCAGTTCGATGGCCATTGATGGAAATCGACTGTACGGGCCTTGATAAAATTATTAAAAATAGTAATAATTTGTGTAAAATCAGAAGAAATGATTTGGGGAAATTTGGGATGAAAAACTCCATATTTGAAAAGAGAAAAATAGATTTTTATCGAAATGAACTATATTGAACTAAATTTAAAACCCGGGTTTTTATTTTTAAATAAATAAATTAGATTTAAAAAGGGGTTTTAAATAATCGGAATTCCTAATATATTTGATTTGAATTGAACTAGAATTGATTTGCGGTTTTATCATGAACTGTGTTTTAAACAACACTAGTTCTTTAAACCGAAAATAAATAGAAGGTGATTTGGGTTTGTCGTGAACTGTGTTTTAAATAACACCTAGTTCTTTAACCCAGTAAAAGGAGTTTCAACGAATCTGCAATTAGATTGAAATGTAAATCTATAATCTAAATTATCAAATTTAGAAAATGAGCGAGAATGGAGTATTGCCAGTTTTGCTCCAAAGCGATAGTTAAATCTTTAATTAGATTTGAACGTGAAATGGTAATTAATTTTACCAATAACACCGTGGGGTTAGATATGGAGTATTACCAGTTTTGCTTCATGGGATGAATAGGTTGGGATTGGGAAATAAAATAAATAATTACTTCGGTGTGGTTCGCTAATCTCGACTAGTTGGAAAAACCATAATTTGGTTTGAAATGACATCCAAAGGAAGATTAAAGGATAAATTTTAAAGAATTCATCTTGGATAAAATTAATGGGAACCTTTCCCTAAGAATGTGATTTGGTGAATAAAAGAATATTCTAAATTGGAATGAGGCGTATGTTGAGTTTGTGTAACATTTGTTTTTAATATACGCGGTTTGTTCGGAAAGGCCGGGTTTATACCCATTCTGAATAACCGATTCGACGATAAGTCGAAGATGAAGACGGTGGTCGAAGACCGGAAGTCTTCACATCGTTTGGGTAATTACTGACGATCCTGATTGGGCTGTACACCCAAGAGGATGGAAATAGTTGGTGGTCGTCCAGACGTACTTGGAGATGGATGGATATGCGAGGAAAGTGCCTCCGGTTTCGTTCAGACCCAGAACGGACTTGTAAATGGATTGTGTGTCTGACATTGAATTTTATTCTGTGTCAATTGATTTCTGTTAAATATATATCTGTTTGGCGGCGGAGAATTTATTCTCTTGCTTAACGCCCTTCTCTGAGACGTACGAGCTTAGAGGTTATATATCGATAGATATCAATCGCATGGCATGAATTGCCCGTGTGGCATGCTGAGTTGCATGGATCAAGGCTTCTATTGAAAAGCAAAGTCTTGTGGTTGATGATCAAAGCACAGCCTACGTGGCAGCTTTGTGTATAACGTGAATTCGCGAGCCTCACACCTCGGTATGAGTCAAAAACGGGATACGGACTGCAGGGAGAGCACGACGTTTCTTTCTAGCTTTGGTGATGTCAGTGACTTACCAGCCCTGGCATTTATATACTTTTCACCTATGTGGTTGTTGGAATGAGAGGCGCCTCGATTATAGGTCTGTAAGGACCGGGAAACGTGTGTTTAGGCATAATTAATCCTCTAACGTAAGTGAGGACCGGCCCTGAAGATCCAGGATTGCCCAGAGTGCGTAGTCCTGAGACATTTGCTAGAGTGTCTCGAACGCGAAGAGGAGCTTGCCCCTTGCCTCGACTCATGACGGAAACCCAATTTCCAATACGTGTATTGCGGCTTTATTTGTAGAGCTTAGTATGGCGACATAGTAGCATGGGATGCTATGCCGTTTATGATTTATATTTATGATTGAAATTGTTTTGACACTATACACTTATTATAGTATCAAATGATTTGTTTTAAACGTACCAAGCATGTTTGGCTATTACAAGGGAAAACTCTATCCTCCGGCTTGCGTTGCATTGTGTGATGGGACCTGGGTCTTATAATAGCTTCATTTTTCGAAAAAGCATTGCGCTGTTTATTATATGCACTGGTATTCTTGGGAGGAAACCCGTTCCGTGTTATACGGCGTGGTCCCTTGAATTACTCTCTTTTAAAGTAAAGCTTTAAATAACTGTTTTAGTTCTCACACCAGTCACATGACTGACCTGGAGTTTATTGTTTTAACCTAAACTCTGGGTGCCCCTATTTTCTACACGGGCAGCTAGTAGTTTTGGTTTTGCAGATTTATATTCACAGGATCCTGGTTTACAGCTGGAATGATATCCGGAAAGCTCTGTATCCGTATATCACCTTCAGTTGTGCTTTGTATTTCTTTTTCCGCTGCTATGTAATTTATTGTAATCTCTGATATTTATCGAATGTAATTTATTCATTTATACTCTGTATATTCTTGTATCTGATGGAATTGTTGTAATAACAATGAAATGTTCTTCCATCTGTGTTCATTTGTGTGTTGTTCTCAAAGTATCCGCCCTTTCCTTAATTGGGAAGAAACGGGTCGTCACATTGTGTAAGTGAACTGAATAGAAATTCATGTGTTGAAAGAAAATATTTTATCATTAAAAATATAATTTTTAACGTGGAAGTGAATAAATAAAATATTCATTTACAAACCAGACGGTTTTTTTATGTACACTGATTTGACTGATCTTGATTGGGACGATAAATTTTACACGTCGCCCAACTGCACAAATAAAATCTGTGTTTGTTGATGTGAAACCCCCCACGGGTATTGGGATGTACACTAGTCCCAATGATTAGTTGTTTGTCGATCGATAGGTTGGCAGACAGTTGTGTTATGCACTTTGGATGATGGTTGATCATTTATCGTTTCTGTTATATACATATGTTGTATGGAATCCATATAATTAACCTTATATGGTAATTGATTGGGCCTCATTCCAATTTAGAAAATAAAGAATATTGAAGAATATATATTCATGTGTTGAAAATAAAATATATATTCATGTGTTGAAAATAAAATATATATTCATGTGTTGAAAATAAAATATATATTAATGTGTTGGAAGAAATATATATCCATGTGTGGAAAGAAATATATATATTCATGTGTTGACAGCACTCATTCATTGAGATTAGTCATGTGTTGAAATAAAATGTATTAAATAACAAAAATATATATTCAGGTGTTGACAGTACTCATTCGTTGAGATTAGTCATGTTTTGAAATAAAATATTCATGTGTTGAAGAAAAATATTTATTTGTTGGATAAAATAAAGAAGTTATTGAAAAATATAAAGCCGTGTTGGTTAGATTTGCGCCATTTTGACTTGAACGATATTTATATCGATTTTATTCGTATATTGAAAGAGAAGTGATTTCAAAATATAACGTTTTGAAAATATTATCATTTATATATATATCAATGATGTGGAATATTCAATCTTGATTTGAAATTGAATATGAAGTTGAAATCGTTTTGAAAACGAATTTAAAACGATTTATAAAATACGTTTAGAATTGAAATCGATGAAATATATATAAAATATATTATATATATTAAATGGCCAGAATAGAACGCGCCGCGCCGCGGCAGTTCGTGAATTTCGACCATTGACTTCGAATCGACGTTACGGGAGATCCGACCGTCGGATTCATCTGAAACCGGAATCGTTGGGTTCGTATCGAAAAGAGCTTTCCAATGAATATTTGAAATTTGAAATCTAATGGTTGGATTTGGAGATACGTCCAAATCAAATTTAGAAAAGGTCGCTGTAAGTGCAGTTAGACGACCGTTATTGGAAACCGACTGTACGGGCCTTGATAAAATTATTAAAAATATCTATAAATTGTGTAAAATCAAAATATATGGATTGGAAAGAACTGGGATGAAAAATTCCCTATTTGAAAGGATAAAAATGCATTTTTATCGAAATGAACTAGTTATGAACTAGAATTAAAATCCAATATTTTTAAATAAATCAATTGGATTTGAAGTGGCCTTTGAAAATAATCAGAATTTCCAGTATACGAATTGGAATGGAATTTTGGGTTTATCATGAACCATGTTTTAAATGACACCGGTTCTTTAACCCAGTTAAAGATTAAAACTAAGTGGAGTTTTAATGAATCTTTAAATTAGATTGAGATGATCGAGAATGGAGTATCACCAGTTTTGCTACAAGCGATAGTTAAATCTTTAATTAGATTTGAACGTGAAATGGTAATTAATATTTACCGATAACACTGTGGTGTTAGATATGGAGTATTACCAGTTTTGCTCCATGGGATAAGTAGGATGGGATTGGGAAATAAAATAAATAATTACTTCGGTGTGGTTCGCTAATCCCGACTAGTTTGAAATGATATTTAAAGGAAGATTAAAGAATAAATTTCAAAGAATTTATCTTTGATAAAATTAGTGGGAACATATTCCCTAATGATGTGAAAATTTGAATAAAAGAATATTCTGAATTGGAAAGAGGCGTATGTTGTGTTTGTGTAACATTTGTTTATTATATACGTGGGTTATTCAGAAAGTCCGGGTTTTACCCATTCTGAATAACCGATTCGACGATAAGTCGAAGATGAAGACGGTGGTTGAAGACCGAGGGTCTTCACATCGTTTGGGTGATTACTGATGATCTTGACTGGGTTGTACACCCAAGAGGAGGGAATCAGTTGGTGATCGTCCAGACGTACTTGGAGATCGACGGATATGCGAGGAAAGTGCCTCCGGTTTCGTTCAGACCTAGAACGAACTTGTGAATGGACTGTGTGTCTGACATTGGATTTGATTTTGTGCGATTGGTTTCTATTAAATATATATCTGTTTGGCGGCGGAGAATTTATTCTCTTGCTTAACGCCCTTCTCTGAGACGTACGAGCTCAGAGGTTATATATCGATAGATATCAATCGCATAGCGTGAATTGCCTGTGTGGCATGCCTAAGTGGCAATTGATCAAGGCTTCTATTGAAAAGCAGAGTCTTGTGGTTGATGATCAAAGCTGTCCTTTGTGGCACCGCTTTGTGTAATGTGAATTCGCGAGCCTCACACCCCGGTATGAGTCAAAAACGGGATACGGACTGCAGGGAGAGCACGACGTTTCTTTCTAGCTATGGGTGGTGTCGGTGCTTAAACTGGCCAACATTTATATACTTTTCACCTGTATGGTTGTTGGATGAGGCGCCTCGATATTAGGTCTGTTAGGACCGGGAAACGTGTGCTCAGGAATACTAATCCCCAAAAGTAAGGTGGGACCGGCCCTGAAGCATCCAAGGATCATAGTGGGTTCCTGAGACATTTGCTAGAGTGTCTCGAATCGGAGAGGATCTTGCCCCTTGCCTCGACTCATGATGGAATCAAATTTCCAATACGTGTCATTCGGTTTTATTTGTAGAGCCTAGTACAACGACATGATATATGGTACCCATGCCGTCTATGATTGATATATTATGATTGAAGTTGTTTTCTTCACTTATAATAATAATAAAAGATGAAATTTCGCGTATCAAAGCATTCTTTGGCTGTTATAAGGGAAAATCTATCCTCCGACTTGCGTTGCATTGTGTGATGGGACCTGGGTCTTATAACAGCTTCATTGTTCTTTATTTAGCATTGCGCTGTTTGTTTAAGCACTGGTATTCTTGGGGTAAAAACCCGTTCCGTGTTATACGGCGTGGTCCCTTGATTTACCGAACTTTAAAATAAGAATTTATAACTGTTTTAGTTCTCACACCAGTCACATGACTGACCTAGAGTTTATTGTTTTGACCTAAACTCTGGGTGGCCCTTATTTTCCACACGGGCAGCTAGTAGTTGGGTTTTGCAGATTTATATTCACAGGATCTTGGTTTTCAGCTGGAACGATACTCGGAAAGCTCTGTATCCGTGTATTCCTCACTACACCATAATCGCCATTTGGCAACTCTTATTTTTTTCAGCTGCCAACACTTATATGTGTTGTACACTAGTGACACTAATATGTGTTGCTATAGTAAAAATGTGTCACCAAAAATGTGCCAACACTTATTTGTGTTGATATGCCTGCTCAACACTTATATTTTGAGGGCAAAAGTGTAACTTCTCACCCATAACCCTAATTGCTGCCTCAGTTCTTTTTCTCCAACGCTTATTCCTCTGAAGGCCGCGTCTTTAGCAAATAAAAAGAAAATGGACATCGAAGAATTGATATCAGCTCTCTCTAATGGATATCAATATCACCGATTCTAACGATTTTGGTATTCTCAAATTGGGGATTCTAGGAATTGGGGCTTCTAGAAATCACGGCTTCTACGAATTGGGGCTTCTCAACTCGTTTCTCAATCCTTGACTTCGAATTGGGGTTTCTAGGAATCACGATAATAGGTAAAAAATCGATTTCATTTTTGTTGCGTTTGGACTCGTTTACTTTTCCTTTTGTTGCTGCTGATATTTCTTTTGCTTAAATTTTGTCCGCCATGAGCTAGCAACATATTATATATAAATAAATAGTTGCAACGGCTAATGGTTCTCATGTGGATTTACTTTAGGATATGAAGGAATAGATTAGAATTGAAAGGAAACATTTTCTTTGAATGGACTTGAATGTTGTTATAACAGGTTTATGAGAAGCTTGGACCTAGCTTATTTTATTTTTTAAAGAGAAATAGGTATACACCATCTCCTGTTGACCTTGTTCGCGAATTTGGGCGCCATCTTTTGGAATATGTAGCATGTATGTGAATCAAATTTGGTTCCTCTGTTATTTAATCCAATTAATATTTATAACCTGTAATCCAAAAGTTTTAAGGGTAGCATGGTTGATGCTTGTCTTTTCTTCTTCTTTTTCCATTTACCGTAGATATGCATGATTTGTGAATTATTCACACTGATCTAAAGCCTGAGAATATTCTTCTAGTGTTTGCGTGCATTTCATTATGTGACTATCTTTTAATTTACAGTATTTTTTTATCTGCATTGTAGTAGCTGCCAATTACCTGAGTACCTTCATATTGATTTCTTATCTGACGTGTGTTTAATGGTGGATGGCAGCGAAAATCATTGCATAAATTAGTCATTGGGTAATTTTTGGTAAAGGGATCTTGAAGCTTTCGTTTGAGATTAAAGGGTCTTGTTTATGAAATTTTGTGGTGCTTTGTTGATCACAGGTTTAGGGTGGAGTTATCCTTGTGATTTATGGAGTGCTGGTTGCATAGTTGTTGAGCTCGTTTTGGTCAGTTCAGCTTAATCTATCAACAACCATTCAGTACATAAATCTTTATTACCATCTAAAAGATTATCATTTTTCTAGGGGGATGCACTGTTTCAAACACATGAGAATTTGGAAACATTTGGCTATGATGGAAAGAGTTTTGGGACCAATACCGGAGCATATAATTAGAAATGCAAGGTATGTTGATCTGCATTTGTACCTAGATTCAGTTCATGAATCTTATCATCTCACCCTTAGGCATCCCTTGCCTTAACAGTTTGGTGTTATATTTTTCATAAGCTTAGCAACTTCGGTAATAAGGACAAAATGACGAGTATGACACCCAACTAATATACGCATTTTCTTGTGCAATAACGCTTTCCATTGGCGCTTGTATCACAATTAATGTTACATTGCCAGAGACAGTACACATTTTTAATAAATATATCAGTAATTTCATTAGCAGGTTTATATTCAACGCTGCACTTTCTTAGTTAGTATATCAATTATCAGTAATTTCATTAGCATAGCTATATTCAAGTTTTCAATATCACATAAATGAGCTAACAGTTTTACGGAATTTGTGATCTTTTGTTATCGCTTCAAGTATAATCACATATTTAGTTACTAATATGTCTATGGAGAACTTATAATGAACAGTTCCCAGAGATGGATGTAAAGCCTGAATCAATTTTTTGTTAAATAATGCTACAAGTCTCAATGCGCCACCAAGTGTATATAAATTGCTATGTTTCCAATATTGATCCCTTAGTATGCCTGCATGAGCAATTGTTGTGTTCCTAATCTCGTGAAAGATTTTCTTGTGATATATTATTGTAACCTATGGAGATAGGTAAATGAAAATCATCTCCTGAGTTTTTTTTTTTTTTTTGAAAGGGGTTGAAGCATGGAAAAAGGAGACAATAATGAAGAATGTAATATTATTTAACCTGTTCTTATAATACTATGGGGTTCATTATTTGTGTTATCTGAGCTCACCGTTTTTTATCTTTATTTGCAGGAGGCTGCTAAGCGCTTAGAGACTGATGGTGGGTTATTTATCTAGAGAACAGTTTTACATCCACTTTCAAAATAGAGTCAATGTAAGTTCCATGTAATTACTATTTGTAGGCGTCGCAACTGAAGCGTAATACACTGCCATACCTAGTGAGCCAAACAACCATCAAGAGACGATGACTCAGTTTGAAACAGAGGTTTGTGAATGTCATAATCTCTGGTGTAACAGTTTTCTATTAAGATGATTTCACGATTAAGATTTAAGACTGGTTTACTTCTATTATAGGTTTCAGTTATTGATAATGTGTGTTGGAAGGAGCTTGGTCTTCTGTTATTTGTGTGGGTATCTTTCTTAGTGCTACAAATAATTAAGGTATGGAAAAAGATCCCATTAAAGCCATACGTATGTATTCTATACTGTGATGACTGTCTTCTTCTTCTCTTGAATATTTGAATCCTATCCGTTGTCTGTAAAAGATAATCATCCATTACTGTCCTGTTGTGGTGCAGAATGCAAATTACAATCGATAATTACAATTTTAACGTTGTACTTTTTGCTGCATGCTAGTTTTAGTCTACTATAATTTACTATCCTCATGCAGCTAGTTGCTTTATGCAGAATTATACAGCAACTTGTTCAGTTTTTTACTGGATATTAAACTTCCTACAGGTAGTTTACATTACTCCAGCTATCTAATTCTACATTAATGGGTAGTTTACTGTTTTATTATTTTACTTATGCTGCTGCTATATTTTAGATCCCTGTTGTTGTAGGTGTAAGTTTATTTGAAGGTCTACAGTTATACACTGGAAAACAAATAACATCGTCAAATGGAGCAGAGGAAACAAATTTCAAATCCCATCAGATTGCTTTGTACTGCTGTTGTGGAGTTACCGGTGGCATAGTTGGTGGCTTGCTCGGTCTCGGTGGTGGTTTTATTTTAGGTCCTCTTTTTCTGGAATAAAAAAAACACAATGCACATTCTTGATGTTTCTAAACAAACCCTATAAATGACGGGAATTACAGTCCTCTACAAAATTTTATCACCGCCATCTGTTGAGGCTTCAAGGAGGCTTCCAACAGCTTTCTTCACTGTCATAGCACTCAGATCTTTCACAATAGTCGCTTAAATCCTCAAAATAGTTCGATCTTCAAGAGATGTTGAGATTTTGATAGAAACTCTTGAAGTTCATTGCTTTCCCTCGAACCTGAAGTGCTAGAGTGATTTCTTGACTTAAGGAGCTTGCAGTTGGCAGGAGCTTTGTTCTCTTGTGGAGAACTACAGTCTCCTTCACACCAGACTGATAAGTTGTAGATCTTGTTGTTTAGAAGACTTTTATAGTGATAGCCGTCTATTCTTTTGACTGTAAAGTTCAAATGCTTAATAAATTCTTTGTTCAGGATATGTGGTTCTTATGAAACAGCGGTGGGTGAGCGATAACCTCATGTTCTTGCAATAGGTAAGATTAAATTGTTAAAATTCCTGTCTATCTCAATGTTTTTACTAGAAATAAAGCTATTGTTTTGAGTACCCTTTGTATTATTTATTTCAAGAATAAAAGTGGCCTCCTCCACAAAGATAATCAAAAGGTTGATGCCACTGCCCTTTACGAAAATGCGGTTGATTGGAACTGCCACGAGAAATATTTGAACAGTATTTCTTGCTAAGTAAGAGTGTCTCAACCTTGTTTTCATAATTATATGTCTTATCAATAGTGGTGAACCTTCTCAGTTAAGCTGTCTTGAAATTTTTCCGATAATAATTTGACAACTGTATATATGATTTTTCAAAGTAGGAAACTGTTTCTTTCTTTGTTATTGTGGATTCATGATTTCTTTCACGCCGTATGTGATACAGCACAATAGTTATCACAATTGATGTTATTTTGTATTTTATGGATTTGGGCTTGATTCTTTCCTAAATATAGCCAGTTTGTTTGCCTAATATTCTGAATGCTACAACTTTTATTGAAATTCAAGTTGCATTTGACACTGTACCATATTTGACTTGAATATGAACAACCAAAGATATTTTTTTAATGTTTTCTATGTTTGATTTTCACAGTAGACAGTGCTTTCACTTTCTTTTTCATTTTAAGCATTTATCTTTTGTAAACAGCTTATCTAGAATGATAAAATAGGAACAATGTGACATTTTTAGACCAAAAAAAAAAGGTTTATCGAGTTCAACCATCCATGACAACTATTTCGAGTCGTTTATTGGATTGGCTGTGCTATTCTACAATTTTCTTACCTCAATTTGTTAATGTTCAAACAAAGCATTTCATGGTTGAATAGTATGATCCTGTTTCCACCGAAATATTCGCATTCGAAATTGAATAAGACATATGCTATACTAGATTTTCTTAAACTAAAGCAAAACAGATCAATCATTTACTTTCTCAAGCAAGATCACATACTCAAACAAGTTCATACACAATAGTAGTACATAAAAGTGCAATACACAAAATACCAAACAAATTCGTACGCTACTACAATTCAAATTAAAAAAACATAGAAACCAAGATAAATTTTGTTCTTTCTTCCATCCAGCATAGCTTCTCAACATTTCCTGTTTAAGAAAAACAAGATGACGACAATAAAGATAATGACAGAAATATACATAAGAAGCATCAAATTAAATGCAAGATAACAAGCTGCTGTGAACAGCAGCAAATCATCGCTGCTGCTATCAGCAGCGATGAACTGCTGCAGCTATCAGCAGCAGCGAACTGCTGCTGCGAGCTACAGCAACAGCGAACTGCTGCAGCAGCAAACACTTGTTGTTCGCATATATGGCTGCAGCAGCGAACAACGAACTGCTAATGCAGCAGTAAACAACGAACTGCTAATGTGTGGATCTTGATGGAATATGCTTTCAGTTTAATAAGATAGCAGTATGCATAAATATTGAAATATTTAATGGGTTACCTTTCTATTTTAATTATATATGAATGGTGGATAATTTAATCCTATTAAAGGGAGGGTTGCATTCAATAGGAAAGAAATGATAGGATAATATTTACATGATCGTACAACAAACCTCTGTTTTACTAATTCTATTGACTGCACTTTCTATATTTGTAGCTAAAAATTACATCAACAAGGGAGATCATAAAAGATAGCCCAGATTTTTTAACCAGATTGTTATATTTACTATGTAAACTTCACTTTGAGAGAGATATTGAAATGTAGTATGAATATTTATACTGTCTATTATATTTTTTCTTTCCTGATACTGTACATAAATTTATTGTTCACCAGTTAATGCCTAATGCATCAGGTATAGTTTTTATTTAGGAAAAAGAAGTTGAAAGAGTTAGCGCGACAATCACATATGTTCAATATGGAAGTCATACATTTGTGATTCGGATTTCTAAATTCTTGGCTTTTGGGATAATTTCCAATTATGATCCAAATACAATTGTCCTTAAAGTCCATCTAACATTTTTTTTCTTGAAAAAGGCTTCTGGGACTGGCATGGAAGTACTATCCATAAGTGTATCAAAATTATTTCCAATACTAGCTACCATTGGATGAAATGACCAATGAGCATATGCTTGAATATTTGCATTGACTACATGACCTGGATCTGCCATTTGAGCCCTAGGTGCATCTGCAGCAGGCTTCATCAGATCGGTTTTTCTGTTTCAACAACTGATTGAACAACCTGATTTGTTTTACTATCTTCAACCTTACATAGTATGCTTTGAAAAAAATAATCATTTTTTCCCATTATCTCCCATATTGCAGTAGTAACAGAAGATTCAATTCTGGCTTCTCTAGAGAGGGCCTTTACCACTTCTCCTTTGCTCTTGTACAGCTGCAGGCAGCCTTCTATTAAAGAATAAACATATTTAAGAAGGTTGAGAATTTTCATGTTATGTTTGCAGGTTGCGATTACATTGAATTTCTAGGATAGCTTTACCGTTATGATTGCTTCCTTCTGATTCTTCGGAAGCTACCTCTGTTTCAGATGTCATTTGAACATACTCGAGAAGAGGGCCATTTATAATAGGTGCACACATGTTCACTTTATTAAATTTTCAGAGTTAATATGTATTTTTTTCTGTAATTTTGTCGATGCTAAATATGAATTAATTCTTTTCAAAGCTTTCGGTAACCAATATAGAGGTAGAAAAGTATGTTGCAATATTATTATGCATAATTTATTTATTGAGTTTGACAAAATAAGCCAACTTAGAGATATGAAGTATGGAAATATTGCTATAGTGTTTTTGTCAATATATATGTATTTAAATTTAAAATGTGGTTACTCATTTTATTTGTTTCACGTATAGAAGTAAATTTTCTGGAGCTTCTAATGTATTTTTCTATCTATACTTTCCTTAGCTTGCTACTTCATATGGTCAACAAGTAAGCACAATTAATGGCACACTACAATATGATGTCAGTTGGAGGACATCCTTAGTCTACATATGAGACAGGAGCTGCTATTCTTGATACACCAAGCAACACTGATTCATATTCTTCCGACTAGCAAGAACATGCTATTTGTCAAGTTAGCGGTTTTGATTGTCATTAATATTTCTTAGTTTATATATAGGTATGCCACATATAATGGTTTAAGCAATTTGGTTTAAGACATTTTTTCTTCTTTTTTCCTTTTGCTCAATTGTTTTATACCTTTTTTTGGCTGTCATTAATTTTATTTACAGATATTACTCCAACAAGACGGCCAAGCAATCTTACTGGGAAAGCCTCCTGAGTTGTTGACGCCAGCTGAAGCAAGCCCAAATATTTGCTACAACTTCTGGTAACTTATCTCTTTATATTCTCTTTAGGCAACACCTTCAAAAAATTTACATTGATGGATAAAATTAATATTTGTGCGAGTCCCGTAATACACGTTGATGCTAAACACAACAATAAATTAAGATCATTACCTTATGTGTTCAATTTACAGCTTAAGCATTATGTTTTCCTCCCTAAGGTACTCTCATTTACATGTTATTTAAAAGTTATTGCCTTTGAAGTTAATTCCATTTATTATATATATATACATGCATTTGCTAAAATTGGTACAATGAGTGAATAGTGGTTAGTTCTTGGACGTTGATGCTGCTAAAACACCCTCTGATTCATTATAGTACATATAGCTTGCTTCAGCGTGCAAGCAATCAAGCCTGCTGCTTGCAAGCAAGCAAGCCTGCTGCTGTAGGTAAGCAAGCGAGCTTGCTGCAGGCAGCAAGCTTGCTGCTGCAAGCAAGTTTGTGCTTGCTGCAGCAAGCAAGCTTGCTTCAGCAAGCAAGTTTGTGCTTGCTACATGTAATTATGGCTCTTTTGATTCACTTCCTACTTATTCTTTATCTTAGAAAACTATCTCATGCTTGATTTTTTTTCCAATCCTTTTATCCTGACACAACCGGAAAACAATGATGTCAAAATTTAGATATTCTGTTCTCGTGGAAAATAGAGAGAAGGACAAACTTAACAAAAAATTTGGTGAAAAGTATAAGAAGTTTCAAAATTAGGGAGAAGGACAAATGCTAGTGTAAATGGAAAAAGGTTAGTGGGCCCCTGAATTCCACCTTTAGTGTAAATGTGTCCTTCTCCCTAATTTTGAAACTTCCCATACTTTTCACCAAAAAATTTCCAAAGTTTGTCCTTTAAAAGAAAATCCTCTTTTGTCTCAGTACTTCACCTATTTTTTTATTTTGCTTCATTTGTGAGAAAATGTAGGCATGACCATTTATTCCTAAATTATTCACGTTTATCCTTTTTATAAAGCAGGTCGCTTGGCTACCGTGGCTTGAGAGGGTTCAATACTTATTTTCTTTGACTTTGGGCAATGCAGTCAAAGGCATTTTCGCATGACTTTTCTTCATTGAGTGAGAAGGTAAAGTAAGTTGGATTCATTTCAGTTCTAATTTGAGGTTTATCCTAGCTTAAACTAGTCAATACTGTCTCAGACAAACTATCCCGGTTTGAAATTACATTCGTTTGTGAATATTATCCAAGACATGCTATCTCAGTATGATAATGCTTGCTTCATATACATCAACCCAGTTCATAACTTATTGATCATAATATATTTAACGTGGATACTTTATAAACTGTAGACATTGTTGAAGAAAAAGCATATATGAGTGATCTTTAAGCTATTAAGTTGATTGGTGGATATGTCGTTGTAAGGATTGGTTTTTGATTGTTGATGTATGTATGTATGTATCACCTCAGTGAAAAATGTTCCATTGCAACTTGTTATTTCTTTTTTTATATAAAAATGAGTGCATTTATATTTTGTAGGCACTCGTGGAAGAGGAATAAAACATATTTCGGAATGTAATCACAACGAGAAAGCAAACACGTGTGACCTTGAGAATGATCCTATCTCTGAAGTTTTTGGAATGTGACGAGTGCACTTATATTTTGTAGTTTGAACATGATATTATGATATTTTGAAATCGGAAGCATGTAACTCATATTTGAGTATTATGGAAATGTGACATTGTTGAATTTGAGATATGAAAGTGTATTAAATCTTATATTGAATTGATGTGTTGAATTATATGTATGGTATGAAAATTATAAAGATATGTTGTATTCATTTGTTTTGAGACTTTTAATATTATTTGTGCAAAAAATAGAAATGAATTTAATTTCGTACTGTAATGCATATAAGTGTTACCAATTTATGTATGGTAACATTTATAAGCGTTAGTAGGATTATGATACTGACATTTATAAGTGTTACTATATCTTATAGTTCCAACATTTATAAGTGTTAGCAATGAATATGTCTATAACACTTATAAGTGTTACAACATCTTCTGGTTTCAACATTTATAAGTGTTAGCAATGAATATGTTCATAACTCTTATAAGTATTACCATATCTTATGCTTCCAACATTTATAAGTGTTAGCAATGAATATGTTTATAACACTTATAAGTGTTACCATATCTTCTGGTTCCAACATTTATAAGTGTTAGCAATTACTCTGTTTGTAACACTTATAAGTGTTACAAATATGGCTGGACAATTCCTCACACGCCGTTGGTAACACTTATAAGTGTTACAGAAATTTTTTGTAACACCTATACTTGTTGGGAATCCCCAGTTTTGGTGTAGTGCCTTCTAGTTGTGTTTTGTATTATTTTCCGCTGCAGTATTGTATTTAAAATCTCTGATATTTCCTGTTGTATAATTTTTTATTCATACTCTGTAATATTCTTGTATTCTGATGGAATTGTTGTAATAAGCAATGAAATGTTCTTTTGTCTGTGTTCTGGTTTGTCCTGTTCTCATACGATCAGGGGTTTCGAACGGTCTTAATCGGTTTAGCGATCGGTTCGGATCGAGCGAAATTCCAGTTCGTCACATTTAGATTGCGTAGTTGAATTAAGAGAAACCGACAAAGTTGGTTTGATAAACATTAAAATTTAATACTATGGATGCAATTTAAACAATTTTATAAAACAAATGCTGGATAAAATTGTATGCATCAAACAAAATATTTCACAGATCAAAAGGTCTACTGTTATAAACCTTTGTAGCTTAATCCCAAACTCCAAATTTTCTAAAAGCAGGCATGCTTTGAATTTCTTATGAATAACCAAATGTTTAATTCTCTTACAAGCAACTAGAACATAAACTTTCCATATTGAGGTAGTTATTGATCATTACCTTGCACAAAACCTTGTGCAATGACCATAAAATAAACTATGAAAGATAGAAAGTAATCTACAATAACTGATTATGAACCAGGTCTCGCATTACTAAATGGCAGTATGTAGTAAAATAAAACAAACTTGAAAGAACGTAAAATTCAACTTAGTAAAAGCTATAATTTCTGCTTATATAATGATATAGGCTAAAGGTTTCTTCCACGTATATAATACTAATAGGGCTGTGGTGAAATTTGATGCCCCAACACCACGGAGACAAGCATGCTAAGAGAAGAGGATGCATGGATTCAACAATGGAAGGGTGAGTGTTAGGTTGGTTCGATTGATTTTGATGTAAAAAATATCAACCCAATTGAAACCAAACCGACCCGAACATAAATTGAAACTGAACCGACCCAATTAAATCTGCTTATAAATTACTGGCATTAATACTTCGTAATCTGAAAAAAATACCTTAAGAATTATTTGTCTCCTGATATCAAATGAAGTACGATTCAACTAATATATTTCCAACTTTACGCCTTCAGTCTAAAGTGCTACTTAATTCCGTAAAAACGAATAATAAAAGGAGGAAGATCATTCTGTTGATAAGCTTACAATATGTTTTTCATCATTGTTTTCTAGTTTTTTTTAAAGAAAATGTACATTAAGACCTTTTACCACCTGTTCAATGCAATACTTTTATTTAACCTCATCAAATAGCTTCTTATGAAATGAAATTTAAGTATGGCAGAAGTGACCGTTCGCTCGATGCCAGAAACTCTAAGCACTTTCTTTTTAACCCCTCTTTTACTGCAAAAGTTTAGAACACTCAGCTGGTTAGCATAAGAAAGACAAAAACTCGACATGCAATAGGTCCAAGTTAAAACAAACATTAAGGTGTCCTTATCAAAAAAATAAAATAGAGATTTTAATCATTAAAAGCAAAGTTAAGATTATTGAGGACAACAATCTTAAATAGGCGCTTACTGTTAGGTGTGGCTCGCATTGGAATGGAGTGGGTGGTGGATTGAACGGACAAATAGTCCCACATCGCAAGAAATTAAGAAAGATCATGGTATATATATGGTGTGGGTGGCATGTAACATTGGGGATTCCTTTTGTTACAATAAGTGTTTGCCAATACCAAATTATATGCTTTATGGGTGACGATGGGGGATGTTCAATCGGGACGCCGACATAGGAGACTTCGACCGTTGACCCCGAATAGACACGGTGAAGCGCGTATTGTATGCAGGGGATGCCGAAACTCAACATGGTATCAGAGCTCTATGGTTCGAGGGGACCGGTATGTGTAGCATGACCAAAGCAAGCTCCAAAGGGGCTTGAGCATGGGATGCTCGTCAAGGTGGAGATACGGTTGCTTATGGGAACTCGGGGTAGCAGCCTGACCAACTATGAAGAGAAATCAAGGTGTAACTTCAAGGTGACTTGATCAATGCTCGCCAAGGTGGAGATTGTTAGGTGTGGCTCGCATTGGAATTGAGTGGGTGCGTAGATTGAACGGACAAATAGTCTCACATTGCAAGAAATTAAGAAAAATTGTGGTATATATATGGTGTTGGTGGCATGTAACAGTGGGGATTCCTTTTGTTACAATAAGTGTTTGCCAATACCAAATTGTATGCTCGATGGGTGACGATGGGGGACGTTCAATCGGGACGCTGACATAGGAGACTTCGACCGTTGACCCCGGATAGACACGGTGCAGCGCGTACGGTACGCAGGGAATGCTGAAACTCAACACTTACAAATCTGTTTCAGGAATTGGCTCCTATGTGCAGTTGCCACCCTTTTCCTTATCCTTTCAACTGCCAAGTTAGCAATCACTCGCTACTTTTTCAACTTTCAGCCGCCAAGTTAGCAACTACAATAGTAAAAAAAGATAATAATTAGAGAAACCGAAAACAAATGAGGCAATGCAAACTCTTTATATGAAATAATAGAAGGAAAGTAAAGAAACAACAATGTTTGAATGATAAAAAAGAAATTCTCCCATTTTATGTGAAACAGAGGCAAGTATGTAATTCTTTTCAGCAACCGATTACTGGCGTAATTCTTTTCAACGACCGACTCCCCCATTTACGCTTAGAAAACGACAGTAAATCACTTCGACAACTGAGGTAAAAATGGAAAAAAAAAACTGGGTCGAATACATCGACCTAGTACATTGTGGTATGTGGATTAATATAGAGGACTCCTTTGAATGAAGTGTTAAGACCATTAAATTTTTTTGAGCTTGTATTTGAGGTAATGGTTTTTTGATCATATGGTTTTTGTATTTTAAATTCACTAGAATCATGCTACGTTTAACAATCCCAGTTGTGGTATGTAGTTTGCAATAAATCATTAGAAGTTATAAAAATTATACCAAATATTAAGATTAAAAATATATAGATGTGAAATCAGAAGCATATACGAAAGAATTGCAGCTTCAGTCAGTGTTTAAACACAGTGGTAAATTTTCCATCGTAAACAACCAAACTATTTTGCAAGACTTGGGATATAATTGTAACAAAAATAAATTAGAAAGAACTATTAGCATGAGATTACAAAAAAGAACTAATTCCCAAGTTATGTATTCATACAGAGTGATGGGAACATAATATACCACCATATTTATTACCTTAAAAACCCATGCATGTATGTTCCGCAGCCATACGCTTGCAGCACTAATCTTTTTTCGTCATTAACCTCAGTTCATGTTGCTGAAAAATAAATAGACATGGAGAAATAAGAATTAAAATTAAATAAAATATTCAGTGAGAAGATGTAATCTTTACATGGATTTAAGAAAAAACAAATAGACATGGAGAAATAGGTTCTACGCAACACGAACAACAAAACAACATAGATTTTTCAAAAAAAAGAATATAAAGGCAAACCAGATTAAATCTTTACATGGTGAAATAAAGAATTAAATCTGGGTTCTCAGACGATGCAAAATAGGGTTTTTGGAACAATTTGATTAACTCAAGAGCGGTGAAAAGGAAAATAGCGTACGTGACTTAGGGTTATCGGAACAAATCGATTAAATCAAGAGCGGTGAAGAGGAAAATAACGTACCTGACTTAGGGTTTTCGGAGCAAAGCCAAAAAAAGGAAGTTATGGTTTCCTAGTCTGTCGACAACGGTTGCGATGATTTGGAGTTCTAATTGCTGAAGAAAGGAAGAAAGTGGAGCTAGGAAAGTTGAAGA
Organism: Allium sativum; assembly: GCA_030737875.1. Lineage (NCBI taxonomy): Eukaryota > Viridiplantae > Streptophyta > Magnoliopsida > Asparagales > Amaryllidaceae > Allium > Allium sativum. Next base: position 735,214,783 of record CM060924.1, on the reverse strand, counting down.
AGAAGAGCCGGGTGAATAATGAAAAAGAGAGGGAACAAAATGTTTTGCCGCTTAACTTTTCTAATTTTATTTTAGTTTTTTTACGAAGTGAATAATGGCGTGTATACGGTAAATACGGCGCAACACGGAACAAGGCAGTAAATTAGACTGCACCTCTCTCTCACGCGACATTATATCTTGCCATCAATGATATTTTTTCTTGTAGTAGGATATGTGGATTCTCTTATAAAGTCGTTTTCGAGTAACCTATCCACTTCTTCTTTTAATGCTTTAGATCTTTCGGGTCCCTGAGTTCGTCTTTTTTGTTTTATTGGAGTCATACTTTTGGCGCCACTCTACTCTCTCATGCACTGACTTTTCTTGGGTCCATTTCTTTTAGAGCTCCGCTGTGCTCGCTAGTGCAAGGGCCCCACCCTAGTTGCTATAAGGAGGTGTCACGAATGTGGAGCGGAGTCTCCACATTCTTCCCTATCCCCTTTTTCTTGACCTCGACTAGCTCCGCCATGTAGCAATCTCTGGCCGCTTTTTAATCTATTTTCACCACGCCAACTCCATTTCTATCTGAAATTTCATGGTCATACACCATGGAGCTAGCACAAATTTTAATCCAACCAGAGTAGGCCTTCCAAGAAAAGCGTTGTAGGATGAAAGTGCATCAACTATCACAATGGTTTGCATCATAGCAACTTTTCGGTTTCCTTCACCAGGTTCAACTGGCAGATCTATCACACCAATTGGTTGTGTTGGTTACCCTTTGAACCCCTGAATCTTGTTCTGGCATGCTCGAACATTTGACATGAGGATATTCATTTTATTGAAAGCATTAATGAAAAGTACATTGACAAATGCCCTGCTGTCTACCAGAACCCTTCTAACCATAGATGATCCTATGCCAATGGTGACCACCATCAGATCAACCGTTAGTGTTAGTATCCCATCAAGTCTCTATCTCTAAACACCACGTCTTCTTCTGATGTTTTCGGTAGCTTGACGGGAAATGAATTGTTGAGGACCACATAGCCTTCTTTCAGTGGAGGATTGTTCATTTCATCAACATATTTCAAGTAATCCCCCAGCTTCTTCCGACTGGATGGGGACCACCTGAGATTGTATAAATGATTGGCTTTGGGTTGACAAGAGTTGGAGCATGTTCTACTGGAGGATTGCTTTACCCCTTTGCATTCTGAGAATTATGAGGATTTTTTACATACTGCTGCAACCTATTTTTCCTTGTTAGCTCCACAATAAGGTTCTTCAAATGTCTGCACTCGTTAGTGTTGTGGTCTAGCTGATTGTGGAACCTACAAAACCTCCCTGAGCTCATGCTAGAATCACTGACCTTCACAAGCTTCGGCGTTGGGAAGTTTTCGGTATCCTTTGCAGCCATGTAGATATTCTCTATGGTGTCATTGAGTGGGGTTAACTATGAGATTTTAAAATAGCGGAATTTCTTGTTGCTTTTGTTAACTTTGCTATCATTACCCCTTTTCTTGCTCTAGAGTTCTTTTGGCCACCTTGCACATTATTGTCTTTCTTTTTAGCTTGCACACTGCTTTCAGGGACATCTAGGGTGTAGGCTGGATCTTCTTCCATACTTATATACTCTTCAGCTTGATCGTATATCTTCTCAAGCGTGCTTGGCGTTTTCTTCCTTATCCACTGCCCAAGTTTAGTCCTTTTGTTTACGGCTCCCTTTAAAGCCATTAAGACCAAGCGAGACTCGTGATTTCTGACCTTAGTTGCAGCAGCGTTGAATCGAGTGAGAAAGGCCTTGATTGGTTCTCCTCGCCTTTGCTTTACCTCTTTCAGCTCCATAACATCTCAGACCTTTGTAACTTGGAGTTGGAACTTCTCTCTAAACATCTTGGCTAGGGTAGAAAAATTATCCACATATTTTGGTGGTAACTTTGTGAACCAAAGAGAAACCACCCCCTATAGGTAAGTTGGGAAGTACAAACATTTTAGCTCATCTGTGGGGCATGCCCCATTCATATGTTGGTTGTACTTGAATAGGGACACGTTGGGATCACTGGTCCCGTTATAGGCCTGTACCGTTGGAGGTTTAAACTTATTCGAATACCGGACCATTTTAATTCTCTCAGTGAGTTGGGTTTTGGTAGGAGCGAATCCCCACTCTTTCTCGTCATCCACTTTTTTCAAGCTTTTCTCCATGATCTTGCGAACCATTTCTGATATGTGTTCCTCTTCATTGTGCTAGTCCACGGGGCAGACGCCATTCTCCTTACTGGATGTTTTCCTAAGTAAACGTTCGCGGTTCGGGTTCCGAAACCCGGTACCTCCCTCTTGGGGAAGTTCCCCTTTGGTGGTGTCATGCGCTTGTCGAGAGGTTGTTTTCTCAGAATGGTTGTGTGCAGGCGGTTTTGTCTCTTCACGATGAGGACTATTAGGGTTGGCAATCTCTTGAACAGAATTGCCCCGGTTCGGACTTGAAGAAGAAGAACCCGTATTTTCTGCATGAACAGTTTGAGCAGGTTTGGTTCGGGTGGCATTAGCGGTAATCTTTGTTGTGGCAACTTGAACAACGAACATGGTTTCAAGCTTTTTCAACATAGCATTGTTCGAGATCTCCATTTGACTCGTCAACCCTACGACAACCTCATCCAACTCTTTCCTAGTTATGGCAGTTCCTGCTCTCGAGGACTCACCAACTACAAAGTGGTTGGTGGGCAGCATAGCATCGTTGGTAGGATTGTTGGTCTCTTCAACGGTCTTACTAGCATTTTTCCTCGGTCTACCCATGATTTCAAACAAGGCTTTGAACTTTGAAGAGAGTTATTAGCTTGAAATTTTAGATTTCGAAGATCTATAGGAGGAATGAGCTCCAAACTTTATCTCCACAAACGAATTAGAGAAAGGAAGTGTGAACGTGGCCCCACAGTGGATGCCAACTGTTTAAGTCAAAAATTGACCTAACACCAAAGATACTTAAAAGGTAATTTTCCAAATGGTTAGAGGTGAAGAAAGGGAACCACAATCACAAAATTAAGCGAGAAAAAGTAAGGAACACACAATTTAGAGTGGTTCGGCTATGGTAAAGCCTACATCCACTATAAGAATAGTTTTGTAACATCCCATAATTTTCCGCATATTTAAAACTTGAATTTAATTAAATAAATTGAATAACATGGGTTAAAAATCAAATTTAGTTGATTTATAATGATGATGATTGTTGAATTGAAAATAAACGATTCTTTTTATTGAGTTATAATTAGAAAATGTTGTAAATTGGGTTTTTATTTATATGACTGAATAAAACTTAAGTGTTTAATTTATAAATAAGAATCTCAAATTTAAATAGGTAAATGGTGAGATTTGGATTTGATATTGGATAACTCATTCATTTGAAATGTTGCAGATCAAATTTAATTTGAGAAATAATCAAAATTCAGGAATTTAAAATATGTGAAATTGATTATAAAATTTTATTTAAGTTATAAATTGGTTTAAATGGGATTTTATAGATATCTAAATTTGAATTAAAATAGTTAATTGAATTTTTAATATTTTATTTATTTAATTAACTGTGAAATTTAACCGTTTGGCGACTGTCTCGGAATTCGACGAAACTGGCGCCATTGGAACCGGAACATTGAATTATGCTAGTAATCCAATTTGCGTTACAATCCGATTTACCGTTTGACCGTACGAGAGAGAATGTGAACGAGATCATTGTAAATGAATAATTGGGTATTTCTCATCTTTGGGCCCTATAATTATATAAATAAAAATCCCTACCTTCACTTATCAGCTCATTTCACAATGCGTATAATTTTCTCCATCCTCCTTATCTCTAATGGCTGAAATAAATTTTTAAACCTAGCTGAAAATAAAAATACAAGTTTGAATTTCAAATCTCTTCAAACTTCAATGAATTATATATCAATTCGAAGCTCTCGACGATACGAAGCTACCGGTACCAATTTTTCTGACATGCAGTGCTTCGTTCGGCCGGAATCAGCGGTCAAAGGTTCTGAAAATCGAACCCATGAAATCAATTTTGGGGGTTTCTGATCTGGGCGTCAATCGAGAAATCGGGGATATGTTTTTTGAAGAGGAGAATCATACGAGTGTAACGCATGCTGCCGGAGCTTCTATCGTCAACTAGATGGTCAGAAATTGGTGTTTAAACCGGGAAACCTAGTCCCGTTCATCCCCTCGTCGGCGGCGTTAGGGACGACCGGAGGGCCTGGCTCCGGTGCAAGTGGGTGCGCCTCGAGGCGCGTGTCACGATGACGGTAGTCTGAGCTTCCAGTTTGGTCGGAGGCGAGAGCTTTTGTTGGTCAAAGGTGGCGTTCGTTTGGGTCTTCTGTTCGGGTACTGTAGCGGAGCGATGAAGAGGATGAGCAGGAAAGGTGAGGGACCGGCTGACGTGTCAATAAGTGGTAGGGTGTGAGTAATTATTTTATTAATTTTTATAATTTGAATTCAAACCGTAAAATGCTCATAACTTCTTCATATGGACTCGGATTTGGACGCGGTTTGTTGCGTTGGGATCGTGGCAGAATTGTGGACGTTTTGGCACTAACCTGGCTGCGTTTGGAGACTGTAAAATTTTGGCCTTTAATTGGACGTTCGATCAACTATGGACGCAAAGGTGAGTGATTCTTCGCTCACGAAATACTGAATCTTTCCCATATTTATCGAATTAAATTACGAAATAGTTTGGTTGCATGGTTGTGATTGGATGTTGAATTTGGTTGCGTAAATTTTTGATATACCAATGTGATAACATGCAAATTAGATCGATAATTAGTTATTTAATTAAGTTTAAATATCTAGATTGGAAATCTGAATCCTTGCTGATCCTGAAACAGTTTAATGTGGACCAGTTGAATAGAATGGTGTGATGGATGCTTGGTTGGATTTTTATTACTGAATTTGATATTGACACTGTTAATGCTTCATATTCAGTATATTGTATTACATGTGATTGTGACGATAAATCCTATTTACCCTTGATGTTACGGGCATCTAATAAACCCGGGGTTTATCGATAAAATAAATTAAGAGCACAGAGTGAAATGATAAATCTCTGTGACCCTGATTTGGATTGAAATGATAGATCCATCCCTGAATATCGAGAAATTAAATTTAAATTCACTTGGCCATAAGATAGCGAATTATAGATGGACATCGGTTGGTTAAATGATTAAAATTATTTGAATTCTATTTGGTGGAAAATTTCATTTAAAGGAATGTATCGATTTTCGATAAATTTTTAATTTTCTTTAAGATATGAATTCTCGATGTTATTTGGAAGGGTTAAGAATTTCCCAAACTAATTTGGAAGTTTGAAATTTGGATTTAAATATGATTTGGGATTTATTCCAATAATTGGTGGACTCAAATTTAGTAAATTCTTTTTGAATTTAAACTTTGGAATAAAAGTAATCGAGGATATTTGGAGTTGTTCTAAACTAAATACGAATATGGTTTTAAAATCCTCGAAATGGGAATGGGTTGAATGGGTTGGAATAAGATATTGAAATGGTGTAACTCCATTTGAGACTGGAATTTGATTCAAGTGTTGAAATTTGGAAGGAGAAACAATTTAAGGTTTAAATTTCTATTTTATTTTGCTCTCTTTTATTTTATTTTATTCTATTTATTTTATTTATAAACTACATATTTACTTTGTTATAAGTGAAGTTTTCATATATATATATAAATATATATATATATTTTTTATTAATAATTTATTTAGTAATCTTGTTATATATATATAGTGATTTAAATTACCTTAGTACTCTCTAATGATTCTATATAAGTAAATTTTATATATGGTTTTATGTATAAGTAATTATTTTAAATTTTTTATTTTTATGAATTGTAATTCTTCTTCCGGATGGAAAGCGTTTGGATTTAAACCGTTGGATCAAATGGAGTTGAGATAAGTTATATTCTATTTGAATATAAATTGATTTTAACCGATTTTGATATGGAAAGGTAGATTTTATTCTACTTGAATATATATTGGATTTCCAAAGATTGAAATGAATAAATATGGAAATAATATATTTTATTTGAATATGAAGGGATTTCAAATGTAAATCGATTTGAAATAACTGAATCTTTTGAGATGAAGTATATGCTATGTGAATATAGATCGATTCGAAATATTATACTAGTATAATATAATGACATGAAAATATATTCTAGTTCGGAATATAATCGGTTTATAAATGATTGGGATATTTTCGATATGAAATTATATTCTATTTTGAATATAAAATGGGTTCGAAGCAAAATATGATATTTTGATATGAAAGCGAACCTTTGTGAAATGTAAAAGAACCGACCGATGTGGAAAATGTAAGTGTTGGTTGTTAAAGAGACCGGAGTCGACATAAGGCATACTCTCTGTCAGTGTCGATACCACTTTGACAACTATGAACGTTATGACGTATCGAGATTGAGTATGATGACTTGGAGGCGATTATTGAATCGAAGAAGATGATCGATGACGAAATAGCCCTGACCTTCGGGTCAGAATTGAAATGACTAAAATAGGAGCTATACCGTGACTAACTGAGGTAGCACCTTTGATCGGACACACTTCTTCGATGCTATTTCTATGACTATGATGATGATGACTTGGGCCCATTTATGACTTTGGGAGTGTGTTCCGAGGTGGGCGGTAGTGGCTGCTATGCATTACCACCGGTCCGGGAGTGCAATTGGTAGAATCCTACCCTGGGCATTGCCTCGAGTGCCTTGTCATATTATCCTTATTGAACCCCGTACGATTTTTATTTGTATCGTACTTATGGAGTGCCCTCTGATGCCACCGTTTACGGTGGGTTTACGGTACTGTATAGACTACGGTATTATAAATGGTGTAAGGGTAAAAATGTAATCCCGCTTATGCTATTTTCAGTATTTATACTTTACTGAATAGACATTATAATCATAGCGTATTATTATATAGATATTAGTTTAACGGATCCTCGAGAGATGGAAAAAATCCCGTAACATCTCTGGAGTTACTGCACCCATGACACTGATGTTATTTCGTATTTTAATTTGACTAATATGAGAATGATTTAGTGCTGATCCGAGTGTTTGTTGTGTTTCTTTTATGTAATACGCTCGGGTCAGCAGACGTTGCAGTTACCGAAGATGACTGTACCTTGGAGACTGAAGACGTGGATTGGTATATATCTATCATATATATATGTATTTCCGCTGCATTTTATTTCCGCTGCCATGTGATGAAACTTGTATATGTATAACTCTGATAGTCAATATATATATACTTCAACTGTTTTAAACTGCTATTATGTATTATATGTTGTCCTTCCGCTGTGAGATTCTGTTATTGTTTTTCTCTTCTTTTCTTCTTTTTCTTCTTTCCCCAATAACTACCTATATTTGAGATTTGTTTAGCTCTACATGTGTGGTTTATTGTCGATTTTGAGTGGTAAAAAATGTGGGTCGTTACATTTGGTATTAGAGCTTCGGTTAGCGATAACCTTGGCTCTGTTTGGGAATTAACTCATTAGAGATGGGGTTAGAATGCCCTAGAATGAGTTTGAGTGATATGAGAGAGCGTATTTGTATTTTGATATAAATTGGTTTTACATTGTGTTGATTTGTTCTGTTGAATATTTATAGATTCTGGTCGGTATATGGGACGCCATAGAATCGATAGGAATTCCTAAATAATCGAACAGAATGATCGACATAATGTGGTTTTCGATTTTATTTTTAAATATATCAAGTATATTAGTGGTTTTAAGTGTATAATCATTGGTCGTTGGTAGGTAATAATATTAAATTAATATCTATTACGGTTGATTCGATAGTAAATCCAATAAGAAAATTTAAATGGTCTAAGAAAATATTCGAAAATGAAATGATACCTTTAAGTATAATTGGGTGAAAAGTTTGAGATTGAAATAGGAATGAACTTAAAACGTGATCCTGGGGTGTTGAAAATAGATTTGCCAAATTTTTAAATAAATATCATAGTATGAGTAATGGTTTTAGAAATGGTTTACTAAGGATTTTAAAGGAATTGGTGTATAATCCCTTCTTGGACCTTAGAAACGATGTCGGTAATGAGTGCACGCATTATCGATGTTTATTCTGAAGAGTTTAAGTGGGGAAGACCACTCTGTACTTTCGTAACTGGTTGGTAAAAGTTTTGGATTTGAATTCCATATGGTATAAAAGTATATTAAAATATTAATGTATGTTATTTAAAGTGAATTTAAATTAAACCAGAATTTGAAAAAATTTCTAGGTTCTTAGTTAGTTCAAGGGTTTGGATTTAAAATTTCCTTATATGGTATGATTTTCTATAAATGGTATAAAACCCGGAATCAAGTACTTTGAGTTTGTATAAACAAATGATAATGGGTTAGGATTAGTGCTCGATTCATTGGAGTTTAAACTTTGAAACTAAGAAATGGACTTGAGTGTCGAGAGAAAGGAACCATCGTTTAAACACATAAATGTGGACGATCATTAAGTTAAATAAGCTACAAATTTGGTCGATATGAGTATTAGGAATTAAATTAACCGCGAAATAAATTCAACTTAAGTCAACCAGAATAGATTAGAGGATTAGGTTGTCTAGAAATGGTGATAACTCATGACTTGGCTAATTAATAAGTTTATCAAGTTAGTCGAGAAGGAGTTAAAAGGAATTTTATGTTGTTGATAATATGAGATGGTCGATGAAGTAAAAATGAAGGTATAAAAATATAAATGGGTTAAACCTCATTTGGGCAATGTATCAAATATAACTCGAAGTACAAACAATGAAATTTAATAAACATGACGAGATAGAATAGTTTATATAAAAGCCATAACTAATCTTAATCCATTGATATAGATTCAAAGTTAACTAAAATCGAAATGAGGAAATGAAATAAACCTGTGGTTTAAATATGAAATGAGGTGTTGGAATATAAACCAAAGTCTAAGCCATTAAATTTGAATATCGAAAGAATTTGAAACCAAGTAGACTCAAGTAAGCCAAATGAATTTGAATAAATGAAAATAAACTCAAGAAATCTGAATTTGGTCGATTCAAACCAAATATGAATGAAGATGCGGTGAGGATGAACTTGAATAAATAAATCTGAATTAATTCAACTAAATGGCTAATCGAATATGGAAATTTGAACGATAATTCAATGGAACATAGTTGAAGTAAATAGTAATAAGTAATGAAATGTGGCAAATCGATCCATGTTAATGAATTAAGAATTCAATAGAGTCAAGAAGTTGGAAAAGTAAAAATGGATTTAAAATCTCAACTAGAGTTGATGCTTGGTGTAACATGGATGAAGTAAATTGGTATGGGAATGAAATTTGGTGAATCGACTAAGGTTATGAATTAAGAATTTAATACAAGCAAGACAGTTGAAAGGGCAGAATGACTTCAAGTTTAACTAAAATTAATGCTTGAAAAGAAACGAGTAATGTATCTAAAAATATATTGGAGTGAAATAAGCAATTGGATATGAATTCATTGCTTGGATAATGAAGTAAATTTAAAGGATTCAATGGATGAAAATGGAAAGAGGTAATTGAAATAAAATACATTTAATAAAATTGAAATGAATATGAACATATTTAAGTATTGAAAAGGGAAATCATATTTTGAGTATAAAAGGGGAAATAATTCATTTTAATGGTTAAGTTACTAAGGGTTTTCAAAACCATTCCTCGAGTAAAGAGTGATAACTAATGTGAAGTGATAAAGATTTATAAAAGTTTTAGAATCCGGAAGTTTGAAACTCCACTTATATAAGTCGACGTTCGTGCGAAAATCTGAAGTGTTCGATAGGCTGTCGTAGAATAGCCATAACTTTTGAATGGATGACCGGAATTTAACGATTCCGGACTTTTTGAAAACCCCAGAAACTGAGCTAATACTTTCGTTAATAGCGCCCGTCGAAATTCTCATCTTTACTATGCTGAAATCAAAGGTTTAGTTGTAGTTGTACGCGCAGAAAATAAAAAACTGAAGTATATATCAATATTGTTTTGATCATAACTCCCTAACTAAGCGTCGGATTTCGATGTGCGAGTACAATTCGGAAAGGCCAGAATGTAAACTAAAACTTTCTCTGAATATGCCTAGTCAAATTCTGATGTTTAGGGGGCTAAAAAGTGGATAGAACATTTCAGACCTGCATTTTTAGGGTACGGGCTGAAGCGTTCGGTTTATTAAAACGGTCATAACTTTTGAACGAATTGTCGGAATTCGACGAATCCGGACAATTCGGAAATCTTAAAAGAAATGATACAACTTTTACCTAGTGGGTTCTAGTCTAATTCCAACATTTAATGGGTGATAAACTTCATTTTGTTTGTTGGCCTGCCATAGATATATTGGTTTTGGGGTTAAAATGATTTATGTATGTTGTGTAAGTTGTATACAATTGCTATATATTGTATATATGATTGATTCTCATGTGTATGTGAGTATGTAACAGGTGTAAGGAAGTCGCGCTATGCTTCGGAGCTCGCTTGCGCAAAACGCTAAATGCTAAGGTAAGTAAAAATGCAAATAAACGCTAAACGAGGTACGTATGTGTGTTATATGGTTTATGGTTAGAATATATATGGTGTCTTCCCCATTTTTGGGATGCCTCATCGAATGATGAGATGTATATTTGAATTTTTAAATGTTGTGATTTTCCGGACCTCTCTGTACAAAGGAGATGCTGCCGAAATTTTTCGTGATTTCGGGAGTTAGAAAATTTATGAGTTACAAATATAACTTACTTTATAAAGGCTATTTTTAAGTATGAATTTAAAATAGATATGAGCTTAATATCGTTTCGTTCTCTTTTCGAGGACGAAAAGATTTTAAGTGGGGGAGAATGTAACATCCCATAATTTTCCGCATATTTAAAACTTGAATTTAATTAAATAAATTGAATAACATGGGTTAAAAATCAAATTTAGTTGATTTATAATGGTGATGATTGTTGAATTGAAAATAAACGATTCTTTTTATTGAGTTATAATTAGAAAATGTTGTAAATTGGGTTTTTATTTATATGACTGAATAAAACTTAAGTGTTTAATTTATAAATAAGAATCTCAAATTTAAATAGGTAAATGGTGAGATTTGGATTTGATATTGGATAATTCATTCATTTGAAATGTTGCAGATCAAATTTAATTTGAGAAATAATCAAAATTCAGGAATTTAAAATATGTGAAATTGATTATAAAATTTTATTTAAGTTATAAATTGGTTTAAATGGGATTTTATAGATATTTAAATTTGAATTAAAACAGTTAATTGAATTTTTAAGATTTTATTTATTTAATTAACTGTGAAATTTAACTGTTTGGCGACTGTCTCGGAATTCGACGAAACTGACGCCATTGGAACCGGAACAGTGAATTATGCTAGGAATCCAATTTGCGTTACAATCCGACTTACCGTTTGACCGTACGAGAGAGAATGTGAACGAGATCATTGTAAACGAATAATTGGGTATTTCTCATCTTTGGGCCCTATAATTATATAAATAAAAATCCCTACCTTCACTTATCAGCTCATTTCACAATGCGTATAATTTTCTCCATCTTCCTTATCTCTAATGGCTGAAATAAAGTTCTAAACCTAGCTGAAAATAAAAATACAAGTTTGAATTTCAAATATCTTCAAACCTCAACGAATTATATATCAATTCGAAGCTCTCGACGATACGAAGCTACTGGTACCAATTTTTCTGACATGCAGTGCTTCGTTCGGCCAGAATCAGCGGTCAAAGGTTCTGAAAATCGAACCCATGAAATCAATTTTGGGGGTTTCTGATCTGGGCTTCAATCGAGAAATCGGGGATATGGTTTTTGAAGAAGAGAATCATACGAGTGTAACGCATGCTGCCAGAGCTTCTATCGTCAACTAGATCGTCGGAAATTGGTGTTTAAACCGGGAAACCTAGTCCCGTTCATCCCCTCGTCGGCGGCGTTAGGGACGACCGGAGGGCCTGGCTCCGGTGCAAGCGGGTGCACCTCGAGGCGCATGTCACGATGACGGTAGTCTGAGCTCCCAGTTTGGTCGGAGGCGAGAGCTTTTGTTGGTCAAAGGTGGCGTTCGTTTGGGTCTTCTATTCGGGTACTGTAGCGGAGCGATGAAGAGGACGAGCGGGAAAGGTGAGGGACCGGCTGACGTGTCAATAAGTGGTAGGGTGTGAGTAATTATTTTATTAATTTTAATAATTTGAATTCAAACCGTAAAATGCTCATAACTTCTTCATATGGACTCGGATTTGGACGCGGTTTGTTGCGTTGGGATCGTGGCAGAATTGCGGACGTTTTGGCACCAACCTGGTTGCGTTTGGAGACTGTAAAATTTTGGCCTTTAATTGGATGTTCGATCAACTATGGACGCAAAGGTGAGTGATTCTTCGCTCACGAAATACTGAATCTTTCCCATATTTATCGAATTAAATTACGAAATAGTTTGGTTGCATGGTTGTGATTGGATGTTGAATTTGGTTGCGTAAATTTTTGATATACCAATGTGATAACATGCAAATTAGATCGATAATTAGTTATTTAATTAAATTTAAATTTCTAGATTGGAAATCTGAATCCTTGCTGTTCCTGAAACAGTTTAATGTGGACCAGTTGAATAGAATGGTGTGATGGATGCTTGGTTGGATTTTTATTACTGAATTTGATATTGACACTGTTAATGCTTCATATTCAGTATATTGTATTGCATGTGATTGTGACGATAAATCCTATTTACCCTTGATGTTACGGGCATCTAATAAACCCGGGGTTTATCGATAAAATAAATTAAGAACACAGAGTGAAATGATAAATCTCTGTGACCCTGATTTGGATTGAAATGATAGATCCATCCCTGAATATCGAGAAATTAAATTTAAATTCACTTGGCCATAGGATAGCGAATTATATGGACATCGGTTGGTTAAATGATTTAAATTATTTGATTTCTATTTGGTGGAAAATTTCATTTAAAGGAATGTATCGATTTTCGATAAATTTTTATTTTTTTTAAGATATGAATTCTCGATGTTATTTGGAAGGGTTAAGAATTTCCCAAACTAATTTGGAAGTTTGAAATTTGGATTTAAATATGATTTGGGATTTATTCCAATAATTGGTGGACTCAAATTTAGTAAATTCTTTTTGAATTTAAACTTTGGAATAAAAGTAATCGAGGATATTTGGAGTTGTTCTAAACTAAATACGAATATGGTTTTAAAATCCTCGAAATGGGAATGGGTTGAATGGGTTGGAATAAGATATTGAAATGGTGTAACTCCATTTGAGACTGGAATTTGATTCAAGTGTTGAAATTTGGAAGGAGAAACAATTTAAGGTTTAAATTTCTATTTTATTTTGCTCTCTTTTATTTTATTTTATTTTATTCTATTTATTTTATTTATAAACTACATATCTACTTTGTTATAAGTGAAGTTTTCATATATATATATATATATATTATTAATAATTTATTTAGTAAGCTTGTTATATATATATATATAGTGTTTTAAATTACCTTAGTACTCTCTAATGATTCTATATAAGTAAATTTTATATATGGTTTTATGTATAAGTAATTATTTTCAAAATTTTATTTTTATGAATTGTAATTCTTCTTCCGGATGGAAAGCGATTGGATTTAAACCATCGGATCAAATGGAGTTGAGATAAGTTATATTCTATTTGAATATAAATTGATTTTAACCGATTTTGATATGGAAAGGTAGATTTTATTCTACTTGAATATATATTGGATTTCCAAAGATTGAAATGAATAAATATGGAAATAATATATTTTATTTGAATATGAAGGGATTTCAAATGTAAATCGATTTGAAATAACTGAATCTTTTGAGATGAAGTATATGCTATGTGAATATAGATCGATTCGAAATATTATACGAGTATAATATAATGACATGAAAATATATTCTAGTTTGGAATATAATCGGTTTGGAAATGATTGGGATATTTTCGATATGAAATTATATTCTATTTTGAATATAAAATGGGTTCGAAACAAAATATGATATTTTGATATGAAAGCGAACCTTTGTGAAATGTAAAAGAACCGACCGATGTGGAAAATGTAAGCGTTGGTTGTTAAAGAGACCGGAGTCGACATAAGGCATACTCTCTGTCAGTGTCGATACCGCTTTGACAACTGTGAACGTTATGACGTATTGAGATTGAGTATGATGACTTGGAGGCGATTATTGAATCGAAGAAGATGATCGATGACGAAATAGCCCTGACCTTCGGGTCAGAATTGAAATGACTAAAATAGGAGCTATACCGTGACTAACTGAGGTAGCACCTTTGACCGGACACACTTCTTCGATGCTATTTCTATGACTATGATGATGACGATTTGGGCCCATTTATGACTTTGGGAGTGTGTTCCGAGGTGGGCGGTAGTGGCTGCTATGCGTTACCACCGGTCCGGGAGTGCAATTGGTAGAATCCTACCCTGGGCATTGCCTCGAGTGCCTTGTCATATTATCCTTATCGAACCCCATACGATTTTGATTTGTATCGTACCTATGGAGTGACCTCTGATGCCACCGTTTACGGTGGGTTTACGGTACTGTATAGACTACGGTATTATAAACGGTGTAAGGGTAAAAATGTAATCCTGCTTACGCTATTTTCAGTATTTATACTTTACTGAATAGACATTATAATAATAGCGTATTATTATATAGATATTAGTTTAACGGATCCTCGAGAGATGGAAAAAATCCCGTAACATCTCTGGAGTTACTACACCCATGACACTGATGTTATTTCGTATTTTAATTTGACTAATATGAGAATGATTTAGTGCTGATCCGAGTGCTTGTTGTGTTTCTTTTATGTAATACGCTCGGGTCAACAGACGTTGCAGTTACCGAAGATGACTGTACCTTGGAGACTGAAGACGAGGATTGGTATATATCTATCATATATATATGTATTTCCGCTACATTTTATTTCCGCTGCCATGTGATGAAACTTGTGTATGTATAACTCCGACAGTCAATATATATATATATATATATATATATTTCAACTGTTTTAAACTGCTATTATGTATTATATGTTGTCCTTCCGCTGTGAGATCTGTTATTGTTTTTCTCTTCTTTTCTTCTTTTTCTTCTTTCCCCAATAACTACCTATATTTGAGATTTGTTTGGGTCGACATGTTTGGTTTATTGTCGATTTTGAACGGTCAAAAATGTGGGTCGTTACAAGTTTTCATTGTCATATTCAAGTTTACAAAGCATGAACACTCTCTCATTACATTCATTTCATCTCACTCACAAGCTCTTCACTTTGATCTAGCCAAATTGACCAAGGAAGTAGATAGAATCTCTAAGTATAGCAAGTGACTATATAGATCTATGATTCTTCGAGCACTTGGATGAATTTCATGGATTCGATGGAGAATTGGTTGCTTGATCTTTGATTGGAGATGATTGGATATGTTAGAGTCACTAAGAATGGTTGAAGAAATAGTTGGGCAGCCCTTCTTGATCTCAAAATTAGGTACCCATTAAAGTGGTGTGCATGGGGGTATTTATAGGAGTGAGGAGAGTGGGAATATGTAGTGCAGGCATCCATGTCGTTCGGCCATGACATGGTTCATGTCGGCTCAGAGTTAGCTGTTGACAGCCTGGCTCCAGCTAGTAACGGTATGGTTCATGTCGGTTCCGACATGATATACACAGCTTTATATTGGTTATAATACGGACGGTTGCGGCATGGCACATGTAAGCTATGGCATGACTGATTACGGAATGGCGTTGGACCGGTCTTGGCGGCATGGAGATGGCTTGGCATGAATGCGGCTTGGCTAAATGCGGCATGGTCTTCTCGGAATGCCATGGTATGAAAACGACATAGTGGCTTAACTTGGCTTTGGCGTTATGAATGAAGCGCGACATGGCCTAGGGATGACATGGCCTCCTTAGAATAACTTGGTGAGGGAGGATATGATTTGAGGACGGCATGGATTGCTTTTCCTCCTTGCGACATGAACTTGGAACGGCTTGGCTTGCTTATAATGACTTGTGAAAAGACGACATGGATACTAACATCAGTCCCGTATTTTGATTGGTTAACATAACAAATGTTATCAACCAAATAAACCTTTAAAACAAGGAATCTTTTTGTTTGAAGTAAGTGTCTCATAACCATATAAGTGTGAGAAAATGGTATAATTATTGAATATTATTACTTATAATAAATATTTTTTAGAAGCTCGAAGGAGTAAATTAATTTTTTGATGAAGCAGCAGAAATGAATATAACTATTAAAAGTAGTGAAAGGTGTTATAAAAATTGGTAAGATGGTTTTACCATCCAATAAGGAAGTTGGAAAAAGATTGATTTCTTCTTCCATATTTTAATGTTTGTATCGCTCGTCGGCTTAGATTGTGTTAGGATTGTCTCGCATGTTGTTAAGGAGGAATGATGGTTTGGATATAATAGTCTCACATTGCGGAATATATTGAAGGAATTGTGAACAACTATGAGTTGGTAGGCACGTAACATCAGGGATTCCTTTTGTTATATGATAGTTGTGTGCCGGCTCATATGCGTGCAAGGAAGGAGGGTTTTGTTCCGACCGTCATTACATAACAGTGGTATCAAAGCCGAAGGTCCGGACTGGGCCATGCAGGCAAGGAAGTTCTCTCAAAAGATACTCGTAGGATGCGAGTCAAGGAGGAGACTGTTAAGTTTGTCTCGTATGTTGTTAAGGAGGAATGATGGTTTGGATACAATAGTCCCACATTACAGAATATATTGAAGGAATTGTATACAAATATGAGTTGATACGCACGTAACATTAGGGATTCCTTTTGTTATATAGGAGTTGTGTGGTAGCTCATATGCGTTCAAGGAGGGGGGCTTTGTTCCGACCGTCGTTACATAACAAATTGAACTTTATTTTTTTGTTTCTATTTCTCCTCCCTTTCTTCTCTTACTTTTCATTCTTTCCCCACTCATTTATAATATTACTTGTAGCTTTTAACACTTCAACACCATTCATGATTTTTGGCCTACCTCTTTGTTCTATATTACCGTCAAACCAACTTTTTTTTAGTAAACGTGATTAGGAGAAATAAATTTTCTATGATGCATGTAAACACACTTGCAACTAAATGGTAACCAGTCCGATAAAGTATCAATACCACATATAAGACATGATTTCTTTCCTTTTGTAGTACATCCATCTAAATTTCCATAAGCTCAAAAATCATTGACGATCCACATTAACGTTGCATTTAATTTAAACATGGACTTACTGAATGCATCATATGTCTTCAATCCATTCTCCCATAAATATTTAAAACAATCTATGAGTGGTTCTAGGTATGTGTCAATATCATTACCCGATTGCCTCAGACCGGGAATCAATAAAGACAATATAAGATATTCTTTTTTCATGCATAACCATGGAGGTAGGTTATATATAGCAAGAATTACAGGCCAACAACTATATGTAGAACTAAGATCGAAAAATGGATTAAATCCATCAGTTGTAAGTCCTAATCTTAAGTTTCTAGCATCTGAAGGAAAATGAGATCATTTTTTATTATTCATCTTCCAAGCTAATGAATCAATCAGATGTCTTATTTTTCCATCAGTACTTATATTAGTGTCATGCCACCTTAATTGTTCTGTTATTTCTTCCAACTTAAACATTCTTTTGAGCCTGGGAGTAATCGGAAAATATCGAAGTACTTTCACAGGAGTTTGTTTCGAACTATCAGCTTGATTATCTTTTTTCTTATATCGAGAAGTTTTACATTTTGGGCATGTTGAAGTTTGCGATACTATATATTGGATTGATGAAGATGAAGATAGCTTGGCAATGGAGAATTCTGTTATGTAACGATGGTTAGAACAAACCCCCCTTCCTATAAGCATAGGTGCACACATATGAGTTGGCACACACATCCTTGTAACAAAAGGAATCTCTGTTGTTACTTGCCTACCAACTCATAATTGTACCCAACTCCTTCGATTTATTCTGTGATGCGGGACTATTTATTCAAACCGTCATTCCTACCTTAACAACATGCGAGGATATTCTAACATTCCCCCCTTGACTCGCATCCTATGAGTATCTTTTGAGAGCATTGCCTTGCCTACATGGCCCAGTCCGTAACCTTTGGATCTGATACCACTGTTATGTAACGACGGTCAGAACAAAGCCCCCCTTCCTACCAGCATAGGCGCACGCACATGAGTTGACACACACATCCTTGTAACAAAATGAATCCCTGTTGTTACATGCCTACCAACTCATATTTGTACCCAACTCCTTCAATTTATACCGTGATATGGGACTATTTATTCAAACTGTCGTTCTTACCTTAACAACATGCGAGGCATTCCTAACAGTCATTCCTACATTCTGTTATGTAACGACAGTCAGAACAAAGCCCCTCTTCCTACCAGCATAGGCGCACGCATATGAGTTGGCACACACATCCTTGTAACAAAAGGAATCCCTGTTGTTACATGCCTACCAACTCATATTTGAACCCAACTCCTTCAATTTATTTTGTGATGTGGGACTATTTATTTAAACCGTCGTTCCTACCTTAACAACATGCGAGGCAATCCTAACAGGGGATGCATCTAAATCCTCAAGTTCTTTTATGAACAGAGAACAGTCGTTCGCACATGCATGAATTTTCTCATAATTCAAATTAAATGTGTTCAACAACCTTTTGGTTTCATAGTTGTTTTTTGGAAGGAGATTTCCATCTGGTAGTATATAATCATTTATCGTTTTTAGTAGCTCATTAAAACTATTGGTTGACAATCCATTCATGGTTTTGATTTATGTAAAGCTAATGTACCCGAAAGCTTGGTTGACTTTGTACAACCTGGATATAAAGGAAGTTCTGCATCGTTTGGCATATAATCTTGTCGTGTTTCATTTTCTTGGCTCAAAATATCATCATTAAGTGCATTTACGTACATCCTACGTGTATCAAAAATTTAAATATTTTCATGAATACTTTCAAAAGTAGGTGATGACTCCCCATGCAAAACCCAAGTAGTGTATGTTGGATCCACGTCGTTGCAAACTAAATGATCAAATACATTCCGACCTGTTAAATCAACCCCTAAGTTTCAACACTTTTTACTTGGACAACTAATATAGAGAAAGAGTTGATCATCCATGGAGTCTTGATTTTCATGATTGCTCTTTCAAATTTGTTCATTGTATTTCATTTCATCGTTTACTAATTTCATCGCTCCTTCCTGAAACTCCTTAGTAACTCTAAATAAACATAGAAAGGTATAAGTATAGTTTGTTTTTCATGTCAAAAAAATAAATAAATCAAACTAGTACCTTAGTGGATGTCGCCAAGCTTTATCCATGTACATAATGATGCATTGTTATGCCCACTGTTAATAATCAAGAGAAGTTGTAATAAGATTAATTGCAACCTGCAATTCGTAATATATCTAAGAAGACCTTTTCATTTTTATATATTTTTCAACAAAGATAGATTTTCTAACCTCTACACGTCATAATGTATTGGAAATAGGTGTAACAAGCACATCATTTTCAGTAACATAATGGAAGGTTCTAATTGTTTTGGAGCTCCTACCATGGCTACTGGTTGCAATATTTCAAGAAATATGCTGATATTGATGCATGAAGAAGATGACAGTAATTGTGTCGAACACTTGTAAAAATTAAGGAAGAAAGTTGGATGGTGAAATAGTGATTTGCAGATTGTTTAAGAGATTATAGGTGGTGAATTTATGAATTTGTATGGATGAAATTGTAATGTATATCAATAATTTGAAAATTATAAGGAACTTGCAAATTGTTTGCTGAACTTATAAAAAAGTTGAATGATATGAGTTTATGCAAACGCACTGAGAAATGACAGTAACTTGTTCTTGATTACAAGAAGCTTATATGTATTTCATTGCATAAGAATGGAAGAGAATTAATGCAAGTGCAAACTTAGGGAACAAGGAAAGATTGATGTATAATGCAAAAATAGGATGAAACAGACTTTAAGATTCAAGAACAAGGGGTTACTGGGTTCAAGATACAACTGAACTGACTGCATATAGAAATGAGAAATAAATTTGTAATGGATGGAAAAGAAAATGGCTGAAGCAAATATGAATGAAAAGCAACCTAAAAATGATATCAAACTCAATGCAAGATTGATAATATGAATCTAGTATGAAGATTGAAAAAGAACAACAACTAAGTTGTATTAAAAGATAAAATTAAAATATAAATTGCAGGAAGAAGAAGTGCAAGAATTTGAACTACAAACTAGATTTAAACTAGAATTAATGCAAGAGAACAAACTATTGCAGAAAGAAAAAATTGAATCAAAGAGGAACTTGCATTGAATAAGAAAGACAACAACACCAATAAAAAATTACTTCAGAATTTTACCAATTTCTCCATACTGTTTACAATGCCTATTCACCCCTATGTATACACATGTATCAAGCACACATACAACTCAACACATCCAGACTTTGAACACATTACTCAATCAGCCCATTCCTATGCACACATTATAGCCCAACCCAAACTAATTACCATCATTGCATAACCCATACAACAAACTTGACACTATCCCAGGCTTTATTCCCCAATGATTTATGCCATATCTCAATATTTATACACAACCAGGCACATGCCTTTTTGACTCAGCTAAACCATTGCACAAACTGACCCAAATATAATACTCTTAACCATCAGAAACAAGTACAACACCAACAGATCAAAGAACATCTAAAACAACCCACTAAATCAGTTGTATCGGTTTTAGGGTTATTACACATAAACAAAAAATTTACAATAATTGTCCAAACATGGGTTTGTTCAGCTAGTGTAACTGAAATAGATTTCACAAATAGTATAGAAGGGGAAATAATAAATGTCACTATAAGTAAATGAGAACAAATCAATGAACCAAGAGTTCAATTGATCGAGATAACACGAATTTGTTCCAAATATTTGATAATCTCCAGTTATAAGAATCAATATATTACTTGTACAAAGGTGAAGCAAAGAAGTGCAAACCTAAACCATAATATGAATAAGCGTACACAAAACTTTGGGCGACTTGGAATCCAGAACATAATTGTAGATGACAAAAAGAAAAAGAAAAAAAATCGGATTGATTTAGAAACAAAAACGCACCTT
The DNA here is from genome assembly GCA_030737875.1 of Allium sativum. NCBI lineage: Eukaryota > Viridiplantae > Streptophyta > Magnoliopsida > Asparagales > Amaryllidaceae > Allium > Allium sativum. Next base: position 735,193,573 of record CM060924.1, on the reverse strand, counting down.
GAAATTGAGGTAGTATTAAACCAGACAGGAGGAAAGCTGAAAGTTGTTGACAATTTAATCAGCTTAGGCTTTTTCGTAAATAGATAAGGAAGCTTGGAGGAGAAAGAAGATTGAAAATAAATTGCAACACTATTAGATTGTATTTTATTAGTGGTTCGACCTTCAAGGCTTCAAGCAATAGGATACCCTTTATTCTTAGGAATTTTATGTTTCAAATAAAAAGATATTTATTTTGAAATTTTAATTCATTAAAACCCAAATTTTGAAATCTTCAAAATTAAGTTATGTAATTTGAATGGATGGTCCATACATCAAATTTTGATTATGAAAATTTAAATGATGAATATTGGAATCACAAAAATTCAAAAAAAAATTATGAATTATAAATTTTGGTATTTAAAAGTTATAATTTAAACAATGATGTGAAAGTTTAGAAGTTGAAATATAAAATCTAAAAAAGTATTACTTTTATAACATCTTAATTATGAGAAGCAAAAATATGAAGTTTAAGAATTTTTTTTTTAAAAAAATTTGGATTTTAGGTCCAAAAAATTTCAAATTTGTAACTTTTGAGATGTCAGTTCATATATTTGCAAATCAAAACTTTGAGTTTGAGTTTTACAAGTGTGTAAATCATACGTCGAACATGATAATTTTATTAAAAATAACATTATCATATTAACGTTTAAAAGAGAACTTTATTATGTGACGTATAGTAAATTTTAGTGAAATATATAAACAATAAATTAAAATTATTATCCTCATGTTTTCGAGAATCAAAATGATTTTATTACTTTTGCTAATATAAATATGCGTTGTATGTTGAAACTGAAACACTTTAGTGATTTATTAGATGAATAAACAAATATTATTTTGATGAAATTCGTTTAATTAAGTTAAATTTAAAATTATGAAATTAGTTTGAATATATGGACTTATAGTAGGAAGAATTGAGGGAAATATTGTAAAAGATGTATTAATTTATTATACAGTTATTGATGCTATGTAAATAATTGTTTTATGATATAATGTATGATAAATTATTTATTTAAATGAATTATAATTGATTTACGATTTAACTTTGATTTTATTGTTTGTATACATAATTTATGTTTTGTGATTTGTATGTCTTTATTGTTGAATGGAAAATTATCTTTTCTTCCTAATAAGAGTATACGTGTTTCCTAGTAAGAGTATATATGTGTGTGTGTATATATATTAAAATTGATGTTTATTTCATGTCATGTTAGAAAAATGGACTTAGTACCCACTATGATCATTTACATAATTTGATTTAGATTTCATGAGTAGTTTATTCATATGGATTTAAATGTAAATAATTGTATTAATATTAAAATATTGGAATTTGAAGCTACTTTTTTCTTTTAGTGTATGATAATTTTACTGAGATTAATGAATAAATTTGTTATTAATGTTTATGTATATTATTTATGTTGCGTGCCTTACTTAACCTTATATGTGAATGAAAAAAATATTTTTATTGAGATTGACTTAACAACTATTAAATTTATATTAAATTCGTTGATAACTGTATATGGTATACATTTTAAAAAAACATAGTCTTTCCATTCTTTAGTATCTATAATATATATTTGTTAATTAAATATATTTGAACAATTTAAATTTTGAATTATGTAATAAATTTATATCCGTGGACTTAAATATAAAATATTAGGAGCCAATTGGTAAATTATTAGTAAATAATCGTATAAGCTTTATAATGTTCATACAAGAATAGAAAATGACGATGGATGTAAAGTTTTAGAGAAAATTAGTGAATAATGTAAACTATAATAAATTACATTGAAAATGAAATATCCAGATATAATTAAGGAGAAGGGAGAAAAATCCTAAAATTAATGGAAGAGCTTCAAATTCTTCTGCTTTACTATTATTCATTAGATTTTAGAAAATTGATTTGTATGAAGTCTGAAATTTTGTATTTAAAACAAATTTTAAAATAAAATTTAGATTTAAAATAATTTCACCTTTCATAGTTTGTTAATTTTACTACATATTTTCTATTTGGGAATCTTGCTTTGTGTGTCAAAGAACCAACGAGTATTGTGTGTTATAAAATATTAGAAAAGTAATGCTTCTCGATGAAGTTAAAATGTGACTTTCCAAACTGGTTCGCTTTAGTTCTTCCGCATGAACTCCTTTCTTAGTGGTTGCAGAAAGCAAAGAAGCTACTTATTTTTACATATGCAAATGTTCGATAAATCTTTAAATGTATTCTTATAACTAACAGGAGAATAGAAATAGCTGAAGAGTTGGCTATTTGCCGTTTGCTTGATCAGACTGTCTTGATCACTCATTTCTGATGGATACGAATTCTAATTTTGAACTTCGGGATTAATGTCGATCCCTAGATTGGTATGATCTGATCGACATATTTTTATTGCTCCGCCCACACCGATCTCTGGATTGGATCAAAAAACAATCCATGATGGATGATCTAAATGACTATTTGATGTGTGCACTTGTCTTCAACCAGAAAACATGAAATGCGACGACCCAAACCCCTGATCCCCATAAGTAAGCATAATCATTGGAATATAACACATAAACATAAACATAACATCAGAAGATAAATTTTACATTACATCAGATAATAATGTACATCAGATTACAACAACAGAATTATCAGAGTTACAACATCATACAGGATCATAATTATACATCATGGTTCAAATAGTACACAGTGGAATAAAAGATAATCAACATAATAATGTCTGGGAGAGAGTCCAAAATAATATCCACTCATGCTCCAACTCTAAGTCCAAAACAAGCTTCCATACACATCCCAAAATAGATACAAGCTAATACCTAGGAACTAGGCTGCCCATGTGGAAAATATGGGCACCCAAGTTTGCAAGGGAAAAATAAACTACGAATCCGTCCTTAGGCTGGTATGAGAAACACTACAGTTATTCTTAACTTAATTAAAATAAAGCATATCACGGGACCACCCCGTATAACATGGAATGGGTTTACTCCACACGAATGCCAGTGCATAAAAACAAAAAACACAATGCTTTTTAAAAAATGAAGCCACTATAAGACTCAAGTACCTTCACACAATGCAACACAAATCAAAGGATAAAGTTTTACCTTATAATGGCCAAACATGCTTGATACAAGAAAATCTAAATCATTTGATATTATTATTTGTGTCTAAGTGTTGAATACAATTTCAAAAATAAATGTATCAATCTTAGACAGCGTAATACCCTATCCTATTATGTCGCCATATAGGTTTACAACTGAAAACGCGAAGTCTCGTATTGGAAATTAGATTCCATCAAGAACCAAGACAAAGGATATTCCTTAACCATTCAGACTACCCCTAGCAAGGTGTCCAGGAAAAAACGCATCGTTCTCTGGAGTGGCAGAGCCGATCCAACAATTCCCGGTGGATTAGGGTTACTCCTGAACATAACGTTACCCGGTCATATCAGACCTACAATCTGGTTGGTTGTTTGACCATCATCCTAGGCGCCTCGATTCCGACATCTACATAAGTAATCTGCTTGGGCTCCATACCATGGCATAACCTTTAGCTTGAAGGAAACGTATGTCCTTTCTCTGCTATCCTTCATTGTGTTTTTGGATCATTCCCGGGTGTGAGGCCCCAGAGTCAACGTACCACAAAGCTCTACTTTTCAACATAAGCTTTGATCTATTTGCCCGCAGCACTCAACATGCCATGTTGTCAATTCATACATATGATCAATTTCTATCAATAATATAACCCTGAGCTCGTACGTCTCAAAGAAGGGTGTTAAGCTAAGAGAATAAATTCTCCGCCACCAACAGATGTATCATTAATAGCAACTTATCGTTTATGTTATGAAATACAATGTCAAACACACAATCCATACAAGTTCGTTCTGGGTCCGAACGAAATCGAAGGCACCTTATTCCTCGTCCAATTAAGGAGAGAGGCCCTTGCACATTCGGACAATCAACAAGTACGTCCGGACCACTGCCACTTTAACCCCTTTAAGGGAGCTAACCAAATCCAGGACATCAGCAAGCAGTCCATTCGATGTGGACATTTCCGGTCTTCCACCGTCTTCAATCTCATTAACTTTTGATTGACATATAATTATTCGAAATGGGTTGAACCTGGACTTTTCGAATAATTCGCGTCAAAACATAAATCCTTATCGGATTATCAATCCGCCAATTAAGTCTCCTTTAATTGGTATTCATTTCATAAGATTTAAATCTTATTCTCAAACTTGGTTAAGTTACTTGGCTTTCAAAAATCATCTTTCAATCCCATTAAAAGGTTTACTTGAGAATCCAATTCGATTTACGAATAAGAATTCTTATCTCAAAACATTTCTCAAATCTCGTTATATAAGTATTACTCAATTAGCCAATTTCCACTTAACCGGTCTTATCTTTCCAAAACCACATAAAATTGGTTTAAACCCTTTTCAAACCATTTATAATAATTTATAATGATTTTCCCTATTTTTGTTCGTATTAAAATAGTTCATATTAATAATTTTCTATTACAGGCCATAAGTGGCCACGACGCTGTTTTTATAAAAAATTGATTTGGAAATTTCTAAAAAATTTAATCGTCGGAATCCGAGACTGTTTCAAAAATGGTCCTTTTCAAGTCATTAAAATAACATTAAAATATTGAATTTCAAAATTTTCCCTTCTAAATTAATTTTAAAAGGTTACTGACCTTGTCTTAACTATTTAATAAGTCGTATTCAAATTCTTAACACAAAATCTCAAAATTAATTATTTTTGTGAATAGTGTTTTTTGCCTAAAATTGTTTAACACTGATAAGTTGTTAAAACTGATAAGTTGATAAAACTGATTTAAATAACTTATCTGACTACTACACTTTTTGAAATCGTATTTAAAAATGAGTATATGTATTTAAAACCATGCGCTGTTATTTAAAAAAAAACTCATATTTTCAAAATTTTAAATTGGTTCCAAAATTTCGGGTCATTACATGAAATAACCTACTATCTTAATGCATGTTTTACCATTTATATCCATCTCCAAATATAGATTTATCAATTCAGACCAACTTTTCATAATTATTTTGACAAACCCTGAATAATCTCGAAATTCAAATGGCTACAATTATATATAGCATGGTATAAATTAAAGAAATAAAAAATTCTTGATTTCACAAATAATCAAACCGAGCGTTAGATAGGTTAGCTTACTGTCACTTGGCCAAAATCAACTTTTCCGAAGCCCAAAAAGCATGGAACTTGTCTCCTTAAATCTCTTCAATCTAATTCGCTTGATTTTCTCATTAGATCTCTCTAAATTTAAAAATTGCATCACATTATTTATTTTGTTATTCAGCTAAGATTAATAGAAAAAACTATCTTTTTTTCTTTTTTAAACATCGCAATTTGACGGTCGGTTCCCCACCGCTGAGCGGTTGTACTAGTAGTTCGCTCATGGAAAGTTGTCAATGAATATTTTATATAGATTCAAAAATTCATTGATAATTGTTGACATGGGAAATCGGTGTTCCCTCGCCAACAGCCAAGTTGTGAGTTTATGTAGTAAATCCGAGTAGAATATGCAAAAAATATAAAGGGACACACAACTTTTTATAGTGCTTCAGCCCTAACACCTACATCCACTTTCATGTAGCCATTCACCATATACGTTTTGGTTACACGTTTGCTGAGTACAATGCTTTGAGTTACAAAGGTGTAAAGGATAATAACAATGTCCTTGCTAGTTCTCTATTATGCCTTAATCATCTTCTTCATGTCAAATTGTGTAGAGTATGCCCCAATGTTGTTGTAGTAAGCAAAAAGCCACTCCAAATGCTATAACGTTGTAGGATGTCTTCCAAATGAAGTGCCAAATCCAAAAAGTATGCTCTAGGCAAAAGTGTCCATGGTGGAAGCCATTAATGAGGTTTTCTTCAAGCTTTCCGTATGCAATAAGAAGTAGCCAAAAGGTCCCTTGAAATGTCCCATCAACGGGGTATATATAGGTGGAGTAGTGGGCCAGAGCCAAGAATTTCGTATTCGGGTGTGAGCCAAAAATCCAAGTATCCTGCCAAAACTCGTATCCAAGCTCAAAATTTGCATCCGAGCAAAAGTGTAAAAAATAGGTGATCACAACATGTCTGCCACGATGGCAAATGGCAAAATTTCATCTCTGAACAAAAGTGTGAAAACAGGGTGAGCACCTAAAAAAAGGTGATCACATCGTGCCTGGCACAATGGGAAACTTGCCATGGCAAAGGTACAAAATTTTGTACCCATCGTACTTCATATCAGAAATGATGTGATCACCTCATGGTGATCAGCTAAAACATGGTGATCGGCCTTGCCCTGGCACAATGTTCAGAGTTTGCCAAAAATCCAAGCACACAGCTTTGTATCCAAATAAGAGGTGACCACCCCATGGTGATCGGCTAAAATGGAGTGATCAGCTTGTGGTGATCAGGTTTATTGGTGCCTAGATTTCATATCCGGGAGGATAAATTATCACTTTGTATCCATGAATATGAAATCCCACTTGAAGCGGTACACATTTTCGGTGTGATCACTGTAAAGACCCGGAAAAATCAAACACTTAATCTCTGAATATCGTAACAATGTGTAATATTGTTATATATTATAAATATGATTTTATAACCTTGTTAAACATCATTTAATTAATAATTAATGATACTAGACTCGTTTTGGAAAAATATTTTCAAAAATATATTTTTGGTAAAATATTGATAAAATGATCGAAAATCGTTTTATCAATAAATGGCTGTTTTCTCAGTAAAAGTTGTTGAAAATTTCAGTGAGTGTCTAATTAGACATTAGAGAAGTAATTATCAAATAAAAGAGTTTTTCATATTTATGGTTAACTATTTTGATGATGTCATCATTTTCAAAAATGAGCATTTAAGGAAAGTTTTAGTATTTTTGTGTATTTAAATATTTGAATAAGTGTTTTATGATTTAATATGCTTATTTTCATTATTTATATAAGATAAGGAATTCATTTCCAAGTTTTGTTTACTTAAATAAATAATTAGATAAAGAACTAAAAATATGATTGAGTTTCAACTTTTGGATTTACAACCTATTGTTGAATAGAAGTTGTTTCATATCGTTGCAACGTTGTTTGGTACATTTATATATATGCACATACATGCATATACACATAATTATGTAAGCATAATTAGTCACATCAATGGTTTAGAAAATATCCTAAGTGTGTGTATATAAGCTCCTTATATGTATACAAATGGAAGCTTAATCCTTAAGCTTTGAAAAAGCAAACTTACCATCACCTTACACAACACTCACATCACCTTACATAACTCTCACATCACTCACCTTACACAACTCTCACATCACCTTACACAATACTCACATCACCTTACACAACTCTCACATCACTCATTAATGCCATTAGGGTTTTAGGGGTATTTTGGTCTTTTCCCATTCACATTCCTAAGGTTATATAAAGGGAGTCATACCCTTACACAACAACAAATATACCATAATACAACGGTGCAAAAACGTTGTAAATTTTTTTTACAACGGTGGAGCCACTGTCGTCTATTAAGAAGTTGTAATAGACTAAAATCTTTTATAACTTTTTTGCACAGTTGCGGCACCATTGTGAAATGTATATTTTACAACTTTTTTCCACTGTTGTAATAACTTTTATTACAACTGTTATGCACCCTTGTTGTTATAATTTTTACAACTTTTTATAACCGTTGTCATATATTATAATTATTATTTTACAATTGTAATATATCCACAATTTATATGCATATTACTGACAAAGGAATTCATTTCAGAACATATTATCTTCAAAACTTAAGATATCAAACAAACTTAACATGTACCAAAACAATTTATTAATATTTTCAAACTCTCATCATTTTTTTTACATAGTACGCTTTCAAAACACAATACATACAGTCCAACACTTCAATAGGGTACACAAGATTAGTGGCATCAATCAAAGATGATTTTTGACTGCCAACAGCTCTCTATTCCAATCATCAAATTCTGGTTTTCTTGCGCACGTTCCAAGCAGGAATTTCGCAGGATGACCAAATTCTCCTGATTTTTGTATTGCCCGATAAACAAGAACTCCTTCAGACTCCAAAATTGATGGTGATAGCTACGTAACCTGATAATTATGAACGAAAGTATACACCAACAAACAAATCATGCGGTGAATTGCTAATGAAGAAGAATATGACTAGTTCTATTTCTAACATAAACAATCAATAACAAGAAGGGGAGTGCAAAAAAATTCTTACCAAGTCATACAGTAAAGTAGGCTGCTCTTTAAAAAGTTTGGGTATATGTTTTCTCATGACTTGCTCGAATTTACAAGCATAACTGCATGGAACTCCATACCAGATTTTTGGATCACCATGGTGCATATAATTTAATGAGAACATATGGTGATCTTCCACATGCTATGATACACATGAAAAAAAAAGTTACGATGAACCACATGTATATCCATGTTAAGTAATGACCACTTGTCTTCAAAATAGCCTGCAAATTTCAATAAGACATATATATCAACCATTCATATTTTAATATGAATAAAATGTTAAATGTTGTGTGAAAAGCAACGAAGTGCAGTGCTATCTTTTGCCTCCTGTCTCTATGTTGCTATTAGTATGGCTTGATGCATAATGATCGGCAATTCCCTATTTACATAGAAATATTGTTATTTACAATTGTTTTTCCTGAATTGGACTTCTATTTACATGCCAGTTCTGACAAAGCATGCCAACTATGAATATTTCTATGCACAAGGTTGAAATTAAAAGCAAACTCTCATCTTTAGATTATAACCTTATAGAATCACGTATGTGCTACCATGCAAGCTAGGACTACTTTTTTCTGTTGTTTAACATATTGGGCACATGTTGTATGTATTACATTCATTTATTATTTTATTTTCTTTCTAAAAAACAAATGTACATTGTTTTTAGACAAAGTATGTTTTTAATACATAGTTGGCAAATTTACAAGATAAAACTACAATAAATCTATTAGCAATGAAATGAAAGTAACTAATTATACTTGGAATCCTTATCAAAACCAAAACGGGAATCAAAGTAGAAGGCAACAGAGAGAAATCATGAACCTTAATGAACATCAACTACCAAACACTGATACTGTTATCCTGAATGGACATATTCATTCATACTGTTCGACAATGAAGTTGCTGCCTTAGGAAATCCACTACCAAACACCGATGTTTCAAGGTCGGCACCATACAATACCTACATGATGTGAGATATCAGACCGTACATATGAAGCATATAATTAGGTTAATATCAATAACGTTGTACAAACAAAACAACTTTGGGCTAGAATCGTGACTCTACTCAATGAAAAAGAGACAAATGTCCATTCTACTCTTCCATGCCATCAAATAAAGGATACATGACTGTTTTGAGTTGACTAACTCACGCGAATTCTTGATTTCCCTTTAGCGTTTGAAACAAAAACAACAACAATATTTAGAGCTTTCATTATATCATGGTAGGGAACAATCATTATAAAGCCACAAAATCGTTGACAAATTACAATTTTAGGCCCATCTAACAGCTCAACGGCTAGGTCAAGTTTATTACGATGGCTAAATGTTGAACCTCTAATACCAATTAGCATCTAAATAGACATGAAACTACCAAAAATAGGATTTGCACAATATCCTCCATCACACACTGGAACAAAATCCGATTGACAATATATTCTATTTTTTTTTTGAAAGACAAGTGAAAATTTTTATTCACTACTTCAAGAGTTACATCATCTGAAAAAGAAAAAAAGCATAACAGACTCTTGTCTTTCAAGCCTAGAACTAACTAAACTATGATAAGATTAAACAAGGACGCATACAATTGCACTTTATTTATAACAAGGTACTTTTACTACCACTGCGCAGTAGCACCTAGCTGAAGATACTATAACCAAAATTGCTAAGAAGAGCACCACTATACTCAAAGATCCAAAACATCACTAACTAAAAAATGTAATAACCAATCAGTTTAGTTACCAAAAAAGAGTGTCCAATGTCGAGGAGGAGAAATCAGTATAAACAGGATCAAACATAGGTCCAAGATTTTTCCTGGTATGTCTTTTGTTGGTGAATGGAAACACATTATCAGGTAAGTAGTTATTTCCCTCGTCTAAATCAGAGTCATCCCATAATTTTCCTTTAAGTTTCTTGGCTTTAGACGAAGGGAAAGAACTAGTAGGAACGCTATCATCATTATTAATATTGCCATTACCATCTGTTACAGTTTCTAAAACATTAAATGGATTAGCATTGACATTTGCCTTTTCTTTTTCAACATTAGCAGCTCCAAAACCATTCTGCACTCCTTTCTTTCTCCAATATGTGGACCTATTTGTCTTGACAAAATTCCAATTACCTTGAGATGTATCTATTCTATTAAACTGACGTGGATGATCAAAGGTTTTGTCCTTATTAACAACAAAGTCCTCACCTTGTGTAACGACCGGTTTTTGTCGACTTTGGTTATCAACATAAACTCAATGATGACTAACCAAACATCGAAAAATACCGGTAGTTAATGAAAGAAATTAGAGGGTGAGAAAAGATAAGATAGAAACTTAGAATAGAAGAAGAAGAAGAAGAACAACAACATCAGAGCAACACGAACCTCACAACGGAACGAATAACATATAATATATAACATAACTTTGAAATATAAATCTGTACTTGAAAATACAAATCATTATCAAGTACAACACTTACAACACAGCGGAATAACAATAGCTATATAAAATTCTGAAGCCTCCTGCTCCAGCTCTTTAAGTATCTGTAAATCCCGACTACTTGACTGCCCATACGAAATTGGACACCCATGAGTTTAGGGAAAACAAAAAAAAAATAAACTCCGGGTCAGTCATCGGAATGGTGTGAGTAAAACGGTTTAAAACAGTTTGAACAAGTAAACGATATCTCATAAGACCACGCTGTATAACAGAACGGGTTTTTCCTTTATGAGAATCCAAACTAATCTTTATATCAAAACTCTTTTGATATTATAATAATGTCTATCAACCACAATATAATAATCATCTAGCAGAAACGCTTTCATCTCACGTTCTACATATATAGTATACAATCAAAATCACAAGTACGTATTGGGTAATGGATTTCCAACTATGACAAGGTATGGAACCACCTTACGCTAGTGTACCTCTAGAGAGGAATTCACTTGGTTCAACAAGAACATCTTGCAACCCGGCCACACATGACCGACCACTCATTTCGCTTGAGTGTATCGAATGTATATCACCAATGGTTGGGATCAGCAACCGTTTCCCGAATGGGACAGCATCAACAATAGATTTTTAGAAGTAAATGAAACTCTAGATCAGGTGATTATACACCCTAATAGGTGCAACTTACATAGCCATGTTGCCTGCCCGATTTCTGTCATTTCCCGGATGTGAGGCTGGTGAACATAACGTATCCTTCAACAGATTACTCCTTCATTCATTTTGAATGCCACATCGTCACACCCGTCAAATCACAAATTGATTTTCCCAAAAATACCACGGGTATAAGCTAAGAGAAACGAATTCCTCTACCACCAACGTAAATACGTTTGAAACAATCGACTTACGTGACCTACCAGATGTACTCTGTCAAACATTCATCCATTCAAGTTGTGCTGAACCAAAGGCACTATCCAGTACATCCATCTTAGGCACTGTTATCTAAGACTTATACAATAGCCCTTGCACTTTGCTCCGTCTTCAATTATCTTTGGCATATATGATTCGCAATGCTTATGCCAATACAGAGTGGTTCTTTGGATAATAATCCAACCGATCTTTCCGTATTAACAACGTTAAAATGGTCAAAACTTTGATAGTCTGTGATTTAACTATCAAAGAAAAACAAATGTGCAAACAACGATATTATTTCCAGATGGAAATTATATCGATCAATCATCATTCATATATATATATATATATTTCTCATTTTCTATGTTTAGAAAATACACGTTATTAACACTGGAAACATTTCCATGGCTTAATTACATATCACTATTCTTCCACAACTATCAGTCCCTGACTATAAACTAGTATGAGGACAATTCCCTAAGTATAAATCCCGAAGGCCGAAACCAACATCAGATAGACACTTAGAAAACCATTCAATTTACTAATCTCTAGTCAGTTTCTAATTTTGCTTAACTTTATTTGATTTACTCTATTTCGAATAACTAATATTCGATAAACTCTATTTCGAATACTTTATATTCAATCAACTCTCATCGACTAATTCTAACTCGATAATTTCCTTTATATAATCCATTACGTTTCTAACACTTAAGCCTTATTTAAATTTTCCCTTTTATAACTCTATTTATTTCGTAAATAAATAATTTCTTTTATAACCTTTATTTGTAAATGTTTTACAAAAAAATTCTCTTCCTATATTTGTCTATTTATTTTTTAAATAAATAATCCTTTTATACTTTTATTTATTTCTTAAATAAATATTCCATTTCAATTCTATATATTTATCAAATAAATAGTCCATTTATAAAACTCTATTCGTTTTATAAATATTTACCTTTTATCCTCTTTATTTTGCCAAAATATTTACTTATGATATTCTATTCGTCTTATAAATAAATATCCTCCTTTATAAACTCCTATTTATTTTCTAAATAAATGTTCTCCTTTATAAAATCCTATGATTTTATAAGTACTTTATTATCAAAATACTCCCTTTTATAAAATCGACTGATTTTAAAAAATCCCTTTATTTCAATATACATTGAAATATTTCTTTTTACATCCCAGGGTATATTTAAAATAGCAAACCACAATGATCGATATCGTTTAAACACACATAATCAAACAGATTATATATCACATCATATATTATAATATATGAGCAGAACAGTACTATAAATATTGAGGAGTCCAGTTGGACCCCTCTAACCTGTTTCCCTGCATCACAGATGTTAAACAACACGAATAAAAAATATTCTAATAAGAAGAATCAATATTCGATTAACGATTTATGTATATCGTTATCGATAATTTCAGCCAATACACGAACAATTCAACCAAATAGTTAACACACAATAATCAGTCATCATTTATCAGTTCTAAATATACGTTATAAAAATAGAATTGTTCAGAGTTGGTGAGTTTTACTCACATTACGCGTTAACCGTTAAATAACGATTTGCGTTAGCTGATTCTGAACAGACAATTTATTTCGTCATAAATTGTAACGAGCTCCGATGGACTTCCAGTCAGTTCCATGACATAGCCACCGTCCATACGATCCCAACGCAACTTACGGTTCTCGATTCTGACCTCGTATGGATGAGATATGATAAAATAAAGTTACTACACATTTTAAACTAAAAATAAACTAATTTAAATTTGTAGTTGGGCCTCACTCTTTAACACATCGGCCCATATACCCCCCACTAAAGCCCAGACCGCGCTTCACACTTCTTCCCCATCCTCCAGTATCCTCCACGCTACCGTAATGGCCATTAGTGGATCTTTACCCTCCACGTCTTCCTTTATTTCTCCACTATCCTCAAAACCGAAATCACTACACTACTCTCCTACAAAATCTCCATCTCCTCCACCCAGCATCTTCCAACTCGGTCTCCCCTCCCTGCTTGCGTCGCCAAACCCAGTTCAGTACCACCGAACTGTTTTTGCACCGAAACCTCCACAAACACCACCACCTCTTCGATTCTTCACCCTGAATCCAAATCTGAACCTTAAACCACTCATCGATGCGTCAATCAGTCGCAGTATCGAACCCTAGGCGCGCTGAGAAGTTTTCAACGATTGAAAACATTGTTCGAACAATACAAAATGAGTACCAAATGGAAGAGCAAGCTTCCAGGATTTCACCCATATGTTTTCTTTGATTTTAGGCATTTTCTATATTTTGATTTTGATTTTAAAAATGTATGGTTTTTGGTTTTATACGGTTTCAGAAGAGGACGTGGGAGCAGGGTCTCCATACTGTAAGTAGTGGCTGAGAATTATGAAGGTGTGGCCTTGTTTTCACCACTTAAAATTTTAAGATATTTTTTTTATTAATATTTTATATTTTTAATTAGCAAATATCTCAGTTATACGTCTTATAAAAATCCGTGTGATCACACATGATGTTCAAAAATCATGGAAATGGTCATGTAGCTAAAACTCGACATTACGGTCCCAACGAAACTGGTTTCGTCCCATTCCGACTTCGTATGCTCACACAGCGTATTTTTAACCGTCAAAATATCGACTGTATTTCACATTAAAATCTCGTACGGTCACCTACTGACTCTAAAAATCACGAAACTTGACATCTAATAATAATTTGACATTGCGGATCCAACAAAATTAGTTTCGTCGAATTATGAGTTCGTTTGAAAAACTGGCTATTTTTAAAGCACTAAATAACCCTTTTAAATATATAAATATATTTAAAAATAATTAAATTAAATATTTAGAAATAAATATTATTGTATATATCAAAATACGATATCATACAGCTTCAGAATATTCCTACGTGAATTTCTAGCTTGATATTTCAAATCCCGATTAAATCGATATTCGATTTATAATGAAATTCCTTTTTAAAATATAAATAATTCCTTTATAAAATATAAAGGAATTCCACAGCGACTTTTCTAAAATTTGATTTGGACATAAATCAAAATCTACACGATGAAATATCGATTTTTCTCTTCCACTAGAAAAATATACTCCACTAGCTCCTAACGTTTCTTGTTTCACAGAAATCCGATTTAAAACAGCTTCTGCATATTCGTTTAAAGTTCGAATCGCCAATTCGCGAACTGCTGCGCCAATTCGAGCTCGATTTTAATTATAATATAAATTATAAATTCAACTGGCTTATATAAATATATTCGTCAATATAATTCAATATAAACTGAAATATATATCTTCCACTGTCCAGTTTACACAAGATCTTGAATTCTGATATTTCCGATTATCCCAGAAGTATTATCTTGTTATTTATATTAATTAAATATAAATATTATTTAATTCTGGTTATCGATATCGCTAAGTCAATATTTAATAATTTATTAACTTAATTATTCTCCTGCTAAACTGCGGGTCATTACAATCTTTCCTCCTTAAAATAATTTCGTCCTCGAAATTGCTAAGATAGAGGACGACCCTATCTACTGGGTAATAATTTATCTGTTTACCACTTAACTTCAGTTTCAACTGAACTAATTAATATCGCCCAAAATATTAATCCATTCCCACTAACTCAAATTTTCAAAAATCCTGAAAATTTTCTAACACCTTATATTCTTGGAAAATTTTGCCATAACCTTCTTTGTACAGCCCTATCGGTAAAACCACAGCTCACCTCTCTAGGCTATCTCTACCCAAAAGAAAATCAAACAGCCAAGCAGCTTGCCAAATCGGCTCATAAATTCCAAACTCATATATAAATAAACTTGTACCTTTTTGTCGGACATACCGTTATATTCTTCGCACCTGTTGCCAATTCAATCATATAACCATATCACTCCAAATCAATTTCCACTCAATTATAATCAATCTCTAATCATTAAAATCTTAACACAATTAATAGCTTATATCGAAGCTCAATATCATTTCAAATTCGAGTTCTATTCTCGATTCCAATTTTTAACTCATCAGTACAAGACCACTTCAGATTATTCTCTTATCACCCCAGTTTTTACTTAACTTAACAAGTTAAATTTAAATTCCTGGGCTTTTATTTCAAGTCAATTTGAAATCATAATACCAATTCAAAACATTTGAATTCTTAAGCAACTTGTTTTCGCAAAACAAAATTGAAAATAAAATCTTGGGTAGTAATCTGTCACTTACAACTCGAAAATCACACTGATGATGTGTACACCATCATCAGAATTATTTTCCAGTGATCAAAGTGAGTTCAATACTATATCCTTTTCAAAACTCAAACTTAAACACTTCCATCTTGAATCAGTTCAAAATATCCTTATTAAAACAAATTTAAAACCTCCCAGTATTTTAAAATTCACATATATCTAATCCAGATTCAATTGCAGACACTTATTTGAATTTCCAGTTTTTGATTTCAATTCTGACTTTAATTTCAGATTTAATTCACTTCGTAATACTTATACGAAATTTGATTTGGTTATTTTCATAACCGTTTCACTTTTATAATCTTACTCGGTTATAATAACAACCAACACATTATAATATTTCCAATATATATACTTGGGTAAAATTATTTCATTTACCCTCTTTCAAAACATACCATGTCGGTTCATCGTATTCGAGTGTTTAGAAACTCCTACCGATACAGTGGATCAGACTGATCGACTAGAATTCATAAACAACTCAATCAATAAATCTCCACAATATAAAACAACTTTTTATATCAAATAACAAATACTCGCTCATATATATACACTCAAACTCAATTTAGGGTATTACTAACCCTATCTCTACCGAGTCACGCCACAAAGCCAAGGTAAATCACTTAACCTAGCTGTGATACCAACTGTAACGATCCGGTTTTTGTCGACTTTGGTTATCGACATAAACTCAATGACGACTAACCAAACATCGAAAAATACCGGTAGTTAATGAAAGAAATTAGAGGGTGAGAAAAGATAAGATAGAAACTTAGAATAGAAGAAGAAGAAGAACAACATCAGAGTAACACTAACCTCACAACGGAACGAATAACGTATAATATGTAACATAACTTTGAAATATAAAGCTATACTTGGATATACAAATCATTATCAAGTACAACACTTACAACACAGCGGAATAACAATAGCTATATAAAATTCTGAAGCCTCTTGCTCCAGCTCTTCAAGTATCTGTAAATCCCGACCACTTGACTGCCTGTACAAAATTGGGCACCCAAGAGCTTAGGGAAAACAAAACAAAATAAACTCCGGGTCAGTCATGGGACTGGTGTGAGTAAAACAGTTTAAAACAGTTTGAACAAGTTAACGATATCTCATAAGACCACGCTGTATAACGGAACGGGTTTTTCCCTTATGAGAATCCAAACTAATCTTTATATCAAAACTCTTTTGATATTATAATAATGTCTATTAACCACAATATAATAATCATCTAGCAGAAACGCTTTCATCTCATGTCCTACATATATAGTATACAATCAAAATCGCAAGTACGTATTGGGTAATGGATTTCCAACTATGACAAGGTATGGAACCACCTTACGCTAGTGTACCACTAGAGAGGAATATAATGGGTTCAACAAGAACATCTTGCAACCCTGTAACACCCCACCTCCGCTAGGGTCACTCTCAAAGGGAATGCACTAGTTTTGGTGGAGCATTATCTAGGAAAACATACACAGAGATATCACAAGACAGAACATAAATAAAGCAGCGGTAGAAATTAAAAACCAAATCTCATTACTTTCAAGAAAAGAGTCAAAACCTCATATATCCAAAGTACAAAATATTCCATTACATCTAGTTCTAAATAAAGAAGCATAAACATAAAATAACAAAAGTAAATTATTCCCCAAAAATAGCAGAAGTGCAGCCATAGCATAGCTCAAGACTAAACCATACATGAGCTAACAGAAAGCAAGCTAAATCCAAGCTAAGAGCTAGAGTTTCCTCCCTGAGAACCTGGGGGAAGAAACAAAATAAAAAGAGGCGAAAGGAAACGGGTCAGTCGTAAAGACTGGTAAGTCTTAGTGACTTTCAGTATAAAAACAAGTAAAGGTAACATGACATGTAAAAACTGGAATTCAACATAAGGATGATAACAGGACTGGTATGATAACTAAGATAACAAGATAAGTCAAGTCTAGCATCGCATATTCAAGATTCACTGCATCAACTGTACTAGTATTCTAACCCATGTCAAGTATTAACCATGAAATGATCCCTTGGCCCAATATCATGAAATGACCCATTACGGGGTCCTACAGTACGATCTACTAATCGATCGACTCCCTGCAAGTTTTAGCTCGTCATGTGTCTGTGTCATACGGCCCAATCACGAAATGTAGTCACCTGTGCTAGGTCCACCATATGGTGTATCAAGCCCTAGGGTGCTAACCACCGACACGAATCAAGCACGCACAGTGTACACCTACTGGTGCCCAATGCCTTCTTTTTCAACTCCGGACTACGTGCACGACCATAGTCCGCCTGAACCTACAATGGCGCACCAACTCAGCCGTTGTTCTGGTCGCTTACAATCAGCCCAGTAATCATGCCCCACCCTGCCTAGTCCCAGGGTATCGTGATACATCTAAGTGGGTTACTGCTGAAAAGGACCGCGTAACTAGGATTTCTAATGGGTTAAGTGTTTTCATTCAAATTCGTGACTTAACCCTATCCAGTCATGTATCAAGTTGGTTAAGCGTATTCAAGCGATTCATGACTTAACCCTATCAAATCATCGTGTCAAATTGGTTAAGTATATTCAAGTGGTTCATGACTTAACCCTATCCTGTGGCATTAAATAAATTAATGCACCCCAACCTCTCACATTAGACTTTGTTGTGGTTACTGGACATGTCGGGCGGGTCCGGGCAGATTTACACCACAACCTAGTCTAACCTCGGGTTTCAAGTGCGATATGACCAACTTCTCACATTGGGTCCTATTGTTTGCAGTTACTGTATTCGCCGGGCGGTTCCGGGCAGGTTTATACTGCAAACTCAACCCAACCTTGAGTTGGCCATGTTCAAGTTTATCTAAGTGTCATGTCTATGTTCAAGTTTTCATGTCAAGTTCATGTCCATATCCCAGTTCAAGTTATAACAATGTTCATGTTTCAAGTTCATGGTAAATTCAGGTTTACCTAAACTACCCAAATCGTATTCCCATCGCACGTGAATTCGAATCGATACAAACAAATCTAATTAGGGAATAACATAGAAAGAACGGGCATAAGGTGGCAAAAGTGATTACAAGTCAAGCATGGTATAACTTGAGATAAATGATTACAACAATACTGGCATATGGAATAGTGGTCTCAAATCAAATCTAGCAAAATAGGGTGATAGTCATGGTAACAGTTGACATAAGATAATAACCCCAGACTTATGAATAACAACTAATTCAATATCACAGGCATGAATATTATGGACATTAGGGGTTTTAGATCTACAACATATATAGGCCTCAAATCAATTTCATATAAATACTCCCACAAGTCAAGATTCAAGATGAATAAATCCAAGGTGAACAAATAGTAGATCCACAATACTAGATCCAAAATGAACAATGATGGATCCAAGATATACAATGATAGATCCAAGATAATTATCATACTTAGGTTCAATTTCAATTTACAACATGTCCATATTAAGTTTAAAGTTTAGATCTAAAAGTAACTGGGGCTTATAGATCGTGGTTTGAGAATTAGAAAACAAAGAGGCGATGTTGAATCTCGAGTCTAACAGAAATACCCCAAACAACAATACTCTACACGTAGCCTTGTTGGAGAAGAAGCAATCCCTTTTCTCTAACTTTTCAACCAGAGTTTTAGCAGCATAAGGCCAAAGAGAATTTGTGTAGAGAGACTAGGGTTAGGGGCTGTTTATATAGGATCAGGCCAACGAATCTAGACAGAAATCAGACTAGAAATATCATAGTGAACTCTGACTCAAAAATGGGCTCGGCAACCAGGTCGACACCCAGGTCGACTCTATGGTCGACCTGGTCCTGGGCAGGTCGACACTATGGTCGACCCCCAGGTCGACCTGGTCCTGGGCGGGAAATTTCCCGCCCAGTCCGTTCTGGGGTTTGAATTCGAAATTTGATTTCAAATTCTGAGCTGTTTTGAACTTGAAAATTTCTGAAAACTTCAAAGGGTCATAACTTGGTCATACGGACTCCGATTTTCGAAAACTCAGACTCGTTTCCAAGCAGAATTTCGAGAAGAACATAATGGAATAACTCGTTGCCCTTGATACTTATTTTAAAAATTAATTCTGCCTTGATTTATGGTTATAACACGTTATTAAAATATGGGTTGTTACATTCTCCCCTCCTTAAAGGATTTCGTCCCCGAAATCTCTAAGTTAGAAAGAATATATCCTACCATCCAATCATCCATCTACTTAAAACATCATCCATAGGCAACCATTTTCCTTAAAATATTTCTAGTGTTGTATGAACATATGCAGTAAGTGTGTGTATATGTACTTATCTAATGCAAAAGATCAGGCGGTTACTGATTCAGTAAACCACCTTAATGCAAAATATGTTAGTGTAATGAGTCCAACATGTATGCAAATTCCTAACATAATTTATAATCTCTACATGAGTGCACATAACATTCATTCATATGCAACATCCAAGTGATAGCATAACAAATTCCATCCATGTACAAGTATAAGCACTCATGCATATGCAACATGAAAATGTGACTGAGCCGATCTAGTGCCTAATGTGTGTCATGCATCCACTAGCAATCACTTGCAAACACTTGCAACCATTTGCAAACATCAACCATAACATGTTTCAATCACATGTTTACATCCATATGGTTCTACCTAAGGTCCTCAAGATAAGATCGGGAAGATAACAAGACAAACATAGGTAGTAAAAGCATGATACGAAAGGTTTTCAAGCTGATAGGAAAAAGAGATTGAGAATGTACCCTCAAAAAGAAATGGGAAAAGCGCGCGTATCTTCTCCTCGGTTTCCCAAGTTGCGTCTTCTTGGGCTTCACTCCACTGTACTTTAACTAGCTTGACTTCTCGATTCCTTAGCTTCTTGATCTCCGTTCCTAAGATACGGATCGGAACTCGCCTCAATGTTGCTTCTTTTTCCACTTATACGCCTTCAAGGATGCTCGGCTCAACCACTTCGGCCAACTCATGTAAGCACTTTCGGAGATGCGACACGTGAAAGACACTGTGTACTCCGGCCAGCCTCTCGAGTAATTCTACCTTATAGGCCATCTGCCCAATCCTCTCAGTGATAGGGAACGGTCCTACGTACCTTGGTGCTAGTTTTCCAACCTCTACATAACGAACCACATTGCGTAAAGGAGAAACTTTTATAAAGACCATATCTCCAACTTCGAACTCTAGGTCTGTCCTTCTCTTGTCCGCATAAGATTTCTGTCTATCTTGGGCCGTTTTCATCCGTCTTCGTATCAACTCAACCTTCTCAGAAGTGTCCCTTATCATGTCGGGCCCAAGTATAAGCTTGTCTGTCATTTCCCACCAACAAGTTGGTGACTTGCACGGCCTTCCATACAAGGCTTAGAACGGTGCCATTCGTATGCTAGCTTGGTAGCCATTATTGTATGCAAACTCCACGAGAGGAAGATGGTCTTCCCAAGTACCACCAAAGTCAAGAATGCATAGCCTCAAAAGATCCTCTAGTACCCTATTTACCCTTTCGGTTTGTCCATCCATCTATGGGTGATAGGCCGTGCTTAAACTTAGTCGTGTACCCATTGCTTCTTGCAGACAATTCCAAAACTGGCTAGTGAAAATCGGGTCATGATCACTAACTATACTAGAAGGCACCCCGTGCAACCATACTATCTCTCGAAGGTAAATAGACGCTAGCCATGATGCGGTCCTCTTGCTTTTCACCGGAATGAAGTGAGCACTTTTCGTGAGTCTATCAACTATGACCCATATGCTAGTATTTCCCTTCCTTGACCTAGGTAGTCCATCCACGAAATCCATTAAGAAACTCTCCCATTTCCATTGCGGAACCTCCAAAGTATGTAATAGCCCACCGGGCTTCTTCGACTCGGCCTTTACTTGTTGGCACACCATGCACTTCGAAACAAACTCTGCCACGTCCTTTTTCATTCCAGCCCAAAAGAAAATGCGTTTCATATCCCTGTACATCTTATCCCCTCTGGGATATATGGTCATCTTCAAGTGATGTGCCTCTTCGAGGACTTTCCTTACTAGGTCTCCCACTTGTGGGACACATAGCCTTCCGTCATGCCTTAGCCATCCCTTGTCATCTATGGCATACCTACCGAGGTGACTTGACGTCTCACCACTAATCAGCTTGTCCATGATTTCGACTATCTGTGGGTCTTCCTTCTATGAAGTCCCTACTTGATCTAGAAGTGTAGGTCTTAGCTCAAGAGATGCTAACGTAACAGTCAATGACTCAATAGCAGGTGTAAAATCAAAGGTTGCTATAAACTCAACACTTTTCCTTTCCACAAACAAGGGGCTCAAGGTCAACCTTTTCCTACTTAGCGCATCCGCCACCATGTTACCCTTGCCAGGGGTATAAGCTATATCGAAGTCATATGATGCCAAGAATTCCATCCACCTCTGTTGCCTTAGATTCAAATCTTTTTGCGAAAAGAGGTACTTAAGTGATTTGTGATTGGTGTACAGCTCGAACTTTTCACCTAGAAGATAGTGGCACCAGGACTTAAGCGCAAAAACAATCGCGGCCAACTCCAAGTCATGTGTGGGATAGTTTTTCTCATGCACTTTAAGTTGTCGGCCCCCGTAGCATATCACTCTTCCATCTTGCATTAGGACAGCGCCTAATCCCGTACTGCACGCATCATTGTACACCATAAATATCTTGCCTCCGTCGGGTAACGCCAAAACTGGAGCTGTGGTAAGGGCTCTCTTAAGCCTTTGAAAAGCAACGTCACATTCTATGTCCCATGCAAAAGCTAGGTTCTTCTTTGTTAACTTAGTAAGAGGGGCTGAAATCTTAGCGAAGTCCTTAATGAACTTCCTGTAATAGCCCGCCAAACCGAGAAAGCTTCTCACCTCCGTTGCGTTCTTAGGAATTTTCCAGTCTTGCACCGCAACTACCTTTGCGGGGTCCACAGCTATACCTTGCTTAGAAACTACATGTCCAAGAAACCGAACTTCCTTTCTCCAAAAATTGCATTTGGAGAACTTAGGTTTTAACTGGTGTGTTCTAAGCATATCCATGACTTCCTTGAGATGTCTAGCATGCTCTTCTTCATCCTTTGAGAAGATCAGAATATCGTCCACGAAAACCACCACAAACTTGTTAAGGAACTCCCGAAACACCCTACTCATCAAATCTACAAAGTACGCGGGTGCATTCGTTAACCCAAATTGCATGACGAGCCATTCGAAGAACCCACCTGGAGTCCTAAACGCAGTTTTGTCAATGCTATCCTCAGCCACTCTAAGATGATGGAATCCTGTGGCTAGATCGAGTTGAGAGAAAACATATGCTCCCACAAGCTGGTCAAACAAATCGTCGATTCTTGGTAGTGGGTGTCTATTTTTCTTAGTTAGCTTGTTTAACTCACGATAATCTACGCATAGACGAAGCGAACCATCCGCCTTAGTAGCGAATACCACCGGAGCACCCCATTCAGAAATGCTTCGTCTTATGAAATTTTTCTCAAGCAACTCCTTAACTTGTTTACTGAGCTCTCTTCTCTCTCGTGGGGCCATGTGTCTAACGGGCAATGAAACTGTCTTGGTATTATCAACAAGATAAATACGGAAGTCTATCTCGCGTTTAGGGGGTAACCCCTTCACCTCATCAAAGACATCTGGATATTCTCGGACCACTCTTACATCTTGCAAATTGTCGATGGATGAGTCAAGAGATTCTAGATAACACAACATGACCGGACCCTTCGGGTTACAAGAAATTTCAAGGGTATTACCAAGGAGAGTCATGAGCCTCACTACCCTTCGTTCACAATCAAGAATGGCACCATAATTGGACAGCCAATCCATACCTAGGATCAAACCGTATCCCATAAATCCGAGAACATAAGCATTACACGTGAATTCTACGCTTAAGATAGAAATCGTCAAATCCACACACATCATAGATAAATGAGCGGAGCCCCCAACTGGATTTGAAACTATAACAGGATCCTCAACTAGACTAGTACTTAGGTGCAGATTTTCAACAATATCAGAAGAAATAAAAGTATGCGATGCGCCAGAGTCAAATAAGGTTCGAACAGGAAAGTCAGAAATGTAAATAAGGCTTTCTACAGAAATATTACTACCTCGATCAAGAGCTGGAGTGGTGTTGAGAGCATGCAACTGCCCTCCAGAAGGTCCTGCTCGCTGGGTCTGCCCTTGCCCTTGTCCTTGCTTCTTAGGGCAATCCTTACTGAAGTGTCCAGTATCCCTACAATGAAAGCATTCACCCAACTTTCTCTTCTTCCTTCTACAGTCTTTAGCTGGATGTCCCGTAATACCACAAAAGTTGCACTTCCTTGTCTCACGTGGTTTGTTAGCATTGTTGTTGTTGTTCTTGTTATTCTTGTTGCCTCCCTTCTTGAAGTCAACCTTCTTATTCTGAGTCTCATTAGGCTTAACCTCCTTCTTGCTATTCTTGTCTTCCTCATGAAGTAGAGCCATATCCACCAAGCTATCAAAGGTCGCCCCATGGGTATATGAGTTATGGCCAAACTGTGTAGTGGCTCGTTCAATCCTCGAGCAAAGCGTACAGCCTTTTTCTGGGCCGTGTTGACCAAGTCCAAACCGAACCGAGCTAGCTGATTAAACCTATTCACGTACTCCCTAACAGACATGTCCCCTTGCTTGAGTGCTGGAACCTCTCCATTTGAAGGTTCTCTTCTGCTGACGATAAGAATTTAAGCCCAAACCTTTCTCTAAAGTCTGCCCAAGTCTCAACTGGCCTGGTAGCGTTGGTGACTTCCCACCAAAATGCAGCTTCCTCTTTCAACAACCATGCTGCCAACTGAACTTTCCTATGATCCTCCACATCGAAGATAACAAACAAGTCTTCAGTCTCCTTTAGCCAGTTTCGTGCCTCAACGAAGGTTTCAGTTCCAACGAAGTTCTTGCCGCCCATTGCTTTAAAGTCTTTGCATATTTTGGCAAAGGCGGTACCAGGAGGAGGAGGAGGAACCGCGGCCACTGGGAGAGGAGGAGGAGGGATGTCTACCGGGCCTGCGCCGTCGGCCCTAGCTTCTAAGTACCTTCGGAACCATCCAGGTACGGGTACTCCCTCAGGAAGGTTAAGGTCAGACATGCTGAAAAACGAAAAGAAAAAGATTCAAACGAGGAAACAAAGGAAAGTGCTAATGGCTTTTGGGGAATAGCCTTTTCTTAAAAATAAAACTTTTCTTGAAAAAAGCTTCTTTATAAATGGTTTTGAAAATAGTTTCAGAAGGTTTTTAAAACTTTTGCCCAGTCTGGTAACCTTCTGCTCTGATACCAAATGTAACACCCCACCTCCGCTAGGGTCACTCTCAAAGGGAATGCACTAGTTTTTGTGGAGCATTATCTAGGTAAACATACATAGAGATATCACAAGACTGAACATAAATAAAGCAGCAGTAGAAATTAAAAACCAAATCTCATTACTTTCAAGAAAAGAGTCAAAACCACATATATCCAAAGTACAAATTATTCCATTACATCAAGTTCTAAATAAAGAAGCATAAACTTAAAATAAAAAAAGTATATTATTCCCCAAAAATAGTAGAAGTGAAGCCATAACATAGCTCAAGACCAAACCATACATGAACTGACAGAAAGCAAGCTAAATCCAAGCTAAGAGCTAGAGTTTCCTCCCTGAGAACCTGGGGGAAGAAACAAA
Organism: Allium sativum; assembly: GCA_030737875.1. Classification (NCBI taxonomy): domain Eukaryota; kingdom Viridiplantae; phylum Streptophyta; class Magnoliopsida; order Asparagales; family Amaryllidaceae; genus Allium; species Allium sativum. Next base: position 735,167,948 of record CM060924.1, on the reverse strand, counting down.
ATAAAAAGAGGCGAAAGGAAACGGGTCAGTCGTAAAGACTGGTAAGTCTTAGTGACTTTCAGTATAAAAACAAGTAAAGGTAACATGACATGTAAAAACTGGAATTCAACATAAGGATGATAACAGGACTGGTATGATAACTAAGATAACAAGATAAGTCAAGTCTAGCATCGCATATTCAAGATTCACTGCATCAACTGTACTAGTATTCTAACCCATGTCAAGTATTAACCATGAAATGATCCCTTGGCCCAATATCATGAAATGACCCATTACGGGGTCCTACAGTACGATCTACTAATCGATCGACTCCCTACAAGTTTTAGCTCGTCATGTGTCTGTGTCATACGGCCCAATCACGAAATGTAGTCACCTGTGCTAGGTCCACCATATGGTGTATCAAGCCCTAGGGTGCTAACCACCGACACGAATCAAGCATGCACAGTGTAAACCTACTGGTGCCCAATGCCTTCTTTTTCAACTCCGGACTACGTGCACGACCATAGTCCGCCTGAACCTACAATGGCGCACCAACTCAGCCGTTGTTCTGGTCGCTTAAAATCAGCCCAGTAATCATGCTCCACCCTGCCTAGTCCCAGGGTATCGTGATACATCTAAGTGGGTTACTGCTGAAAAGGACCGCGTAACTAGGATTTCTAATGGGTTAAGTGTTTTCATTCAAATTCGTGACTTAACCCTATCCAGTCATGTATCAAGTTGGTTAAGTGTATTCAAGCGATTCATGACTTAACCCTATCAAATCATCGTGTCAAATTGGTTAAGTATATTCAAGTGGTTCATGACTTAACCCTATCCTGTGGCATTAAATAAATTAATGCACCCCAACCTCTCACATTAGACTTTGTTGTGGTTACTGGACATGTCGGGCGGGTCCGGGCAGATTTACACCACAACCTAGTCTAACCTCGGGTTTCAAGTGCGATATGACTAACTTCTCACATTGGGTCCTATTGTTTGCAGTTACTGTATTCGCCGGGCGGTTCCGGGCAGGTTTATACTGCAAACTCAACCCAACCTTGAGTTGGCCATGTTCAAGTTTATCTAAGTGTCATGTCTATGTTCAAGTTTTCATGTCCATATCCCAGTTCAAGTTATAACAATGTTCATGTTTCAAGTTCATGGTAAATTCAGGTTTACCTAAACTACCCAAATCGTATTCCCATCGCACGTGAATTCGAATCGATACAAACAAATCTAATTAGGGAATAACATAGAAAGAACGGGCATCAGGTGGCAAAAGTGATTACAAGTCAAGCATGGTATAACTTGAGATAAATGATTACAACAATACTGGCATATGGAATAGTGGTCTCAAATCAAATCTAGCAAAATAGGGTGATAGTCATGGTAACAGTTGACATAAGATAATAACCCCAAAAATAGTAGAAGTGAAGCCATAGCATAGCTCAAGACCAAACCATACATGAACTGACAGAAAGTAAGCTAAATCCAAGCTAAGAGCTAGAGTTTCCTCCCTGAGAACCTGGGGGAAGAAACGAAAGAAAAAGAGGCGAAAGGAAACGGGTCAGTCATAAGGACTGGTAAGTCCTAGTGACTTTTAGTATAAAAACAAGTAAAGGTAACATGACATGTAAAAACTGGAATTAAACATAAGGATGATAACAGGACTGGTATGATAACTAAGATAACAAGATAAGTTAAGTCTAGCATCGCATATTCAAGATTCGCTGCACCAACTGTACTAGTATTCTAACCCATGTCAAGTATTAACCATGAAATGATCCCTTGGCCCAATATCATGAAATGACCCATTACGGGGTCCTACAGTACGATCTACTAATCGATAGGATCCCTACAAGTTCTAGCTTGTCATGTGTCTGTGTCATACGGCCCAATCACGAAATGTAGTCACCTGTTCTAGGTCCACCATAGGGTGTATCAAGCCCTAGGGTGCCATTATCTAGGTAAACATACATAGAGATATCACAAGACAGAACATAAATAAAGCAGCGGTAGAAATTAAAAACCAAATCTCATTACTTTCAGGAAAAGAGTCAAAACCTCATATATCCAAAGTACAAATTATTCCATTACATCAAGTTCTAAATAAATAAGCATAAACTTAAAATAACAAAAGTAAATTATTCCCGAAAAATAGCAGAAGTGCAGCCATAGCATAGCTCAAGACCAAACCGTACATGAGCTGACAGAAAGCAAGCTAAATCCAAGCTAAGAGCTAGAGTTTCCTCCCTGAGAACCTGGGGGAAGAAACGAAAGAAAAAGAGGTGAAAGGAAACGGGTCAGTCATAAAGACTGGTAAGTCCTGGTGACCTTCAGCATAAAAACAAGTAAAGGTAACATGACATGTAAAAACTGGAATTAAACATAAGGATGATTACTGGACTGGTATGATAACTAAGATAACAAGATAAGTCAAGTCTAGCATCGCATATTCAAGATTCGCTGCACCAATTGTACTAGTATTCTAACCCATGTCAAGTATTAACCATGAAATGATCCCTTGTCCCAATATCATGAAATGACCCATTACGGGGTCCTACAGTACGATCTACTAATCGATCGGCTCCCTACAAGTTCTAGCTCGTCATGTGTCTGTGTCAAACGGCCCAATCACAAAATGTAGTCACCTATGCTAGGTCCACCATAGGGTGTATCAAGCACTAGGGTGCCAACCACCGACACGAATCAAGTATGCACAGTGTAAACCTACTGGTGCCCAATGCCTGCTTTTTCAACTCCGGACTACGTGCACGACCATAGTCCGCCTGAACCTACAATGGCGCACCAACTCAGCCGTCATTCTGGTCGCTTACAATCAGCCCAGTAATCGTGCCCCACCCTGCCTAGTCCCAGGGTATCATGATACATCTAAGTGGGTTACTGCTGAAAAGGCTCGCGTAACTAGGATTTCTAATGGGTTAAGTGTTGTCATTCAAATTCGTGACTTAACCCTATCCAATCATGTATCATGTTGGTTAAGTGTATTCAAGCGATTCATGACTTAACCCTATCAAATCATCATGTCAAATTGGTTAAGTATATTCTAGTTGTTCATGACTTAACCCTATCCAGTGGCATTAAATAAATTAATGCACCCCAACCTCTCACATTAGACTTTGTTGTGGTTACTGGACATACCGGGCGGGTCCGGGCAGATTTACACCACAACCTAGTCTAACCTCGGGTTTCAAGTGCGATATGACCAACTTCTCATATTGGGTCCTATTGTTTGCAGTTACTGGATTCGCCGGGCGGTTCCGGGCAGGTTTATACTGCAAACTCAACCCAACCTCGAGTTGGCCATGTTCAAGTTTATCTAAGTGTCATGTCCATGTTCAAGTTTTCATGTCAAGTTCATGTCCATATCCCAGTTCAAGTTATAACAATGTTCATGTTTCAAGTTCATGGTAAATTCAGGTTTACCTAAACTACACAAATCGTATTCCCATCGCACGTGAATTCGAATCGATACAAACAAATCTAATTAGGGAATAACATAGAAAGAACAGGGCATAAGGTGGCAAAAGTGATTACAAGTCAAGCATGGTATAACTTGAGATAAATGATTACAACAATACTGGCATATGGAATAGTGGTCTCAAATATCAAATCTAGCAAAATAGGGTGATAGTCATGGTAACAGTTGACATAAGATAATAACCCCAAACTTGTGAATAACAACTAATTCAACATCACAGGCATGAATATTATGGACATTAGGGGCTTTAGATCTACAACATATATAGGCCCCAAATCAATTTCATATAAATGTTCCCACAAGTCAAGATTCAAGATGAATAGATCTAAGGTGAACAAATAGTAGATCCACAATACTAGATCCAAAATGAACAATGATAGATCCAAGATAATTATCATACTTAGGTTCAATTTCAATTTACAACATGTCCATATTAATTTTAAAGTTTAGATCTAAAAGTAACTGGGGCTTACAGATCGTGGTTTGAGAATTAGAAAACAAAGAGGCGATGTTGAATCTCGAGTCTAATAGAAATCCCCCAAACAGCAATACTCTACACGTAGCCTTGTTGGAGAAGAAGCAATCCCTTTTCTCTAACTTTTCAACCAGAGTTTTAGCGGCATAAGGCCAGAGAGAATTTGTGTAGAGAGACTAGGGTTAGGGGCTGTATATATAGGGTCAGGCCAGTGAATCTAGACGGAAATCGGACAAGAAATATCAGAGTGAACTCTGACTCAAAAATGGGCTCGGCAACCAAATCGACACCCTGGTCGACCTAGTCCTGGGCAAGTCGACACTATGGTCGACCCCCACGTTGACCTGGTCCTGGGCGGGAAATTTCCCACCCAGTCCGTTCTGGGGTTTGAATTCGAAATTTTAATTCGAATTCTGAGCAGTTTTGAACTTGAAAATTTCTGAAAACTTCGAAGGGTCATAACTTGGTCATACGGACTCCGATTTTCGAAAACTCGGACTCGTTTCCGAGCAGAATTTCGAGACGAACGTAATGAGGTAACCAGTTGTCCCTGATTCTCATTTTAAAAATTTATTCTGCCTTAATTTATGGTTATAACACGTTATTAAAATACGGGTTGTTACAAACCCGGCCACACATGACCGACCACTCATTTCGCTTGAGTGCATCGAATGTGTATCACCAACGGTTGGGATCAGCAACCGTTTCCCGAATGGGAAAACATCAACAATAGATTTTTAGAAGTAAATGAAACTCTAGATCAGGTGATTATACACCCTAATAGGTGCGACCTACATAGCCATGCTGCCTGCTCGATTTCTGTCATTTCCCGGATGTGAGGCTGGAGGACATAACGTATCTTTCAACAGATTACCCCTTCATTCACTTTGAATGCCACATCGTCACACCCGTCAAATCACAAATTGATTTTCCTAAAAATACCACAGGTATATGCTAAGAGAATATCAGGTAAGTAGTCATTTCCCTCGTCTAAATCAGAGTCATCCCAGAATTCTCTTTTAAGTTTCTTGGCTTTAGACGAAGGGAAAGAACTAGTAGGAACGCTATCATCATTATTAATATTGCCATTACCATCTGTTACAGTTTCTAAAACATTCAATGGATTAGCATTGACATTTGTCTTTTCTTTTTCAACATTAGCAGCTCCAAAACCATTCTGCACTCCTTTCTTTCTCCAATATGTGGACCTATTTAGCTTGACAAAATTCCAATTACCTTGAGATGTATCTTTTCTATTAAACTGACGTGGATGATCAAAGGTTTTGTCCTTATTAACAACAAAGTCCTCATCTTGTGTAATGACCGTTTTTTGTCGACTTTGGTTATTGACATAAACTCAATGATGACTTACCAAACATCGAAAAATACCGGTAGTTAATGAATGAAATTAGAGGGTGAGAGTAGATAAGATAGAAACTTAGAATAGAAGAAGAAGAACAACAACATCAGAGTAACACGAACCTCACAACGGAACGAATAACATATAATATATAACATAACTTTGAAATATAAATCTGTACTTGAATATACAAATCATTATCAAGTACAACACTTACAACACAGCGGAATAACAATAGCTATATAAAATTCTGAAGCCTCCAGATCCAGCTCTTTAAGTATTTGTAAATCCCGACTACTTGACTGCCCATACGAAATTGGACACCCAAGAGTTTAGGGAAAACAAAACAAAATAAACTCCGGGTTAGTCATGGGACTGGTGTGAGTAAAATAGTTTAAAACAGTTTGAACAAGTAAACGATATCTCATAAGACCACGCCGTATAACGGAACGGGTTTTTCCCTTATGAGAATCCAAACTAATCTTTATATCAAAACTCTTTTGATATTATAATAATGTCTATCAACCACAATATAATAATCATCTAGCAGAAACGCTTTCATCTCACGTACTACATATATAGTATACAATCAAAATCGCAAGCACGTATTGGGTAATGGATTTCCAACTATGACAAGGTATAGAACCACCTTACGCTAGTGTACCTCTAGAGAGGAGTACACTGGGTTCAACAAGAACATCTTGCAACCCGGCCACACAAGACCGACCACTCATTTCGCTTGAGTGTATCGAATGTATATCACCAACGGTTGGGATCAGCAACCGTTTCCCGAATGGGACAGCATCAATAATAGATTTTTAGAAGTAAATGAAACTCTAGATCAAGTGATTATACACCCTAATAGGTGCGACCTACATAGCCATGCTGCCTGCCCGATTTCTGTCATTTCCCGGATGTGAGGCTGGAGGACATAACGTATCTTTCAACATATTACTCCTTCATTGATTTTGAATGCCACATCGTCACACCCATCAAATCACAAATTGATTTTCCCAAAAATACCACGGGTATAAGCTAAGAGAAATGAATTCCTCTGCCACCAACGTAAATACGTTTGAAATAATCAACTTACATGACCTACCAGATGTACTCTGTCAAACATTCGTCCATTGTAGTTGTCCTAGGATTGGACAAACCGAAGGCACTATCTAGTACATCCATCTTAGCCACTATTATCTAAGACTTATACAATAGCCCTTGCACTTTGCTCCGTCTTCAATTTTCTTTGTCATATATGATTCGCAACGCTTATGCCAATACAAAGTGGTTCTTTGGATAATAATCCAACCGGTCTCTCCATATTAACAACGTTAAAATGGTCAAAACTTTGATAGTCTGTGATTTAACTATCAAAGAAAAACAAATGTGCAAACAACGATATTATTTCCAGATGGACATTATATCGATCAATCATCATTCATATATATATATATATATATATATAGATATATTTCTCATTTTCTATGTTTAGAAAATACACGTTATTAACACTGGAAAACATTTCCATGGCTTAATTACATATCACTATTCTTCCACAACTATCAGTCCCTGACTATAAACTAGTATGAGGACAATTCCCTAAGTATAAATCCCGAAGGCCGAAACCAACATCAGATAGACACTTAGAAAACCATTCAATTTACTAATCTCTAGTCAATTTCTAATTTTGCTTAACTTTATTTGATTTACTCTATTTTGAATAACTAATATTCGATAAACTCTATTTCGAATATTTTATATTCAATCAACTCTCCTCGACTAATTCTAACTCGATAATTTCCTTTATATAATCCATTACGTTTCTAACACTTAAGCCTTATTTAAATTTTCCTTTTATAACTCTATTTATTCCGTAAATAAATAATTTCTTTTATAACCTTTATTTGTAAATGTTTTACAAAAAATTCTCTTCCTATATTTGTCTATTTATTTTCTAAATAAATAATCCTTTTATACTTCTATTTATTTCTTAAATAAATATTCCATTTCAATTCTATTTATTTATCAAATAAATAATCCATTTATAAAACTCTATTCGTTTTATAAATATTTTCCTTTTACTTATGGTATTCTATTCGTCTTATAAATAAATATCCTCCTTTATAAACTCCTATTTATTTTCTAAATAAATGTTCTCCTTTATAAAATCCTATGATTTTATAAGTACTTTATTCTCAAAATACTCCCTTTTATAAAATCGATTGATTTTATAAAATCCCTTTATTTCAATATACATTGAAATATTTCTTTTTACATCCCAGGGTCTCTTATGATATTTAAAATAGCAAACCACAATGATCGATATCGTTTAAACACACATAATCAAACAGATTATATATCACATCATATATTATAATATATGAGCAGAACAGTACTATAAATATTGAGGAGTCCAGTTGGACCCCTACAACCTGTTTCCCTGCATCACAGATGTTAAACAACACGAATATAAAATATTCTGATAAACAGAATCAATATTCGATTAACGATTTATATATATCATTATCGATAATTTCAACCAATACACAAATAATTCAACCAAACAATTAACACACAACAATAAGTCATCATTTATCAGTTCTAAATATATGTTATAAAAATAGAATTGTTCAGAGTTGGTGAGTTTTACTCACATTACGCGTTAACCGTTAAATAACGATTTGCGTTAGCTGATTCTGATCAGACAATTTATTTCGTCATAAATTGTAACGAGCTCCGATGGACTTCCAGTCAGTTCCATGACGTAGCCACCGTCCATACTATCCCAACGCAACTTACGGTTCTCGATTCTGACCTCGTATGGATGAGATATGATAAAATAAAGTTACTACACATTTTAAATTAAAAATAAACTAATTTAAATTTGTAGATGGGCCTCACTCTTTAACACATCGGCCCATATACCCCCCACTAAAGCCCAGATCGCGCCTCACACTTCTTCCCCATCCTCCAGTATCCTCCACGCTACCGTAATGGCCATTAGTGGATCTTTACCCTCCACGTCTTCCTTTATTTCTCCACTATCCTCAAAACCGAAATCACTACACTACTCTCCTACAAAATCTCCATCTCCTCCACCCAACATCTTCCAACTCGGTCTCCCCTCCCTGCTTGCGTCGCCGAACCCAATTCAGTACCACCAAACTGTTTTTGCATAGAAACCACCACAAACACCACCACCTCTTCGATTCTCCACCCTGAATCCAAATCCGAACCTTAAACCACTCATCGATGCCTCAATCACTCACAGTATCGAACCCTAGGCGCGCTGAGAAGTTTTCAACGATGGAAAACATTGTTCGAACAATACAAAATGAGTACCAAATGGAAGAGCAAGCTTCCAGGATTTCACCCATATGTTTTCTTTGATTTTTGGCATTTTCTATATTTTTATTTTGATTTTAAAAATGTATGGTTTTTGATTTTATACGGTTTCAGAAGAGGACGTGGGAGTAGGGTCTCCATACTGTAAGTAGTGTCTGAGAATTATGAAGGTGTGGGCTTGTTTTCACCACTTAAAATTTTAAGATATTTTTTTATTAATATTTTATATTTTTAATTAGCAAATATCTCAGTTATACGTCTTCTAAAAATCCGTGTGATCACACACGATGTTCAAAAATCACGGAAATGGTCATGTAGCTAAAACTCGACATTACAGTCCCAACGAAACTGGTTTCGTCGAATTCCGACTTCGTATGCTCGCACAGAGTATTTTTAAGCGTCAAAATATCGACTGTATTTCACATTAAAATCCTGTGCGGTCACCTACTGACTCTAAAAATCACGAAACTTGACATCTAACAATAATTTGACATTGTGGATCCAACAAAATTAGTTTCGTCGAATTCTGAGTTCGTTTGCAAAACTGGCTATTTTTAAAGCTCTAAATAACCCTTTTAAATATATAAATATATTTAAAAGTAATTAAATTAAATATTTATAAATAAATATTATCGTATATATTCACATACGATATCATACAGCTTCAGAATATTCCTACGTGAATTTCTAGCTTGATATTTCAAATCCCAATTAAATCGATACTCGATTTATAATGAAATTCCTTTTTAAAATATAAATAATTCCTTTATAAAATATAAAGGAATTCCACAGCGACTTTTCTAAAATTTGATTTGGATATAAATCAAAATCTACACGACGAAATATCAATTTTTCTCTTCCACTAGAAAAATATACTCCACCAGCTCCTAACGTTTCTTGTTTCATAGAAATTCGATTTTAAAGTTCGAATCACCAATTCGCGAACTGCCGCGCCATTTCGAGCTCGATTTTAATTATAATATAAATTATAAATTCAACTGGCTTATATAAATATATTCGTCAATATAATTCAATATAAACTGAAATATATATCTTCCACTGTCCAGTTTACACAAGATCTTGAATTCTGATATTTCCGATTATCCCGGAAATATTATCTTATTATTTATATTAATTAAATATAAATATTATTTAATTCTGGTTATCGATATTGCTAAGTCGATATTTAATAATTAATTAACTTAATTATTCTCCTGGTAAACCGCGGGTCATTACATCTTGCATATCAGCTTCATTTACCGCATTCTTGTTAAATTCGCAACTACTAGTGGTATGACCAAAGACCCTACAAACAGTACATATTTTGGGCTACCAATCATAAGATAATTTTACTGAAGGAAACTCTTTACTAAGACCAACTACAACTATTTTTTTCGGAAGATCAACTCCGGAGAAATTTCGATTAATGCTTTTGCATATCTGAATCTTTCAAGTTTTCCAGTGCTACTATCAAAGCAAATTAATCTCCCAACGTGACAAGCTAGCCAATTAATACCGACTAACGTCCATAGAATTGATGGAATACAATAAAAATGAACCCAAACAGGGACTTTTTTTATCTGAGCTTGTGAACTTCCTATTGATGGATCCCATCTAGTTATGATAAACATTCTTCCTTTTATGAAAATAGGATCCGATTTCAGAATTTTCTCTCTGTCTGATTCATTTGTAAATTTGAAAAAGTAGTGTAAACCATCTGTTCTAATACTAAACATGTATAAACATGTATATTCTAGATCAAAAGGATGTAGTTTATCGATGGTGTTTGCCAAATAAACATGTATAACCAGTAATTCAATGTTCGCATATTCTTTTGGAGTTTAAAAGTACATTGATCTATGACACGTAGTGAGTAAAAATGCAGTACAAATTAAACTACAAAGAATTTATATTTTCAAACTCAATCCTCAACCCAAAAAATAAATGTTCATTACCTCAACTTCCTCGGAAGGATTCTCAACAATCCTCCAATATTCACCTTCAATTTCCTCAACTAAAGGCTTTTCATTACTCTCAAATTTCCTGTTAATGCCAAAATATTGCTTTTTATATGCTTCCGCTCATTGCCAAACGTGGGAGAACACAAACCAGTGTTGATGTTCAGACTAAATTTACTGGATAAGGACAAAGGAAAAAAGAAAATTAAAGTTTAATAGCTTTTAAAACTTCACATTAATAATACAAGTCACAGTGAGGTGTCACATAAGTAAGCAACGGCTATTTCAGCAAAGGTCCAAACATTTGCTCACAAGCAGATCGAGACACATGCCATACTCAGTGCAAGGAGTTAAACAAAACATTCAGGTTTAAGTAATTTTTGTATAACGCTGTTAGTGTTCATGATAAAATTTCCCTTACTACTGAAATTTGTAAATATCAATACGGTGGCCTAATGCAGACCCAAATGACCAAAACCAAGTAGGAGACGATGCAATAATTTTCAGCAAAACATGTTTAAAAAGGGAAACATAATATATGTGTATAACTAAACATGCCTACTCATGTTTCAGGTAATAGTTACCCACTAACACAACACCTATAGCGTTACATACTCGTGAGTAGGCAACACGAGTAACGACAAAATCGGCAAACTGGGTGGCGTCAAAGAACAAGGTAAAAATGTAGGTTTCAATGCAACCCAAAATAGTGACTTGCTATACAATACTCCATGCAAACTCAATACTATGAACGCACTGTAGGAAGCAATGTAAAAACAGGGCTAATTCGGCTGTCATTTGTGTACCTGTTCGGTCCAACTTAAGTGAAGCAACGACGCAAGCAAAATGGTGTATTACGGTGGCAACAAGTTCAGCAAACAAACCCCAAATTACAGTCAACAATAAGTCAAATCTAACTCTAATTCCTATTGAAATTAACATTCTCAAACAAATTAAATCGTGAGATTATACTAACTTTGAAACCGGCGAAGAGACGGAACCGCAGGCAGCTTCGGTTAAATGCAGTGACAGCGGAGGCAACTTCGAATCTGGAGCAGTGGTGCAATAAATCCCGAAATGATCTGAGGTGGCTCGGCGTCGGAGGTTGATGAACGTCGTCGGCGGCCTAGATTTTAGAAGGATCTTTGGCACAAGGTTCGACGAACATAGGTAGGTGACGGTCTGTGGATGAAGAGGAGCGAAGGCCGATGGAGTAGGTGCTGACCTCGGCCATGGTGGCGGTGGCATCAGGCGGCCGCCATGGGTTTAGATTTGGAGAAAACGAATTTTTTCTGTTGATTTGGGGGAACATTTGGAAAAGAATCGACTGATATAATAAGAAAGGGAAGGGAAGGTAAAAGTAATAAAAAGGGGAGGACGGTGGAAACAACCAGGACACCTGTACGAAGTAAAATGAAAAGGGGACAAGTGTAAACAAGTTTCAACAAAAAAGGGACAAATGTAAACAAAATTGATCAAACATTATTATTATATTTTTTTTTAAACAAGTGCCAAATATGAATCAATATATTTTCCAAAATGTACACCATATATTCATATTATATACACACACACACAATAATATGGTATATACATACATTTCAAATACCATGTCAAATAAACATTTTTAAAACCAAATTCTAAACCAAATTTTTTAAATTAAATATTCAAGTTAAATTGAAACAAAATTTTGTAATTTCTCAAAACATATATTTCAAGTATATATACCATTTAAATACCCTATGTATATATAACATACTAGTATATTATATTAGGCACATACGATAAGATGTAATTATCTATTTTTCTGAACATAGTACTTAAAAAAAATCTAAATCCACATGAATTTAAAATAAATCTCAAATTAAAATTAAAAATCGAATTTATAGATTCCCAAAAAATATTTTTTTAAATATAACTAACATTAAATTCGATCAAACCATTCAGATTCAAATAAATCTCATAAATTTAAAACGTTAGAAAAACTGGTTCATTACAGTTATTATCAGTTATTAATTATTATTAAAATTTTAATATTATTAATTATTAAATATTAGATATTACTAATATTTAATAGGCCTCTATTACAATTGGTAGAAAAAAGAGATGCTGAAAATAATTTTGTAAAATTTTCTAATAAAACCGTTTTAATAATTAATTACTAATATTAAATATTATTTCTTAATTATTAATATTAATGATTATTTCTTAATTATTTATTACTAAAAATTAATTACTAATTATTTAACAGTATTGATAATTTATTATTTAATATAATAATTATTAATATTAATTATTAAAAAGTATTTACTAATTATTGATTATTTAATAGAAATTATTAATTTTATTGTGCTAATTACTAATTATAAAATGTTAATTGTTATAACTGTCACTTATTACAATAGGTAAGAGTGAAAAGTTGTAATAAGCATTTATTACAACTGCCAAAAAAGAAAAGTTGTTAGAAATATGTTTATTGCAACTTTTTGGAAATCACAGAGTGTATTACAACTTTCGGAAAATGACAGTTGTAGAAAACATTTATTACAACAGTGCTTTTACCACCGTTGTAAAATTAAAGTTGTAATATGGTGTTTTTGTTGTAGTGTTAGAAATTCGACACAATTTATTTTCTTCTTCTTCTTCTTCTTAAGCTATATTAATGGCTTCTTCTTGAGTGATGGTGGTGGTGGAGGAGGAAGCAAGGAAAAGCAAGTGAAAGAAAGGAAAGGAAGGAAAAGAAGGAGGTTACTAGCTTGGATCTTTGTTCTTATTCTTGGATCTTTATTCTTATTCTTGGATCTTGGATTTGCCAAGGATTAAGGTGAGTTTACTCACTATTTAGGACAACATACATAAACCCTTTTGCATGTTTTTAACTATGCTTAAAGTTGCTTGAATGTTGGTAACTTATGTTAAAAATGTTAACTTGATTCTTACTTTAAAAGTAAGTGACATATGTGATCCATGTTAATGGATTGGAATGGACTTGAATGGACTTTGAATTGGATTTGAATTGACTTGTATAACAAGTGGAATGGATTTAAAACAAAGCACATAAGGATTAGTATGACATTGACATATTATGGACTTGAACTTGAAAGTGCTCTTATAGCGATAGTCACTATAGATGCAGTTTGAATTGTTGTGTTTTCAACACTTTGTATGGAACTTTGTAATGACATCCTTAGTGATTTCTTACTTGTATGTTTAATCTTGTATTACTTGTATGTTTACTATCTTGAATTTATTGAATAGTAAAATGCTAAGTAACCCATCTAAAATGACCATACTTTACTAATGCAAAACTACCCGTTTCCCAAATAAATCAAAGGTTAGAAAGGGTTATGAATTGATAAAACTTGTCATGATTAAGTCACTAGATAAAATGGTAATTGATAATTCTTAACACTAATAAGCCAACGAAGTAGGCTTATCTATTTGTGAGAGTTAAGATTGATGTTGAGTAGGGACGGAGCAACAAAGCTCTAACCTACCCGCTTTCCTCTTGACCGAGGAATAGATAGGTTGGGAATGTTGGAAACGTGTCAATCATGTTGATTACTTACATGTTTATTGAATATCATGATTACTGTGCTTAATTCTAATAAACCGACGAGTAGGCTTATCTATCTGTGAGTGTCAAGAATGGGGTGTCTAGGCAAGGGGTGATATGCAACCAGTTCTCTAACTTACCTGGGCTCACACTTGACCGAGGGATAGTTAAGTTGATAATGTCGGAAACGAGTTAAGTGTACGAAGTGTGATTTCTATAAGCATAAAATGGTATTGGGTTTGTCGTGACAATGTGTTAATTACATTCGTCTTTAACCCTCTCAGATTATATCATTGAAGTAAATATGATTGAATCTTTAAACAAACGTTTAAAGATAATTATAAAAGGATTTGTTTTTGGTTTGTTGTTAATAATATTTTAGCAACACTTGTTTCTAAACCCGTGGAATGTAGTTAAAATGGGATATACGGTTTAATGATTTTGAATATATTTAGATCTTTTTTCGTGGTTGCTTGTCCTTAAAAGTAGAATAGCAGACATAGCTGAAAATCGGGCGACAATGGCGGCGGAAAATTTCTCTTATTCTTGGGATAGATCTCGTTCATTTCATCCGAATTCTCAATCTTTCTCAGCTATTTCAGATTGTAATACAAAGGGGAATAGGGCAAATCGCTCTCGTCCAAATCTGTCTTTTGCATCTAATATCAAATTCGTTCGTTGCTATAAATGTGGAATTCTAGGTCATTATGCGAGGAGTTGTAATACCCAATTTATTTCAGAGATTCCTGGGAATTCTTCTGTGATTGAATCAGTGGCAAAAGGATTTAATATATGTATGAATAAGGGGTATACCAATTCTGTGAGGCGTTTGGATTATGATCGAGAGAGCAACAAGATTGTGCATCATCGAGTGTTAATCTCTGGCTTGGTTCTTTTAAAGAACTGCATTAGCATTCACAATCAGATTCAAATTGTTAAGATATGTCAGGAAGTAGGAATTGGGGAAAGTGGATTTATCAGGCCTACGTATGAAAATGGCGCGAAATTAAACTTGTATATGATGTGCTTTGGCAAATTCTGGAATCCGCAAACAAGAAAAATATGAAGATAGTGATGGGGAATCGATTAAAGAAATTCCAGAAGAGTTGTTGAAATTGGTTAATGAAGCTATTACAGAGGCACACGAAGGAATTATGATAAATGAAAGTTGTATTGAGGAACTTCCGAGAATAAAACCCGATACGTGCATTGTTAATTTCTATAATTTGGGAGGAAAATTGGGGCTTCACCAGGATAAAGATGAAAGTCGTGATAGTTTGATGGCTGGGCTCCCCGTTGTCTCCTTCTCCATTGGTGATTCGGCAGAGTTCGTCTACAGGGAGGAGAGAGATGAAGGCGAATTAAGGAAAATACTGCTGGAATCGGGTGATGTTTTAATCTTTGGAGGAAAGTCCAGGGGTATATTTCATGGCATTAATAGAATTATTAAGGATACATCACCTGTATTGCTTATTGAAGAAACTAAAATGAAACCGGGGCGGATCAACCTCACTTTCAGGCAATGTGTTCTAGATGCAACCGAGGCGAAGGGTCACAAAAGTTTATCAGGTAATACGGGTTGCCATTCTTTGTCCTACGCTGAAATGGTTAGAAAGCCACCTTCTTTCTCGGATTGGAACTCTATTAGGGGTAAAAATCCTTTTCTCATTAAAAAAGGTAGAGTTAGCTGTTGTTTCAAATGTGGTGAGTCTTCTCATTTTGCGAAAGAATGTCGAAATGGAATCAGATGTTTTAACTGCGGTGGTTTAGGTCATCATAAGTCTGATTGTTCAGAGAGATATAGAGGAAAATCCACACTAGATTTACTGCAATACAACTGTTTGAGAATTTGTCAAAACATAATTTCTCTATCAGACCTTTATCTTGTGGATTTTTCTGTAAACGAGAATGAAGGGGCATATATGCTATTGTTGCTGGGTTGGCATTTAGAAGGACTTGTCGATGGAATTTTGTGGAGTAAGAAGTTGGATAGCATTGGTATTTTTCCTCCTCTGCCAAGACCGTTAGAAAGGAAGGATCATGCTATATCATTTTGTCTGAATTTCTTAAAGTTTCGCAATTGGTATGCAGAACCGTGCTCAAATAATAAGAGGAAAGTTGGGTTGATATTGAATGAGATGTTGAAACATTTTGACGTCGTTAATTCTACCATAAACTGTGACAGTAGAGATGTCACCTCTCAGATCCCTTCAAAATGGATTCATCTTTCGAGCTCTGATACTCACAAATTAATTCCACTATCGGAAAATGCCCAGACTGAAGGCATGGCTTTGACTGAAGATATGATGAAGATCAGCGAGGATATGTTAATGGGTTCAGTAGAAAATGGATGGGATTTGGGGCGCATTGATCCTTTGCTTAATGATCCTGAGGTAATGCATTATAGAGGTCTCGCTGAAAATTTTGGGTTTGCGGACGGTATGAACAATAAGAGAACAAGGGTAAGGGAATGGATGACAGGAGTGGACCTTATCGACATGAGTGGTTTTGCTGATGATGTGGAAGTGTCACCTTCCAGTCCAGTTCTTGCGAAGGGGAGTAATTGGATGGTAGCGGGTGACGTTATTCTTCGAAATAGTTTTGACTGTTTGGAGAAACTTGAGGAGAATTTTGTGTCTACTCAGAATGTATCAGCAATTGATTCATTAGCAGCTACTATTTCGATTTCAAATAATGAAATTTCTTCTTCCTTAAAGGACAAAGGATTCAAAGTTGGAAAAGTCAAAGTGGCGAGACTCACAAACAGGAAAGCAATTCATTGTGATAGTGTTTTGACCAGTTCGGATGTGAATTATGACACGTCAAGTTTCACAATTGGGGAATTAGTCAGTAATGGTACTGACGAGGGGGATGTGCAGACAAATGTTGGTCTCAGTGTGCAAATGGATGGTGGTTCTGGAGTGAGTGGCCGGCTGGGGGGTTCTGTTGGGTGTGGATATTCGTTTTCATGGTACTATGATGTTGGTTCGGATGTGAATTATGACATGTCAAGTTTCACAATTGGGGAATTAGTCAGTAATGGTACTGACGAGGGGGATGTGCAGACAAATGTTGGTCTCAGTGTGCAAATGGATGGTGGTTCTGGAGTGAGTGGCCGGCTGGTGGGTTCTGTTGGGGGTGTATATTCGTTTTCATGGTGCTATGATGTTGGTTCAGTGTTGATCAGTATTAAGGATGTGAGATTTTTCTCTATGTTTTTGAGACTGTGCTATGGAGTATCGTCTTTGGTGTATGTTATGCCTTGTTCCGAGATGGCTTCTGGTGTTGATCCCAGTATAACAGTTAGTGGTGGATTGCGAGAGTATTGTGATGTACTTCCTCGGAGTAGTGAAGTTTCTACTTCCACACCTAGGAAGAGGAGAAGAAGGAGTGTGTTGCCCAGTTCAGGTTTGGTTCGGCGTAGCGCTAGGATCAGGTACGGTCCCACTTCATCTCGAGGTAAGTTCCCGAACCTGACTGCTAGTAGTAGTAGTACGGATTTGGGCTCAGGTATGTCTCCAACTTTTGGTAGTGATTATACTCCTTTTGCATTAGGTAGCCTCTCTCGACTAGACAGTTATTTCAGTTAGCAAATGACACTGCTTTTATATTTTCGGATATTGAGATTGATGCGGGGTATATTAGAAATAGAGAATTAGAGCGAGTTTCTTCTTTGAGCAGATGAGGATTGTTAGTTGGAATGTTAGGGGTTTAAACGAACCTAAAAAATGTGCTAAAATTAGGACTTTTTTTTAGAGATAATCACATTGATATTGTTTTACTTCAAGAGACAAAAATTGAGTGTCCAGATTTTAGGTTTTATATTAGGCTAGGCGGGTCCCTTTTCCGCAACTGGTCTTGTCTTCCGGCAGTTGGTACAGCCGGAGGAATCATGATTGGTTGGAAAGACAATCAATACAGACTGGTACTTGAGTTTCCAAAGTTACATTCTTTACATATTATTTTACAATCCCTCTCTGATAATTCTTTTTTGGGCATCACAAATGTGTATGGTCCCCACACTAAAGGGGAAAGGAGAGTCCTATGGGATGAGTGTTCTAGTTTTAGGAATATTTCTCCTAATTTTTGGATTGTGGGGGGGGGGGACTTTAATGTCACCAGATTTTTAGGAGAGAGATCACCACGAGAAGGTGATTTCTCTGATATGGAGGAATTTAATGACTTTATATTAGACAGTAATTTAATAGAGATTCCTCTTGAAAGTAGATTGTTCACTTGGACGAATGTCCATGATAGTCCTTCCTTTGCATTACTAGATAGATTTTTTATTAGTTCTGAGTTAGAAGACAGATATTTGATTTGTAAAGTCAAGGGATTACCTTTTTTACACTCTGACCATTGCCCAATTATTCTTACATGTAATTCGAACATTACTATTAGTAGTAGTTTTAAGTTTGAAAAGATGTGGTTACTAGATCATAGTTTCAATAATCTTGTATATATGAAATTGAAGACTTTGTTTTATTTTAATAATATTTATAGAGGTAATTCTGCTAAGATTTTTGTGGCGAAGTTAGGTAAGTTGAGATTTTTTCTTAAGCGTTGGAATAAATATATTTTTGGTAATGTAAGATTTAGAAAAGATAAGATCATGTGTGGACTGTTAGAGTTAGATAAAATTAGTGAGACCGGGTTTCTCAATTTCACTGAGAAAGATAGATACTGTAATCTTAAACAAGATCTCAAACAGATTTTAGAAAAAGAAGAGACCATGTGGAGGCAAAGGTCTCGCATACAATGGATCAAGGAAGGGGATAATAACACTAAGTTTTTTCATAGTGTGGCTAATAAGAGGAGACGTGATAATATGATTCACTCGATTATTGTAAATGATGTAGAACTGTCCACACAGAAGGATCTAAACGAAGCTTTCACTAGTTATTATAATCAGATTTTCGGTTCTAAGATTAAGAGAAGAACTAATGTCAGATGGAATGACTTATATCCTTCTGATACTAGGGTCAATCTCGTAGATTTGGATAAACCTTTTTCAGAGCAGGAGATTTGGAAGGCAATTAGTGATATGCCTAGTGACAAAGCTCCTGGACCTGATGGTTTCTCTGTTAATTTTTACAAACAATTTTGGGACGTTTTGAAGTTTGACATTATTGAATTATTTAATGAATTTTATAGTGGTGATTTGCGTTTAGGTAGTTTTAACTTTGCCAATGTCATACTTATTCATAAGAGAGAGGGAGCTAATTCCCTTAAAGATTTAAGACCTATCTCTCTTATTAATGTTTCTGTCAAGATCATTTCTAAAGTTTTAGCGAATAGGTTGAGTAGCAAGATGAATGACCTTATTGATGGCTCCCAAACAACTTTTATTAAAGGTAGGAATATAGTAGAGGGCGTGGCAGCGGTACAGGAATATATTAATGTCTGTTGTAAAAACAATATAACATGTGCCATCTTGAAGCTAGACTTTGAGAAGGCGTTTGATTCAATTGATTGGGACTTTATATGTGAATTATGTCTTGCTAGGGGTTTTAGTGTGAGATGGACTAACTGGATCATGTTGTTACCTAGGTCTGGTTGTTCCAATATTGTTGTTAATGGGGTAATGGGTAAGAAGATACAATCAAAGAGAGGACTTAGACAAGGCGACCCTTTATCGCCTTTTTTGTTTAATTTAGCAGTTGATGTCTTCTCAAAAATTATTAAGAGAGCTGGGAGTTTAGGTGTTCTAGGTAATATTGGGAATGAGGAATTTAACAATGAATTATCGATCCTTCAATTTGCGGATGATACCTTGTTATTTTCTTCTCATTTGCCTGAGCATATTATTGCTCTTAAATTTATACTTTACTGTTTTGAGATGTTATCTGGACTAAGAATTAATTTTGATAAGAGTGCAGTGATGGTCATTAATGATTTTAACAATATTGAGACTTTAGTGGCAAGCACATTGAATTGTTCGATTATGAAATTTCCTTTTGATTATTTAGGTTTTAAGATAAGACCTTCAAAGCTTAAGAAGGAAGATTGGATAGTCATCATTGATAAGATTAATAACAAATTATCTAGTTGGAACAATAGATTTTTGTCTAGAGCAGGTAGATTAGTACTTGTCAATTCGGTTCTATCAGCTGTTCCTTCTTATTGGATGGCTGTTCATCGATTCCCTAAATGGGTCATAGATAAGATTGATAGGATTAGGCGAAACTTCCTTTGGAATGGTGATTCAAGTTGTAGAGGTTATAAATGTCTAGTTAATTGGGATATGTGTTGTAAATCCAAGGAAGAGGGGGGTTTGGGAATCATAAATCTACATAATTTTAACTCCTCCTCTCTGCTTGCTAAATGGTTATGGAAATATAGATGTCCAGAAGTGAAGGCTTCTTGGAAGTTTATCGTTTCTAAAGCTTATTATTCAAGAGGAGAATTCTTTATTGGAAATAGTGGTGTTTGGGATAACAAATTATCTCACTTTTGGAAGTCGGTATTGAATTGCTTTGAATTTTTTAATCTAGGATGTAAAATGTTAGTTCATTCAGGTAATCTTACTTATTTTTGGTACGATGCTTGGATTTCTAGTGTGCCACTAAAAATTGATTTTAGTAAGCTATTTAATATTAGTAGATTTAAGAACGCTTTAATCATGGATGTTTACAAAGCAGATTTAGATCCCCCGTGGGAGTTCTCATTTGATAATATTTTAGAAGTAGATGTATTAAGACAATTGGTTTTGCTTAAAGCTAAGTTAGCTTTATACCATTTGGATGAGTATGGTGATACTATTAGTTGGGGTATGGATAAGAGTTTAGTGTATACGGTTAATTCTACGTATAGTTTTATTAATTTTTCTGGTGTTTCATTATATCCCTTTAAATTTATATGGAAGACTAATTCTTCACCGAAAGCTAAGTTTCTAATGTGGTTGATCATTCATAAGAAGCTCAATACGATTGAGCTTTTAAAAAGAAAGAATGTTAATTTTGATTTAAAGTGTTGTTTTTGTAATACTGGTGAGGAGGACGTCGATCACTTATTTTTCTCCTGTTATTTTACCTTTTCTGTTTTCAACATGATTATAAGGATTTTTACTTTTGATTGTTTTAATTCCTTTAGTAGTTGCATCGATTATTGGAATTATCTTAGATTACGTTATAATTGCAAGCAGAAATACATATTAGATTCCTTAGTAATATTCATAAGTTGGTTCATTTGGATTGAGAGAAATCAGAGGATCTTTCATTCAATTTCTGTACCTTTTGATAATCTAATTATAAACATAGTAAATTTCTGTTTATTTTGGATGTCTAATTCACACTATAAACTATTTGGTGAAATTCAATTTGGGCATTTTTTGTCTAAGGTTAGATCTAACATAAGTTTATTCATTCGTATTAATAGTTATTTTAGATGCAATAGACCTCGTCTGGGTCACTGACCCTTGTTACATGGGATACATCTTTTCTCATGATTGTTTGTTATTATGTCCTTATTTTTATGCATATATATATATATATGGATATATGGATATATATTAAGACATATATATATATAGGCATATATTCATATATATATATATGTGTGTAAGTTACTGATGATTTTATTGTCAGTTTTCAGATTATAGATTGTAGATGAAGCTGTGGAGCATTTGGGTTTTGCTGCTTTGACTGATCATTTTTGGCTTGCTTTGGATATATTGGAGTATGAGGAGTAGGAGTGACTGTATATTTTGGTGATCTATTGCACCATTTGTTGTTTAGCGTATTATATGTATGGGAGTAGATATACTTCTTATCGGGTGGTGGCCTTGCCGGAATTCGATAAAGAAGTATGATGGGTGGTGGCTTTGCCGGAACGCATCTATCTGTTTCCCCTACATTCCTTTTTGAGACTCCTGTTTTTTGGGTCTGTGTTTTTGGTGTATGTATTTGGATACTTGTATCACTCTATTTTTATTATATATATATGTGTGCTCTCTTCCCCTAGGAAGACCACACATTTTTGCTCAAAAAAAAGAATATACTTAGATCTTTAATAATTGATTTTAAAGATAGAAACAAGTATAGAAATCTTTCGGGATAAAGATACTGAATAAGATGCTTAACTTATAAAAGAGAAGACGTTCTTTATTAAACAATGGTTTTAACCTCATTGATTATATTTTAAGAAATCCTAGAAATGAATTATTGATATACTTATACCGAAGGGATAAGTATAAGAATACGTTTTGAAGTATTGAAGTTATAAAGGAAATCTTAGAAGTGAATTATGGATATACTTATACCGGAGGGTTAAGTATATTAAAACCCTTTTAAGTAGTAAGACTATAAAGTGATTGGGAATTAGTAGAATATATACATATACACCTTTTATATGTATAAGTTGAATATATACACATGTTTATAAAGGAATATTAATCGAGTATGAGTTATTAATTAATAAGGGAAGCCTTGTTTGACAAATGAAGTTTTATTAGATAAAAGAAGTTTACTCTGTATAAGTTGAATATATACACATGTATATAAAGGAATATTAATCGAGTATGAGTTATTAATTAATAAGGGAAGTCTTGTTTGACAAATGAAGTTTTATTAGATAAAAGAAGTTTACTAATAAAGGAGAATTAATTAATGAAAGATTAATTTAATGAGAAAGGAATTAGAAGCCGTTTATATGAGTTAATCGTGCTTTGACTATTATCATGCTATGTGACTTGATAATGATTTGATTGTTTAACACGCTTTGTAACCTTGATAGTGCCTTGGATGTTTATTCAATTGTTATGGAAATTAAGCGAGGCTGTTTTCCATATACAATCGTCTGTTGTGTGAATTGTAGTCAGTTAATCGACTATAGAACTTGACCTTAAATCTAGCGACTGGTTTTGAGGGGACTGGGATTGGTAAGTGTTCTACTTATCGAAAACCACTTCAAAACTAGTATACGGGTTCTACGTTTTGGAAGAAGTTGTGAAGTAAAGGCTATGTGGCGATTCGAGATCTGTTGAGATGCTCGAACACATGTAGTGATTCTAAGATCTGTGAAGGAATCTATATGTGATTCCAAGATTTGTTGATGTATTGGAATCCATGTATGATTCCGAGATCTATGAAGGAATCTATGTATGATTTCAAGATCTATTGAGCTATGGGATTCCATCTAGGAATTCGTGTTCTGTTCAGGTGATGAAGAGTCGTGTGAAAGATGCTGAATGAAACCTCGGCATCGGATATAGCTAAAGACAGAGTAGGCTGCGTGATCTGGGGTTTTGCTAACCCACGGCAGGATATATTGACTCCATATCTAGAGTATGCTTATAGATGTTGCGCGCGAGCGGGGAGTTGGATATATTTGGTTCCATGTGGTGCACACCGGTGTTTTCGTGCGTGGGCCAGTCATGTTTACCTTATGGTATATTTTATCTAGAGATATACGACGCTCAGAAGGTGGTTTCTGATCCTTGTGCATGGAGTTCGGATCCGACTAGATTCGGAGAGATCTCCACGGAAAATCCAATATGCCAACGTGCCTTATCGGTTTTGTTTGTAAACTTAATAGTTGTCGAATGTAACCAATGTAACCATTCCTTCTATCTGAATTTATTTATATTCTACACCCTAGACATTATCCATTATATAACTATACTTCTCCTAATAAATGGTTGGATGTTATTGAGGGGATAACCGTTACGGACATGCGTACGGCCTGAGATTGTACTGATATATGAGCTGTGATGCAAGGGAACAGGTTGGAGGAATCCAACGGGATTCCTCAATATGATTGTTACAGTATATATATTCATATGTTGTATTATGAATTGATTGTGCGTTAAACCTGACTATGGACCCTATTGATTATATAACGTTGTTATATGTGAAATGTTCGTGAAGTGAATATATTATTTTATATAATATATTGAGTTTGTCTATTTCACACAATTTGGTGTGTTTGGCATAACTGGACTGAATTGGGATAATACGGTTTGTGTAACGACCCAGGGATTTCGGCCCTGAAAATCGACATAAATACCTTTACCGTAACTCATGCCGACCCTCCAAGCACCGAAAACACTGGATAGTTATTAGAAGGAAATTAGAGGGTGAGATAAGAAAGAAAGAAATATTAGAATAGAAGAAGAAGAAGAAACAACACCACACAGGGTCTCACATCGCAGCGAAACAAAATATAATACAGAAATAAATCTTTATTGAGAGCTTTTCAAAATACTTGCAATATCATAGTACAACACACAACGGGACAGTTATGATTATCTGTTTCCATATACAATATACAGAGGAATAGTAGCTATATAATATCATACGTCTGAACATCTCCAGCTTGTCTCTGGACTTCACAGCATTCGATAACCTGAACCTGTACACCCCGGGCTAACCCGAGCATTTACAAAACACCGGGTCAGTCTGGCGAACCAGAGTGAGAAAAACTCGCATAGTATTTAGGGTATCACACAACTTGATTTTAAAGTCAAGATCTTTTCGAAAGAAAAGGATAATCGTAAGACCAAATCCACACATAAACACGAACGGTTTTTACCTTATGATAACCCAAAACAGTTTTGAAACCAATATCTTTCCTGATATTATAATAATGTCTAAATACAAGTAAATAACAATCTAGTGGAACGCTTGCATCTCACGCTCCACGTATATAGTACACAATCAAAATCGCGGGCGCTTATTGGAGATTGGATTCCAACTATGACAAGGTATGGGACCACCTGCCGATAGTGTATCCCTAGAGACTAATACACTGGGTTCAACAAGAACGTCTTGCAACCCGACCCTCACACGACCGACCACTCATTTTGCTTGAGTGTATCGAATGTATATCACCGACGGTTGGGATCAGCAACCGTCTCCCGAAAAGGGGCAGCATCGAAACATAGATTAAAGAAGCAAATAGGATTTTCTCTAGATAGGTGATTATACATCCTAATGGAAGCGACCCACATAGCCATGTTGCCTGCCCGATTTTTGTCATTTCCCGGTTGATGAGGCTTGAGGTTTAAATTAAATTTTGAACCCCTGGTCATCATTCACTTTGAATGCCACATCGTCAGATCCGTCAGATATCACTAATTGATGTCCACAAACATACTAGCTGGGAGCGAAGAGAACGACTATTCTCCGCCAACAACTATAGCACGTTTGAAGAAATCAATGTACGTGACCCTTTGGAAATACTCTGTCCGACACTTGTCCATACAAGTCATCCAGGAACAGGATGAACCGAAGGCACTCTCCTACCGCATCCAATACAGGGACCACCCAATGGATCAGTAGCGAGAAGTCCTTGCAACCCGTAGATTCCAACCACGACAGAATCACAGCTTATCTCTGCTTGCCAGGCAGAGAATATTAGTGGTTCTTTCGTTTATGAAAATCCAAGGTCTTCAATGCTCCATCTCGATCCTCTTCTGAGATCTTCGCGTATTTGTTGGATGGAATGGCGATCCTCTTCTGAGATCTTCGCGTATTTGTTGAACGGAATGGTTTCGAATAAATTCGATCCCGGTCTTTCCATACCAACAATCGTATTGGACAGATTTGATAGTCGGTGATTTAACTATCAAAATAAACAGTGTTTCAATCATAACACTCCAACGAGTTCACTAGTTCAGTATTCAACATCACTTGGCCTTTTAGTTAAACAAACTGATTCACTTCTGTTAAATAAAAACTTCTAACTCTCTTCAGTATTTTAAAAATACGATAATTGATCCTTAATAAATATACAAATGTTCTCAAAACCATTTCTTTGTATTATGTAGCAAAATAACTTATAACTCTATCCAATTCTCACTTAATTCTCCTCTTAAAACGTATGTTACGTCCTTCTCTATTATTTAAAATTAGGAAAATACATTCAACTATTTCATAAACAACGTTACGTAATATCGTTTACTCCATTCTTGAAACGATAACTAATATTTATTAGTATAAAATAAGACCAAATTTTACATTCCCTTTTCAACTAATTTCCTTTATTTTTGGATCTCTTGTTATAAAATCTCTAAATTCTCACCAACGTTGCATTATTTCGCTAATAGAAATAATGAACTATCACTAACCTCTTTTACGATTACCGACTAATATCATCTTCAGATAATCCTGATGTCGTTCAAGTTGGGGTATTTTACTTACCTCTCAGACCTTGATCAACAACGTTCTTACCCTTAGATAAATATAAGTTGGAATCAAAACTAATGTTCCATTCAAAATACATTTTCACAAACTTTCTTATCCTTTGGAAAATCTCTTTCTCGAATATACCATTTTCCTAATTCAATACTTAAGTACACCACTCTTAATTCTGCCTCTTTACCCAAACTCATTCATAGTTCGGATTTATTTCCAAAATCCTACGACCCACTTCTTTCCTAAATTTCACTTTTACCAATCTCCTTTCAGAACATATTTAGCCCTTATCCACTTTGGAAATCTTATTTCCCTTTTCCCCTTTTTACTTGATTTCACTTTCACGTAACATTAATGTAAAATTAACGCTTTACACTTTAAATTTCATTTATAAACTCTGGTTTATAATAAACCCCTTTATCTCTAAATCTCCCTTTACTTAACTCAAATAATTAAGTAACATTTATTTCGAGCTATTGTATTCGCTTGGAAATTTCTTTTTAACTTCATTATAAAATTTCGGTTTTAAATATAAAACCCATTCATAAATTCCTTTCACCACTTCACTTGATTTCGTGTCAACCTCGATTACTTTTGAAAAGTAATTTTCTAAATTACTATTAATTAAAATTATAATTTATTTCGATTATCAACTACTTCAGTAGTTAAGTCTTTATTAACCAAAGTAAATGGTAAATCTCTTTAAAAACCTTATTTAAATTTAAACAATATTCATTTAACTATTTTAATCAAAACACATTAATATTATAATCACTTCTTATTCAAAACGGTCGATTTAATTAACTCAAAACTCGATTATCTCATTAACCGATCCTAATTAATCCTCACTTTAAATTTATTAAAAATATAATTAATTTAAATAATTTCGTTAATTGTTTTCTTTGCACAACAATTATCAATGTTTAACCACTCGATTCATTTCTTATTCTCATACTTATAAATCTGATTAACATCATAATTTACTTTATAAACTAGTAGCAAATCCAAGTCTTAAATAAATAAAATATTTATTTATCTTTAATAATTTTTATTCAAATTAATATTTTTCAACATCTAACTCCAGTTATGAAATAAATTTTATAACTTTATCTCTATCGACTCACCTGACGGTGAATCAATATTTATAAAACGATTGATTTTATAGGCCACACGCTGTCAAATGCTAAACCAATACCGCCCATTGGTTTAAACAAACACAGATTGACTTTTCAGTAAATGACCACAAACCAAATCAATCACCAATCATGATAGTTCATATATGATAATATGAAAATAAATAATATATTTGAGGAATTCGGGTGGATCCCTCCAACTTGTTCTTCCCTGAAATCACAACGGTTATCTCAAATCAGATCATTTCAGTTCCAATTAACTGAAATAAATAACGACCATTTAACATGAACTATAACCAATTCAAACAATTCAACCCATTAAACTCGTTTATTTTATAAACATGACCAACCAAGGTGAGTTACCTTTATTGGAACCAATCGTTAAAAATAACAATTTGGTATTTCACTGAAATTAAACACGGTTTAATTTCATCAGTTAAATCAACAACCAAATGTATAACTAGCAATCAGGCAACCATCAACAAGCAGAGCACACAAGATAAAAACCCAATTTATATAAAATATAAATGGGAAAACTGAGTGAGTTTTAAATCACCTCGTTTGTTGTCGCTAAGCGATTCAATTTAATTAAATTAAACCTGCGTTTAATTTAGTTAAAACTTTCAGATGATTCCATCCCCGTCCAGACTGGCTTCAGGATGTAGTGTTTAAATATATGGTCTCGGCGTCCCCTGTTTAGTTCCATTCTGTTAACACACATAGGAGTTATAAATAATTTAAGTTATGCGGATTATTTCTTTGATAAAAAATTATCTATGTAAATTACTTTTTTCTTTCTTTTTTCAATGTTTACAGCAGATCCTTCATTTCTGTTTCTCACTCCACTTGTTTCCTTAGGTCGATGGTGTCATCAACATGTGGTCTTCATTCTCGAAACAGAACCTACGCATTTATTATAAATTCATGGATTTTTGTAAAATAATAAACTTTTAATTAAAATAATTTAAGCCTAATTACTTCCTTCATGTGATTCCAACTTGAGACCCCTATTTATTGTTTTAGTTCCTAGAAATCCACGCCCTCAACATCGTTTTACTACACCCCATTCTCGTTAATCTTCTGTTTAATTCCATCTGCAGTACCCTACTTTGCACGATCCTCTCTTCACGTTGCCATTCACGCTTGGAATCCCACACCGCACTTACTTTTGTTTCTGCACCAAATCGTGCCCCCAAACCGTCGTTTTCCCTTTATACCACCATTCGAACCCACCAAAAGCCATAAGCTCCGACCTCCTGACAGTCGGACGATGATCAGAACAGGCTGGTCAATGTGCCTCAACCCCATTAGCCTCCGCCCTGAACAGATCCACCTCCCGTCCCATCAATCGCACGAAAGCAGACCCGAAAGATCACCGCTTCACACCCCAATTCCAGCGAGTATAGTGAGGAGAAACTGATCATAACGGTCCACCTCAAAGCTCTCACATAGTTGGACATTTCTCTCATTGGGAAATTTTAGATTTACTGTATGGATCGACTAAAACGGGGGAAAAAGAATTAGAGCACTTGGTCCATCCATTTCACTTAGTGGGGGCGCAAAAATAGGTTTGACCAGGGAACGCAGTGAATTAGGGTTACGAAAGGTATTTATAGGAGAATGGTTAAAATAAAATATTGTTTAACGAAACTTCACCGCTAAGTAACACGCAGAGACCACCACAAACGACTTTCGTTTACTGATAAAAAGGCTAATCTTAGTGTAAAAAGATATTCCGGATCCAATGGGACAAGTTTCGTCGAAATCCGAGGTCATATGAAAAAAATTCCTTTATAAAACTAGAAATAAACACACGTTTAATTTTTTCACAATCACCAAATAAATCAAATTAACTTGAAACTTAAAAATCCTTAAATAATTTTTCAATACGAACCCAACGGCACCAGTTTCGTCGCATTCTGAGACTGTTTTCCCGGTAAGCTATTTTTATCGTGCACCGCAATGTCCTTTTTAACGCTAAATTATCCGGTCTTCAAAAATAATAAACTATATACCTATCCTGACTATAATCGACGATACGAACTCAACGGAACTGGTTTCGCAGCTTAATTCGATCGTCTGCTAAAGTTACACTCAAATATCTTTTTATTTATTTAAATACGCGCTATAGAAAATAACTGGGCGTTTACGGCTACCGTGGCCACATACGACATCGGTTTGCCACGCCATTTAACACCGTGCAATAATTTAATGCTACGGTCCCAATGAAACTGATTTCGTTGAAATCTGAGTCCGTTTGCAAAACGGCTATTTTAAAAGCCTATATTTTAATAACGATTTCCACAGCGATTGTTTCAAATTTTGTTTTGGCCATAACTTAAAATCTGTAATATGAAATCTGGATTTTTCTCTTTTATTTGAAAATTATCGTCAATACGGTCCCAACGTTTCTTGTTTCACAGAAATTCGACTTATATCGAATCCTGTACTCTCAGTTGAAGTTCAAAATTCAATATTACGAACTGCCGCGCCATTTCGAGCTCGATTTATATTATATATAAATTATAACTTTCAACTTCGTTTTTAATAACGAATTAAATATTAAATTCCATTAATATTCCCAATATAATATTTAAAATAAATAAATTAAATTAAATATTTGATGGCCAAAAACATGGGTCGTTACATTCTTCCCCCCTTAAAATAATTTCGTCCTCGAAATTGCTAAGGTAAGAAAGAACATTACACCCATTTATTTCCAAATCCAGTTTAGTTTAAATCAAAAATCAATTCAATACTGCAAATAAATATTTTCGAAAATATTGAAAATTTACTAACATCTTAAATTTTCGAAAATTTTTGGTAGCACCTCCTTTGTGTGGCTCAATCGGTACAACTTCAACTCGCCTTTCTAGGCCTTCTCCATTCCAAAAGAAAATAAAACAGCCAAATGGCTTGCTAAATAGGCTCATAAATCTCCAAACCTATATAAAAATAAACGTGTACCTTTTTGTCGGGCATATCATTATATCCTTTCCGTCTGCTACCCTGTCAGCATATAAAAATGCATTCCCAAACAAAATTCCAATTTTATCCTCAAAACCAAATCCTTTACGCGTCTAAGCCAAATCCCATTCTTAACTCAATTTCCATCCATTATCAATTTCAACTCTTAACTTACCAGTCCAACACCATTTTAGATTCCTGTCTCATAATTCAAAATCTGATTCGACTTGATATATTATATCTCATTTAAATTTCCAGTTAACTGGTTTCAATTCAATTCATATTTGTTTTCACAAATTTCTATTTAATTTTGCCTTTGTTCAAATAATTTTCCTGGGAGTTTTTAAATAGTTCAGCTCTTTCAAAAATCAATATTTCTTTTCAGGATTCAAAACAACTTGTTTTTTCTCAAAGCAATTCAAAACAAGATTTTTGGTAGTAATCCGTCACTTGGAACTCAGAAATGAACATTGATGATGTGGCCAGCATCCTCAGAGTTATTCCCCAACTATCAAAGTGAGTTCAATACTATATCACTTCAAACTCCAATTTTAAACACTTTCATTTTGAAATCTGTTTCAAAATAAAATTCACGTTGCTTGTAAACAATCTAAAATCTCCCAAGTTTTTAAATTCTCATATATACAATCCAAGTTCATTTGCAAACTCCTTTCCCACTTTTAGGAATTTTAATTCCAATTCTGGTTTAAATTTCAAATTTAATAAATCTGCTTTTATATTATACGAATTCTAATTGGTTATTTATATAACCATTTCAATTATAAATCAACCAACACATCCAATTATAATACTTCAAATATTAATCATTCTTTTATATTAAAATATAATTTGGGTAAAATTATTTCATTTACCCTCTTTCAAAACATACTGTGTCGGTTTATCGTACTTGAGTGTTTAGAAACCCCTATCGATACAATGGATCAAACTGATCGACCAAAATTCATAAACAACTCAACCAATAAATCTCCACAATATAAAACAATTTTTATAAAATCTACAAATACGTTCACTCGTATATATACACTCAAACTCAATCTAGGGTATTCCTAACCCCATCTCTACTGAGTCACGCCACAGAGCCAAGGTAATTACATAACCTTCAGCTCTGATACCACTGTAACGACCCAGGGATTTCGGCCTTGAAAATCGACATAAATACCTTTACCGTAACTCATGCCAACCCTCCAAGCACCGAAAACACTGGATAGTTATTAGAAAGAAATTACAGGGTGAGATAAGAAAGAAAGAAATATTAGAATAGAAGAAGAAGAAGAAGAAACAACACCACACAGGGTCTCACATCGCAGCGGAACAAAATATAATACAGAAATAAATCTTTATTGAGAGCTTTTCAAAATACTTACAATATCATAGTACATCACACAATAGGACAGTTATGATAATCTGTTTCCATATCCAACACACATCGGAGTAGTAGCAATATAATATCATACATTTGAACATCTCCAGCTCGTCTCTAGACTTCACAACATTTGATAACCTGAACCTGTACACCCCAGGCTAACCCGAGCATTTACAAAACACCGGGTCAGTCAAGTGAACCAGAGTGAGAAAAACTCGCACAGTATTTAGGGTATCACACAACTTGATTTTAAAGTCAAGATCTTTTCGAAAGAAAAGGATAATCGTAAGACCAAATCCGCACATAAACACGGATGGTTTTTACCTTACGATAAACCAAAACAGTTTTGAAACCAATATCTTTTCTGATTTTATAATAATGTCCTAATACAAGTAAATAACAATCTAGTGGAACGCTTGCATCTCACGCTCTACATATACAGTACACAATCAAAACCGGGGCGCTTATTGGAGATTGGATTCCAACTATGACAAGGTATGGGACCACATACCGATAGTGTATCTCTAGAGACTAATACATTGGGTTCAACAAGAACGTCTTGCAACCCGGCCCTCACATGACTGACCACTCATTTCGCTTGAGTGTATCGAATGTATATCACCGACGGTTGGGATCAGCAACCGTCTCCCGAAAAGGGACAGCATCGAAACATAGATTAAAGAAGCAAATAGGATTTTCTCTAGATAGGTGATTATACAGCCTAATGGGAGCGACCCACACAGCCATGTTGCCTGCCCAATTTTTGTCATTTCCCGGTTAATGAGGCTTGAGGTTTAAATTAACTTTTGAACCCCTGGTCATCATTCACTTTGAATGCCACATCGTCAGATCTGTCAGATATCACTAATTGACGTCCACAAACATACTCTAGCTGGGAGCGAAGAGAACGGCTATTCTCCGCTAACAACTATAGCACGTTTGAAGAAATCAACGTACGTGACCCTTTGGAAATACTCTGTCAGACACTTGTCCATACAAGTCATCCAGGAACAGGATGAACCGAAGGCACTCTCCTACCACATCCAATATAGGAATCACCCCATGGATCAGTAGAGAGAAGTCCTTGCAACCCGTAGATTCCAACCACGACAGAATCACAGCTTATCTCTGCTTGCCAGGCAGAGAATATTAGTGGTTCTTCCGTTTATGAAAATCCACGGTCTTCAATGCTCCATCTCGATCCTCTTCTGAGATCTTCACGTATTTGTTGGACGGAATGGTTTTCGAATAAATTCGATCCCGGTCTTTCCGTACCAACAATCGTATTAGACAGATTTGATAGTCGGTGATTTAACTATCAAAATAAACAGTGTTTCAATCATAACACTCCAACGAGTTCATTAGTTCAGTATTCAACATCACTTGGCCTTTTAGTTAAACAAACGGATTCACTTCTGTTAAATAAAAACTTCTAACCCTCTTCAATATTTTAAAAATACGATAATTGATCCTTAATAAATATACAAATGTTCTCAAAACCATTTCTTTGTATTATGTAGCAAAATAACTTATAACTCTATCCAATTCTCACTTAATTCTCCTCATAAAACGTATGTTACGTCCTTCTCTATTATTTAAACTTGGGAAAATCCATTCAACTATTTCATAAACAACGTTACGTAATATCGTTTATTCCATTCATGAAATGACAACTAATATTTATTAGTATAAAATAAGACCAAACTTTACATTCCCTTTTCTACTAATTTCCTTTACTTTTGGATCTCTTGTTATAAAATCTCTAAATTCTCACCAACGTTGCATTATTTCACTAATGGAAATAATGAACTATCACTAACCTCTTTTACGATTACCAACTAATATCATCTTCAGATAATCCTGATGTCGTTCAAGTTGGGGTATTTCACTTACCTCTCAGACCTTGATCAACAACGTTCTTACCCTTGGATAAATATAAGTTGGAATCAAAACTAATGTTCCATTCAAAATACATTTTCACAAACTTTCTTATCCTTTGGAAAATCTCTTTCTCGAATATACCATTTTCCTAATTCAAAACTTAAGTGCACCACTCTTAATTCTGCCTCTTTACCCAAACTCATTCATAGTTCGGATTTATTTCCAAAATCCTATGACCCACTTCTTTCCTAAATTTCACTTTTACCAATCTCCTTTCAGAACATATTTAATCCTTATCCTTTTTGGAAATCTTATTTCCCTTTTCCTTTTTTTACTTGATTTCACTTTCACGTAACGTTAATGTAGAATTAACGCTTTACACTTTAAATCTCATTTATAAACTCTAGTTTATAATAAACCCCTTTATCTCTAAATCTCCCTTAACTCAAATAATTAAGTAACATTTATTTCGAGCTATTGTATTCACTTGGAAATTTCATTTTAACTTCATTATAAAATTTCGGTTTTAAATGTAAAGCCCATTCATAAATTCCTTTCACCACCTCACTGGATTTCATGGCAACCTCGATTACTTTTGAAAAGTAATTTTCTAAATTACTATTAATTAAAATAATAATTTATTTTGATTATCAACTACTTCAGTAGTTAAATCTTTATTAACCAAAGTAAATGGTAAATCTCTTTAAAAACCTTATTTAAATTTAAACAATATTCATTTAACTATTTTAATCAAAACACATTAATATTATAATAACTTCTTATTCAAAACGGTCGATTTAATTAACTCAAAACTCGATTATCTCATTAACCGATCCTAATTAATCCTCACTTTAAATTAATTAAAAATATAATTAATTTAAATAATTCCATTAATTGTTTTCTTTGCACAACAATTATCAATGTTTAACCACTCGATTCATTTCTTATTCTCATACTTATAAATCTGATTAACATCATAATTTACTTTATAAATTAATAGCAAATCCAAGTCTTAAATAAATAAAATATTTATTTATCTTTAATAACTTTTATTCAAATTAATATTTTTCAACATCTAACCCCAGTTATAAAATAAATTTTATAACTTTATCTCTATCGACTCACTTGACGGTGAATCAATATTTATAAAACAATTGATTTTATAGGCCGCACGCTGTCAAATACTAAACCAATACCGCCCATTGGTTTAAACAAACACAGGTTGACTTTTCAGTAAATGACCATAGACCAAATCAATCACCAATCATGATATTTCATATATGATAATATGAAAATAAATAATATATTTGAGGAATCCGGTTGGATCCCTTCAACCTGTTCTTCCCTTAAATCACAACGGTTATCTCAAATCAGATCATTTCAGTTCCAATTAACTGAAATAAATAACGACCATTTAGCATCAACCACAACCAATTCAAACAATTCAACCCATTAAACATGTTTATTTTATAAACGTGACCAACCAAGGTGATTTACCTTTATTGGAACCAATCGTTAAAAATAACGATTAGGTATTTCACTGAAATTAAACACGGTTTAATTTCATCAGTTAAATCAACAACCAAATGTATAACTAGCAATCAGGCAACCATCAACAAGCAGAGCACACAAAATAAAAACCCAATTTATATAAAATATAAATGGGAAAACTGAGTGAGTTTTAACTCACCTTATTTGTTGTCGCTAAGCGATTCGATTTAATTAAATTAAACCATCGTTTAATTTAATTAAAACTTTCAGATGATTCCAACTCCGTCCAGACTGGCTTCAGGATGTAGTGTTTAAATATATGATCTCGGCGTCCCTTGTTTAGTTCCATTCTGTTAACACACATAGGAGTTATAAATAATTTAAGTTATGAGGATTATTTCTTTGATTAAAAATTATCTATGTAAATTGCTTTTTTTTTATTTTTTTCAATGTTTGCAGCAGATCCTTCATTTCTGTTTCTCACTCCACTTGTTTCCTTTAGCTCGACGGTGTCATCAACATGTGGTCTTCATTCTCGAAACAGAACCTACGCATTTATTATAATATTATAAATTCATGGATTTATGTAATATAATAAACTTTTAATTAAAATAATTTAAGCCTAATTACTTCCTTCACGTGATTCCAACTTGAGACCACTCTTTATTGTTTTAGTTCCCAGAAATCCACGCCCTGAACATCATTTTACTGCACCCCATTCTCGTTAATCTTCTGTTTAATTCCATCTGCAGTACCCTACTTTGCACGATCCTCTATTCACGTTGCCATTCACGCTTGGAATCCCACACCGCACTTACTTTTGCTTCTGCACCAGATCGTGCCCCCAAACCTTCGTTTTCCCTTTATACCACCATTCGAACCCACCAAAAGCCATAAGCTCCGACCTCCTGACAGCCGGACGATGATCAGAACAGGCTGGTCGATGCGCCTCAATCCCATCAGCCTCCGCCCTGAACAGATCCACCTCCCGTCCCATCAATCGCCAGAAAGCAGACCCGAAAGATCCCCTCTTCACACCCCAATTCCAGCGAGTATAGTGAGGAGAAACTGGTCATAACGGTCCACCTCAAAGCTTTCACATAGTTGGACATTTCTCTCCTTGGGAAATTTTAGATTTACTATATGGATCGACTGAAAAGGGGGAAAAAAGAATCGGAGCACTTGTTCCATCCATTTCACTTAGTGGCGGCGCAAAAATAGGTTTGACCAGGGAACGCAGTGAATTAGGGTAATGAAAGGTATTTATAGGAGAATGGTTAAAATAATATTTAATGAAACTTCACCGCTAAGTAACATGCAGAAACCACCACAAACGACTTTCGTTTACTGATAAAAAGGCTAATCTTAGTGTAAAAAGATATTCCGGATCCAATGGGACAAGTTTCGTCGAAATCTGAGGTCGTATGAAAAAAATCCTTTATAAAACCAGAAATAAACACACGTTTAATTTTTTCACAATCACCAGATAAATCAAATCAACTTGAAACTTTAAAATCCTTAAATAATTTTTCAATATGAACCCAACGGCACCAGTTTCGTCGCATTCTGAGACTGTTTTCCCGGTAGGCTATTTTTATCGCGCACCGCAATGTCCTTTTTAACGCTAAATTATCCGGTCTTCAAAAACAATAAACTATATACCTATCCTGACGATAATCGACGATACGAACTCAACGGAACTGGTTTCGCAGCTAATTCGATCGTCTACTCAAGTTACACTCAAATATCCCTTTATTTATTTAAATACGCATTATAGAAAATAACTGGGCGTTTACAGCTACCGTGGGCACATACGACATCGGTTTGCCACGCCATTTAACACCGTGCAATAATTTAACGCTACGGTCCCAATGAAACTGATTTCGTCGAAATCTGAGTCCGTTTGAAAAACGGCTATTTTAAAAGCCTATATTTTAATAACGATTTCCACAGCGATTATTTCAAATTTTGTTTTGGCCAAAACTTAAAATCTGTAACACGAAATCTGGATTTTTCTCTTTTATACGAAAATTATCGTCAATACGGTCCCAACGTTTCTTGTTTCACAGAAATCCGACTTATATCGAATCCTGTACTCTCAGTTGAAGTTCAAAATTCAATATTACGAACTGCCGCGCCATTTCGAGCTCGATTTATATTATATATAAATTATAACGTTCAACTTCATTTTTAATAACGAATTAAATATTAAATTCCATTAATATTCCCAATATAATATTTAAAATAAATAAATTAAATATTTGACGGCCAAAAACACGGGTCGTTACAGTTTGGAATGGGAATTTTGGAGTAAATTAGAATGGATTTGAAAATAATAAGGTTGATTAGATTTCATAAATCTAAGCTTGAAGATTAAGCATGAAGGGTAGTTTGGGAATTGCATTGTTGTTTGCGCATCGTAGGCTCCATGAGTCCTATTTGTGAATAGGAGAACTACGTTGGCTTGATCATGTATCTAATTGGGTACCCAATTAGATAAGGGTACGTAGGTAGTCACAAGTGGTAGTGAAGCAGCTTCTTAAATAACATAACCCTTTTCTGTTTGTTATTTTATATTTATCAATTATTGATATATCTTTTCTGCTTACTATATTATTCTTCATTTGACTTGTTTGTTGAGTTTGGAAGAGAGTTGGAGTTCAATTTACCATACTTTTTATATCCGCTGCATTCTATGGTGTACATCAATATTTATGAGGACAGGTTGTTATAACTGTCCAAGTTGATGATAGGTTAGTCTTCTCTGATAGTTGTAATCATACAATTTTGTTTTGTAAAGATCATTCTTTATATTATATGTTACCGTTCCGTTGTGAGATTCTGATATTGTGTCCTCTTCTTCCTTAGTCTATTTTCTTTTTATTTTATTTCACCCTAACTTTTCGTCTTTCCGGCACTTGGGTGCTCGGCACATGAATACCATGGATGTATTAGTGTCGACATTCGAGGGTCGAAAATTCGGGTCGTTACATTTGGTATCAGAGCACAAGGTTGAGCGAACACCTTGGCTTTGATTGGGTATGACTCATCAAGAGATAGGGTAATGGAATTCCCTAACATGTGTTGAGTGTATTATATATGAGAGCACGTATTTGTTAGTGCTGTAAAAAATTATTTTACGTTGTGTTAGTTAATCTATTGAGTGGTTTATGAATTCTGTTCGATATATGGGACACCATGGTATCGATATGGATTTGTAAATACTTAAACAAGGCAAATTGACACAATATTGGTTTTAAAATTGGTAAATGAAATAATTTTACCTATGCTTATATTTTTGTATAAAATATAAACTTTCATAAATTTATATAGTCATTTATGATGTGTTTGGTTGTTAGGAATGATAATATTCAATTATTATCAGTTATTGAATATTAGTTATGCTCGTTCAGTATATGAGCATTACTATTGCTTATTGACTTATAACTAGTTTGCCTTTTAAAAACATGGGTTGGGTAGATGGTAATAAGTGAAAACATTTTACATGAACACCTTGTGAATTAAGTTTCACAGTTTGACTAATAAGGCGTTTAATGTTGATGTTTGGATATATACATAGAATGCATTAGAGTATTATATGTGTATGAACTTAAGTTATGCAATGTTAAATAACTTGAAGTAAAGTTTTATGAAATGATTCATAAGTGGTTTTAGTATTAAGTAAGAAATACTAAGTGAAAATTTAATGTTGAAAAAAAAGAGGAAGGATATATAAAAAAAATTGGCATACTATACATATAGAAGAATTAATGAAGGATGTTGGTAGTTAAGGAACCAATAGGATAAAATACGTTAGTTGTACGTATGTCGTTTTATTCACATAGTTGATCTTGGTACAGATTCGAGTACAGAATTTTGAAGGTGATTTACGCCGGTCCGAACAAGGATTCTTCACTAGATTTTTGATAGTGAGTACTTGATATGGATTTTTGATATGATCCTGAAGTTTTCTGTCATAGTGTATTGCTATGTAAGGAAAATGAAAGTTTCTGGTCAAGGAACTAGATCAGAGTACGCACTAGAGATGTCAAGTGTGGTATACTAGTTCGAAAGAGAAGTCTTGTGATAGGGAAAGTGACATGATCAAACAATGTGTACGGACGGTTTACATGCATTGTACGGGATTTAGCGAATATGGAAATTTTGGGAGATGACTCTTCGATTTGTTATGAGGTGTCGTGAATCATGGACTGAGTAATCTCTAAGGCTGTTGAGCGTAAGGCACACTTAGTAGGTTGTTTGTCATCCTTATGCGACGAGGGGGTTTGAACTTGATCAAGCCATGAGCTTTGTTTGCTGGTAGTATGATACTGTTAAGTATCGATGTTTGATTGTTTCTTTGGTTACTCGTGTTGCAATTTCGGGGACGAAATATTTTAAGTTGGGGAGAATGTAAAGACCCAGAAAAATCAAACACTTAATCTCTGAATATCGTAACAACGTGTAATATTGTTATATGTTATAAATATGATTTTATAACCTTGTTAAACATCATTTAATTAATAATTAATGATACTAGACTCGTTTTGGAAAAATGCTTTCAAAAATATATTTTTGGTAAAATATTGATAAAATGACCGAAAATTGTTTTATCAATAAATGGCTGTTTTCTCAGTAAAAGTTGTTGAAAATTTCAGTGAATGTCTAATTAGTCATTAGAGAAGTAATTATCAAATAATAAAAATTTTCATATTTATGGTTAACTATTTTGATGATGTCATCATTTTAAAAAATGAGCATTTAAAAAAAGTTTTAGTATTTTTGGGTATTTAAATATTTAAATAAGTGTTTTATGATTTAATATGCTTATTTTCATTATTTAAATAAGATAAGGAATTCATTTACAAGTTTTGTTTACTTAAATAAATAATTAGATAAAGAACTAAAAATATGATTGAGTTTCAACTTTTGGATTTACAACCTATCGTTGAATAGAAGTTGTTTCATATCATTGCAACGTTGTTTGGTACATTTATATATATGAACATACATGCATATACACATATTTATGTAAGCATAATTAGTCACATCAATGGTTTAGAAAATATCCTAAATGTATGTATATAAGCTCCTTATATGTATACAAATGGAAGCTTAATCCTTAGCTTTGAAAAAGCAAACTTAACATCACCTTACACAACACTCACATCACCTTACACAACTCTCACATCACCTTACTTTACACTCACATCACCTTACACAACACTCACATCACCTTACACAACTCTCACATCACTCATTGATGCCATTAGGGTTTTAGGGGCATTTTGGTCTTTTCCCATTCACATTCCTAAGGCTATATAAAGGGAGGCATACCCTTAGGAATTCGACACAATTTTTCTTCTTCTTCTTCTTCTTTTTAAGCTATATTAATGGCTTCTTCTTGAGTAATGGCGGTGGTGGAGGTGGAAGCAAGGAAAAGCAAGTGAAAGAAAGGAAAGGAAGGAAAAGAAGGAGGTTACTAGCTTGGATCTTTGTTCTTATTCTTGGATCTTTATTCTTATTCTTGGATCTTGGATTTGCTAAGGATTAAGGTGAGTTTACTCACTATTTAGGACAACATACATAAACCCTTTTGCATGTTTTTAACTATGCTTAAAGTTGCTTGAATGTTGGTAACTTATGTTACAAATGTTAACTTGATTCTTACTTTAAAAGTAAGTGACATATGTGATCCATGTTAATGGATTGGAATGGACTTTGAATTGACTTGTATAACAAGTGGAATGGATTTAAAACAAAGCACATAAGGATTAGTATGGCATTGACATATTATGGACTTGAACTTGAAAGTGCATTTACAGCGATAATCGCTACAGATGCAGTTTGAATTGTTGTGTTTTCAACACTTTGTATGGAACTTTGTAATGACATCCTTGGTGATTTCTTACTTGTATGTTTAATCTTGTATTACTTGTTTGTTTACTATCTTGAAGTTATTTAATAGTAAAATGCTAAGTAACCCATCTAAAATGACCATACTTTACTAGTGCAAAACTACCCATTTCCCAAATAAATCAAAGGTTAGAAAGGGTTATGAATTACTAAACCTTGTCATGATTAAGTCATTAGATAAAAAGGTAATTGATAATTCTTAACACTAATAAGCCAACGAAGTAGGCTTATCTATTTGTGAGAGTTAAGATTGATGTCGAGTAGGGACGGAGCAATAAAGCTCTA
Source organism: Allium sativum (assembly GCA_030737875.1). Classification (NCBI taxonomy): domain Eukaryota; kingdom Viridiplantae; phylum Streptophyta; class Magnoliopsida; order Asparagales; family Amaryllidaceae; genus Allium; species Allium sativum. The sequence continues at coordinate 735,126,582 of CM060924.1, read as the reverse complement.
ACCTACCGGCTTTCCTCTTGACTGAGGAATAGATAGGTTGGGAATGTTGGAAATGTGTTAATCATGTTGATTGCTTACTTGTTTATTGAATATCGTGATTACTATGCTTAGTTCTAATAAGCCGATGAGTAGGCTTATCTATTTGTGAGTGTCAAGAATGGGGTGTCTAGGCAAGGGGTGATATGCAACCAGTGCTCTAACTTACCTGGCCTCACTCTTGACCGAGGGATAGTTAAGTTGATAATGTCGGAAACGAGTTAAGTGTACGAAGTGTGATTTCTATAAGCATAAAATGGTATTGGGTTTGTCGTGACAATGTGTTAATTACATTCGTCTTTAACCCTCTCGGATTATATCACTGAAGTAAATATAATTGAATCTTTAAACAAACGTTTAAAGATAATTATAAAAGGATTTGTTCTTGGTTTGTTGTTAATAATATTTTAGCAACACTTGTTTTTTAACCCTTGGAATGTAGTTAAACTGGAATATACGGTTTAATGATTTTGAATATACTTAGATCTTTAATAATTGATTTTAAAGATAGAAACAAGTATAGAAATCTTTCAGGATAAAGATATTGAATAAGATGTTTAACTTATAAAAGAGAATAGGTTCTTTATTAAACAATGGTTTTAACCTCTTTGATTATATTTTAAGAAATCCTAGAAATGAATTATTGAGATACTTATACCGAAGGGATAAGTGTAAGAATACGTTTTGAAGAATTGAAGTTATAAAGGAAATCATAGAAGTGAATTATGGATATACTTATACCGGAGGGTTAAGTATATTAAAACCCTTTTAAGTAGTAAGACTATAAAGGGATTGGGAATTAGTAGAATATATACATATACACCTTTTATATGCATAAGTTGAATATATACACATGTATATAAAGGAATATTAATCGAGTATGAGTTATTAATTAATAAGGGAAGTCTTGTTTAACAAATGAAGTTTTATTAGATAAAAGAAGTTTACTAATAAAGGAGTATTAATTGATGAAAGATTAATTAAATGAGAAAGGAATTAGAAGCCGTTTATATGAGTTAATCGTGCTTTGACAATTATCATGCTATATGACTTGATAGTGATTTGATTGTTTAAAACGCTTTGTAACCTTGATAGTGCCTTGGATGTTTATTCAATTGTTATGGAAATTAAGCGAGGTAGTTTTCCATATACAATCGTCTGTTGTGTGAATTGTAGTCAGTTAATCGACTATAGAACTTGACCTTAAATCTAGCGACTAGTTTTGAGGAGACCGGGATTGGTAAGTGTTCTACTTATCAAAAACCACTTCAAAACTAGTATACAGGTTCTATGTTTTGGAAGAAGTTGTGAAGTAAAGGCTATGTGGCGATTCGAGATCTGTTGAGATGCTCGAACACATGTAGTGATTCTAAGATCTGTGAAGGAATCTATATGTGATTCCAAGATCTGTTGATGTATTGGAATCCATGTATGATTTCGAGATCTATGAAGGAATCTATTTATGATTTCAAGATCTATTGAGCGGTGGGATTCCATCCAGGAATTCGTGTTCTGTTCGAGTGATGAAGACTCGTGTGAAAGATGTTGAATGAAACCTCGGCATCGGATATGGCTAAAGACATAGCAGGCTGCGTGATCTGGGGTTTTGCTAACCCGCGGCAGGATATATTGACTCCATATCTAGAGTATGCTTATAGATGTTGGGCACGAGCGGGGAGTTGGATATATTTGGTTCCACGTGGTGCACACCGGTGTTTTCGTGCGTGGGCCAGTCATGTTTACCTTATGGTATATTTTATCTAGAGATATACGATGCTCGGAAGGTGGTTTCTGATCCTTGTGCATGGAGTTCGGATCCGGCTAGATTCGGAGAGATCTCCAAGGAAAATCCAATATGCGAACGTGCCTTATCGGTTTTGTTTGTACACTTAATAGATGTCGAATGTAGCCAATGTAACCATTCCTTCTATGTGAATTTATTTATATTCTACACCCTAGACATTATCTATTATACAACTATACTTCTCCTAATAAATGGTTGGATGTTATTGAGGGGATAACCGTTACGGACATGCGTACGGCCTCAGATTGTACTGATATATGAGCTGTGATGCAGGGGAACAGGTTGGAGGAATCCAACGGGATTCCTCAGTATGATTGTTAGAGTATTTACATTCAAATGTTGTATTATGAATTGATTGTGCGTTAAACCTGACTGTGGAGCCCATTGATTATATAACGTTGTTATATGTGAAATTGTCGTGAAGTGAATATATTATTTTATATAATATATTGAGTTTGTCTATTTCACACAATTTGTTGTGTTTGGCATAACTGGACTGAATTGGGATAATACGGTTTGGAACGGGAATTTTGGAGTAAATTAGAATGGATTTGAAAATAATAAGGTTGATTAGATTTCATAAATCTAAGCTTGAAGATTAAGCATGAAGGGTAGTTTGGGAATTGCATTGTTGTTTGCGCATCATAGGCTCCATGAGTCCTATTTGTGAATAGGAGAACTACATTGGCTTGATCCTGTATCTAATTGGGTATCCAATTAGATAAGGGTACGTAGGCAGTCACAAGTGGTAGTGAAGCAGCCTCTTAAATAACATAACCCTTTTCTGTTTGTTATTTGATATTTATCAATTATTGATATATCTTTTCTGCTTACTATATTATTCTGCATTTGACTTGTTTGTTGAGTTTGGAAGAGAGTTGGAGTTCAGTTTACCATACTTTTTATATCCGCTGCATTCTATGGTGTACATCAACATTTATGAGGACAGGTTGTTATAACTATCCAAGTTGATGATAGGTTAGTCTTCTCTGATAGTTGTAATCATACAGTTTTGTTTTGTAAAGACAATTCTTTATATTATATGTTACCGTTCCGTTGTGAGATTCTGATATTTTGTCCTCTTCTTCCTTAGTCTATTTTCTTTTTATTTTATTTCACCCTAACTTTTCGTCTTTCCAGCACTTGGGTGCTCGGCACATGAATACCGTGGATGTATTAGTGTCAACATTCGAGGGTCGAAAATTCGGATCGTTACAATCACCCTGGAGTGATCGACAATTTTTGAGTGATCTAAGAATTTTCCATGACTGATGTGATCATGCGATTTTTCTTGATCAACATGAGGTGATCAGACATTTTTGAGTGATCACACCTGATCCAAGATTTTACCATGGCTGAAGTGATCATGCGATTTTTCATGATCCACTCGAGGTGATCAGGCATTTTTGAGCGATCACACCTGACCCAAGATTTTTCCATGGTTAATGTGATCTTGCGTTTTTGCCTAATCCACTTGGTGTGATCAAGCATTTTGGACTGATCCACGTTGATGTGATATTTTGCTTGATACAAAATATGATTTTGTACCGGATGTCTTAAATGATTTTGCCAACCCAGAAATTGTATTTCCCAAGCCTTTTTTGAGCACTACGCGACTTCGACCAAATCGTCACGCACTTGTATAATATTGAACTCGAGTTGTGAACACTCGATAATTATGAAATCGACATGTGAATGCCTTATAAATAAGGTGCGTCAACAATAATATTTTAATATTTCCCATATTATGATATTTAATTATCTATCATATTTCTAAATGGGATCTCAATGCTATCTTTATTGATATTTGTGATACATTTGATGTCATACTTTTATATATCAGTGTTAAATAACGTGCATAAAGGCTCTATATCTCATTATCACAAAAATGAAATCCATTTTATTTTAAATATTCAAAATTATCCCCGTAAAATATGACCAAACTTTTAAATCCCTTTAACATAGAATCTAACAAATAAATCTTTATAAATATCACAAAACTATTGTGCCGATTAAATATAAGATATAGAAAATTTTCTTTTTCAAATTTTAGAACTTTCTGCTAAAATTATTTACAAATGTAAGTTCATTTAAAAGTAAAATCTACAAACAAAAAAATTATTAAAAGACAACCAATGCTTAAAATCTTTATCTGTAAATTCAAACTGTCTGTCTGCACATACTTCCAAATCTTTGTATCAGTTGAAAATATGATTTGACATAAAAAGTTTTTTCAGAGAATAAAAACATTCATCTTCAAATACTATCAAATTAAATCTCATAATTATTTAAAAAGAAGATCTAAGAAATAAATTAGTAATTAACAATATACACCACGCAGAAAATCTTTCATACGCGAAGCACGCATTCATCACGTGTAAATCATAGCCATTTCTCTCTGTTTATAAATACGATCATATATTATAGAAGGATCATCAATTTATACTACAATTTACGTTTGCATTTTATAAAATTTATTTCAACAATGGTATCTACTGTGTAGATAAAACCATTGTAATATACAATGCATTTAAAAACTACCTTTATTTTTAAAAAGGTTTAAAATTGTTGGGTGATTCATTTTTTAAAACATAAAAAGATTTTGAAAAAAATAAACAAAATATAAAACCATATCATTGTATAATAGTTTAAAGAAAGTTCGATAAGCTGTCAATATTTCAGCAACTTGAAAAAATATCGTTGATATTCGAAACGAACAAAACATAAATTCATAAATGATAAATTTTCATAATTATGCTAGTACTTGTAAAATAATATAAGTTTCCAGTAAATATCAAATTTTAAAGATATCATTGAACATATTTTTCGTTATTGTTTTTTTCCTTGTTGAGTGGACTGTAATGAACTAAAAAAAGAGAGTTTTGTACTAAATATTGCACAAGTTACATATATGTTTGGTTAAAGTTACAGTAACATATACTTATGAATAAAATAGGCAGCTCCTTTTCTTATTATTCCGTCTCCCAGGAGGATCATTTCAAATTAAAAAAATTCAATTACGTTTCATTAGCTTTCTCGTTTTATGCGATGATAATGGGGGAACCCTTCCCCTTACCTTTCTCCACCACGTCTTCGTCATTTACTCCCCGTGCAGTGGTAAAATTTCCCTCCCAAAAAAATATCGACCGTGTTTCTCCCTCCCCTTTTCAGTATTGGCGCCAATACATTCTATAAGAGCATACCCCAATATGCAGATTTGGCTCAGTGGTTCTAGTTTTGTCTTTGATTAATGGATCGAAGTAAATTTTTGATTAGTTTTGGAGTTTCAGTGTATGATTGTAATTTAAGGTTGCAATTTCGTTGTAAACGTAGCAAATTGTTCGTGAAATCAATACCCGCTACAATTGTTGTAAGTCCAATAGCTGTTGATTTATTCTGCAGACTTCGATATGTTTCTTGATTATTTATTTATAGTAGTTTGATATATTGTATAAATTTTATGATGCAGATGTTTGTTATAAGGTTGTTGCCTTCTAACCTTCTATTTTTACTTGTTTGTAAAAGAAACATGTATCGATCATCCAACAAAAGATATTTACATACATACAGCAACAATATGTGAATATCTAGGACTATTCACTTTTCTCTCTCTGGCTGTATGTTCGAACTTTGTTTGATTGCAATCGATTGTAATCAATTAGCATGAACATAAGTTTCCAGAAGGGATCGTGATATTACTGACTCTGTTTCAAATCACAAATGATGAATATTAATTATATGTTCAAACTGTTTCCACTTACTTAAAGATGATTCTGTAGATAACAATTTATGGTTTGTTTTGTTTGATTTCATAGTTGGTAGTTATTGTTTATTGGAGGTATATGTTGTTATTGTGTTGATGTAAATTTAATTTCATATGCTTGTTTAGTTTAATGAAATACACATTTTATTATGTATTTTAGAAGAAGAAAAATGACTTGAAACAAGCAAGTGAAAAAATTGCAGTCTTCATGTACTACTAATCCTAAGGCTAAAAAGGTGATACTTACTAGTGTTACCGCAAAACGGTGGGAAAACCCACCGTTAAGGTGTGTGATATAAAAAAAATATACTAACTATTTTCTTAAATAAGAAATTGATAAAAAAAATCAGTGTGTTATCTAAAAAAATTGAAATGAGTGCAAACATGTAAATTCTATTATTTAATGTATTCTAAATCATTACTAAATTCATAAAATCAAAAAATAAATTAAACAGATGTTAGCTTAAACCATATCATTGTATTTGTGAATACTCAATTATAGTCATTTATTTTTTAGAAGAAATGGATACTTATATTACAGTAAAAAAAACACAAATAAAAGGTTCAAGCTCGTAATTAAATACAACAACCCACCCAAAACAAATATTGTACAGAGGACATACACCAGCCCGAACCAAATACATAGCATACACAATAAATACACCAAGAAAAACACAATAAAAGACACTACAAACCATGCACATACAACAGCTACAGAGAAACTTCACGCCAAAACCCAACAAAGTCCACCGTAGAGCTACAAAACAACTCCACCAAAAACTCTTAAAGTGTAACGACCTAGGGATTTTCGACCCTGAAAATCGATATAAAATACCATATCGACTATTCAAAAATCGGAAATACCTGATCATTAATAGAACGAAGTTAGAGGGTGAGAATAGATAAGATAGAAAATTAGAATAGAAGAAGAAGATCACCACAGAACAGAATCAGAATAATACAAATCTCACAGCGGAACGAAATAAAATATAATATATAACATAACTTTTGCAATAAAATAGTATATATATATACAATAACATTATCAGAGTACAACACTTACACACAGCGGAATTAACAATAGCTATATAATCCTGAAGCCTCCGGGTTCAAGCTCCTCCAAGTATATCTATATAGACCTGAAACTACTTGACTGCCCGTACAAATTTGGGCACCCAAGAGTTTATGGAAAACAAAACAAAATAAACTCTGGGTTAGTCATGGGACTGGTGTGAGTAAACTCCAATCATTCGGTTTAACTTTTCAAAATCCTTTTCAAAAGAAATGATAATCGTAAGATCGATCCACACATAAACACGGATGGTTTTTACCTTACGATAACCCAAAACAGTTTTAGAAATCAATACTTCTCTGATATTACAATAATGTCTAATCACAAATAAATAACAATCTAGCAGAACGCTTGCATATCACGTTCCACATATATAGTATACAACAAAACCGCGGGCACTTATTGGAGATTGGATTCCGATTATGACAAGGTATGGCACCACCTGCCGACAGTGTATCTCTAGAGACGAATACACTGGGTTCAACAAGAACATCTTGCAACCCGGCCCACATATGACAGACCACTCATTTCGCTTGAGTGTATCAAATATATTGTCACATACGGTTGCTAGCAACATAACTGTTCCCGGGAGATGCAGAAGCGAAAAGAAGTAACAAATATGAATATTCTCTAGATTGTGACAATACACCCTAATGGGGGCGACCCACATAGCCATGCTGCCTGCCCGATTTTTGTCATTTCCCAGTTGATGAGGCTTAAGGTCATAACGTATCTTTTGAAAGATCACACCTCCAATTACTTTAAATGTCATATCGTCCTAACTGCCAAATCACAAAATTGATTTCCCCAAAAATACCATGGGTATAAAGCTAAGAGGAACGAATTCCTCCGCCACCAAACGTAAGTACGTTTGAAGAGATCAACTTACGCGATCCATTAGATATACTCTGTCAGACATTCATCCATACAAGTTGTCCTAGGTCTGGACAAACCGAAGGCACTACTCTATAAACAGGATAGCCCTTGCATACCCCATCTTTAATTATCTTCATCATATTTGATAGCAACGCTAACGTCCATACAGAGTGGTTTTTAGATAATGAATCTGATCCTGGTCTCTCCATATTGACGACGGAAAATGGTCAAAAACTTCGATTGTTGGTGATTTAACTATCAAAGAAAAATAGGTGTACAAACAACGGTCGTATTTCCAAATGGAAATCTTACTGAGCAAATCATCAATCAAAACTTATCTCCTTTAATTCAATTTATCCATTCCAAACATTTAAACATTCCTTTTACAATTAATCAACTCTGCAACCGTTTGTTTAAATCGATATTCACTTTAAAACGTGAATACTATTCCTTTACAGGAATCTCAATTCGTTTTATCAAATCAAATCTTGATTTGTATCTTAAAATACAGCTTCAGTTTGAAATCCTGTTTATCGAGTTATTTTATAAATCCATATTCATACCCTATTTCATATACAAATCCATTCCATGTAAATTTATCATTTAGTTTATACTTAAATCTTGATCCCATATTTGATTATTGGTTTTAACCAAATTATTAACTTCCTAGCCAAATTCTAAATTACATAATATAAATTATTTAATCTACATTCGACATAGTTGAATCCTAAATATAAATCTTTATAGATTTGTTCAATTCATATTTATATTTCGATCATCGAAATAATTCCACTGTTTCTTTTGGAAACTATTTCCAATCCCTTTCTAGTTCATTCTTGAATCTATATTTCCATTTATAAATATCGTTATAATCCAGACTATTTGTTTTATATAATTAAACAAGTTAATTTCATTCTAACCAATCGAGATTCAATTTCTATTTAAAAATAGTTTTTTCCTTTCTAAAACCCCAAATTATTCCCCAATATATTCGAATATGTTTTTCCGTATTTAAATACCCACTTATATCAGTGCCAATGTTTTTCACACAACCCAAACAAACAACAATCAACTATAGATTATTTCTCACATTGTAAAGACCCGGAAATCCCCACCCTTTGAATCGACCATAAGCCACACAGGTCTGACCCAAAAGTTGGAAATCTCCGAATACTTTAACTCTGGGAATACAACAACATCAGAACAGATAACAAAAGACTTTTATAACACCAATAATAAATGTTACATCAGAGTACAGAGTATATCAGAGTACATTAAATATAATACAGCGGAAGGTAAAATTACAATAATTAATACAACGAACAGCGGAAGACTTCTAATACTCTGAACACAGCTTTAAGCTTCAATCCAGAATCCTGCTCAAGAGAATAAACCTGTAGAAAAACTACTCGACTGCCCGTGTAGAAAAGAGGGCACCCGAGTTTGCAAAGGTGGAAATAAACAACGGGTCAGTCGTGCGACTGGTGTGAGAATTCTTAACTAGTTTAACTAATAGTAATAAGGAAAATCCAAGGACCACGCCGCTAACGCGGAACGGGTTTACTCCAATGGATTGCCGTGCATAATAATAAAGGAAATCGTCAAACAGCGCAATGCTTTTTGGAAAAATGAAACCATTATAAGACCCAGGTCCCATCACACAATGCAACGCAAGCCGGAGGATAGGGTTTTACCTTATAATGGTCAAGAGATGATAAATACGTCAAAACGATATTATTATTAGTGCACATATGTTTTGATAAAACATTTCAAAATAAATGTATCAATCCTAGACGGCATAGGTACCATTATATTATGTCGCCATACTAGTTATACAATTAAAACCGCGTGGGTCGTATTGGAAGTTGGGTTTCCATCATGAGTCAAGGCTAGGAACGATCTCCTGACCGATTCGAGACACTCTAGCAATGTTCCAGGATCACACCTACGGGCAACCCTTGGATACAGCAGGGCCGGTCCACAAATACTTTAGTGGATTAGTTATGCCTGAACACACGCCTCCCGGTCCTATTGAACCTATAATACGGCCATTGGCGACCGCAAAAAAATAAACCGAGTACTCGAAAATTCCATCAACCACATAAGTAAAATGTCAGCGCTGGTAGGTCCCTGACACCCACTATAAGCTAGAAAGAGTTCGTGTGCACTCCCTGCGTTCCCTTGCTCTGTTTTAGACTCTACCGGTGTGTGAGGCTCGCGAAGTCACGCTAATCATCCCACAAGGCCTGCTTTGCAACAAAGCCTTGATCATTTGCATCTTGGCGTGCCACGTTGACATTTCACGCCATGCAATTCATACCTATTAATACACAACCACTAAGGGTGTTTAGTAAGAGAATAAATTCTCTTCCACCAACGGTTGTATATTAATAGAAATCAATTTACATAAAATGAAATTCAACGTCAAACATGCATCCATTTATAAGCTTATGCTCTGGGTCCGAGCGAAAGCCAAATCCGTACGAATCAACACTACGTCCGGATAACTACCACTTTATCCCTGTCCTGGGTGCAAATCAGTCCAAGGCATCAGTAATCCTTACCCATTCGATGTGAAGACCGTCGGTCTTCAATCACCGTCTTCAACTCTTCGACTTAGATCGTCGTAATAATTATTCGAAATGGGTTAAACCCGGTTTTTCCGAATAACTTGCGTATATTATAATTGAAAATCAAGTGTTATAAAACACATCCAACATCTCATTCCAATTCAAGATATTCTTTTATTAGAATATTCATATTTCTAGGGAAAAGTTCCCATAAATTAAATCAAAGATAAATTCTTATAAATTTATTCTTTTTAAACATTCATTTAAAACTCCAATTTGATTTTAATATCAAAAATCATTATCAAATGATTATTCAACTTTTTAAGAAATAAATCTTATCTTTAATTGGGTTAAAGAATCAATGTCATTTAAAAACATTGTTCACGATAAACCCAAAGTCATTTTCCACTTCATATGGAATTTTCACAGAAGTTAAGTCAAAATATAATCGATATATATTTCTGTATCGGATCAATAATATAAATGGAATAACGGCAAAGCCTTTTAAATTCCATATATATTATCAGTCTTCTTTTACAGAAACCTATCTCAATTATTATCAAACCGAATTTCCACTCAATTCCAATTTAATATATATTAAATTGGAAAACTTGTCTTTAGAGAATTTCTTTTTAAATCTTGATAAAAGATTTATAATTTTTAAATCATATTATCACTGTAAATTGGGTTAAAGAACAAATGTTGTTTAAAACACAGTTCACTGTAAACCCAATTCACATAACATTTTATTGCCATTACTAAATATAATTGGAATTCTAAAAATCTAAATTGAAAGATTAATTCTAATTAACCACTAATTCACTTCAATAGAAATATCTTTTGTCCATTCAAGAACGGACAAAGAAATCATTATTTTATTCATGGTTAAATATTATTTAAAATATTCATTATCTTAAGATTGTTCTTTATATAAAATGTCCTTTATGGTGCATTAATCTTTATTTTAAAAGATATTATTATTACAGTGTTCTTTATTCTAAACATTCATATTTTAGAATATATTCTTTATTTAAAAGAAATTCTGAACTGGAATGTGACTCAATCAGTTACCAAAAAACTTTGGTTATATGGATTTCACACATCGTATGAATATGACAATAACATAAATAATTATCAGACATCCATTCACAGCCAGAGTGAAGTTTATAATTGTGTGAGTATTAAAATGAAATAATAATACTCATTGCAGCCTGTCAATCTATCGATCGACATATAACTAGATATTGGGACTAGTGTATGCAAATTCATCCCAACACCCGTGTGGGGTTTTCAGCCAACAACCATACTTATAAATAAATGATTGGTTAAAGAATTTAACCAATTTAATTCTACTGACATGTTGGTGACAATGGACTAACATGTTATAATATTTCTAATATCGAGTACAAGTATATTTTTACTCGTATAATTTCCTTATTTATTTCTAAGGTCGAATAAACTGTAATCTATTTATATGGCATTACTGTGGACGACCAATAAAAGATAATTTTCTATTTTCTTTTATTTGTGTGCAAATATATTTAACTTTTAATGTTTTGTTTGCAACTAAATTCATAAACAAAAATGTATATTCCTATTTCTAATTAAAAATACCAAAATAAAAATGTAATATTGGTTTGCATCTAAAATTGCAAACAAAATGCAACTCTTTAAACCATATTTTGTTTTCAACTCATATAAATTTACCAAAGTGTTTATTTACAATAGTGGATAAAAGAACAGTTTTTATTTCAAAGTATATTTGCATTTGTGAATGCAAATAAAGAACAAATTCTATTTTCCTTGTACATTTGCATTTGTGGATGCAAATAAAAGAACAAGTTTATTTTCAGTGTATATTTGTATTTGTGAATACAAATAAAAAGTGGACTTTAGTTTTCAATGTTTTATTTGTATTCGAGGATATAAATAAAAGGACAAATTTCATTTTTGTGTTTTATTTGCATTTGTAAATGCAAATAATGGAACAAATTTCATCTCAATGTTTTATTTGTAAATGTGAATACAAATAAAAAGGACAAACTTTATTTTCTATGATTACTTGTATTTGTGAATACAAATAAAAAGGACAAATTTTATTTCAATGTTTTATTTGTATATGTGAATACAAATAAAAGAACAAATTCCATTTCCGTGTTTATTTGTATTAGTGAATATAAATAAAAAGGACAAATTACATTTCAATGTTTTATTTGTATATATAAATACAAATAAAAGAACAAATTCTATTTTTAAAGTATATTTGCATTGGAGAGTGCAAATAAAAGAATAAACTTTAATTTCAAAATATATTTATATTTGTGAAGGAAAATAAAAGAACAAGTTTTATTTTTAATGTATTTGCATTGGTGGATGCAAATAAAAGAATAAATTTCATTTTCAATATATATTTGCATCGGAGAATGCAAATAAAAGAATAAATTTTATTTTCAATGTATTTTTGCATTAGTGAATGCAAATAGAAGATCAAACTTTAATTTCAATTCTAGAATAACACAAAAAGGGTAATTTATGTTTTACACTTTTCTATGTGAACTAATAACAAATAAAAGAAATCCTTTTATTTGTTTATACTTTTCTATACGTTCTAACAACATATAAAAGAATATTTTATATGTATATATTTTTCTATGTATTTAATGTCAAAAAGTGAATTTTATTTGTATAATAAATTCTAATTTTCAAATGACAAATAAAAAGTAAATTTTTATTTATCTAATAAATTCATAGTTTCAAATGAAAAAAAAATGAATTTTATTTGTGCAACAAATCCTAAGTTTCAAGCAACAAATAAAAGTGAGTTTTATTCCACTAATCATGCTTTAACCAAAATGTGATCTTTATTTGACCAAAGAATGTGATTTTTATCTCAATACTATGTTTTAACCAAAAATGTATATTTTATTTTACTTAATAAAGTTCTAACCAACAATGTGTTTTTATTTAAAATGCAACCTTTCTAGCAAAATGGAGTTTTAAATCTAACGTTACATTTTATAACAAAAATGTACTTTTAATCTCATGTAACATTTTATACGAGAATGTACTTTTAAAGCTAATGTAACATTATCAAATTAAAATGATGTATATATTTTCAATCTTAAAATGAAAACATAACCACATTAAAAATGTATACTTTTTAATGAAAACAAATTATACAAAAATGTCATCTTTTAAATGGAAACAAATTACATTTTTTTTTTAAAATGTGGTCTTTCTGTTGAAAACAAATTGACATAAAAAAATGCAATCTTTTATGTCTACTCCTTATATTACTTCTAATATGTCAACACAAATGCAACCTTGAAATCAATTCTTTTTATTGTCTTTAATTGGACAATAAAAATACATCTTTAAAATCTATTCCCTTTATTGTCTTTAATTTGACAATAAAAATGTATCTTTAAAATTTCTACTTTTTATTGTAAGCAATGTTACATTAAAAAAAAAGTCATCTTTCAATTCCATCCCTTTTAATGTAAATAATATTACACAAATATATGTATTCATATTTTTTTGTTGAAAAACTAGTTCAACAAAAAGACATAAAAATGTTTGTTCTATTTTGTTGAAAATCTAGTTCAACAAATATAACAACAATGTTTGTTTTCAATTTTGTTTCAAATTCTGTTTTAACAAATATCACAAAAATGTTTGTTTCCATTTTTGTGTTACAAATTCTGTTTTAACCAATTTACCACAATTCTGTGTTCCACATATGTTGAAAATTCTAATTCAACAAATTTACAAAATTTGTTGTCTTATACAGTTGACCATTTATATAAACAAAAATTATACATTTTTGTTTAATCAAATTCTAATTAACAAAAATGTTAATTTTGACAATTCTATCGCCACATAACATCATCAAACAAACAGATGTATATATTATATTCAGCACAGAATAATAACAACATGAATTAATTGTAGATTAACAACAATAATTTCAGGATTATTTATAATTATAAAGGAAAGAAAATAAATAGATTTCTCACAACATACACACATAATCCACATGGCAATTCATAATTTAATTTTAAAAATTAAATATAGAAATTCTCACCAATAGCTTTCCATTTCTCCAAAATTTAGACGAGCTCTAAATCTTGTTCAAAGTGGTCTCATTGCGTAGATCAGGCCAAAATGATTCCAACATATTTTGTTTCATCAAATTCTGATTCGATTTGCATAGGATATGTACATTTAAATTTTTGATTACATTAATTAATTAAAATAATAACTAAAATCAGTTAAGGCCTTAATTACATTTGGAGAAAATAGTGGCCGCCCCTTTTTAGTTTCTTCTTCTTCGTTGTATTTCTATCACGAGAAAACCCATCTGCTCGCATCTGACTTCGACACCCCGCGCCTTCCATGTCTTGATTCCACGCAATTCAGGCAAAGAAAAAAAAGGATCCCCATCGTTGAATGATTAGAGCTCATTGAGGTCTTCATGCTTTTCGCTGAACGATTTGCAAATCGAGGAATGGATTGAGAGAGATTTGAAAGGGAAAAGGAGGGTGTTTCTGGCCATTCATGAAAGATGGAGGCGACGGCTATGAAATGATTTAGGTTTTAGAGAAGGCTAGGATGTTATAGTAGAGCCAATGTATATATATTTGTATTTATCTATTTTTATTTTACTATTTGGTTATATATTTGATCTTATCCTTCACTTGTGTCCCTACATATGTAGTAGGTTACAAATGAAATGAATTAGCTGACTAGGCAGGAGTTAATCTACTCAATGTTTTTCTCTCATTCAAAAATTCAAAAAGGAAAACATAGCGAGAGAGAAACGGGAATGCAATTAATGCATGATTTATGGTATGATGTCAATTGTTAGAACGTTTAACTTTTAAATTTCAAGACACATGACATTAAGTATCATCATTTAAGTAACATATTCAATGGGTTGGAAAGAATAAATAGAAGAGAAATATATATATATATATATATATATGTATATATATATATATGTTTATTCATTTTTATATATATATATATATGTAGGTGATTTGTTTGTGAAGGAAAAATAACAACAAGGAAAAACAAAAGGAGGAAAGATAAATGAATGCATGGTTAAGTAACATAAGGAATGAAACATGATGAGAAAAATAAAGTAAAGAAATTAATAGAATAAAGGATAATAAATTGCATGAAGGAGAGAGGTGAATGCATGGTTAATGCTAATTGTGACAAGTTTGTGAATATAAAATTTCAAAATATATAACATTAAAATTGTAGAATTTAAGGAACATATTCAATTGGACATACAGGAACAAGACAACAAAAATGACTAGAAATGCACATAAATAATATAAACAAAATATATATATATATTTAAGGGAATAATATATATATATATATACATGTGGGAATTGTTTGTTTTTGTAAGAATAAATAATAATAATGGGAATAGGAAAACAATGGGATAAAAATATAAGGAACGAGAGCATGCAAATGAAATAAGATGCATGAATGTAGAAGTAAGGAAATAAATGAATGCATAGGTAATGTGAACTAGGATGCATGAATGTAGAGAAAAGAAAGAAAAGAAAAAGAAAAAGAAAAAGAAAAAAAAAGAAATGTGAGCATGCAGATGCATGAACGTAGAAATAAAGAAAGAAATGAGTTATTAATGAAAAAGTGAAGAGAAAGGAACCAATGATTTTGGGGAAAATGGAAAAAGAAGAGGAAAAGAAAAAGAAATAATAATAAATAATAAACTTCATAAAATGTGAATGAGCAAAGAAATTTTGTGCATGATTTATTTGATTATTAATGTCAACATTAATTTTCGTTAAATGCTAGTTATAACACGTTGACACTCTATCTCTTTACAATTTCTCTTATACAATTCAAACTAGAAACATAGTTTTATTATCAATATATTATTAATAAATCAACTTATCAATATATTAATTTTATTTAAAAACTTTTTTTTATTTAATAATGGAATTTATTAAATTCTGGTACGTTTTCTAACCAAATTATTAAAAATAAAAAATTTAAATTGGTTCAGATTTTCCATGTTGTTACAATCTCCCCCACTTAAAATCTTTTCGTCCTCGAAAAGGAAATGAGCTAAAAGTTGTTTATTTAACTAATTTAATTTTCATTCTTTTATTGTTTTCAATATTTTATTCGTTGAATTAATATTCACACAACACAACCAGCAATCAATTAAGTGATTAAATTTTCAAATATATATAACTTTTATATACTAAAAATCATATTTTCTAAAATCCACCTATATATATAATTACAAATACGTTAATTATAAACTCTGAACTCATTCTAGGGTATTGCTAACCCTATCTCTAATGAGTATTCTTATTGGATATTACTAATCCAATCTCTGATGAGCCTTTTGTTCAGTTCTAACGAGTTGTACCCCAAAGATTGAGCTAACCTGAGCTCTGATACCAACTGTAAAGACCCGGAAATCCCCACCCTTTGAATCGACCATAAGCCACACAGGTCTGACCCAAAAGTTGGAAATCTCCGAATACTTTAACTCTGGGAATACAACAACATCAGAACAGATAACAAAAGATTTTTATAACACCAATAATAAATGTTACATCAGAGTACAGAGTATATCAGAGTACATTAAATATAATACAGCGGAAGGTAAAATTACAATAATTAATACAATGAACAGCGGAAGACTTCTAATACTCTGAACACAGCTTTAAGCTTCAATCCAGAATCCTGCTCAAGAGAATAAACCTGTAGACAAACTACTCGACTGCCCGTGTAGAAAAGAGGGCACCCGAGTTTGCAAAGGTGGAAACAAACAACGGGTCAGTCGTGGGACTGGTGTGAGAATTCTTAACTAGTTTAACTAATAGTAATAAGGCAAATCCAAGGACCACGCCGCTAACGCGGAACGGGTTTACTCCAATGGATTGTCATGCATAATAATAAAGGAAATCGTCAAACAGCGCAATGCTTTTTGGAAAAATGAAACCAATATAAGACCCAGGTCCCATCACACAATGCAACGCAAGCCGGAGGATAGGGTTTTACCTTATAATGGTCAAGAGATGATAAATACGTCAAAACGATATTATTATTAGTGTACATATGTTTTGGTAAAACATTTCAAAATAAATGTATCAATCCTATACGACATAGGTACCATTATATTATGTCGCCATACTAGTTATACAATTAAAACCGTGTGGGTCGTATTGGAAGTTGGGTTTCCATCATGAGTCAAGGCTAGGAACGATCTCCTGACCGATTCGAGACACTCTAGCAATGTCCCAGGATCACACCTACGGGCAACCCTTGGATATAGCAGGGCCGGTCCACAAATACTTTAGTGGATTAGTTATGCCTGAACACACGCCTCCCGGTCCTATTGAACCTATAATACAGCCATTGGCGACCGCAAAAAAAATAAACCGAGTACTCGAAAATTCCATCATCCACATAAGTAAAATGTCAGCGCTGGTAGGTCCCTGACACCCACTATAAGCTAGAAAGAGTTCGTGTGCACTCCCTGCTTTCCCTTGCTCCGTTTTAGACTCTACCGGTGTGTGAGGCCCGCGAAGTCACGCTAATCATCCCACAAGGCCTGCTTTGCAACAAAGCCTTGATCATTTGCATCTTGGCGTGCCACGTTGACATTTCACGCCATGCAATTCATAACTATTAATACACAACCACTAAGGGTGTTTAGTAAGAGAATAAATTCTCTTCCACCAACGGTTGTATATTAATAGAAATCAATTTACATAAAATGAAATTCAATGTCAGACATGCATCCATTTATAAGCTTATGCTCTGGGTCCGAGCGAAAGCCAAATCCGTACGAATCAACACTACGTCCGGATAACTACCACTTTATCCCTGTCCTGGGTGCAAATCAGTCCAAGGCATCAGTAATCCTTACCCATTCGATGTGAAGACCGTCGGTCTTCAATCACCGTCTTCAACTCTTCGACTTAGATCGTCGTAATAATTATTCGAAATGGGTTAAACCCGGTTTTTCCGAATAACTTGCGTATATTATAATTGAAAATCAAGTGTTATAAAACACATCCAACGTCTCATTCCAATTCAAGATATTCTTTTATTAGAATATTCATATTTCTAGGGAAAAGTTCCCATAAATTAAATCAAAGATAAATTCTTATAAATTTATTCTTTTTAAACATTCATTTAAAACTCCAATTTGATTTTAATATCAAAAATCATTATCAAATGATTATTCAACTTTTTAAGAAATAAATCTTATCTTTAATTGGGTTAAAGAATCAATGTCATTTAAAAACATTGTTCACGATAAACCCAAAGTCATTTTCCACTTCATATGGTATTTTTACAGAAGTTAAGTCAAAATATAATCGATATATATTTCTGTATCGGATCAATAATATAAATGGAATAATGGCAAAGCCTTTTAAATTCCATATATATTATCAGTCTTCTTTTACAGAAACCTATCTCGATTATTATCAAACCGAATTTCCACTCAATTCCAATTTAATATATATTAAATTGGAAAACTTGTCTTTAGAGAATTTCTTTTTAAATCTTGATAAAAGATTTATAATTTCTAAATCATATTATCACTGTAAATTGGGTTAAAGAACAAATGTTGTTTAAAACACAGTTCACTGTAAACCCAATTCACATAACATTTTATTGCCATTACTAAATATAATTGGAATTCTAAAAATCTAAATTGAAAGATTAATTCTAATTAACAACTAATTCACTTCAATAGAAATATCTTTTATCTTTTGTCCATTCAAGAACGGACAAAGAAATCATTATTTTATTCTTGGTAAAATATTATTTAAAATATTCATTATCTTAAGATTGTTCTTTATATAAAATGTCCTTTATGGTGCATTAATCTTTATTTTAAAAGATATTATTGTTACAGTGTTCTTTATTCTAAACATTCATATTTTAAAATATATTCTTTATTTAAAAGAAATTCTGAACTGGAATGTGACTCAATCAGTTACCATATAACTTTGGTTATATGGATTTCACACATCGTATGAATATGATAATAACATAAATAATTATCAGACATCCATTCACAGCCAGAGTGAAGTTTATAACTGTGTGAGTATTAAAATGAAATAATAATACTCATCGCAGCCTGTCAATCTATCGATCGACATATAACTAGATATTGGGACTAGTGTATGCAAATTCATCCCAACACCCGTGTGGGGTTTTCAGCCAACAACCATACTTATAAATAAATGATTGGTTAAAGAATTTAACCAATTTAATTCTACTGACATGTTGGTGACAATGGACTAACATGTTATAATATTTCTAATATCGAGTACAAGTATATTTTTACTCGTATAATTTCCTTATTTATTTCTAAGGTCGAATAAACTGTAATCTATTTATATGGCATTACTGTGGACGACCAATAAAAGATAATTTTCTATTTTCTTTTATTTGTGTGCAAATATATTTAACTTTTAATGTTTTGTTTGCAACTAAATTCATAAACAAAAATGTATATTCCTATTTCTAATTAAAAATACCAAAATAAAAATGTAATATTGGTTTGCATCTAAAATTGCAAACAAAATGCAACTCTTTAAACCATATTTTGTTTTCAACTCATATAAATTTACCAAAGTGTTTATTTACAATAGTGGATAAAAGAACAGTTTTTATTTCAAAGTATATTTGCATTTGTGAATGCAAATAAAGAACAAATTCTATTTTCCTTGTACATTTGCATTTGTGGATGCAAATAAAAGAACAAGTTTATTTTCAGTGTATATTTGTATTTGTGAATACAAATAAAAAGTGGACTTTAGTTTTCAATGTTTTATTTGTATTCGAGGATATAAATAAAAGGACAAATTTCATTTTTGTGTTTTATTTGCATTTGTAAATGCAAATAACGGAACAAATTTCATCTCAATGTTTTATTTGTATATGTGAATACAAATAAAAAGGACAAACTTTATTTTCTATGATTACTTGTATTTGTGAATACAAATAAAAAGGACAAATTTTATTTCAATGTTTTATTTGTATATGTGAATACAAATAAAAGAACAAATTCCATTTCAGTGTTTATTTGTATTAGTGAATATAAATAAAAAGGACAAATTGTATTTCAATGTTTTATTTGTATATATAAATACAAATAAAAGAACAAATTCTATTTTTAAAGTATATTTGCATTGGAGAGTGCAAAAAAAAGAATAAACTTTAATTTCAAAATATATTTATATTTGTGAAGGAAAATAAAAGAACAAGTTTTATTTTTAATGCATTTGCATTGGTGGATGCAAATAAAAGAATAAATTTCATTTTCAATATATATTTGCATCGGAGAATGCAAATAAAAGAATAAATTTTATTTTCAATGTATGTTTGCATTAGTGAATGCAAATAGAAGATCAAACTTTAATTTCAATTCTAGAACAACACAAAAAGGGTATTTTATGTTTTACACTTTTCTATGTGAACTAATAACAAATAAAAGAAATCCTTTTATTTGTTTATACTTTTCTATACGTTCTAACAACATATAAAAGAATATTTTATATGTATATATTTTTCTATGTATTTAATGTCAAAAAGTGAATTTTATTTGTATAATAAATTCTAATTTTCAAATGACAAATAAAAAGTAAATTTTTATTTATCTAATAAATTTTGAGTTTCAAATGACAAATAAAAAAAATGAATTTTATTTGTGCAACAAATCCTAAGTTTCAAGCGACAAATAAAAGTGAGTTTTATTCCACTAATCATGCTTTAACCAAAATGTGATCTTTATTTGACCAAAGAATGTGATTTTTATCTCAATACTATGTTTTAACCAAAAATGTATATTTTATTTTACTTAATAAAGTTCTAACCAACAATGTGTTTTTATTTATAATGCAACCTTTCTAGCAAAATGGAGTTTTAAATCTAACGTTACATTTTATAACCAAATTGTACTTTTAATCTCATGTAACATTTTATACGAGAATGTACTTTTAAAGCTAATGTAACATTATCAAATTAAAATGATGTATATATTTTCAATCTTAAAATGAAAACATAACCACATTAAAAATGTAGACTTTTTAATGAAAACAAATTATACAAAAATGTCATCTTTTAAACGGAAACAAATTACATTTTCTTTTTTATTTAAATGTGGTCTTTCTGTTGAAAACAAATTGACATAAAAAAATGCAATCTTTTATGTCTACTCCTTATATTACTTCTAATATGTCAACACAAATGCAACCTTGAAATCAATTCTTTTTATTTTCTTCAATTGGACAATAAAAATACATCTTTAAAATCTATTCCCTTTATTGTCTTTAATTTGACAATAAAAATGTATCTTTAAAATTTCTACTTTTTATTGTAAGCAATGTTACATGAAAAAAAAGCCATCTTTTAATTCCGTCCCTTTTAATGTAAATAATATTACACAAATATATATATTCATATTTTTTTGTTGAAAAACTAGTTCAACAAAAAGACATAAAAATGTTTGTTCTATTTTGTTGAAAATCTAGTTCAACAAATATAACAACAATGTTTGTTTTCAATTTTGTTGCAAATCTTGTTTTAACAAATATTACAAAAATGTTTGTTTCCATTTTTGTGTTACAAATTCTGTTTTAACCAATTTACCATAATTCTTTGTTCCACATATGTTGAAAATTCTAATTCAACAAATTTACAAAATTTGTTGTCTTATACAGTTGACCATTTATATTAAAAAAATTATACATTTTTGTTTAATCAAATTCTAATTAACAAAAATGTTAAGTTTGACAATTCTATCGCCACATAACATCATCAAACAAACAGATGTATATATTATATTCGGCATAGAATAATAACAACATGAATTAACTGTAGATTAACAACAATAATTTCAGGATTATTTATAATTATAAAGGAAAGAAAATAAATAGATTTCTCACAACATACACACAGAATCCACATAGCAATTCATAATTTAATTTTAAAAATTAAATATAGAAATTCTCACCAATAGCTTTCCATTTCTCCAAAATTTAGACGAGCTCTAAATCTTGTTCAAAGTGGTCTCATTGCGTAGATCAGGCCAAGATGATTCCAACATATTTTGTTTCATCAAATTCTGATTCGATTTGCATAGGATATGTACATTTAAATTTTTGATTACATTAATTAATTAAAATAATAACTAAAATCAGTTAAGGCCTTAATTACATTTGGAGAAAATAGTGGCCGCCCCTTTTTGGTTTCTTCTTCTTCGTTGTATTTCTATCACGAGAAAACCCATCTGCTCGCATCTGACTTCGACACCCCGCGCCTTCCATGTCTTGATTCCACGCAATTCAGGCAAAGAAAAAAAAAGGATCCCCATCGTTGAATGATTAGAGCTCATTGTGGTCTTCATGTTTGTCGCTGAACGATTTGCAAATCGAGGAATGGATTGAGAGAGATTTGGAGGGGAAAAGGAGGGTGTTTCTGGCCATTCATGAAAGATGGAAGCGGTGGCTATGAAATGATTTAGGTTTTAGAGAAGGCTAGGATGGTATAGTAGAGCCAATGTATATATATTTGTATTTATCTATTTTTATTTTACTATTTGGTTATATATTTGATCTTATCCTTCACTTGTGTCCCTACATATGTAGTAGGTTACAAATGAAATTAATTAGCTGACTAGGCAGGAGTTAATCTACTCAATGTTTTTCTCTCATTCAAAAATTCAAAAAGGAAAACATAGGGAGAGAGAAACGGGAATGCAATTATTGCATGATTTATGGTATGATGTCAATTGTTAGAACGTTTAACTTTTAAATTTCAAAACACATGACATTAAGTATCATCATTTAAGTAACATATTCAATGGGTTAGAAAGAATAAATAGAAGAGAAATATATATATATATATATGTATATATATATATATGTTTATTCATTTATATATATATATAGGTGATTTGTTTGTGAAGGAAAAATAACAACAAGGAAAAACAAAAGGAGGAAAGATAAATGAATGCATGGTTAAGTAACATAAGGAATGAAACATGATGAGAAAAATAAAGTAAAGAAATTAATAGAATAAAGGATAATAAATTGCATGAAGGAGAGAGGTGAATGCATGGTTAATGCTAATTGTGACAAGTTTGTGAATATAAAATTTCAAAATATATAACATTAAAATTGTAGAATTTAAGGAACATATTCAATTGGACATACAGGAACAAGACAACAAAAATGACTAGAAATGCACATAAATAATATAAACAATATATATATATATATATTTAAGGGAATAATATATATATATATATATACATGTGGGAATTGTTTGTTTTTGTAAGAATAAATAATAATAATGGGAATAGGAATACAATGGGATAAAAATATAAGGAACGAGAACATGCAAATGAAATAAGATGAATGAATGTAGAAGTAAAGAAATAAATGAATGCATAGGTAATGTGAACTAGGATCCATGAATGTAGAGAAAAGAAAGAAAAGAAAAAGAAAAAGAAAAAAAAAGAAATGTGAGCATGCAGATGCATGAACGTAGAAATAAAGAATGAAATGAGTTATTAATGAAAAAATGAAGAGAAAGGAACCAATGATTTTTGGGAAAATGGAAAAAGAAGAGGAAAAGAAAAAGAAATAGTAATAAATAATAAACTTCATAAAATGTGAATGAGCAAAGAAATTTTGTGCATGATTTATTTGATTATTAATGTCAACATTAATTTTCGTTAACTGCTAGTTATAACATGCGTTGACACTCTATCTCTTTACAATTTCTCTTATACAATTCAAACTAGAAACATAGTTTTATTATCAATATATTATTAATAAATCAACTTATCAATATATTAATTTTATTTAAAAACTTTTTTTTAATTTAGTAATGGAATTTATTAAATTCTGGTACGTTTTCTAACCAAATTATTAAAAATAAAAAATTTAAATTGGTTCAGATTTTCCGGGTTGTTACACACATCATATAATGGTATATATGAACATAATATATAATTATTGAGGAATCTAGCTGGATTCCTCCAACCTGTTTTCCGTGCATCCACAAATGTTAATCAACATAAATAACACTTATTTCAAACCAATATGAAATATTATAATAAATGGGATCAGTGATTAACTAACGGTTTAACTATATCTAAAATTTCAACCAATTAATAAGCAATCATCCAAACAACTGTCACACACAACATTCAATCATTTTTATAAATAATAAATAACGTTTATAAAAGTATAAAACTGGAGAGAGTTAGTGAGTTTACTCACCTTGGTCGTTAACCGTTGAAAAACGATTAATACAGTTGATTTAAATCTGCCTTTTATTTTGTCCAAAGTTGTTATGATCTCCAAATAGCTCCAGATCAATTCTAGTATGTAGTCTAACGATTATGTGATCGTAATGTGACCGACCATTCAGAATTCTGATATCGTGTGGAGGAGATATCAGATTTGTAAAATTGTATACGTTATTAAAAAATAACTATAAATATATCGGCCTTACCAATAAAAATCGGTCCATCCACATTTATGAAAACCCAGACCGTATCCACCGTATTGTTTGCTATATATTTTATGATCCTATTTTCCTCCATCACGTTGTCCTTATATGCCAAGTAGGTCTCGTCTACTCACGTGTAACTTCCTTAGCCATGCACAAATCCATGCTCACTTTACGTGCACATCCGTGCCTCAGACCAACCCGAGCACTCTGCAATTACATACCGCCTTATCAGCTCATCTATTTATTTAATATATTTTATTGCATGGTAATTTATAATCGGTAGGACGGTTTGATGGAAAAATTCAATGTGTAGTGTAATGAATTTAAAACCGCATATAATAAAGTTAACTCACGCGTTTCCTTTTCTGTCTTTCCTGGTACCTTGTTCCTATTCCACCTTCCCATCCATTTGAATTAAAACAACCCTGCCAATTAACGTCATACCCTTTTTGGGCCTTCTTTCTTCTTTTTTTTCTTTGAATCGCTGGGCCTCACATAATTAAGCCCAGCCCACTCTCCCCTTACATTACCAAGACCCACTATAAAAGCCACCGACCCATTTCCATCTCTTCTTCCTCTTCAAATGTTTACTCCGGTCCTTCCAGTAGACGCCTCCAAATAACATCCATCTTCTTCATTTAAAAATACCGCATCCTTTTGACTCAAAACCCTCTCCTGCCTTTGTGCGTCCTTCAGCACCCATACTTTCTTCCCACGTCACTTCATAAAAATGAAAACTGACTTCCATCTCTCTCTCGCGCGTGTACACGAATCACCGAATCAATCTCATGACTTGTAGCTAAACGGTGTGACGCCATGGAATCGTGGTCGATCAACCCGCGCTTTAGTTTTAAATACAACTGGATTTTGGTTTATGAAGGTTCTGTTTTTGTTGAGCATAGGATTTTACGAAACTAGAAAAGAAGGAGTTTGTGCTCGTTTATATAAAAGATTAGGCTTGGTACTCACGGAACAAACAACTTGGCACCCACGAAAGATTGTTTGGCAAGCACGGAAGCAATTTGCTTGGCAGTAAAGGAACGTAGTGTAGTAGTTTATATTTTATTTTACATGGGACTTAATATTTAAGGGATGGGGAAGCAGGGTGTATGTAAGGGTAGCCACGTTCTTGGTAGTACTTCATGTACTGTTTCGCTGGTGTTTCCTCATCACTCAGTTAGTAGACTTTTGTATTTTGGGTAGGCAGTCCTGAGGCTGAAAGAAAAAGGTATGCGGTAGGATTAGAAAACACAGGTTCTAAGTAAGAGTAGCCATGTGTGTTTGATAGAGATGGTACGAAGACATAAGAGAAAACTTAATATATTTCATTTATTTAATTTTATGTATAAATGATACTTTGCAACGTGTTTAAATATTTTTCTAATGCTCATCTATAACTAAAGGATCCTCTATTAACCTAGCTGATTTATGAACTGTTATAGCATTCCAAAGAGTAAATCCAGGTTAGTTAACATGTACTAAACCAAATATGTTTATAACTTAATGTAAGACCAGCTAAGATCATGCTTTTAAGAAGCTGATACCCAAAACTTAAGACTTTATATACGAGTGTCCCTTTAATATTTGGAGAACCATCGTATGCATTAACATTCGAAATTGGCAGCTATCATCTTCAATTAACATAACATAAAGTTTGGCAAATATCCACCAATTAGCTCATGCTGTCACGTCCTTCAATACTTAATAGCTAAGTTAACAAAATATGCAGGTGGTTTGCGAGGGAGGTTAGTTTGTGGGGAAAGTTATCGTGTATTGAATGAAAGGTTTAATGTTTCTTCAAATGAAGCAGAGTAGGGTGACAGAAGTGAGGTAGGATGGAGACAAATTGAGACAGTGCATTGAATGGGAAAGGAGGACGGCAGACCGGTGCTTCGAATTCGAAAACGGCAGTGCAAAGATTTGGAGATATTAATTCAGTTTGCTTTTGAGTTTTAAGTTATAAAGCTTTAGTGTACCATGTTTTTTAAAATTCCATTCATATACGAATTGTTATCGACAAAAATAAACATACTGTCTTGACGGGCAATGTGGCACGATCCTAAAAATAAAATAATATCGGTAGGTTAACTCATATTGTGAAACCCGAAAACATTGATATAGGGTGCAAAATACTCCAAATAAAAAGTTGCGTATTTAATTAATTAAAAAATTCTAAAAATTAAATTAACACTACGTCTCAAAAGAACCTTGCTAAATTCGAAACCGATATTTAAATATATTCAAATAACCGTTATGGTCCATATACGGTTTCATAGCGACTTTCTGAATATTTGATTTGGACATATCTTGCAATCCATCAGACGAAATCTCCATTTTCCACTTTCATTAGAAAACTATAGTTAAACTGATTCTAACATTTCTTGTTTCGAAGAAATCTGATTTATAACGGATCTTGTATACTTAGTTGAAGTTCAAATCGTAATATTTCGAACTGCCGCGACGTTACGAGCTCATTAATAATTATATTATAATCAATATGTTCAATTGTCATTTTAAATAATATATTCATTATTTAAATAATTAAATAGATTGATTATTATGTTGCTAAAAACCCGGGACGTTACATAAAGCCAAGGAATTCAGCCCATTGCACTAAACCAGCTGCACCACTGAGCAAAATAATTTTATAAGAAATGATTTTTGAGATTAAAATTGAATTAGAGTTTTAATGAATCTTTAATTAGATTGAAAAGAGAATGGATAATTTAAATTATCAAATTTGGGAAATGATCGAGAATGGAGTACCACCAGTTTTACTCCAGCGATAGTTAAATCTTTAATTAGATTTGAACGTGAAATGGTAATTAATTTTACCGATAACACCGTGGTGTTACATATGGAGTATTACCAGTTTTGCTCTAGGGAATACATAGGTTGGGATTAGGAAATTAAATAAAGCATTACTTCGGTAAGGATCGCTAATCCCGACTAGTTTGGAAAACCGTAATATGGTTTGAAATGATATTCAAAGGAAGATTAAAGAACAAATTTTAAAGAATTTATCTTTGGTAAAATTAATGGGAACCTTTCCCTAATAATGTGAATATTTGAATAAAAGAATATTATGAATTGGAATGCGGCGTATGTTGTGTTTGTGTAACACTTGTTTATTATATACGCGAGTTATTCAGAAAGGCCGGGTTTATACCCATTCTGAATAACTGATTCGACGTTAAGTCGACGATGAAGACGGTGGTTGAAGACCGGAGGTTTTCACATCGTTTGGATAATTACTGATTATCTTGATTGGGCTGTACACCCAAGAGGAGGGAATCAGTTGGTGATCGTCCAGACATACTTGGAGATCGATGGATATGCGAGGAATAAGGTTCCTTCGGTTTCGTTCAGACCCAAAACAGACTTGTAAATGGATGTGTGTCTAACGTTGTAGATTGACAACGTGGCATGCAAAGATGCTGTGATCAAGGCTTTTGTTGAAAAGCAGAGTCTTGTGGTTGATGATCAAAGCACGGCTTTAATATAGCATAGCTTTGTGTATGGCGTTAATTCGCGAGCCTCACACCCCGGTGTGAACCAAAAACGGGAGACGGACCTCAGGGAGGAGATGCGTTTTTTTCTAGTTAGAAGTGGTGTCTGTGCTTGAACTGGCTGGCATTACTTATGTGGATGATGGATTTTGAGGCGCCTCGGTTAGATCGGACGATCCGGGTCCGATGGAGTCATTTGGCTCATTTATGCCCCATAGGGCGGGGAGACGCAACGTTCAGGGTTTAAGTTTAATCCACATCGAGTGGACCGGCCCTGACGATCCAAAGGTCACTCGAGCTCTGACCTGAGACTCGGGCTAGACAGTCTCGAAGCGGTGAGGACTATCTTTTGCCTCGGTTCACAGATGGAAATCCAACTTTCAATACGCCATTTTGCGATTATGATTGTAGAGCCTAGTATGGCGTCATAGTGGGATGGGGCACTCATGCCATCTATGATTGATACATTTATATTTGAAGTTGTTTTCTTCACTTATAGTAATAATAAAAGATTAAATTTCACGTACCAAGCATTCTTTGGCTATTATAAGGTAAAACCCTATCCCCAGGCTTGCGTTGCATTGTGTGATAGGACCTGGGTCTTATAATAGCTTCATTTTTTTTATTTAGCATTGCGCTGTTTGTTATATGCACTGGTATTCATGGGAGGAAACCCCTTCCGTGTTATACGACGTGGTCCCTTGATTTACCTAACTTTAAAATAAAGATTTATAACTATTTTAGTTCTCACACTAGTCACATGACTGACCTGGAGTTTATTGTTTTAACCTAAACTCTGGGTGCCCCTATTTTTCGCACGGGCAGCTAGTAGTTTTGGTTTTGCAGATTTATATTCACAAGATCCTGATTTACAGCTGGAATGATATTCGGAAAGCTCTGTATCCGTACATTTTATTCAGTAGCGTTTTGTATTATTTTCCGCTGTAGTAATGTAATTTAAATCTCTGATATTTGTCAAATGTATAATATTCATTCATACTCTGTATATACTTGTACTCTGATGTAAATTGTTGTAATAAGCAATGAAATGTTCTTCTGTTTGTGTTCTGATTCGTCTTGTCCTCAAAGCGATCCATTCTTTCTTTTCTCTTCGGAGACCGTGGAAGTTCGGGTTCCTTACAATATGATAAAGTTTGGCGTTGATAATTTATGTATATTGAAAATTTGAAATTTATATTGAAATATTTGAATGAAATTGATTTTTTATTTATAAATGAAATCCAAATTGAATTTGGTTAATAATCACAATTGGAATTCAAAATAAGTAAAGTTTGATTTATTAAGTTAAATTGAATTTGTTTAATTTTGTTTTGTTAAATTTATAGTGAATTGTTAAGATTTAAAATTTATCGATTATTTTAAAACAAAGTGTTAAATTGAGATTGGTGGAATAATTGAATTCAAGATTTTTATTAGTAGTAATGGATTCATACAACTAATATAAGCTTTATTGTGAATTAGAATTAATTTAGTAACGTTTAACATTAAGTTAAAGTCGAATACAAAAGGATTGAATGGTTCATTTATTTTTTTACCATTAAAACCCTCTGCCTAAAAATTATCATAAATTGTGACCTAATTCAAACCTCCATCTATACATTGTCATGAAAAAAAACAATGGCTACCTGATTAAATAAACATGGCGGTTTAAAATCAAATTAGGGTTAAAAATTTAATTTCTCCAAACCCTATCAAATTATATACCATTGGGAAGATCTCGATGATACAAATCTACTGAAAGTGTTCATTCTTTAAAACAATGAATGGTTCAATGGGGATTTGCGATCAAGGGTCTGAATTTATGAAACCCTAAGCGGCGATTTGGTGATTTTTGATTTGTGAGTTAATCGCGAAATTGGAGATCTGGGTATTGTAGAGGAGATCGATACGAGTTTATTACATGTGGTCGGAGGTTCTATCGTGGAGTAGATCGCCTGAATTTGGTCGTCGAAGGCTGGAAATCCCTCGTGTTCATCTCATCGCCGAAGGAGGAAACAACCACCGTAGGTCACGTCACCGACAGGGTAGGTGCATCTGGAGGAGAGCTTCCAAACACTAGTGGTCCCAAGGCTTCTCGTGACTGGAATATGCCAAAATCGGTGGTCAAAGTTGCGGCCTTGGTTGGCTTTTACGTTCAGGTACTGTAGTAGCACAATTGGGGGAGCGGGAAGAAGGAATTTAGGGAGCTGACGTGCAATCTAATTAGTGGTGAGGACTATTTTGCTTTTGATTTTATAAATTCAAATTTCCAAATGTTTAAAGGTATATAACTTTCTGCTACGAGGTCGGTTTTGGACAAAATAAATTGCGTTGAAATCCTAACGACGAGCTCTTCGTGATGGCTCTGGTTTGGACTGATTCTGAGACTGCCAAATTTTGGGCCAAAAATTGGATTTCAATCGTGTATAGAACCAAGGTGAGTTATTAAACCCACTCACGCGTAACTAAGGAAATCTAATATTAGTTAAATTAATAGCATGTCGTTATATGATTGTACGGATTGATGTTTGATAGTTTAAATTTCATGTTTATATTTGTTTGTATCGATAGTGTAGTTAAATTTGACTGTTAAATATAATTTTACAGTTAAGTAAAAATTTGACATTTAATTATTGTTTAAAACGTGACATCTGAAAATTTGTAAGTTTATATGATATTGGACTGTTTTGTATGTATTGATGTGATGAATGGCTTGAATTTGATATGTTTGATATATTGATGTTAATTGTGTGAAATTACCTGTTATTCACATTTATTCATATATGACCATTATTTGTGTTGATTATTCCCAACCACCCTAGATGTTACGGGCATCAAATATACCTGGGATTAATCATTAAAATGAATTAAGAACGTAGGTTGAAATGATAAATACCTATGACCCTGATATGGATTGAAATGATATATATCCTTTCCTAAAATACTAAAATTACATTTTAAATATTACTTGGCCATATGATAGATAATTATATACGGACACCGGTTGGTTAAAAAAATTGTTTTTAACCTTGAATTTGAAATTTTGTTTTAAAGACAAATAAATGATATTATTAATCTATTTTCTTTAAATTTAAACTTTAGGCATTGAAATTAAAATTTTAAATTTTAAGGAACTCGTAGATGTGAATAACTAAAGTTGAAACTAAATTGAACATAAAATATAAATTTATCGAAATTGAATTTTTTATGCATCTTTGAAATTTTACTTTATATTAACTTGTTTTATATTAATAATCAAATTGTGAACTAGAAAATTTTATAAACGAAAAATGTAAAGTGAGAATTATAATTGAAATTCAATTATGTGAATCGTATTATTAAATCAAATTGTTTGAAATCGAATTGTTGAATCGAATTGAAATAAAATTGTGAAGTTGAATCGATTTGAATTAAGATATCAAAATTTAGTCGAATTGATTTGAAACGAAAATGTGATTTCTTGTTTGGTTAAATTTTTGAAGATATGATTCTAATTCCAACTATAGTATTTTTAAACCATTTTATAAACTATTTTATTTTTATAATAATAATTTTCTTTATAAAGTATTTACCTTAAAACAATTTTATTTTATTATCTATTTTAAATTAATTATTTTAATATTTAACTATTTATTTTATAAACTATTTTAATATTTTACCTATAGATTTTACTAAATCTCAAATTCTATTTTAAATACAGATTATTTATTTTCAAACAATTTGTATTGTATATTTAAACTAATTTAAAAATATTAACTATTTTAAATTATTTTAAAGTTGGAATTGTTTCAAGATTTTAAATTAGTTAAAATGTAGATTTTTGATGAATAATATTCTCTCTTGGATATTAAAATGATTTTTATGAAAAGTTCATACTTTGATATGAAGTACGAATCCCTTTGAAATGTAAAAGAACCGACCGGTGTGAAAAATGTAAACGATTGGTTGTTAAAGAGATCGGGATCGGATATTGTCATACTCTCTGCCAATACCGAAAACCACTTTAACAACTGTGTACGCGGTGTAGTTCCAGAATGAAGTAGGTTTATTTGGAGGCGATTACTGGATTTGAAGAAAGAGAACGATAATGGATATCCTTGACCTTCGTGTCATAATTAAAATGACTAAAACAAGGCTATACCGCGACCAAGTGGGGTTAGCTACGTCCATCGGCAACACTTCTTCCTTTATTACTATAGTCTCTCGGTTTAATTGATTTGATTTGATGCGCATTCGTGATTTGGAGTGTTATCCGAGGTGGGCGGTAGTCGCGGCTATGCTTTACCACCAGTCCGGGCGTGCAACTAGTATATTCATACTCTGGGCATTCCTCGTGTGCCTTGTCATATTATCCTGATCGAGCCCCCTACGATTTTGATTTAACGTTGTCGTATCATGGCGCATCCCTATCCGCCCACGTACTGGTGTGTTATATGTAAACTGTACGACAACGGTATAAACGGTGTAAGGGTAATAATAGTGATCCCGCTTACACTATTTTATTATGTTATATTTAACCATAGACATTATTATAATAGCGTATTATATTATATAGTATTAGTTTGACGGATCCTTAAGAGATGGAAATTCCCGTAACATCTCTTAAGTTATTGCACTCATATTATTACATGAAATTTGATTTAACTAATATGAGAATCATTTAGTTCTGATCCGAGTGTTTGTTGTGTTTTTTTTTGTTGCAATACGCTCGGGTCAGACCGAGCTGCAGTAGCGAAGTTTCACTTGCTTTGAAGATACCATTATGAAGACGAAGATGGAGCTCAATAGACGTATTATTTTTATTATTCCGCTGCAAATGCATTGGTATGTTGTATGTTAATTTATTCTGATAATCGTTGTAAATTATAATAAAATGTATGTTTTAACAGCTTCATGAACTGTTATTTATTTATTATATTTTGTCCTTCCACTGCGAGATTCTGTATTTGTTTTCTTCTTTCTTCTTTTTCTTATTTTTTTTAATCCCAGTAACTATCCGTATTTTTGATCTGTTTATGTCGACATTAAGAATCATTGTCGATTTGAACGGTCAAAAATCCCGGATGTTACATTTGGTATCAGAGCTTTGGTTTAGCGAAAACCTTGGCTTTATTTGGGATTAACTCATTAGAGATAGGGTAGCAATACCCTAGAATGAGTTTGAGTGTATATGGGAGAGCGTACTTGTAATTTCGATATAAAATGATTTTAAATTATGTTAGTCTGTTCTGTTGAGTATTTATGAATTCTGGCCGGTACTTGGGACGCCAAGGCATCGATAGGGATTTTAAACACTCTACTAGGGCCTATTGACATAATATTGTTTTGAATTATATTTTCTATATATTAAGAATTTGAAAATATATTAATTTTGATTTTGTTGATGATAATATTAAATATTCATCATTTATCATTCGATTTATTAATAATTAGAACCATTGATTATTGAACGGTTTAAGAAATCAAATATTGGAATTTATAGGTAATGAAATAAGAAGTAAAATATGAATTTGAGAATTTGATTTCGGGTGATTTTGTAATATTGATTTGCAAATAGTTTGAAATAATATATTTATATTTTAAAAGTGTTTCATATAGAAATTGTTTTTAAATGAATTATTGGAAAAAAAGAAAAGAAGAAATAAGTGTATACCCTCTTTTCTTTGAAAATAATTTCGGTGATGAGTGCATGCATCATCGATGTTTAGTTTCAAGAGTCTAAGTAGGGAGACATTTAATACTTTTGTACTTTGTTTTACGGAATTGAACTTTATTTAAATCTTTTATAACATGGTTTTATGTAAACGATATATATTATATGTATATATATATAAAGTTGATTTAAAAAGAAACCCAAAATTTAATTCTTGAAATCTTTAATATGTAACGAATTGAAACTTCTGAATATTAAGAGAGCTATAATTAAAATAAAATTCTTAAGAATTGGATAATAAATTGAAACGAACGGTAACCATTGAACTTGTATAATAATAAATTCTGTTCTATAGCATGAATAACTTACCAATTCACTAAGAAGTTGAATGTTATAAGAATAAGCAATTAATTAATGCATAAGTATAAGAATGGAAAACGAAGTGGAAACCTTGATTGGTTAAAAATAAATAAAACTTAAGTTATGTAATAAATGATGTACACTTAGTTATGTTATGGTTAGTAATATGAATTTACCGAATCAATGAAAAATAGATTAAGCGAATTATTTAGTAATAAACCAGATATATTGATATTAATGTTTGGTTTTGCGAAAATATAAGTGAATAGGCTTATAATTATAAACTTAACGATGGTTGAACGAATTAATTAAATTAATTAAAAACGAGCTCGTCGCGTAGCGGCAGTTCGTAATTTTCCGAATTGAAGTTTAATTGAAGGTATAGAATCCAAAATAAGTTGGAATTCTTTGAAACAAGAATCTTCCGGTTCTATTGGATTGTAATTTCCTAATGAAAGAGAAAATTTTAAATTTCAACTTGTAAATCTGAAGATATGTGTAAATCAAAATTTTAGAAAAACAGCGCCAGGGAAATTCGCGATTTAAAATTTAATTATAAATAAAATGGACGATAATTAAGTTTAAACGAACTCTAAATTTGGTCGATAGAAATGTTGAAGGATATTGAACTAAATATGAAACATAACTCAATGTAAGTCAACAGAATATGAAATGGGAAAATTGGTTGTTATTTTAAACGGCGACAACTAAGAACTTGAACAATGATATAGAGTAATAAATATAATAAACCAAGCGTTGAAATTTGAAATGAACCTGAGAATGAAATATAACAAATGAAAATATGAATTGTTTAAAAGTGAAGTAAACAATGAAACCAAACAAATAAAATAGCGACATTGAAAAATTCTGTAGATTTGCTTGGTTGAATGAATATATTTGATTGGATATTTTATTTATGTTTTAGTTGCATTCGCTAATTCATATGTGTTTACTGTAAACATATAAATATCATTTCTTTTATGTGATGTTGAGTGTTAGTAGGTACTGAAGGCAATTTGCTTGCATTGGAGCTACTTGCGCATAAAAATTTGATATTGCTTGCCTAAAAATAAATAAATCGCTAATAACGCAAATGAAAGGTACGTATATCGAATTTATATATCGTATTTTGGCATTTTATATTGTTTTCCCCATTTTGGGATGCCGCATCACTGAGATGAGATGTATATTTAGATTATATATATTATAGTTTTCCGGACCTAACCGTACAAAGGACACTCTGCCGAAATTTTTCGTGAAATTATGACTTAGAAAATTCGGTGGAGTTTTGTATAAGTTAATTGTTTCTAAGTTTAGTAGAAACTTTTATATTATTTTAATTTTATTTTTCTACTTCATTCTACATTCCTTTTCGAGGACGAAAAGTTTTAAATGGGGGAGAGTGTAACATTCCGATATTTTGCGACAATTCAAAATATTTAATTTAATGTGTTTTTGAAAAAAAATGTTTTAAATATTAAAAATTTATTATTTGTCATATATTGATAAGGTGGGAATAGAATTTAACTTGTTGAACCATAATATGAAATAGCTATATATGATAAAGTTTGGAGTTGATAATTTATGTATATTGAAAATTTGAAATTTATATTGAAATATTTGAATGAAATTGATTTGTTTATTTATAAATGAAATGTAACAACCCGGAAAATCTGAGCCAGTTTAAAATTTTTAATTTGGCTATTTTAATGAATTTTGAATATTTAAAATAAATTATTTTAAATAATAACGATTAAAAATTGGTTTTGATCGAAGTTATAAAGAATATATTTATTTTGAAATATAAACAAGGCATGAAATGGCGCAGCAGTTTGAAAATTTGAATTCAAACTTTGACTGAATGTACAGGATGCAAAATAAGTCGGATTTCAGCGAAATAAGAAATATTTAAATCTGTTTGGGAATATCTTTCTAACGAATCTGAAAGATCGAAATTTCGTGTCAGAAATCAAAAGTTATGGCAAAATCAATTTTCAGAAAGGTCGCTGTGGAATTTATATAGCCCTTGAAAATGGTGATTTTGCAAACGACCTCGGAATTTGACGAAACCACTTTTGTTGGGTCCGGGACGTCAAATTATTGCTAAGTTTATTTTTCCAGAATTTTAGAAGTCAATATGTGGGCGTGGCAAAGGAAAATGTGTTTTGGTCGATTTCAGTTAAATCGGGTCGACCAGAAAATGGCCATTTTACAAACGGTCTCAGAATTCGACGAAATCAATTTTGTTAGGACCGTATCGTCGATACGAAGCTAGAAATAATTTTTCTGGTATTTTTCGAATCTGTAAGTGGGCCCGACAAATTAAAATGTACGTTCAAATCAGAATTTGAATGTTTTATATTTTAATTTGAAGAATAACTGACTGTAACAGTCGAATTGGCCAACAAAACATATTCCATTGTGTCCGGAATGGGGGTAATTAGCTAGGGACGACAGTCGTTGGGTTCGGATTGGAGTTCGTTTGTGACAAGGGGTATTTTCGGATTTTAGGAATAAATGAATATAAAAAAAACCACGGGCCAATCACAATCCTTCTTCCCCTTCGTGAAAACCCGATACCTGCTCTCGCGCACGGCGGAAAGGACCAGGCCACTTCTCTCCTCGTTTTCTCCCAACCTACTCATTAAAACCGCTCCTTCCAGTTAGGGTTTTTGAAGATCAACTCGAGCTCTTCAAATCCGTATAAGGTTTGCATTTTTTCATCGAGTATTGAAGCCGGATCGAGCTCCCAAAGATCCGACCTTTGGACCTCCGCCGTGGCCCCATCTGACCACCGAAGTGGGCCCAACTTCCGATGCCTACTCGCCTCTCTCCCCTCTCCATCGTGGTATACTCCAGTCCCAACCTCGTGCAACGGTTTGTGCTGAAAATCGAGACCTAGGTTTGAATGGTTCGCTGAAAGGTGAGGGTTGGTTTATTTTAAATTGATTTCGACAAATAAAAGCTTTGCAAACTTTGAAAAATCGTAACTTTTTCGTATGTGGTCGAAATCCAGTGAAACAAGAGACATCGGGACCGTGGCGACGTCCTCTACATTCTAGAAGTGACCGGATATTTTTCTGAGCCTTCTACATTTTTTTGATGAAGCGACAAAGAAATGTGAGAACTCTAAATTCAAATGCGAGTTGTACATGTGATGTATAAAATATATAAGCGAAGTATGAGTTGTATACGCGAGGTACACCTCAAGTACATGTGTTGTATGAGTTATATGAGCGATGTATAAATGATACATGTGATGTATAAATCATATATGTGATGGAACGGAAATAAAATATACTATTATATATATATATACATATATATACGTCCCTCGTCCACAAACCATGGACGATATTTATTGATTGTGATTGTGTGAAATTTGGTGTGAAATATGGTTGAGAATACGAATGGTTGAAAACATGAATGGTTGAAAATACGAATGGTTGTTTGTGGTTGAAAAATACCAATGTGAGGTTGAGAGTGAATATTTTGGGTTGATACCACATAGGATTAGTTTGTGGTTGAGAGTAAATATTTTGGTTGAAACCACATAAGATTAGTTTGTGGAAATGAAATGAAATGAAAACAAACATGCCGCCTGCGTGCGAACTAGATGCATGATCCCCATTGTCAAAAGCTGCAATGCTTTAAGGTAGAGCGAGGAGCCGTGGTAGAACGGTGCCGGTTTTACTACCCTGCCGTTATGCTGCCGAAATTTCTTGAAATATTTATGTGTTTAAATTATTTTCATATGTTGCCATATATTCATGTGTTGATAATTTATTCATGATAGGAATAAATTGCTTAGATTATAAAAATCACATTTTTATCATGTATATGAGTCGCTAATAATATTCATGTGTCGAATAAAATATGAAAACGATAAAAACCACATTATTATCACTCGAATGAAGCTTAGAAAATATTCATATATAGAATAAGGGACAATGGGGATAAAAAGCACATTTTTATCAAATATATGAAGTGTTAAATATTCATGTGTTGAAATAAACATTCGTAGGTCAAAAATATTATTTTCAACACTTATATAAATAGAAAATGGTTTAGAAATCGACGAACGAATTATATTTATATATATATAAATATAAATTAAAATAAAACAAATAAAGGCCCTGCAGTTCGCGTTTTGAAATCTTAACTTCAAACGATTATATCGAGAGATCCGACCGTCAGATTTTCTCGAAACTGGAACCGTTGGATCCGCTTTGAAAAGAACTTTCCAACGATATAAAATTTGTTAAGATCCAACGGTTAGATTTTCATATAAGTGTAAATCAAATTTAGAGAAAAACAGCGCCATGGCCGCGTTATGGCCTGAAGCGTCGTTTAATTAAAACGAGCTATTTTTAAATAAGTAAAAACAGCGAAAAATCGTTATAAAATATTATTAACAACATGGAATGGAAATAAATCGAATTTACTTGGTTTGTTGAATATTCTGATGGTTGAATGTGTTTGACATGAAAATTACATAAATGAACTGAATTAAATTGAATTCTAAATATACGTAAATTATTTGAAAGAGCCGAGTTAAATCTCACTTCAAATAACTGATACGACGCTAAGAAGTCGAAGATGAAGACGATGGTCGAAGACCGGAGAGATTCACGTCGTCTGTTTGATTGCTGATATCTTGATTGGGAGGCATCCCAAGAAGATGGAAAAAGCAGTGATTGTCCAGACGTACTTGGAAATCGACCGGATATGCGAGGTATATAGTGCCTCCGGTTTCGTTCAGACCCAGAACGGACTTGTAAATGGATGTGTGTCGGACGTTGTGTATCGATGACGCGACATGCAAAGATGCAGTGATCAGGGCTTTTGTTGCAAAGCAGAGTCTTGTGGTTGATGATCAAAGTATAGCTTTCGTAGCTAGCTTTGTGCATAGCGTGAATTCGCGAGCTTCACACCCCGGTATGAACCAGAAACGGGAGATGGACATCAGGGAGAACTTGCGTCTCTTTCTAGTTAGAAGTGGTGTCGGTGCTTAAAACTGGACGACATTTCACTTATGTGGATGATGGAATTGCGAGGCCTCGGTTGTGGAGTCATTTGGCTCACCCATGCCCCATAGGGCGGAGAGACGTAGTGTTCAGGGTTTAAGTTTAATTCACATCAGTGGACCGGCCCTGACGATCCAAGGGCCCACCTGAGTCTGGGTCCTGAGACTCGGACTAGACAGTCTCGAAGCGGTAAGGATCTTGCCCCTAGCCTTGGTTCCTGACAAAAATCCAAACTTCCAATACGACATGTGCGTTTTGATTGTAAACCTATATTTGGCGACATAGTGGTATGGGGGCACTTATGCCGCCTATGATTGATATTTATGATTGTATTTAAAGTTAGAAACTAACTGTAAACGAGCTAAGATGAGTGGTTTCCTGGGTATTGGTCTGATGTTGGTTTCGGCCTTCGGGGTTAATACTTAGGAGATCGTTCTCTTGCTAATTTACGGTTAGAGTCTGATTTCACTTTAAATGATTTGATTTATACGTATCAAGCATTTCTTGGCCATTATAAGGTAAAACTCTATCCTCCGGCTTGTGTTGCATTGTGTGATGGGACCTGAGTCTTATAATGGCTTCATTTTTATAAAAAGCATTGCGTTGATTTATGATTTACTTTATTTGATGCACTGGCGATCACTGGAGTAAACCCGTTCTGCGTTAGCGGCGTGGTCCTATGATTCGCCTTATTATTGTTGAATAACCAGTTAAATAGATTTCTCATGCCAGTCCTACGACTGACTCGATGTTTGTTTCACTTTGCAAACTCGGGTGCCCTCTTTTCTACACGGGCAGCCTTGTATTCAGGTTTTAGCAGATTCGTTTTGGACAGCTGTGGAGCTGGAGCTGGTTCTTTATCACTTTTACTTTACTGTTCCAGACTTCGTTCTGTATATTATGTTTCATTTCGCTGCAGACATTTTATATTGAACTGGAACTGTATTTTATGCTAAGTATGATCCTTTATGCTGTATAACTCTGATAATATATTTATCCAGTGTATTTTGCTGTTCATTATCTGGTGTAATTCTATATTTCTTTTCTGATGTTATTTGTATATGTGTTATATTCCTAAGATTATCCTGCCACCGTCTATACGGGGGTTTGGGTCGTCTCATGAAATTCAAATTGAATTTGGTTAATAATCACAATTGGAATTCAAAAAAAGTAAAGTTTGATTTATTAAGTTAAATTGAATTTGTTTAATTTTGTTTTGTTAAATTTATAGTGAATTGTTAAGATTTAAAATTTATCGATTATTTTAAAATTAAGTGTTAAATTGAGATTGGTGGAATAATTGAATTCAAGATTTTTATTAGTAGTAATGGATTCATACAACTAATATAAGCTCTATTGTGAATTAGAATTAATTTAGTAACGTTTAACATTAAGTTAAAGTCAAATACAAAAGGATTGAATGGTTCTGTAACAACCCAGAAATTCTG
Organism: Allium sativum; assembly: GCA_030737875.1. Lineage (NCBI taxonomy): Eukaryota > Viridiplantae > Streptophyta > Magnoliopsida > Asparagales > Amaryllidaceae > Allium > Allium sativum. The sequence continues at coordinate 735,085,923 of CM060924.1, read as the reverse complement.
AGCTAATTTAAAATTTTTATTCTGGCGATTTTTACAGATTTTGATTATTTAAAATGAATTATTTTAAATAATAACGACGGAAAATTTATTTTCGACGAAGTTAAAACGAATAAATTTATTTTAATTACATAACGAGCCTGAAATGGCGCGGCAGTTCGAAAATTCGATTTCGAATTTCAGATGAATATACAGGATTCAATATAAGTCAGAATTGGACGAAACAAGAAATATTCGAATCTGTTTGACAATATCTTTCTAACGGAGTTAAGAAACTGAGATTTCACTTTAGGGATGAGAAGATATGTCCAGTTTAAAATTCAGAAAAGTCGCTGTGGAATTTATATATATTTTAATATATATATAAAGGCCCTTGAAAATGGAAATTTTGCAAATGACCTCGATTTTCGACGAAACCACTTTTGTTGGATCTGGGATGTCAAGTTATTGCTAGATTCCAAAATTCATAATTTTCTAAATCAATATGTGAGCGTGGCGAAGTTAAACGTGTTTTAACAGTTTTAGTCAATTTCGATCGACCAGAAAATTGCCATTTTTCAAACGGTCTTAGAATTTGACGAAATTAGTTTTGTTAGGACCATATCGCCAATACAAAGCTAGAAATAATTTTTCTAGAATTTTTGGGATCAGTATGTGGCCCCGATAATTTAAAATGTGCATTTAAATTGAATATATAATGATTTATATTTTAATTTAAACGAAAACTGATCGTAACGGCCGAATTGGCTCACGATACATATCCCATTGTGTTCGAAATGGGGGTAATACGTTAGGGACGACATTCGTTGAGTTCGAATCGGGGTTCGGAGGAAAAGTCAACTTTAAAGGAGAAATAAATTAAAATAAATAATTAAATTATATATTAATACACTCACCTCTCTCTCTCTCTCATAACCACCGTCGGAATTAAAAAAAAAGAACGAAAGGAGCGCGGTCGATTGAAGCCCGTCGCGCCTCCGGAGCTGTGCCACCGCCACCGCTGCCTCATCGCCTCCCTCCTCCATCCTTCCGCTCTGCCACCCATCCTCCACGCTCCATTGCAGAAAACCCCACCGCGACAGAACCCCAATTCGGCCGCCATCGACTAACCCCATCGCCCTCCGGCTCGTTCCCCCTTCCTCCATTGAAGAAACCGAAACCCCCAAGCCCCCACAAGCCAAAACCCCTACGCCCAGCCTGAAACCAACGCCACCACCTCGCCTGACAGCCCTCCCCTCTTCTTGATCCGAATTGTAAGTTTTCATTTTTTACTTTTAGTTTTTTTTATTTTATTTATTCGCGAATAGATTTAAAATAATAATAATAATAATAGTATGATCTTTATATGTTTATCGTTAAGAGTAAAGACATGATTTTTGAAAGAGCAAAGACATGATTTTTGAAAGATTAAAGACATGATTTTTGAAAGAGTGAAGATCGGATTTTTCTTCATATGAAAGTTATGATTTTTATAATTGAAGTAAGGATATAAAAATTAGATTTTTATATATGGACTTGTAACATAAAAATATGATTTTTATATGAGTAACAATTATAAAAATTCGATTTTTATATAATAGAGAATATAAAAATGTGATTTTTATCCATATAGCGTTGGAATAAGAATGTGATTTTTAATGTGAATAGCGTGACAAAGATTATGTTGGGAGTACGGGCAAATCCAGATGTTCAGAAATTCAGAAATAAAACTGGAGGAGTGGAACCCTAGGTGAGAACTTTTCACTTTAAATCTTCTTTTCTAGTTAAAAATATATACTAGGATGTAGACGGTGCGTAGCAGCACCCGACACCCGTCGTCCACAGACCATGGACGACTTGTTTGTTTGGTTGTGTAGTTGATAAGATTATTGGTTTAAATTTGGTTGTTTGGGTGAAATGGAATTGATTAGATTGGTATGTGTATGGCGTAGGCCATTATTAGACTGGGGATAAGACTAGGCCCTGTCCCGTTTCTAGTATCATGTCGTTATGCCGTCGAAATTTTCTAAAATAAGTTAGAAAAATAAAAAGATCATTTTATTGAATAAATGAACTGAATAGAATATTCATAGGTTGAAAAAATATTTTATCGTTGAAAATATATTTTTTAACGTGTATGTGAATAAAAAGAAATATTCATTTACAAATCAGACGATTTGTTTATGTACACTGATTTGACTGATATTGATTGGGACGATAAATTTTGCACATCGCCCAACTGCACAAATAAAATCTATGTTTGTTGATTTGAAACCCCACACGGGTGTTGGGATTATATTTGACGTACAATAATCCCAATTGTATAGTTGTTTTTCGATCGATAGGTTGACAGACAGTTGTGTAGTGCACTTTGGATGATGGTTGATTATTTACCATTGCTGTTATATACATGTGTTGTATGAAATTCATATAAATAACATTATATGGTAATTGATTGGGTCTCGTTCCAATTTAGAAAATAAAGAATATTATAAAATAAATATTCATGTGTTGAATAAAAGAAGATTCATGTGTTGAAAAATAAATATTCATTTGTTGAATAAAAGAAAATTCATGTGTTGAGTATAATCTCTAAACGATAAAAATCATAATTTTATCAAATATATTAATTAAACAAAATAGTCATGTGTTGACAATACTCATGTGTTGAGAATATTCATGTGTTGAAACTATTCATGTGTTGAACGAGATATTTTTACAATAAAATTTACATTTTTATTGTAGGTAAGAATTAATAAAAACGTTCATGTGTTGAATAATATTCATGTATTGAATAAAAGCCGTGTTGATTAGATTTGCGCCATTTTGACGCGAACGATATATATATCGATTTTATTCGAAAATCGAAAAAGGAAGTGATTTCAAAATCTAATATTTTGAAAATATTATCATTTACATATTAATGATATGGAATATTCAATTTTGATTTAAAATTGAATATGAAGTTGAAATCATTTTTAAAACGAATTTAAAACGATTTATAATATACGTTTAGAATTGAAATCGACGAAATATATATAATATATATTATATATATATATTAAATGGCCTGAATAGAACGCGCCACGCCGCGGCAGTTCGCGAATTTTGACCATTGACTTTGAATTGACGTTACGGGAGATCCGACCGTCGGATTCTCCTGAAACCGGAACCGTTGGGTTCGTATCGAAAAGAGCTTTCCAACGAATATGAAAAATTTGAAAACTAATGGTTGGATTTGGAGTATATCCAAATCAAATTTGGAAAAGGTCGCTGTAAGTGCAGTTCGACGACCGTTATTGGAAATCGACTGTACGGGCCTTGATAAAATTATTAAAAATATATATAATTTGTGTAAAATCATAATATATGAATTGGAAAGAACTGGGATGAAAAATTCCCTGTTTTAAAGGATAAAAATATATTTTTATCGAAATGAACTAGTTAGGAATTAGAACTAAAATCCAATATTTTTAAATAAATAAATTGGATTTGAAGTGGTTTTAAAAATAATCAGAATTTCCAATATACGTATTGGAATGGATTTGAATCGAAATTATCTTTGGAATATTTTGGTGTTGGATTTCGTGATTATACAGATATGGTTGTGGAAATTTGAAAGATATATTTATATCATTATTTCCCATACGATATTTGTTGGTTTCAGAATTTGATATTGAATATAAGCCGATATATTTTCTATTCAGAGCCTTGTTGTAGTAACCCGCATTTTTAGCTGTTGAATAATTTATTTATTTAATTATTAAACATCGATTTATCGATATCGAGAACGTGAATTAAATAATATTGATTATTTAATTAATAATTATAATATAATAAAATATATTATAATGTCGAAATAATCAAAATATTGGAAATCACAATATTCAGTGAACGGGGTCATCCCCGTGATTTAATTCAGCTTAGAGTTGAAGTATATTGACGAATATATTCAATCGACGACAGTTTGAACATAGAATTTTAATATAATTAAAATAGAGCTCGAAATGGCGCTGCAGTTCGCTATTTGGCGATTTGAACTTCAATTGAATGTACATGATTCGTTTTAAGCCGGATTTCTGCGAAACAAGAAACGTGTGGAGCTGGTGGAGTATATCTTTCTGGTGGAAGAGAAAAATCGGGATTTCGTCGTGTAGATTTTGAGTTACGTGCAAATAAAATTTCAGAAAAGTCGCTGTGAAATTCCTTTATAATTCATAACGCTTTATATACGTTAAAAAAAGGGTTTTCAATGTAAAACTAAATATCGAGGTAATCGGGAATCTGAAATATCAAACTGTATATTCTGATATGATATTCTGGAGCTGTACGATATCATATGTGGAGATATACGATAATATAAATTTATTTATATTTAATTTAATTATATTTAAATATATTTATATATTTAAATGGGTCATCTAGAGCGTTAAAAATAGCCACTTCTGCAAACGGAGTCGGAATTCGACGAAACCAGTTTTGTTGGATCCGCAATGTCAAATAATTGTTAGATTTCCAGTTTCGTGATTTTTGGGTATCGTATGTGACCGTATGGATTTTTAGAAGACAAATACGAGTAGCATAGACAATATAAATTAATATAAAAATAATTTGTCTATACTATAAATACACATCACATTCTCTAAACCTAATTCCATCCTTCTGAAAACCGGCCGCCACATTTTCATCCTCCAGAAAACCAAACACAGTAAAAATGGGAGGAATAAAATAAAAAGAAATTCCACAAAAGTCTCTAAAATCAAAGGAGTGTAATTATGAGTTGATGGAAGGATTCACTACCGTTAGGTATAAGTTTTAGTAGTTGTGGTTGTGCTTTCTGGAGTTCGAATGTGTACAACGTTCGCCTAGGGTTTTGTTTTGGCGATGCTAGAGAAGTGTCGGTGGATGGTTTGTGAAGAAGAAGGAGAGAGGGAGGAGCGACGCTTCTAGTGGTGGCTATGGGGTCGAACTCGACGGCCTTCAGTGACTGTGCCGGCGGTTTAAAATCCGAGTTTGTGGTGGGTATTCAGGCGATTTGGTGGAGAGGATGGGTTAAAAACACAGTCGTCACTGTTGGAGTACGGTCTGGACTCTGGTCCGATCATTGAAGTGAAAAGGAAGCAAGGAATTTTGCCGTGGTTTTTGAACAGTGAAGGGAGGTTGGGAACACGTCTGTTCATGGTAGGATTGGGCTAAATATGCGAAGCGTATGAAGATGGTTGGTTAGTACAATACGCGCTGAGATGAAGGGGGAAGTTCGTGACATGTCTGTGATGTCGAGAGGTTTATTCGAGCCTAGGGATTTTGTTTGAGGAGAAGATGAGGTGATGATCGAATTCATTTTTGGGTATGGTGAATGTAAAGGAGAATATGGGATAGTGGGGTGCTGTTGTGTTAAATTCGGGTTGGAGAAAGAAAATACTAGAAGGAGATGGATCGAGTATCCCGAAAATGGTATGGGCTGATGTGGATTTTTTTACAAGGAATGTGATAGTATTTTAGTTGGATTTTTAACTACATGTGGAGGAAGAAATATGTGTGGAGATTTTCTGTTTTTACCATGAAAATGAGGAGCAGCAGACTTAGGTTCGAATGGGAGAAGGAGAAGTAATCGGGTATGGGCCTGTACAATGGTAAATGGGCCAAGAAACAAATGATTGGGCCGATGGAAGCCCGGTGGTTGATAAAAGAAAGAAGAAAAAGAAAGTAAAAGAAAAGGGGTAAGGCCCATCGATAAATTAAATTGGTTTTATTTTATTTTAAAACAATTTATAACTGGTATAAAGTGTAACTTTATGATACGTTATCAGAATTGGACAAAACAAGTTGCGTTGGGATCGTATGAACGAGAGCTCCACAATGGAACTGACCGCGAGTCAATTGGAGTTCGTCACAATTTATAGCAAAATAAATTGTCTGAATCAAGCGATGATTATCGTCATTGACGATGATCGTCCAAATGTGAGTAAAACTCACCAACTCTGAACAGTTTATAATTTCATGTTGTATTGTTAGAACTGTTAAAATTGTCTGTTTGACTTTGTGTTGATTGATTGAACTGCTAGTCAGTTAGTTAAATTTCTATATTGATTCTGTTTAACAGAATATATCATATGAAACTGAAAGTGATGTTATCTATATTGTCTAACATCTGTGATGCAGGGAAACAGGTTGGAGGAATCCGACTGGATTCCTCAACAGTTATTTTATTGTTTTTCATATATTTTAATATATGATGTGAATTATAACCCATTGTTGATTGTGTGTGTACGGACGAGATTAGACATCGTAATTTGATATGATTGAATACCATAACATACGGGATGTTGATAAGGAGATTTTCAAAGTGATATTGAAAACAGAGATATTTATAAATTGAAATATTTATAAATAAGAAATATTTATAAATGGGAATATTTATAAATATGAGGTATTTTAAAAAGGAAATAAATACAAAACATTTCTTTTTGAATGGAAAGGCCTGTGTGGCGAGTTTGGGGATTTTCCCGATACTCCCGTTACAAAGGAGGTTATGGCGAATTTTCCCGAAAATTTAAGGAGTTAGAATATTTCAAGAATAAATTTGAAAAGGGAATATTTGTAAACCATTTACAAATAGAATTGGAAAGGGAACATTATAAAAAGGAAATCATTTTTAAAGTGTAGAACCATTATTTAAAAGTAAATCTTTTCAAATGAATAAAACATTGTTAAAAAGGATATCTTTATAAAGTGAATAAAGTAAATCGAATATAGACATTCGAAAGGAGTTAATCGAATATGGTATTCGAAGTTAGTTAATCGAATATAGACATTCGAAATGAGTTAATCAAATATGGCATTCGAAGTTAGTTAATCGAATATGGTATTCGAAGTTAGTTAATCGAATATGGTATTCGAAGTTAGTTAATCGAATATGGTATTCGAAGTTAGTTAATCGAATATGGTATTCGAAGTTAGTTAATCGAATATGGTATTCGAAGTTAGTTAATCGAATATGGTATTCGAAGTTAGTTAATCGAATATGGTATTCGAAAGGAGAAATCGAATATGGTATTCGAAGTCAGTTAATCGAATATGGTATTCGAAGTTAGTTAATCGAATATGGTATTCGAAAGTTAGTTAATCGAATATGTTATTCGAAAGGGGTTAGTCAAGTCGAGTTAGTCAAATAGAGTTAACCAGTTAGAGTTAATCAGTTAGAGTTAACCATTTGGAGTTAATTAGTTAGAGTTAATCGATTAGAGTTAAAACGAACTAGAGTTAATCAAATATAGTTATTTGAGACAGAGTTAGTCAAACATAGTATTCAGGGTAAGTTGCCATCTTGTACGACTGCTAGCGAAATTCGCAGGGCTGTAAATAGCCTACGGCGGTCGGATGTTTCCTGAGGGAGTCAGGCGTAACCATTGTGATCGCTGCGATCTAGAGTCAAGCGAATGGAGTTTAATCGAATATTTGTTATTCGATAGGAGTTAATCGAGTTGATCGAGTTGAGAAATAAGTTAAGTTAAATAAGTTGAGTTGATCGGGTGGTTCGACCAAGTTAGTCGAGCCTAGTTAATCGAATCGAATTGGTCGAACCAAGTAAGTCGAGTTAAGTTAGTCAAGTTAGTCGAGCCTAGTTAATCGAATCGAATTGGTCGAACCAAGTAAGTCGAATAAAGTTAAGTTAGTCGAGTTATCGATGTTAGTTTCATCGAAAGGAGTTATCGATGTTAGTTTCATCTAAAGGAGTTATCGATGTTAGTTTCATCGAAAGGAGTTATGTTAGTTTCATCGAAAGGAGTTATTGATGTTAGTTTCATCGAAAGGAGTTATCAATGTTAGTTTCATCGAAAGGAGTTATGTTAGTTTCATCGAAAGGAGTTATCGATGTTAGTTTCATCGAAAGGAGTTATGTTAGTTTCATCGAAAGGAGTTATTGATGTTAGTTTCATCGAAAGGAGTAATCGATGTTAGTTTCACCGAAAGGAGTTATCGATGTTAGCTTCATCGAAAGGAGTTATCGATGTCAGTTTCATCGAAAGGAGTTATCGATGTTAGTTTCATCGAAAGGAGTTATTGTTGTTAGTTTCATCGAAGGGAGTTATCGATTATAGTTTAATCAAAGTGAGATTTTCAAATATGAGATATTTGAAAAGAAAGAGTTATCGAATATTAGTTATTCAAAGAGAGATTTATCGAATATCGTTTATTCGAGAAGGAGTTAATCGAATATAGGTTATTCGAAGAAGAGTTAATCAAATAGAGATTTCTCGAAGAGAGTTAATCGGCGAATTCGATTATATCGAATTCGGGAAAGTACTTATACTTTTCCAGTGTTTAAATAGAGATTTATTTATTTATAAATAAATAAGTGTTAGGTTAATTATTCACTAATAAGAATAGAAGTTATAATTAAAGTTAGATAATTCGAAAGGAGGATTATAACGTTATCGTTATAACCAATGTTTTAAATATAGAAGTGGATTAGTAAAATTGAATCCGAGAAAGGCGAAAAGAAGTTGTTAAAAGATTAAAAGATAAACTTTGACCATTTCGAAGTTATAACGTTGTTCAGTTAAGGTCTGAGAGGTAATTATACCCCAACTTGAGTGACTTCCTTCTTAACTAAGAAATGGTAAGGTTTGATCGTAAAGGAGTTTTGGAAATGTTTTCCAAACGAGAATCAGAAATGTTTTCTGATAAAAGAAAAATAAGAATTTAGAATATAGGGAAACAGGAGATAAGTAAATAAATGAACTAAAGAGATTTATGTTAAATGATGTTTGTTCGATATAATTTCCATTTGGAAATAATATCGTTGTTTGCACACTTGTTTTTCTTTGATAGTTAACTCACCGACTATCGAAGTTTTGACCATTTTAACGTTGTTAATATGGAGAGACCGGTTGGATTATTATCCATAGAACCACTCTGTATTGGCATAAGCATCGCGAATCATATATGCCAAAGATAATTGAAGACGGAGAAAAATGCAAGGGCTGTTGTATAAGTCTTAGATAACAGTGACTAAGATGGATATACGGAATAGTGCCTTCGGTTTGTCCAGTCCCAGGACAACTTGTATGGACGAAGGTCTGACAGAGTATATCCAATGGATCGCGTAAGTTGTTCTGTTCAAACGTATTCACGTTTGGTGGCGGAGGAATTCGTTTCTCTTAGCTGTATAGCCGGGTTATTTTTGGATGAGTCAATTTGTGATTTGGCGGGTATGACGATGTGACATTCTAAGTGAATGAAGATGGATGTCTGACAGAGTATTTCCAAAAAGGTCACGTACATTGATTTCTTCAACCGTACCAAGAGTGGAAGCGGAGAAGGAAACTTCTTTTAGCTGACACATAATATATGTGTAACGTCCCGCATTTTTGTCGGTTCGTATTTGAATATTTAAATCAGTTAAATATTGAATTCAGAATATAAATGGATTTATATATTTATTTTAACGAAGTTGAACGTATATAAATATATATTAATTATAATCGAGCTCAGAACGACCCTGCAATTCGTTAATTAACGTTCTGAACTTCAACTGAGTGTACCGGACTCGTTTTGAATCGTATTTCTTCGAAACGAGAAACGTCGGAATCTGTTGAACTGTATCTTTCTAACAGAAGTGAAAAATCGAGATTTCATCGAATATATTACAAGATATGTCCAAAACAAATATTCGAAAAGTCGTTGTGAAATCGTTTATTGACCGTAACAGTTATTTGAATATAACTTGATATCGTTTGCAAATCGGGACAAGGTTCTTTTGAGGAGCAGCGATAGTTTAATTTTTAGAATTTTACTGTAATTTTTAATTAATTAAATATGCAACTTTTTTATTTGGAGTATTGTGTACCCTGTATCGGTATTTCGGGGTTTCACAATATAAGTCAAACTACCGGTATTATTGTATTTTTGGGACCGGGACACCTCGTTGAGCACAACTGTACACTTATTTCTGTCTGTACGTTGATTCCCCAAAGTTCATCGTTAACCACCGCCTTGACAAGACATGTACCTACCCTAAAGCCTAGAGAGCAACATCAAGTAAGGAGAACAACATTATATTAAATCAACTGGACATAATAATTATCAAATGGGTCAATGCCTACCACCCCCAAGATTCACGGCTACCTCATATGTATTTTTCCACGCCCACCCTAATAACATGCAACCTAATATCAGAGCACCCATTCCTTCTTTATACTTTCTCTCCCGGAAATCATGGACCCTGAAAATATTTCACTATTATCAGCTATAAAATATATGTATATGCTCAGAAAACCATGTGCATATGTGTATTTTCTTTTCAGTAAGTGAACCCATAACCTACTCTAGCTTGAAATATCCAAACCCATTCCTTCTATCAGATTGAAATACTGTTGTCGTACCATGCACCATACCCTAATACTTTAGGCAGAATAAATCCTTCAACTACTTTTTCTCCACCCCTAGATAGCAGGCCACTTCCCTAGTTCATTTCAGACCATACTCTATAACATACGTAACTAGCCTAGCTCCATCTGTACACGTTTCCATCACATCGTATTACCCTACAACCTATACCGTTCCCTAAATACTTAACCCTTAAGTCTGCTCTCCTATAAATCCGTGCTGAATCTCGTTCATTTCCCGAGTTGAAATAAAAACTATTTCTACACTAAAAACCCCCATCTCAGATCCAATGGTCGCCGTTAATTTCGAGCTCCAGGATGATATACCTTTCGTTCAGCTCGATGTAGCTTTTATTGCTCGGTACAGCAGCACCAGGAAGGCCGCAAGCTGCATGGAGAAGGAAACTTTGGGTGGAAAAGTCGAAATGGATAACATAGGAGACAAGGACATGCTTTGAAGGAATTTGGTGGTTCACGGAAACAGTAGCATGAAGCGACGCGGGGAGGAATTCCTGTACGAGGGAAGAGCAAAACGTGAAAGAATATTACTGCATGTGAGAGGGGAGATGGGTACGTGATGTACAGGGTTATGGCATTTGAGTACCGTGAGCTAGTAAGAAGGGTTGCATGCGTTTGTATTTGGTGATAATGCATGTCAGTGGGGACGATGAGGAGACACGTGGGTAGGAGATGGAGTTGACAGGCTTGTTGTAAAGAGTGTGGAGGAAAGATGGGAGATTAGAAGACGTGATGATCAAAACGTGAGGAGTAGTGAAGCTTGGAGGGTGGCAAAATCATGCAAAGTGCATGGGTTCAGCACGTGTAAATGATAGGATGATTGGGTTGGTGGGGAAATGCAAAGCAAAAGGAATGGTGGGTTCAGCTGTGCGTGTGAGGGACTGGAAGTGTGATGAGCCAAAGTGGATGAAGACAAGGAAATAAGGTGTAGAAAGGAAAAAGGGCTCGGGGTTTATGTTGGTAACGGACACAGGTTAAGGAACTGTGTGCATGTTTCAAAATAGATACAAGGGAGTACTGTTCGTTTGTTGGGGACGGGCTGAAGATTTCAAGGTGAAGCCCAGCTTTGTTTGTAATGGGCTAAACTTACGAGCCCAAAGAATTCAAAAATGTAGGGAGCAGCAAAATGGCTTCAGTAAGTATAACGTGGTGGCATGTAAAGGCGGACGCTGGAGAGCGCGAAGAGGTGGTGAATGCTGCTAAACAAGTCCCATCATTTGCGGCACTTTTGAGCGGGAATGAATGAGTAGGGGTCGGCTGGGAAGAGTGCGAGCTGTGTACAAAGGAGGTGGACTGATGAACGTTGGGTGGAGCAGTTGGACATACTGTGAAAAGCTAGAACAGAGTGTAATAGAGCGCGAACCGTCGGATCGAACCAAAGTGAGTAAATTTACTCACTCTGATCTATTTTAAAATATTGCAATTATATTTTAATGTTGTTTGAATGCTGTGTGATGGTTGATTAGGTTGATTACAATTAATTTGGTTGAATATTATATACCGTTATATATATGTACACATCATCAGTTAGACACTGATTCCACCGATTAGAATACCCCCTAGTATAGAGTTAGTGTAAATTGTGTTGACTGACATCTGTGGATGCGGAAACCGGTTGGAGGAGTCCGACCGGATTCCTTGATAATTATATGTACTGTTTGTTTTGTTTGAACCCGAATTATATTTAAAACCCCATGTGAATATTGATGTTGAACGGAAATTCAACATCTGTTTCGATAAATCAGTAAACGATATCGATTTAGAAAGTGGCGACAATCGACCGTTAAACCCATCGTTTTGTTAAGGAGTTGATTGGCCGTCAGGCAAATCAACTAAGATAATTATAAAAATTGTATTTTTTATAATTAAAAAGAAGATTTAAATTTATAATAGAAGTTCTATTATAAACCAGTATTTTAGAGTTCGTTTTTATAAAATAAATAAAAACGATTGTTGATATTTAAATAAGTTTATAAGGCAGAAATTATCCGATGATTAAGTATTTGGATAATTATATTTAAGATAAACAATTTTAGAAATATTATTAGATTGATTATATTAATCTAATGAGAAGTAATTAAGAACAGTTAACGAATTTACTGATGGAATGAAGTTGATTTAATCAACTGTTATTTGGAAAATGATTATTAGATTAATTGGCCTTTAATTAATCTAATGGAAACAGTTTAGAAATAAATGAGATTTAATTACCTTTTAATTTAAGAAGTTATCAATAGAACCGTGGAATAGAGAAAGCGAAAAGTTAATGTGGAATATTAATAATCGTAAAGCAACCGAGTTCAAAATAAAGATGTGGTATTATAAAACCATATTCCAAAATAAAAAGAGGAAATACGATATGATGTATATTATAAGTAATAAGGAGTTTAGAGTTACGAACGTATATCTATTCTAAGATAAGAACGTTGTCGATCAAGGTCTGAGAGGTAAATAGAATACGCCAACTTGAATGGCTTCACTATTATCGAGGAACGATAACAGTTTGTAACGGAAAGAGATGTCAAGATGTGTATAAAAGGAATACGGCAGCGTATTGCCAGTCTTAGAACTATAGCAATAAAATAATGCTGTTGATAAGATAAGTGTGACTGTTATGTCAAGATTAGTTATAACAAAGAATATTACAGCGTATGACAAGTTGAACTATAGCAATAAAATAACGTTGTTGATAAGGTAAGTGTGACTGTAATTAGTTATAAGGAGAATATTACAGCGTATGACAAATTTAGAACTATAGCGACAAATTAACTGCTGTTGATTAGACTTAAGCGTGACTTTTATATATAGCAGCACTTCCTAGGAAATGTAACAGTTTGGTTTGAAATCCACTTATTCTAGAGTAATAAGTAACGACGTTTGTTCAAAGAAATATAAGAAAGAGTTTAGAAAAAGAATTGGGGAATCGTATTAGAAACTGATGACAGCATTTCGATGTTCGAAATGTGATTAGAATTAAACCATTAGGATTTGGAACTAGAATTCGATGGTGTCGAATGTATTAAAAGTAAACTATTTTTAGGGATTATAATCTGATAGAATAATTAACATTTAGTTTTAAACAAATAAATGTTAATAGGATAGGAGTCAGTATTTAGTTATAAACTTGATATCGATTTGATAAGAAGTTGTCTTAGAAAACCGAGGTTATAAAGTGGATTGGGAATATAAAGTATGAAAGAGGTTTCGGTAAACGAGATAAGTATTACTTGAATAAAGAGTTAATTGATAAAGGTATTCAGATTTCTATAACAGGAATGGTATTCACATTTTTAAGTGAATTATGTTTTAAAAATAAATGGTTGGCCGATTAAAATATTTATAATGAAATTGGAAATATTTTCCAATGAAGATAGGGTATACGATCCAAGTGTAGAAACTAAGGAATGTGGAAAGAATGAAAATGTTTCGAACGTTAATAACGTATGTTTCTGGAACATGAAAGAATAAGAGTTTATAATAACTGGAAATGTTTTCTAAGAAGTATGAAAAGGCTAAAACGGGATTTGAGAAATATCTGGTAAGATATGGGAATTCGAACAATAAAGTCGAATGTTAAATAAAAAGTGCCCGTGATTGTGTGATGTTAGTGTACATGGAATGAATGTTATTTTTACTTCGATGGTTAAATAATCGACTATCGAAGTGTTTTGACCATCGTTGTCAATACGGAGAGACCGGTTGGATATTATCCGGAAAACCACTCCGTATAGGCATAAGCGTTGCGAATTAGATATGCTGAAGATAATTGAAGACGGAGTTAAATGCAAGGGTCGTCCAGTTCTAGAATGATGTTTATTTGTTTGTCCAGTCCCAGGGCAACTTGTATGGACGAGTGTCTGACAGGGTATTTCCAACGGTCACGCCGTTGATTTTATGAATATACCAAGTTGGTGGGGAGAAGGTGACTTCTCTTTATTCTACACCCAGTGTGCATTTGTGTAATCAATGTGTGATTACGGATTTGACGATGTGACATTCAAAGTGAATGGTGATCAGATGTTCTGAAGATTGACGTAGCCTCTAGCCTCACAACAAGAAGTGACAAAAGTTGGGCTAGGCAGCATGGCTAGTTGGGTCATACCCAAGCAGGGTGTATTGTCACCGATCTAGAGAAAATTCATATTTATACTTCTTTTCGATTCTGTATCTTCGGATGACGGTTGGATGGCCTGCAACCGTGGTGGCAATATATTCGCGACACTCAAGCTAAATGAGTGAGCGGTCATGTGTGGCCGGGTTGCAAGACGTTCTTGTTGAACCCTGAGTGTATCTCCTCTAGAGTACACTATTCAGAAGGTGCTCCCATACCTTGTCTGTTGAAACCCATTCTCCGATAAGCGCCCTGCGGTTTATGGTTTTATACTATATATATGTGGAACGTGAGATGCAAGCGTTCTGCTACTTGTATAATTATTTGTTTAGACATTATCATAATATCACTAGTTTTGATATCAAGAATATTTCGGGTTATAGTAAGGTAAAAACCGTCCATGTTTATGTGTGGGCTGGTCTTACTATTATCTTCTTGTTTTGAAAAGGATTTTCAAAGTAAAACAGTATGGTTGGAATTTACTCACACCAGTCCCATGACTGACCCAGAGTTTATTTTGTTTGTTTTCCCTAAACTCTTGGGTGCCCAAATTTGTACGGGCAGTCAAGTGTTTCAGGCTTTGCAGATTCACTTGGAGGAGCTCAAAAGCAGGAAGCTTCACCATTAGTTATGTAGAGTTATTTCCGCTGTGATATGATGTATTGTACTCTGATAATGGTATGTATATACAATACAGTTTTGTATTCAAAGTTATGTTATATAATACATCTTATTTTGTTCCGCTGCGAGTTTCGTGTTACTCTGATTCTGTTCAGTTGTGATCTTCTTCTTCTTCTATTCTATTAGTTCTATCTTTTCTTTCTCACCCTCTAAATTCTTCTATTAATGTCCTGGTGTTTTCGATGCTTGAATAGTCAACAGTGTGTTTTTATGTTGATTTTCTGGGTCGAAAATTCCCGCCGTTACAGATGGTATCGGAGCTGAAGGTTAAGTGATTACCTTGGCTCTGTGGCGTAACTCAATAGAGATAGAGTTAGTAATACTCTAAATTGAGTTGAGTGTATATACGAGCGCGTATTTGTAAATCAATATAAGACTGTTTTATATTGTGTTGATTGATCTGGTGAGTGATATATAAATTTCAGGTCGACCCGTTTAGCTGACGAGGTCGATGGGGATTTATAAACGCTTGGATAGAGAAATTCGACATAGTATTGTTTTGAAAAGCTGGGTAAATGAAATAAGTTACCCGAAATATATCTTGATATAAAAAGGAGTACATATCTTGAGATTATTATAGTGTTGATCGTTATGATCAAATAAGATCTATAATTGAGTTGGTTATATAAATAACCAATCGAAATATTATATAAGTATAATATGCAAAATCAAATAAACTGAATCTGAAGTTAAAACCAGAATTGAATTAAAACTCTAAAAATTTGGAAAAAGAGTTGGAAATAATGTTTGGATTAAACATATGGGAATTTCAAAATCCTGGGAGATTTGAAATTGTTTTCCAAGGGCTGTATTTTGAAGTAACATTCAAAATAAAGTGTTTAAAAATGAGTTTTGAAAATAATACAGTATTGAACTCACTTCGATGGCTGGGAAATAAATTCCGATGGTGATCCGGACATCATCGGTGTTCATTTTCGAGATTCTAAGTGGCGGATTACTACCGAAGATTTTGTTTTGGATTATATTGAGGAACAAGTTGTTCAAAAATTTCAAATGTTTTGAATCTCTAGTATATATGATTTCGAACCAATTTGAAATAAAATCCCAGGAATTTGAATTCTGAACTAAAAATTTAACTTATAGAATTAAAATGGTAAAAGTGGAATTTAAACTAAGACAAACAAAATTGGATGGAATTTGGAACGATCCAGAATGGAGATTGTAAAAGAGAAATATTGGAAATTTGAGTTAATAAATGAATCGATTCTTGGAGAATAAGGATCGAATTTTTAATTTGGAGATGAAGATAACTGATTTGAGAAATAAATCAGTAAATGAAATTGAAGTTGAAATAGAATTTGGCTTGGGTATAGAAGGATTATGGGTTTGATGATTAGTAGATTTGAGATCAATTGGAATGCTGGAGTATAGATTGGACTGGTAGCCAATAGGAGAGGCAGAGTTGAATGCCCAACAGAGAAGGTACACGTTTATATACGAGTATGAGATTTTTTTTAGGTTTGGGCAAGCAGTTTGGCTGTTTGATTTTCTTTTGGATTGAAGAAGGCCCAGAGTGGCAAATTGTTGTAGTACCGAGTAAGCCGTACAAAGGAGATGCTGGCGAGATTCTCTGAAAATTTAAGCTGTTAGGAAATTTTTAGAATTTTAAAAAATATTCGGTAATAAGAAGAAATTAATATTTTAATTGGAATTAATCAGTTCAGTTGAAACTGAAATTATGAAGTAAACCAAAAATATTTTTATCATGTTTATAACAGAGATTGTAGCATTTTCCCTATCTTAGCAATTTCGAGGACGAAATTATTTTAAGGGGGAAGGACTGTAACGTCCCGCATTTTTGTCGGTTCGTATTTGAATATTTAAATCAGTTAAATATTGAATTCAGAATATAAATGGATTTATATATATTTATTTTAACGAAGTTGAACGTATATAAATATATATTAATTATAATCGAGCTCAGAACGACCCTGCAGTTCGTTAATTAACGTTCTGAACTTCAACTGAGTGTACCGGACTCGTTTTGAATCGTATTTCTTCGAAACGAGAAACGTCGAAATCTGTTGAACTGTATCTTTCTAACAGAAGTGAAAAATCGAGATTTCATCGAATATATTACAAGATATGTCCAAAACAAATATTCGAAAAGTCGTTGTGAAATCGTTTATTGACCGTAACAGTTATTTGAATATAACTTGATATCGTTTGCAAATCAGGACAAGGTTCTTTTGAGGAGCAGCGATAGTTTAATTTTTAGAATTTTACTGTAATTTTTAATTAATTAAATATGCAACTTTTTTATTTGGAGTATTATGTACCCTGTATCGGTATTTCGGGGTTTCACAATATAAGTCAAACTACCGGTATTATTGTATTTTTGGGACCGGGACACCTCGTTGAGCACAACTGTACACTTATTTCTGTCTGTACGTTGATTCCCCAAAGTTCATCGTTAACCACCGCCTTGACAAGACATGTACCTACCCAAAAGCCTAGAGAGCAACATCAAGTAAGGAGAACAACATTATATTAAATCAACTGGACATAATAATTATCAAATGGGTCAATGCCTACCACCCCCAAGATTCACGGCTACCTCATATGTATTTTTCCACGCCCACCCTAATAACATGCAACCTAATATCAGAGCACCCATTCCATCTTTATACTTTCTCTCCCAGAAATCATGGACCCTGAAAATATTTCACTATTATCAGCTATAAAATATATGTATATGCTCAGAAAACCATGTGCATATGTGTATTTTCTTTTCAGTAAGCGAACCCATAACCTACTCTAGCTTGAAATATCCAAACCCATTCCTTCTATCAGATTGAAATACTGTTGTCGTACCATGCACCATACCCTAATACTTTAGGCAGAATAAATCCTACAACTACTTTTTCTCCACCCCTAGATAGCAGGCCACTTCCCTAGTTCATTTCAGACCATACTCTATAACATACGTAACTAGCCTAGCTCCATCTGTACACGTTTCCATCACATCGTATTACCCTACAACCTATACCATTCCCTAAATACTTAACCCTTAAGTCTGCTCTCCTATAAATCCGTGCTGAATCTCGTTCATTTCCCGAGTTGAAACAAAAACTATTTCTACACTAAAAACCTCCATCTCAGATCCAATGGTCGCCGTTAATTTCGAGCTCCAGGATGATATACCTTTCGTTCAGCTCGATGTAGCTTTTATTGCTCGGTACAGCAGCACCAGGAAGGCCGCAAGCTGCATGGAGATGGAAACTTTGGGTGGAAAAGTCGAAATGGATAACATAGGAGACAAGGACATGCTTTGAAGGAATTTGGTGGTTCACGGAAACAGTAGCATGAAGCGACGCGGGGAGGAATTCCTGTACGAGGGAAGAGCAAAACGTGAAAGAATATTACTGCATGTGAGAGGGGAGATGGGTACGTGATGTGCAGGGTTATGGCATTTGAGTACCGTGAGCTAGTAAGAAGGGTTGCATGCGTTTGTATTTGGTGATAATGCATGTCAGTGGGGACGATGAGGAGACACGTGGGTAGGAGATGGAGTTGACAGGCTTGTTGTGAAGAGTGTGGAGGAAAGATGGGAGATTAGAAGACGTGATGATCAAAACGTGAGGAGTAGTGAAGCTTGGAGGGTGGCAAAATCATGCAAAGTGCATGGGTTCAGCACGTGTAAATGATAGGACGATTGGGTTGGTGGGGAAATGCAAAGCAAAAGGAATGCTGGGTTCAGCTGTGCGTGTGAGGGACTGGAAGTGTGATGAGCCAAAGTGGATGAAGACAAGAAAATAAGGTGTAGAAAGGAAAAAGGGCTCGGGGTTTATGTTGGTAACGGACACAGGTTAAGGAACTGTGTGCATGTTTCAAAATAGATACAAGGGAGTACTGTTCGTTTGTTGGGGACGGGCTGAAGATTTCAAGGTGAAGCCCAGCTTTGTTTGTAATGGGCTAAACTTACGAGCCCAAAGAATTCAAAAATGTAGGGAGCAGCAAAATGGCTTCAGTAAGTATAACGTGGTGGCATGTAAAGGCGGACGCTGGAGAGCGCGAAGAGGTGGTGAATGCTGCTAAACAAGTCCCATCATTTGCGGCACTTTTGAGCGGGAATGAATGAGTAGGGGTCGGCTGGGAAGAGTGCGAGCTGTGTACAAAGGAGGTGGACTGATGAACGTTGGGTGGAGCAGTTGGACATACTGTGAAAAGCTAGAACAGAGTGTAATAGAGCGCGAACCGTCGGATCGAAACAAAGTGAGTAAATTTACTCACTCTGATCTATTTTAAAATATTGCAATTATATTTTAATGTTGTTTGAATGCTGTGTGATGGTTGATTAGGTTGATTACAATTAATTTGGTTGAATATTATATACCGTTATATATATGTACACATCATCAGTTAGACACTGATTCCACCGATTAGAATACCCCCTAGTATAGAGTTAGTGTAAATTGTGTTGACTGACATCTGTGGATGCGGAAACCGGTTGGAGGAGTCCGACCGGATTCCTTGATAATTATATGTACTGTTTGTTTTGTTTGAACCCGAATTATATTTAAAACCCCATGTGAATATTGATGTTGAACGGAAATTCAACATCTGTTTCGATAAATCAGTAAACGATATCGATTTAGAAAGTGGCGACAATCGACCGTTAAACCCATCGTTTTGTTAAGGAGTTGATTGGCCGTCAGGCAAATCAACTAAGATAATTATAAAAATTGTATTTTTTATAATTAAAAAGAAGATTTAAATTTATAATAGAAGTTCTATTATAAACCAGTATTTTAGAGTTCGTTTTTATAAAATAAATAAAAACGATTGTTGATATTTAAATAAGTTTATAAGGCAGAAATTATCCGATGATTAAGTATTTGGATAATTATATTTAAGATAAACAATTTTAGAAATATTATTAGATTGATTATATTAATCTAATGAGAAGTAATTAAGATCAGTTAACGAATTTACTGATGGAATGAAGTTGATTTAATCAACTGTTATTTGGAAAATGATTATTAGATTAATTGGCCTTTAATTAATCTAATGGAAACAGTTTAGAAATAAATGAGATTTAATTACCTTTTAATTTAAGAAGTTATCAATAGAACTATGGAATAGAGAAAGCGAAAAGTTAATGTGGAATATTAATAATCGTAAAACAACCGAGTTCAAAATAAAGATGTGGTATTATAAAACCATATTCCAAAATAAAAAGAGGAAATACGATATGATGTATATTATAAGTAATAAGGAGTTTAGAGTTACGAACGTATATCTATTCTAAGATAAGAACGTTGTCGATCAAGGTCTGAGAGGTAAATAGAATACGCCAACTTGAATGGCTTCACTATTATCGAGGAACGATAACAGTTTGTAACGGAAAGAGATGTCAAGATGTGTATAAAAGGAATACGGCAGCGTATTCCCAGTCTTAGAACTATAGCAATAAAATAATGCTGTTGATAAGATAAGTGTGACTGTTATGTCAAGATTAGTTATAACAAAGAATATTACAGCGTATGACAAGTTGAACTATAGCAATAAAATAACGCTGTTGATAAGGTAAGTGTGACTGTAATTAGTTATAAGGAGAATATTACAGCGTATGACAAATTTAGAACTATAGCGACAAATTAACTGCTGTTGATTAGACTTAAGCGTGACTTTTATATATAGCAGCACTTCCTAGGAAATGTAACAGTTTGGTTTGAAATCCACTTATTCTAGAGTAATAAGTAACGACGTTTGTTCAAAGAAATATAAGAAAGAGTTTAGAAAAAGAATTGGGGAATCGTATTAGAAATTGATGACAGCATTTCGATGTTCGAAATGTGATTAGAATTAAACCATTAGGATTTGGAACTAGAATTCGATGGTGTCGAATGTATTAAAAGTAAACTATTTTTAGGGATTATAATCTGATAGAATAATTAACATTTAGTTTTAAACAAATAAATGTTAATAGGATAGGAGTCAGTATTTAGTTATAAACTTGATATCGATTTGATAAGAAGTTGTCTTAGAAAACCGAGGTTATAAAGTGGATTGGGAATATAAAGTATGAAAGAGGTTTCGGTAAACAAGATAAGTATTACTTGAATAAAGAGTTAATTGATAAAGGTATTCAGATTTCTATAACAGGAATGGTATTCACATTTTTAAGTGAATTATGTTTTAAAAATAAACGGTTGGCCGATTAAAATATTTATAATGAAATTGGAAATATTTTCCAATGAAGATAGGGTATACGATCCAAGTGTAGAAACCAAGGAATGTGGAAAGAATGAAAATGTTTCGAACGTTAATAACGTATGTTTCTGGAACATGAAAGAATAAGAGTTTATAATAACTGGAAATGTTTTCTAAGAAGTATGAAAAGGCTAAAACGGGATTTGAGAAATATCTGGTAAGATATGGGAATTCGAACAATAAAGTCGAATGTTAAATAAAAAGTGCCCGTGATTGTGTGATGTTAGTGTACATGGAATGAATGTTATTTTTACTTCGATGGTTAAATAACCGACTATCGAAGTGTTTTGACCATCGTTGTCAATACGGAGAGACCGGTTGGATATTATCCGAAAAACCACTCCGTATAGGCATAAGCATTGCGAATTAGATATGCTGAAGATAATTGAAGACGGAGTTAAATGCAAGGGTCGTCCAGTTCTAGAATGATGTTTATTTGTTTGTCCAGTCCCAGGGCAACTTTTATGGACGAGTGTCTGACAGGGTATTTCCAACGGTCACGCCGTTGATTTTATGAATATACCAAGTTGGTGGGGAGAAGGTGACTTCTCTTTATTCTACACCCAGTGTGCATTTGTGTAATCAATGTGTGATTACGGATTTGACGATGTGACATTCAAAGTGAATGGTGATCAGATGTTCTGAAGATTGACGTAGCCTCTAGCCTCACAACAAGAAGTGACAAAAGTTGGGCTAGGCAGCATGGCTAGTTGGGTCATACCCAAGCAGGGTGTATTGTCACCGATCTAGAGAAAATTCATATTTATACTTCTTTTCGATTCTGTATCTTTGGATGACGGTTGGATGGCCTGGAACCGTGGTGGCAATATATTCGCAACACTCAAGCTAAATGAGTGAGCGGTCATGTGTGGCCGGGTTGCAAGACGTTCTTGTTGAACCCTGAGTGTATCTCCTCTAGAGTACACTATTCAGAAGGTGCTCCCATACCTTGTCTGTTGAAACCCATTCTCCGATAAGCGCCCTGCGGTTTATGGTTTTATACTATATATATGTGGAACGTGAGATGCAAGCGTTCTGCTACTTGTATAATTATTTGTTTAGACATTATCATAATATCACTAGTTTTGATATCAAGAATATTTCGGGTTATAGTAAGGTAAAAACCGTCCATGTTTATGTGTGGGCTGGTCTTACTATTATCTTCTTGTTTTGAAAAGGATTTTCAAAGTAAAACAGTATGGTTGGAATTTACTCACACTAGTCCCATGACTGACCCAGAGTTTATTTTGTTTGTTTTCCCTAAACTCTTGGGTGCCCAAATTTGTACGGGCAGTCAAGTGTTTCAGGCTTTGCAGATTCACTTGGAGGAGCTCAAAAGCAGGAAGCTTCACCATTAGTTATGTAGAGTTATTTCCGCTGTGATATGATGTATTGTACTCTGATAATGGTATGTATATACAATACAGTTTTGTATTCAAAGTTATGTTATATAATACATCTTATTTTATTCCGCTGCGAGTTTCGTGTTACTCTGATTCTGTTCAGTTGTGATCTTCTTCTTCTTCTATTCTATTAGTTCTATCTTTTCTTTCTCACCCTCTAAATTCTTCTATTAATGTCCTGGTGTTTTCGATGCTTGAATAGTCAACAGTGTGTTTTTATGTTGATTTTCTGGGTCGAAAATTCCCGCCGTTACAATATGGTTGTAGACGTCAATTAGTGATTTTCGATGGATTTGACAATGTAGCATTCGAAGTGAATCTGATGTGATGATAAAGCGTAGCTTCTAGCCTCATCAACCAGTAAATGACAAAAATCGGGCAGGCAGCATGGCTAAGTCGGTCGCACCGAAGTAGGGTGTATAATCACCTATCTAGAGAATATTCATTTGTTTCTTAAATCTATCAATGTTGTCCCATATATATACGGGAACGGTTGCTGATCCCAACCGTTGGTGATGTACATTCGATACACTCAAGCGAAATGAGTGGTCGGTCATGTGTGGCTGAGTTACAAGATGTTCTTGTTGAACTCCAGTGTATCGTTCCTAGAGTACACTGATCGGAAGGTGGTTCCATACCTTGTCATAGTTGGAAATCCATTATCCAATACGTGCTTGCGATTTTGATTGTATACTATATATGTAGTAACGTGAGATGCAAGCGTTTCTGCTAGATTGATATTTATTTGTACTTAGACATTATTATAATATTAGAATGATATTGCTTTGAAAAGTTATTTGGATCCTCATAAGGGAAAAACCCGTTCCGTATTCACGGCGTGGTCTTATGAGATATCATATACCTGTTTAAATGATTTGAGTTTATTCACACCAGTCACATGACTGACCCGGAGTTTATTTTGTTTTCCCTAAACTCTTGGGTGCCTAAATTTGTACGGGCAGTCAAGTAGTCAGGATTTATAGGTATACTTGAAGAGCTGGAGCAGGAGGCTTCTGGATCATATAGCTATAGTTATTTCCGCTGTGTTGTAAGTGCTGTACTCTGATAAGTGCTATTGTATACATAACTGTTATATTTCAAAGTTATGTTATCTATTATATGTTATTCGTTCCGCTGTGAGGTTCGTGTTACTCTGATGTTGTGTTCTTCTTCTTCCTCTATTCTAAGTTTCTATCTTATCTATTCTCACCTTCTAATTTCTTTCATTAATTACCGGGATTTTTCGGTGTTTTGGTTATCGACATCGAGCTTACGTCGATAACCAAAGTCGCCGAAAATCCAGGTCGTTACAGTTGGTATCAGAGCTTAAGTTAAGAATTACTTGGCTCTGTGGCGTGACTCGGTAGAGATAGGGTTAGTAATACCCTAGATTGAGTTTGAGTGTATATATAGAGTGTGTATTTGTATTTTATATAAAAATGGTTTTATATTGTGGAGATTCATTGGCTGAGTTGTTTATGAGTTCTGGTCGATCAGTTTGATCCACTGTATCGGTAGGAGTAAATAAACACTTGAATACGATGAACCGTCATCGTATGTTTTGAAAAGAGGGTAAACGAAATAATTTTACCCAAAGTATATTTGATATATATTGGATTTATAATATATGAGATATATTGGTTGTTATTATAATCGAGTAAGATTATAAATATAATGGTTATGTAAATAATCGATCAGAATTCATATAAGTGAAATATATGAAATCGAAATGAATTAATTGGAATTTAAATCCCAGAAATTGGAAAAGTGTTTGAAATTGAATCTGGATTAAGTATAAGGAAATTTTAAAATCCTGGGAGATTTTAAATTGGTTTAAAGTATTGCGAAGGGTATTTGAAATATATTCCAAGGTGAAAATGTTGGAAAATGGGTTTGAAAAGTGATATAGTATTGAACTCACTTTGATCGCTGGGAAATAGATCCGATGATGAGCTAGACATCATCGGTGTTCATTTTCGAGGGTGTAAGTAACGGATTACTACCAAAGATTTTGTTTTTGAATTTGTTTTGGGAAAACAAGTTGTGTTGAATTTCAAAAAGGAAATTTTGATTTTTTTTGAAAAAAGTAAACTGTTTAAAAACTTCCAGGAAGAAAAGGTTGTTTGAATTTAAACAAATTAAAGTAAAATTTGTAAAAAAAAAATCCATTATAATTGGGATTGAAATAAAAGCCAGTAAGTGAAAATCATTTGAAATAGATTAGTGTCAAGTAGAATTAGACTTGATTTGAGATAATCTAAAATTTATATTGGACTGGTGAGTTATGGATTTAAATCAAGAATAGTGCTTGAGTTTGAAATGAAATTCGACTTAGGTATAAGCGAATGATTTGGTTTTGAGAATGAACTGATTTGAGATCAAGTTGGTAATGCATTGTTATATGCAGAAGTGGTGACGAATGGTAGGGATATAATGATATGCCCGACAAAAAGCTACAAGTTTATATTTCATATGAGTTTGGTGATTTATGAGCCGAATTGGCAAGCTGCTTGGCTGTTTGATTTTCTTTTGGGTTAAAGAAGGCTTTGAGAGGCGAGTTGGAGTTTGAGATATTGACCAGTACAAAGGAGGTGCTGGCAAAAATTTTCGAAAAGTTAAGGTGTTAGAAAATTTTAAGAATTTTTGAAAATTTAGTTAGTCGGAATAAATTAATAATTTAGTCGATATTAATTGGTTCAGTTGAAACCGGAGACAAGAGGTAAACAGATAAATTTTTACCCAGAAGATAGGGTCATCCCTTAGCTTAGCAATTTCGAGGACGAAATTTTATTAAGGGGGGAAGATTGTAGTAACCCGCATTTTTAGCTGTTGAATAATTTATTTATTTAATTATTAAATATCGATTTATCGATATCGAGAACGTGAATTAAATAATATTGATTATTTAATTAATAATTATAATATAATAAAATATATTATAATGTCGAAATAATCAAAATATTGGAAATCACAATATTCAGTGAACGGGGTCATCCCCGTGATTTAATTCAGCTTAGAGTTGAAGTATATTGACGAATATATTCAATCGACGACAGTTTGAACATAGAATTTTAATATATTTAAATTAGAGCTCGAAATGGCGCTGCGTTCGCTATTTGGCGATTTGAACTTCAATTGAATGTACAGGATTCGTTTTAAGCCTGATTTCTGTGAAACAAGAAACGTGTGGAGCTGGTGGAGTATATCTTTCTAGTGGAAGAGAAAAATCGGGATTTCGTCGTGTAGATTTTGAGTTACGTGCAAATCAAATTTCAGAAAAGTCGCTGTGAAATTCCTTTATAATTCGTAACGCTTTATATACGTTAAAAAAAAAGGTTTTCAATGTAAAACTGAATATCGAGGTAATCGGGAATCTGAAATATCAAACTGTATATTCTGATATGATATTCTGGAGCTGTACGATATCATATGTGGAGATATACGATAATATAAATTTATTTATATTTAATTTAATTATATTTAAATATATTTATATATTTAAATGGGTCATCTAGAGCGTTAAAAATAGCCACTTCTGCAAATGGAGTCGGAATTCGACGAAACCAGTTTTGTTAGATCCGCAATGTCAAATAATTGTTAGATTTCCAGTTTCGTGATTTTTGGGTATCGTATGTGACCGTATGGATTTTTAGAAGACAAATATGAGTAGCCTAGACAATATAAATTAATATAAAAATAATTTGTCTATACTATAAATACACATCACATTCTCTAAACCTAATTCCATCCTTCTGAAAACCGGCCGCCACATTTTCATCCTCCAGAAAACCAAACACAGTAAAAATGGGAGGAATAAAATAAAAAGAAATTCCACAAAAATCTCTAAAATCAAAGGAGTGTAATTATGAGTTGATGGAAGGATTCACTACCGTTTGGTATAAGTTTTAGTAGTTGTGGTTGTGCTTTCTGGAGTTCGAATGTGTACAGCGTTCGCCTAGGGTTTTGTTTTGGCGATGCTAGAGAAGTGTCGGTGGATGGTTTGTGAAGAAGAAGGAGAGAGGGAGGAGCGACGCTTCTAGTGGTGGCTATGGGGTCGAACTCGACGGCCTTCAGTGACTATGGAGGCGGTTTAAAATCCGAGTTTGTGGTGGGTATTCAGGCGATTTGGTGGAGAGGATGGGTTAAAAACACAGTCATCACTGTTGGAGTACGGTCTGGACTCTGGTCCGATCATTGAAGTGAAAAGGAAGCAAGGAATTTTGCCGTGGTTTTTGAACAGTGAAGGGAGGTTGGGAACACGTCTGTTCATGGTAGGATTGGGCTAAATATGCGAAGCGTATGAAGATGGTTGGTTAGTACAATACGCGCTGAGATGAAGGGGGAAGTTCGTGACATGTCTGTGATGTCGAGAGGTTTATTCGAGCCTAGGTATTTTGTTTGAGGAGAAGATGAGGTGATGACCGAATTCATTTTTGGGTATGGTGAATGTAAAGGAGAATATGGGATAGTGGGGTGCTGTTGTGTTAAATTCGGGTTGGAGAAAGAAAATACTGGAAGGAGATTGATCGAGTATCCCGAAAATGGTATGGGCTGATGTGGATTTTTTACAAGGAATGTGATAGTATTTTAGTTGGATTTTTAACTACATGTGGAGGAAGAAATATGTGTGGAGATTTTCTGTTTTTACCATGAAAATGAGGAGCAACAGACTTAGGTTCGAACGGGAGAAGGAGAAGTAATCGGGTATGGGCCTGTACAATGGTAAATGGGCCAAGAAACAAATGATTGGGCCTATGGAAGCCCGGTGGTTGATAAAAGAAAGAAGAAAAAGAAAGTAAAAGAAAAGGGGTAAGGCCCATCGATAAATTAAATTGGTTTTATTTTATTTTAAAACAATTTATAACTGGTATAAAGTGTAACTTTATGATACGTTATCAGAATTGGACAAAACAAGTTGCGTTGGGATCGTATGAACGAGAGCTCCACAATGGAACTGGCCGCGAGTCAATTGGAGTTCGTCACAATTTATAGCAAAATAAATTGTCTAAATCAAGCGATGATTATCGTCATTGCCGATGATCGTCCAAATGTGAGTAAAACTCACCAACTCTGAACAGTTTATAATTTCATGTTGTATTGTTAGAACTGTTAAAATTGTCTGTTTGACTGTGTGTTGATTGTTTGATTGAACTGCTAGTCAGTTAGTTAAATTTCTATATTTATTCTGTTTAACAGAATATATCATATGGAACTGAAAGTGATGTTATCTATATTGTCTAACATCTGTGATGCAGGGAAACAGGTTGGAGGAATCCGACTAGATTCCTCAACAGTTATTTTATTGTTTTTCATATATTTTAATATATGATGGGAATTATAACCCGTTGTTGATTATGTGTGTATGGACGAGAATAGACATCGTGATTTGATATGATTGAATACCATAACATACGGGATGTTGATAAGGAGATTTTCAAAGTGATATTGAAAACAGAGATATTTATAAATTGAAATATTTATAAATAAGAAATATTTATAAATGGGAATATTTATAAATAGGAGGTATTTTAAAAAGGAAATAAATTCAAAACATTTCTTTTTGAATGGAAAGGCCTGTGTGGCGAGTTTGGGGATTTTCCCGTTACTCCCGTTACAAAGGAGGTTATGGCGAATTTTCCCGAAAATTTAAGGAGTTAGAATATTTCAAGAATAAATTTGAAAAGGGAATATTTGTAAACCATTTACAAATAGAATTGGAAAGGGAACTTTATAAAAAGGAAATCATTTTTAAAGTGTAGAACCGTTATTTAAAAGTAAATCTTTTCAAATGAATAAAACATTGTTAAAAAGGAAATCTTTATAAAGTGAATAAAGTAAATCGAATATAGACATTCGAAAGGAGTTAATCGAATATGGTATTCGAAGTTAGTTAATCGAATATAGACATTCGAAAGGAGTTAATCGAATATGGTATTCGAAGTTAGTTAATCGAATATGGTATTCGAAGTTAGTTAATCGAATATGGTATTCGAAGTTAGTTAATCGAATATGGTATTCGAAGTTAGTTAATCGAATATGGTATTCGAAGTTAGTTAATCGAATATGGTATTCGAAAGGAGAAATCGAATATGGTATTCGAAGTTAGTTAATCGAATATGGTATTCGAAGTTAGTTAATCGAATATGGTATTCGAAAGTTAGTTAATCGAATATGTTATTCGAGAGGGGTTAGTCAAGTCGAATTAGTCAAATAGAGTTAACCAGTTAGAGTTAATCAGTTAGAGTTAACCATTTGGAGTTAATTAGTTAGAGTTAATCGATTAGGGTTAAAACGAACTAGAGTTAATCAAATATAGTTATTTGAGACAGAGTTAGTCAAACATAGTATTCAGGATAAGTTGCCATCTTGTACGACTGCTAGCGAAATTCGCAGGGCTGTAAATAGCCTACGGCGGTCGGATGTTTCCTGAGGGAGTCAGGCGTAACCATTGTGATCGCTGCGATCTAGAGTCAAGCGAATGGAGTTTAATCGAATATTTGTTATTCGATAGGAGTTAATCGAGTTGATCGAGTTGAGAAATAAGTTAAGTTAAATAAGTTGAGTTGATCGGGTGGTTCGACCAAGTTAGTCGAGCCTAGTTAATCGAATCGAATTGGTCGAACCAAGTAAGTCGAGTTAAGTTAGTCGAGCCTAGTTAATCGAATCGAATTGGTCGAACCAAGTAAGTCGAGTTAGTCGAGTCAAGTTAAGTTAGTCGAGTTAAGTTCGTCGGGTTAAATAATTCGATGTTAGTTTCATCGAAAGGAGTTATCGATGTTAGTTTCATCGAAAGGAGTTATCGATGTTAGTTTCATCGAAAGGAGTTATCGATGTTAGTTTCATAGAAAGGAGTTTTGTTAGTTTCATCGAAAGGAGTTATCGATGTTAGTTTCATCGAAAGGAGTTAT
The DNA here is from genome assembly GCA_030737875.1 of Allium sativum. Classification (NCBI taxonomy): domain Eukaryota; kingdom Viridiplantae; phylum Streptophyta; class Magnoliopsida; order Asparagales; family Amaryllidaceae; genus Allium; species Allium sativum. Next base: position 735,056,198 of record CM060924.1, on the reverse strand, counting down.
GTTAGTTTCATCGAAAGGAGTTATTGATGTTAGTTTCATCGAAAGGAGTTATCGATGTTAGTTTCATCGAAAGGAGTTATGTTAGTATCATCGAAAGGAGTTATCAATGTTAGTTTCATCGAAAGGAGTTATGTTAGTTTCATCGAAAGGAGTTATTGATGTTAGTTTCATTGAAAGGAGTTATCGATGTTAGTTTCATCGAAAGGAGTTATCGATGTTAGTTTCATCGAAAGGAGTTATCGATGTTAGTTTCATCAAAAGGAGTTATCGATGTTAGTTTTATCGAAGGGAGTTATCGATTATAGTTTAATCGAAGTGAGATTTTCAAATATGAGATATTTGAAAAGAAAGAGTTATCGAATATTAGTTATTCGAAGAGAGATTTATCGAATATCGTTTATTCGAGAAGGAGTTAATCGAATATAGGTTATTCGAAGAAGAGTTAATCAAATAGAGATTTCTCGAAGAGAGTTAATCGGCGAATTCGATTATATCGAATTCGGGAAAGTACTTATACTTTTCCAGTGTTTAAATAGAGATTTATTTATTTATAAATAAATAAGTGTTAGGTTAATTATTCACTAATAAGAATAGAAGTTATAATTAAAGTTAGATAATTCGAAAGGAGGATTATAACGTTATCGTTATAACCAATGTTTTAAATATAGAAGTGGATTAGTAAAATTGAATCCGAGAAAGGCGTAAAGAAGTTGTTAAAAGATTAAAAGATAAACTTTGACCATTTCGAAGTTATAACGTTGTTCAGTTAAGGTCTGAGAGGTAATTATACCCCAACTAAAGTGACTTCCTTCTTAACTAAGAAATGGTAAGGTTTGATCGTAAAGGAGTTTTGGAAATGTTTTCCAAACGAGAATCAGAAATGTTTTCTGATAAAAGAAAAAAAAGAATTTAGAATATAGGGAAATAGGAGATAAGTAAATAAATGAACTAAAGAGATTTATGTTAAATGATGTTTGTTCGATATAATTTCCATTTGGAAATAATATCGTTGTTTGCACACTTGTTTTTCTTTGATAGTTAACTCACCGACTATCGAAGTTTTGACCATTTTAACGTTGTCAATATGGAGAGACCGGTTGGATTATTATCCACAGAACCACTCTGTATTGGCATAAGCGTCGCGAATCATATATGCCAAAGATAATTGAAGACGGAGAAAAATGCAAGGGCTGTTGTATAAGTCTTAGATAACAGTGACTAAGATGGATATACGGAATAGTGCCTTCGGTTTGTCCAATCCCAGGACAACTTGTATGGACGAAGGTCTGACAAAGTATATCCAATGGATCGCGTAAGTTGATCTGTTCAAACGTATTCATGTTTGGTGGCGGAGGAATTCGTTTCTCTTAGCTATATACCCGTGTTATTTTTGGATAAGTCAATTTGTGATTTGGCGGGTATGACGATGTGACATTCTAAGTGAATGAAGATGGATGTCTGACAGAGTATTTCCAAAAAGGTCACGTACATTGATTTCTTCAACCGTACCAAGAGTGGAAGCGGAGAAGGAAACTTCTTTTAGCTGACACGTAATATATGGTTGTAGACGTCAATTAGTGATTTTCGATGGATTTGACAATGTAGCATTCGAAGTGAATCTGATGTGATGATAAAGCGTAGCTTCTAGCCTCATCAACCAGTAAATGACAAAAATCGGGCAGGCAGCATGGCTAAGTCGGTCGCACCGAAGTAGGGTGTATAATCACCTATCTAGAGAATATTCATTTGTTTCTTAAATCTATCAATGCTGTCCCATATATATACGGGAACGGTTGCTGATCCCAACCGTTGGTGATGTACATTCGATACACTCAAGCGAAATGAGTGGTCGGTCATGTGTGGCTGAGTTACAAGATGTTCTTGTTGAACTCCAGTGTATCGTTCCTAGAGTACACTGATCGGAAGGTGGTTCCATACCTTGTCATAGTTGGAAATCCATTATCCAATACGTGCTTGCGATTTTGATTGTATACTATATATGTAGTAACGTGAGATGCAAGCGTTTCTGCTAGATTGATATTTATTTGTACTTAGACATTATTATAATATTAGAATGATATTGCTTTGAAAAGTTATTTGGATCCTCATAAGGGAAAAACCCGTTCCGTATTCACGGCGTGGTCTTATGAGATATCATATACCTGTTTAAATGATTTGAGTTTATTCACACCAGTCACATGACTGACCCGTAGTTTATTTTGTTTTCCCTAAACTCTTGGTTGCCTAAATTTGTACGGGCAGTCAAGTAGTCAGGATTTATAGGTATACTTGAAGAGCTGGAGCAGGAGGCTTCTGGATCATATAGCTATAGTTATTTCCGCTGTGTTGTAAGTGTTGTACTCTGATAAGTGCTATTGTATACATAACTGTTATATTTCAAAGTTATGTTATCTATTATATGTTATTCGTTCCGCTGTGAGGTTCGTGTTACTCTGATGTTGTGTTCTTCTTCTTCCTCTATTCTAAGTTTCTATCTTATCTATTCTCACCTTCTAATTTCTTTCATTAATTACCGGGATTTTTCGGTGTTTTGGTTATCGACGTCGAGCTTACGTCGATAACCAAAGTCGCCGAAAATCTGGGTCGTTACACTTGTATTTAATATCAATTGGGATTTTGGGTTCGTCGTGAATGGTGTCTTAAATAACACTGTTCTTGAACCCAGTTTAGAAAAGAATATATCTTTTAATTAAGATTTAGTGAAATTTTCCATTTAATTAGTATTTAATTGGAATTGAATTTAAATTGGTTTTCGGGTTTATCATGAGCGGTGTTTTGAATAACACCTGTTCTTTAACCCAGTTGAAGATTAAAACTAAGTGGAGTTTTAATGAATCTTTAATTAGATTGAAATGATCGATAATGGAGTATCACCAGTTTTGCTCCAAGCGATAGTTAAATCTTTAATTAGATTTGAACATGAAATGGTAATTGTTTTTACCGATAGCACCGTGGTGTTAGATATGGGGTGTTACCAGTTTTGCTCCATGGGATGAATAGGTTGGGATTGGGAAATAAAATAAATAATTACTTCGGTGTGGTTCGCTAATCCCGACTAGTTTGGAAAACCATAATATGGTTTGAAATGATATCCAAAGGAAGATTAAAGAATAAATTTAGAAGAATTTATCTTTGATAAAATTAATGGGAACCTTTCCCTAAGATGGTGAATATTTGAATAAAAGAGTATTCTGAGTTGGAATGAGGCGTATGTTGTGTTTGTGTAACATTTGTTTATTATATACGCGGGTTATTCGGAAAGGCCGGGTTTATACCCATTCTGAATAACCGATTCGACGATATACCGAAGTTGAAGACGGTGGTTGAAGACCGGGGGTCTTCACGTCGTTTGGATGATTCCTGACCATCTTGATTGGGCTGTACACCCAAGATAAGGGAATATGTTGGAGATCGTCTAGACGTACTTGGAGATCGACGGATATGCGAGGAAAGTGCCTCCGGTTTCGTTCAGACCCAGAACGAACTTGTAAATGGATTGTGTGTCTAACATTGGATTTTATTCTATGTGATTGATTTCTATTAAATATATATCTGTTTGGCGGTGGAGAATTTATTCTCTTTCTTAACGCTCTTCTCTAAGACGTACGAGCTCAGAGGTTATATATTGATGGATATCAATCGCATGGCATGAATTGCCTGTGTGGCATGCCTAAGTGGCAATTGATCAAGTCTTTTGTTGAAAAGCAGAGTCTTGTGGTTGATGATCAAAGCACGCCCTATGTGGCATAACTTTGTGTATAGCGTTAATTCGCGAGCCTCACACCTCGGTATGAGTCAAAAACGGGATACGGACCGTTGGGAGAACACGACGTTTCTTTCTAGCTGTGGGTGGTGTCAGTGCTTAAACTGGATGACATTTATATACTTTTCACCTGTTTGGTTGTTGGAATGCGAGGCGCCTCGAATATATGGTCGATAACTGGCAATATGTGATCCGACGTACAGACCATTTTATAGGTTCGATAGGACTGGGAAACGTGTGTTCAGGAATTTCCAATCCTCAAAACTAAGAGAGGACCGACCCAACCGATTCCAAGGATCGCTGTATGTGGTCCTGAGACATTTGCTAGAGTGTCTCGAATGGAGAGGAGCTTGCCCCTTGCCTCGACTCATGATGGAATCCAATTTCCAATACGTGACATTTCGGTTTTATTTGTAGAGCCTAGTATGGCGACAAGATATATGGTACCCATGCCGTCTATGATTTATACATTATGATTGAAGTTGTTTTCTTCACTTATAGTAATAATAAAAGATGAAATTTCACGTATCAAGCATTATTTGGCTGTTATAAGGGAAAACCCTATCCTCCGGCTTGCGTTGCATTGTGTGATAGGACCTGGGACTTATAACAGCTTCATTATTCTTTATTTAGCATTGCGCTGTTTGTTTATGCACTGGCATTCTTGGGGTAAAAACCCGTTCTGTGTTATACGGCGTGGTCCCTTGATTTACCAAACCTTTAAAATAAAGATTAATAACTGTTTTTGAATTCTCACACCAGTCACATGACTGACCCGGAGTTTATTGTTTTAACATAAACTCTGGGTGCCCTTATTTTCCGCATGGGCAGCTAGTAGTTGGGTTTTGCAAATTTATATTCACAGGACCTGGTTTATAGCTGAAGTGATATTCGGAAAGCTCTGTACCCGTGTATTTCTCCCAGTTATGTTTTGTATTATTTTTCCGCTACAGTAATGTATTTAAATCTCTAATAATTATCAAATGTGTAATATTTGTTCATACTCTGTATATTCTTGTATTCTGATGGAATTGTTGTAATAAGCAATGAAATGTTCTTCTGTTTGCGTTCCGATGTGGCTTGTCCTCAGAGAATCCGTTCTTTCCTTACCGGGGAAGTTACGGGTCTTCACAGTTGGTATCAGAGCTTTGGTTTACAAAGCTCGAGAACAAGACACATTAGAACCGAACGAAAGAATTCATCAGAGATTGGATTAGTAATATCCAATGAGAATGACTCGTTAGAGATGGGATCAGTAGTATCCTAGAACGAGTGTGAAGAGTATATTTTTCAAATAAAAGCGAAAACAAGTTAATTTTAAAAATTTAAACCATTTTATACGTATTTGAATATTTATTTTGTATTGAATTTGGACAATCGAGTATATAAAGATTTTGCATATACGCCTTGCAAACGTATATTCGAAGTTTTAATATACTGGATAGATATAGAATCACACTCTAGTCGCCCAGAGATGATTCTGACGATGAGGCCTCATCATCAGGGTCTATATTCGAGTTTCGAAAGTGAGATATCTATATATTTCCATTAGACTAGTGTGAGAACCAAAACTAGATAGGATTTATTGTTGTGATTTGGCATCAAAAACATGATTTTTGGAATATGTATTAAAGTATATGTTTGAAACATTAATCCATTAATCGATTGCTGGTTGTGCTGTATGATTATTGATTTGATTAATTGAAATTTTAAACCATTATGTGAATGTAAGGTATATGTAGCGAAATTGTATCAAATACTGAACTGAATTGCAAATTGTTTGAAATTGCATGCATATACATGTGTATACATTGAACATGTCATAGCAAGGAGGCTAGTGAAGAGGAATAAAATTGTTTTCCCATCAAATAGGTACATGTTTATTGTATTTCTTGGGGTTTTTGATGATTTTATGAGCCGAATGGCTAGCCGCTTGGCTGTTTCTTTTTCTTTTTGAGATCAGAGGGCCATGGGAGGCTATTTGAAATATCCCGATGCTCCCGGTGTAGGGGAGGTTATGGCGATTTTTTTCGAAAATTTAGGGTGTTAGCCAAATTTTTAAAAAATTTGAAAAGTTTTTAGAAACTGAAAAGTTGAAAACCTTAAGCCATAATTAAAATAATGAAAGTGGAGTTGATCATTAAACAACTTTCAGCTTCGTTTCTTTTCGAGGACAAAAAGATTTTAAGTGGGGGAGAATGTAACAACCGGGAAATTCTGAGCCAATTTAAAATTTTTATTTTGGCAATTTTTACAGATTTTGATTATTTAAAATGAATTATTTTAAATAATAATGACGGAAAATTTATTTTCGATGAAGTTAAAACGAATAAATTTATTTTAATTATATAAAGAGCCTGAAATGGCGCGGCAGTTCGAAAATTCGATTTCGAATTTCAAATGAATATACAGGATTCAATATAAGTCAGAATTGGACGAAACAAGAAATATTCGAATCTGTTTGATCATACCTTTCTAACGGAGTTAAGAAACTGAGATTTCACTTTAGGGATGAGAAGATATGTGATCAGCATAGAAATATGTTAATTTATGCACCTATATTTTATCTTTTTGTATATAAAAACATTACGCTGGGTATTTTCTTGTTGTTTTTATAGATATGTTGACCATACCTCATTCAACCTTAAAAGTGAAGAATAGATGCCATTTACTTGAAGAATTGCATAAGAGCTTTCATGGAGACTAGATTTGATCACATTGGTCACATTAGAAGAAGACTGGTAGAAAAGATCTCGAAAGAAGTCATTAGAGGCTGTTGTGTTCACTTTGGAAGGAGATTGGTGGAAAAGTATCTTTTGAAATATGCTATTGGACCACAATCTTTGATGAGAAGGTCCATTAGCGGATTAGGGTTTCCAATTCACCTATAAAAGCACATGTATCCCCATTATAACAAATGTCTCACTTTTTAGCTGTAATTCTTTTGCCATTAATCTAGTTTTATTTCTTTTCTCTTTTCTGTTTTTTTTATTTTCTTAACAACTAGTGCCATCTACACAATTTGGTTTGGTAGAGTACTAGTTGTGTATTTTGCACTTATTCTTGTTAGTGATTAACCGTCTGATTAGATTCCGTGGTAATCCTAATTTTATTTCCTGTTTGTTATTTTAATTTCTACAATTTCAATTTCTGTTCTTTTTACCGCTTCCTTAGGTCAATTGGACTGAATATAGATTTGATTAGATTCAGATCTGATTCAATTCAATAATAGTTTAATTGCAGTTTTAATTTCGTTTGCTTTCAAAACCAACCTCGAAGATTTGTCTAACTAGCCCAAGAAATTATATAGATAATTTAATTTAATTTACCTCCCTGTGATTCGACCTGCATACTACACGATCTGTGCGCTTGCAGAATTTATTACAAATATCACGCTTTTCTAGCGTCGATCAAGTTTTTGGCGCCGTTGCCGGGGAGGTAACGATTAAATTTTATTATTTATTATATTTCTGATTCGTGTTAGTTCTATTTTATTTTGTTTCCATTTGTTTTCTTGTATATATATATATTAAAAAAAATTCTCAATTAGTTGATTTGGTGTTGATTGCTGATACTTTAATCATCTAAACAAGAGAAGAAAAAAATTGTTTCCATTTTTCTTTTATTTCTTTCCTATTTTCCACCTCTTTCCCCTTTTCCCTTTCTTTCATTTATTCCCTTATTTCCTTCCTCTTTTCATTTTTTTTTCCTTTTTTGTTTTGCTTTTTCCCATTCATTTCTTTCCCTTTTCTCTTATTCAAATTCTCATTAAAAAAAAAACTTGCATTCTTTTTTTTTCTTTCCAATTACATTTCTCATTCACCTCCTACAATCTCTCTTTCCATTTGTTCATTTATTTCTTTCCTGCTCTCTCCTACATTTAAAAAAAAACTTTTAATCTTGCTTTATTTCTTTCCCTCTTTCAACTTTCTTCCCAAATCTTCTACGATCTGCACCTTTTACAATTTCACAAAAATTCAAAAAGAAAAAAAGAAGCAAACTTCCCTTTCTATCTTCTCCACTGCCATCATTCACCACCCATCTCTTGCAAAATCCTCCCTCATCTTCATACCTTCACAACCATCATAACCACCACATCTTCACATTTCTCCCCAAACCATATTTTCACCACTCACTGTCCACAATCCGAATCATGTCATACCCACGCACAGCAGCATTAACCATCCCTTTCCAATAGTTCCTAACGCATCCACTACAGCAATTCACAAAGCAAGCCCCTGCCAAACACTGAAACCGTACCATTCCCAACTCGATCCTATCACCTACATCGCTCCTCCAAGTCACAAGTTCAAAAACGCGACTCCCAAATCAAGCTCGCAGATTACCTAAATTGCAGCCATCTCGAGTGATTTATTTCCAGAAGAAGAAAGGGCGTGCGAGAATTTTTTGTTCGGTCCGTTGGAATTTTGATTCTTGAGGAATTAATAGAGTGCGTTTTGTGAAATTGTGAAATTTGGGTTTGATTGTGATTTGTTGTGTGGGAAATTAAATAGACCAAAGGAGATCAATTTGAGGATTTGTTTCAGAATTATATTGTATTTCATAGTAGTGAATCTTGGAGGATTTAATTGTTTGCCTTGGGTCACGTTTCCTGTTTGGTGTTTATTCTCACTTTGTTAAGCTCCTCTCTTGTTTAATTTTTTTTCTTTATTATTTTCTTCCTATTTCCACTTTGCAATCTTAGTGCTTCATTTTTTTAAGAAACAAAAAAAAGTTAATTTTGCTAGTCTAGTTTTTTTTTTGTTAGTTTAGTTTTCATTTTATTTCTTGCTTCCAAAAAAAAAAAAGTTTAGTTCAAAATTTTCTTCTAGTCTAGCTCTTGTTTTTATTTTTATTTCCCTCTTTCTTTCTTTTGTTGTTTTATTTCTTAAAAAACCAAGAAAAAAGAGAGAACAAAAAAAGGAAGAAAGAAAGAGCGAGAGGAGGATAGAGAGATTCAAATCAAGAGCCAACTTTGAAGTGAAGAATTCAAAGAAGTTACAAGGAATTAAAATGTCAAATGAATTGCAAACTTTTCCAAACCGCTAACACTACTCAAATTCTCTGGACGGACTGCCATACCCCACTGTAAATTTCTCTTAACTCTACAGGTGCTTTACTGCAAAATAATAATAATAATAATATAGAAATTGCTTGTAAAAATTTTCTGTAGGGGCAGCGGCTTGCTTATACAATATTTTAATTTTCTGTTATTATTCTATGACTGTTCTGTGGCTATTCTGTGACTGATATTTCTGAATCTGTTTGTGAGAAACGAATTACATACCTGACGTCATCACTCTCGTCGTTTTTCAATTATAAAACTTGATTTGATTTTCAAAATAATATAATTGAAAAGTGGTGTTTTGTGAAGTTGACTGTCTCGTATAATTAGATCGCGGATATACATTAGTTCAATTTATTAAACTAATAGCAAAAGAGGTTGCATACTACCCGTAAAACATTGGTTGTATCCCTTAGTATTTATACTATATGTGAACGACCATAAGACACTCTTCCCCCTTCTAATTGAGTCAGTTAATTAATAGAGCACAACTCATTCTTTTATAGTATTTTGAAGTGAGAATAATTTCTGTCCAGACGCGATTTCTTTAAAATGTCTGATTCAAAAAAAACATTGAGAGAAATGTGGGATAATAATCGGAGTAGATGTCCTCTTGAAGAGTATGAGTATGAATTACAACTCATGAAGCAAGATTTTCCAAAATTTCATGGGCCCAATATCAACAATTTTCAAATTTTTCCAAATGACCAACATTTTCAAAATCATGAATATGATCGAATTTTTGATTTCAATTCAAATTTCAATAATTTCGATTATGGGCCACACCCACATCAAAATAGCTTTGAATCTCAATATGGAGTTGATCCACATCAATATTGGGTTGTAAATCACTTCGAGAATAATTTTGAAAATGAAAATGATTTTCAAATCGATCAAAATTTTGAAAATTACAACCCATATCCACATCTTGAGAATAACCAAAATTGCAACTTTCCCTCGAATTTCAACAGTTTTGGTTACGAACCTAATTTTCAAAATCAAAATGATTTCCAAAATCAATGTCACTTTTCTGAAAATTCAAACAATTTTGAGAATCAAGGAATCCAAAACGAGAGCTCTCAAATCAACAATTCTGAAGAATACCATCTTAACGATTTTAGAGAGAGGGTCGAAAGGCTAGATAATAAGATGGATGAACTTCTTTGTTTAATAGCATCTTATAAAGAACAATGAGAGCAACAAAATCAAATTCAAACAAGCGATGAATCACAAAATAATCCGTTCTTTACTGATAGTGAAAATTTTCAAGTAACAATCTAGGAAATTGAGAAAGACAATTTAAAAGAAATTGTTCAAAATTCAACAAATGATTTGGACTTCGATTCTTTTAAGGAAAAAGATTTAAGCTCAGAATTTGATCTTTCTCTGTCAGGCTGCGAGAAACTGGAAATTTTAGAAATCGAACAAAATAAAGATGTTGAATTTTTCAATTCAAATTTGGAAAAGGATTTTAATGAACATAAATTTTTTGGATTGTGTGAGGATGAAAGCCTTAATTTGGTCAACCCGATCACCACCCTTAGGTCCGGAAAAATGATTGGAAATAATATCGGCAATCTTGATAATCCTTCGATGCCAACCTCAAATCAAAGTCTTGACGTTCTTTTGATGGCAACCAAGGCCAATTCTTCTGAACCTTCCAAATCTCCGTCTTCTTCGAATATCGGCAACCCGGACAACATCTCTCTTTCTAATGTCGGCAACCCCGATGAAATCTCTTCTTCTAATGTTGGCAATCCCAACCATTCATCTTCTATACCTTTACCTCCTTCATTTCTCTTGTCGACACCCTCTTCTTCGAATGACCAAGATTCTAAAACATGACAAGTCGACATGATAGAACCCGTTGTTGATGACACGATAGATTTACCATTTCAGAAAGTCTCTCACACTTCACTAGACACATGTACTATATCTTTTGAAGAACTTTTTGAAGACGAACTCAAATGTTTAAATGACGAGAATGATTATATGGAACGTCTCAAAGATAATCTTAAGCCCATTTCATCGAATGATATTGACATGCCTCTTGTACCTCAAAAATCAGGTACAAAATCATCATACATCGTTTTCAATAGAGGCAAGTGTGGACGGAAAAGAAAATTTCATTTTTCACAAAACATGCACCATCATTATAGATTCCATTCTTCATATGATTGGCATTCGCATATAATTGTTAAACTTCATTTCATTTTACCAATCATTTTACATCTCATTCACCTTTGGGTACGATCTTTCAAATTTAGGAAACGTTTACAGTGTGGACACTGTTTAGATCTAGTGTGGGGGGAGTCTGCATTTCATTCATTTTCGTTTTTTCTTTATTTTTCTTCATTTTCATTTTCAGCCACTTAAGTAGGACCATCATGCATTTTAGATTGTAGTAGCATGCCCCTTTTTTTTTTTTTTGAAACATGACTCATTTTAGATTGATACAACAAAATAAGTTAAGGATTGTTAATTAGTTGATAGTATTTTTTTTCTCTCAGCTAAGATCGAATATGAAATATAATGAAAAGTTTAATTTTGAGGAATAATAGTGTAATCGGTACATATGGATATTCTTAGGCGATGGCCATGAAATCTATTCTATATTGTAGTCTTTGTTTAAATAAGTGGAGGACTTAAAATACTTATATTGGCTTTTCGAATCTTTAAAACTAAGTTGTGTTAAGCTGAATTCGCGTAACTCTCTTTTGTGCTTATATTTTCAATAATAATAATAGTAATCCAAGGGTATCCAATATTGCTTGTATATCTAGCGTTGGTGTGCAAACCCGCCAAGCTCTATCCGACATGTTGTTGACAAAGTCAGCGTTGGAATATCTTGGTCTCATTTTATGAGATTGGACACCTAAGGATTACCGACATGTTGTTGACAAAGTCAGCATCGGTCTGCACAATCCGCCAAACTCTGTCCCAACTCTCCGTCAGTCCGCAAGGCAGTGTATGGGTGGTATACCTTGGTCTTTTAAGTTAGGTGTATGTGATTAATCATAAATTTTAACTTTTATAGAGATAGAGAATAAGCGACGATGCCCAAACGTTTCTTGATCTTACTGATTTGACTAGCCATACACAAGGAAATTAGAATACCACTTTACAAACTGTGACAAGCAAACTAAGAATTTATTTCATGGCTGCACTATGTTATCGACTGAACCAACCGGCCAAACTAGAACATAACATTTGAAAACTTGAATTATGTTGAAAATTTGTGACAAGTTGAGGTATCTAAAATAAAATCAACTGACTAGAAATTATCAAATTAATTTGCTGTACCACTTTCCTGAAATAAGTTGTGTTTTCATTTTTATTTTCGTTTGCATATGTCTGATTCATTCAAGTAGTTACATTAGAACCATAGCATACTGCATTTGGATTTTGTGGGTAGTATCCGCTGAAAACCCTCACGAGACACCACTCGTCCTACTAGGGACACCTAGAGGTTTAACGGCTTGTTGCATACGCTCAATGCAATCGTGTTTCCTACGAAATTGTGACCTATCTTGTTTAGTTTTTTTAATTTTTTTGTTTTACTCGAGGACGAGTAAAAGATAAGTGTGGGGGTATTTGATCAGCATAGAAATATGTTAATTTATGCACCTATATTTTATCTTTTTGCATATAAAAAATATTACGCTAGTTATTTTCTTGTTGTTTTTATAGATATGTTGACCATACCTCATTCAACCTTAAAAGTGAAGAATAGATGCCATTTACTTGAAGAATTGCATAAGAGCTTTCATGGAGACTAGATTTGTTCACATTGGTCACATTAGAAGAAGATTGGTAGAAAAGATCTCGAAAGATGTCATTAGAGGCTGTTGTGTTCACTTTGGAAGGAGATTGGTGGAAAAATATCTTTTGAAATATGCTATTGGACCACAATCTTTGATGAGAAGGCCCATTAGAGGATTAGGGTTTCCAATTCACCTATAAAAGCACATGTATACCCAATATAACAAATGTCTCACTTTTTAGCTGTAATTCTTTTGCCATTAATCTAGTTTTATTTCTTTTCTCTTTTCTGTTTTTTTTATTTTCTTAACAACTAGTGCCATCTACACAATTAGGTTTGGTAGAGTACTAGTTGTGTATTTTGCACTTATTCTTGTTAGTGATTAACCGTCTGATTAGATTCCGTGGTAATCCTAATTTTATTTCCTGTTTGTTATTTTAATTTCTACAATTTCAATTTCTGTTCTTTTTACCGCTTCCTTAGGTCAATTGGACTGAATATAGATTTGATTAGATTCAGATCTGATTCAATTCAATAATAGTTTAATTGCAGTTTTAATTTCGTTTGCTTTCAAAACCAACCTCGAATATTTGTCTAACTAGCCCAAGAAATTATATAGATAATTTAATTTAATTTACCTCCCTGTGATTCGACCTGCATACTACACGATCTATGCGCTTGCAGAATTTATTACAAATATCACGCTTTTCTAGCGTCAATCAATATGTCCAGTTTAAAATTCAGAAAAGTCGATGTGGAATATATATATATATTTTTTAATATATATAAAGGCCCTTGAAAATGGAAATTTTGCAAGCGACCTCGGTTTTCGACAAAACCACTTTTGTTGGATCCGGGATGTCAAGTTATTGCTAGGTTCCAAAATTCATAATTTTCTGAATCAATATGTGAGCGTGGCGAAGTTAAACGTGTTTTAACAGTTTCAGTCAATTTCGATCGACCAGAAAATGGCCATTTTTCAAACGGTCTCAGAGTTTGATGAAATTAGTTTTGTTAGGACCGTATCGTCAATATGAAGCTAGAAATAATTTTTCTAGAATTTTTGGGATCAGTATGTGGCCCCGGTAATTTAAAATGTGCGTTTAAATTGAATATATAATAATTTATATTTTAATTTAAACTGATCGTAATGGCCGAACTGGCTCATGATACATATCCCATTGTGTTTGGAATGGGGGTAATACGTTAGGGACGACAGTCGTTTGGTTCGATTCAGGGTTCGGATGAAAAGTCAACTTTAAAGGAGAAATAAATTAAAATAAATAATTAAATTATATATTAATACACTCACCTCTCTCTCTCTCTCTCATAACCACCGTCATAATTAAAATAAAAAAAAAGAACGAAAGGAGCGCCGTCGATTGAAGCCCATCGCGCCTCCGGAGCTGTGCCACCGCCACCGCTCCTTCATCGCCTCCCTCCTCCGCCCTTCTACTCAGCCTCCCACCCTTCACCCTCCATCGCAGAAAACCCCACCGCGACAGAACCCCAAATCGGCTGCCATCGACTAACCCTAGCCCCACCATCATGCCCCCCCAAACGGCGCGCACCACCTTCGACCCTCCTCATCACCCTCCGTGTAAAGACCCAGGGATTTTCGGCCCCGAAAATCGACATAAATACCTTTACTATATCTCATGCCGACCTTCCAAACACCGAAAACACTGGATAGTTATTAGAAAGAAATTAGAGGGTGAGATAAGCAAGAAAGAAATATTAAAATAGAAGAAGAAGAAGAAGAACCAACATAGAGTCTCACATAGCAGTGGAAGAAAATATAATATAGAAATAATCTTTATTGAGAGCTTTTGAAAATACTTACAATATCAGAGTACAACACCCATCTGGGCAGTTTTGATAATCTGTCCTCACATACACAGCGGAATAGTAATCATATCATACACCGGAACCCCTTCAGCTTGTCATTGGACTTCATGGTACCTGATAACCTGAACCTGTACACTCCGGGCTAACCCGAGCATTTACAAAACACCGGGTCAGTCTGGTGGACCAGAGTGAGAAATACTCGCACAGCATTAAGGTATCACACAACTTGATTTTAAAGTTAAAATCCTTTCGAAAGAAAAGGATAATCGTAAGACCGATCCACACATAAATACAGACGGTTTTTACCTTACGATAACCCAAAATAGTTTCTGAAATCAATATCTTTTCTGATATTATAATAGTGTCTAAATACAAGTAAATATCAGTCTGGTGGAATGCCTGCATCTCACGCTCCACGTATATATATACAAACAAAACCGTAGGCACTTATTGGAGATTGGATTCCGACCTTGACAAGGTATGGGACCACCTGCCGCTCGTGTATCTCTAGAGGCGAATACACTGGGTTCAACAAGAACGTCTTGCAACCCAGCCCTCACATGACCGACCACTCATTTCGCTTGAGTGTATCGAATGTATATCACCAACGGTTGGACTCAAACTACCGTTCCCGAATGGGCAGAATCGATAGAATAAGAAACAAAAGGAATTTCTCTAGATAGGTGATTATACACCCTAATGGGAGCGAGCCACATAGCCATGCTGGCTGCCCGATTTTTGTCATTTCCCGGTTGATAAGGCTTGAGGTCAGAATTTTCTTTGAACATCTGGTCGTCATTACTTTGAATGCCACATCGTTAGATCCGCCAGATCACACTAATTGACGTCTACAAAAATACTCTAGTTATTTGGCTAGAGAAAAACCATTTCTCCGCCATCGACTATGGTACGTTTGCAGAAATCAACATATGTAATTCCTTTGGAAATACTTCGTCAGACATCCGTCCATACAAGTCATCCAGGAACAGGATGAACCGAAGGCACTCTCCTACTGCATCCAACATAGGAATCACCCCACGGATCAGTAGCGAGAAGTCCTTGCAACCCATAGATTCGATCCACGACAGAACCACAGTTTATCTCTGGGAGCTAACCAGAGATTATTAGTAGTTCTTCCGTTTAATGAAGATCCATGGTCTTCAATGCTCCATCTCGACCATCTTCTGATATCTTCACGTATTTGTTGGTCGGAATGGTTTTCGAATATAAATTCGATCCCGGTCTTTCCTTACCAACAATCGTATGGGTCAGATTTGATAGTTGGTGATTTAACTATCAAAATAAACAGTGTTTCAATCATGACAACCCAGTGAGTTCACTGGTTTGGTATTCAGCACCACTTGGCCTTTTTAATTAAAAACAACTGTGAAATCAAAACTCTTAAATATTTCAATATTAAAATATAGCTTTTCACGCTTCTTATTTAACATAAGATTCATCTTTAAACCAATTCATTTTCTTAGGAAAATCCTATATCATATTCAGTTGTCTATTTTCACTTTCAAACCATTTATCACATTATCATATAATATCGGGAAATCAATTCGACTTATCACTCGTAACCAACCTTTCGAAATATCTTTTATTTCATTACATGAAACACTACTCCACGCTTACTCTTATAGAATAAAGCTCATCTTTTACATTTCCCTTTTTAACTTGAAAATATTGTTATAATTTCAAGCAACGCCTTTTATATTTCCACTCTTACTTTGGAATCTCATTATATATATATATATATTCCAAATCTTTATCAAAAATATTACTTTATTATCTCTATAATGAAATAATAAATCCTTACTATCCTCTTTTACCATTACAACTAATATCACCTTCAGATATTCCCGCTGTCGATCAAGTTGGGGTATTTTAATTACCTCTCAGACCTTGATCAACAACGTTCATATCTTAAGGTAGATACGAGTTGTAATCTGAAAACCAATATTTCATTCTAATATCAAGCCAAATTCTATTAAATTATTTTATTCAAAATTTGACTTCATAAGACCCTTTTTGAAAATCTCTTCCTCGGTGATAACCATTATTCCTTAATTAAGTCATCTATTATGAAACACCACCTTTAACCTTTTCCCTATTTTAAACAATTCAATTTAATTGTTTCTTAATAAAACAATTTCCCAACTTAGTCATTAGGTAATTTTTCTTACCTCTCACATTTACAAATCTGATTAATATAAATATTGACTTATAAAATAAATTTGTAGTTAATTATAAAAATAAGTATTTATTTCCTTTGAATAAACCTTTATTCAATTAAAATATTTCAAAATCTAACTTTGGTTATAAAATAAATTTTATAACTTCAGTTCGATCGATTTATCTAACGGTAAATCGATATAAACAAAATAATTTACTTTTAGGCCATTTACTGTCGATTACCCAACCAATACTGCCCATTGTTAAAGCACAACACAGGTTGACATTTCAGTCAATGGTCACTGCCAAAATCAATCACCCAATCATGACAGTTCATGTATGATAATATGAAAATAAATAATATATTTGAGGAATCCGGTTGGATCCGTCCAACATGTTCCTCCCTGTATTCAAATGGTTATCTCAAACAGATCGTTTAATTCAAACAGATCAAACAATTCAAACCATTAAACACGTTTATTTTAATAAACGTGACCAACAAGGTAAGTTACGCTTATTGGAACTCATCGTTAAAATAACGATTTGGTATTTCACTGAAATTAAACAACGGTTTAATTTCATCAGTTCAATCAACAAATAAATATATAACTAGCAAACATTCAATCATTGGCAAGCAGAGCATACAAAATAAAAACCCAATTTATATAAAATATAAATGGGAAAAAACTGAGTGAGTTTAACTCACTTTGATCTGACTCCGCTGTTAAAACGGTTCATTTCAGTTGATTCCATCTGCGTCCAATTTCCGTCCATTTCAATCCAAGGAGTTACGTTCGTTGGTACGGATCCGACGCCACTTGTCTCATTCGATCTCGTCGCTGTATGACATAGTCATAAATTTAATATGGTACTCGCTTTATAAATTAATATTATTAAAACTTAATAATAATTATTCAATCTATTGATTTATTTAAATTAACCTTATTCATGTATACACTTTTGATTATTAGCTCCTATGCATATTCTAATGTAAATAGTTGTGCACTTGCGTACACTCGGCATTTAGTTTTCCAAGGTCTTCTAGCTTAGTTGATCAAATCAAAAGAACCGAGTAAAGATTTGTTTGTCGACATAATTGAAATCCCATATTTATCCTACTTGATATTGACTAATAGTTGCGACCGACTACATGAGATATGACCATCTACAAAATAAACTTTCCAAAAGAATAACAATAGCCGTTCATGGAGTAGTGTGAAACCCTTTTGGAGAGTATAGACTTGTCTCAATCCCGTCATATACATTAGGCATTCTAAATTTCCAGACCATGCACACCACGCACCATCTTACGTTATGTTATTTACTTAGACAATACCCTCAATTTCATTTAAACAATGATTAGGCACCGATACAAATGGGGTTAGCACAACGTATGGTTTCGGTGGCCATATTTGCTTTACAGGTAACATATATTATTATAAGTAATTAGACACCCTTAATCCCTTTGTTATACCCTAAACTAACTTACGCTAATATAATATCAAGAAACCCGCGTTATATAAAGGGCTAGGCAATTTAAAATGGGTCAGGTACTTTATGTAACATGGTCACGATGGATGCTAATATATTATGTAGTTAGGCAACAGTAATTCAGGCGTATTACATACATATATTACTACATATCTTCATTCTTACCTTTCTTGTTTACTGCTATTCCCTAGGCAAGCACTGTCACCATCTTCTATAGCAACCGGTGAGCTTTCCCTTTCCACCGTACACTTCAACTCCTCCTCACCATACACCCTCACGCACACTTCCCCGAAAGCACGCCCCACCTTACTCCTTCGCTTACTGCTGCGCAGCAGCGCACCCACACCACCGAACTACCCTGCCTTGCCACTAAACCAGCCTGTAGCTTCATTACCCTGTTTCGTTCAGACCCTCAAACTCCAACTCATTTACGTTTTGGCCCTCCCACTTCAAAGAACCACTTCCGCCTACTTCATGAACTCGATCCCCATGGTAAGAGAAACAGCAGCTATACGCTGCATATTCCTTCTTTCCATCCCTTTCACAGTTTCTGGAACCAAACCCGTCCTTCTTCTTCACTCCTCGACCTCAACACTCTCAACCCCAACTCCTTGCACTCGCACCCCTCCTGTAACCCGTATGCACACACCTCCTAATGCGCTGCCTCTTCCACCCGACGCCGGACCGCCTCAGACCAGTACCGACAGCTCCACCCCCTTCCACTCTACCATCGCCTAGCCCAGATCCTGACCCAAACTCCTCCATGCATGTTTTAGACTGTCGGAATACAACTTCTCTGATCTTTTTACATTGCTTTTTCATGGACTGTTTCGAGCCTTCCATGTCACCACTTTTGTTCCTTAGTTTACGATAATGGTCAAAGAATGAGGAGCTTCGGATCTAAATGGTAGTTGGGTTTACTTTTTTTTCGTAAGATGTACCAGCTTCCTTCCAATGGAGAGACACAGCAAAAATGGAGAACAGAAGATGTATATTTATAGATGGGAGGAGTCGTGGGTAGCACGTATTTGGTTTGGCGGCCAAGTTTTAGGGGTTAGCACTGCATGGTATCACTTCATAGATTAGCTGTGCATTGTTATATCAAACGAAAGAAAGAAGTGAAAGAAGGAACAGAAATATCAAGCAGCTGTTTGAGCTGTTTGCATTGGTACTACTGTGCGTCCATGGTGTAGGCATAGCACATGGAGAGAACAGCTAAAAAGGGCAAATTCATAGAGTACACATACATATATAATATTTCCGTTTGTCCTAGTATAATATTTGTTTTTGTATGCTCATTCAATTTGAAACAAAGTGATAGGGTATGATACGTTTCCATCAGCTAAGCATGTGCCTCTGGTTTGCTGGCCATGTATATAAGTATAGGGGAGGATATAACGATGTCCATCACTAGATTAGTAGAGGATTAGGGGAGCTACGTGGTTGCTTCTTTTCAATACTCAGAAAATGTACTAATCTTCATGTGCGGATGAAAGAGGATGAGCACAGGTCTTTCACATGGTACACAATAGGTTACTAGGGACATCGAGGTATAATTGAGTATGTTTAATACTGTATGAATTTTCATTTCAATACAATGTTGTAACGTGTGTTTTCATTTCAATGTACATTCCCATGTACAAACGATACAGTTGGTATAGTTTTAGGGAAGGTTACACCTTTTAAGTAAGCTATATCTTAGCCTTGCAGCGCACAGGTGGTACTTTTAGGATAGGCTGAAATGTTTTGTTTTACTTAGAGTGAAAGTAATTTAATATATTATAATAGTATTCAATGGACCTTCATCGTGAAATAACACATTAAACCAACCCCAATCGACTTCTGTCTTCTGATAAATAGGCTATTCTTGGTATAAAAAAGTATTCCGGATCCAATGGTACAAGTTTCGTCAAAATCCGAGGTCATATGAAAAAATTTCCTTTATAAAACCAGAAATAAACACGCGTTTAATTTTTCCACGATCACCAGATAAATCAAAACTTTGATATCCTAAAATAATTCTTCAATACGAACCCAACGGCACCAGTTTCGTCGCATTCTGAGACTATTTCCCCGGTAGGCTATTTTTACGCGCACCGCAATGCCTTTTTGAACACCAAATTTGTCGGTCTCTAAAAATAACAAACCATATACCTATCCTGACTCTATTTGATGATACGAACTCAACGGGACTGGTTTCGAGGCCTCATTCGATCGTTTGCTCAAGTTACACTTGAATATCCCTTTATTAAATAAATTACGCGCTATAGAAATTGAACGAACGTTTGTGGCTGCCATGGTCACATACGACATCGGTTTGCCACGCCATTAAACACCGTGCAATAATTTAACGTTACAGTCCCAATGAAACTGATTTCGTCGAAATCCGAGTCCGTTTGCAAAATGGCCATTTTAAAGGCCAATATTTAAATAACGATTTTTCACAGCGACTATTTTAAAATTTGATTTGGCCATAAATAACAAACCGTATTACGAAATCTGAATTTTTCTCTTTCATATGAAAATTATCATCAACACGGTTTCAACGTTTCTTGTTTTATAGAAATCCGACTTATATCGGATCCTGTATATTCGATTGAAGTTCAAAACTCCATATTGCGAACTGCATGCCATTTTCAAGCTCTATTTATATTTTAAATAAATATATATATCGTTCAAACTTCGTTTTAAATACGAATTCCATATTAAAATTCATTAATATTCTAAATAAAATATTTAAAATAATAAATTAAATTAAATATTTGACTGCTAAAAACACGGGTCATTACATTCTTTCCCCCCTTAAAATAATTTCGTCCTTGAAATTGCTAAGGTAAGAAAGAACATTACTGACCCATAAATTTTCAAATCCAATTTATTATAAATCAAAAACCAATTCAATATCGTAAATAAATATTTTCAAAAATATTGAAAATTTTCTAACACATTAAATTTGTTGATTATTTCCATTTAAACAACCATCACCCAATAACAATCACAAACAACAACCAATACACAACAATCAATCAAATTAATTGAATTCACATTCAATATCAATGTTTTTCCATGGTTTCTCATATTTGAACATTTAATTAATTTCTATTCGATTTTTATCTATTCATCAATTTCCAATTTATTTGATTTAATTTCAGTATCATTCTTTACTTTAATTCCACTTAACAAAGGTAAGTTTCAATTCAAATTTTCAATCCGATTTGAATTCCATTTAAATCGATCAAACATATTTATATCTCAATAATTTTATAAAATTATTCTTTTCTATACAAAAATATGATTTTGGGTAAAATTATTTCATTTACCCCTTTTCAAAACAATACTGTATCTATTTGCCAGTTCAACGCTTATCAACACTTGAACCGATCAACTAACACAATACAAAACATTTGTATACAAAATTTACAATTACGCTCTCATATATATATATACACTCAATCTCGATCTAGGGTATTACTAACCCAATCTCTATCGAGTTACACCACAGAGCCAAGGTTATTACTAAACCAATAGCTCGGATACCACTGTAACGACCCAGGGATTTTCGGCCCCGAAAATTGACATAAATACCTTTACCGTAACTCATGCCGACCTTCCAAACACCAAAAACACTGGATAGTTATTATAAAGAAATTAGAGGGTGAGATAAGCAAGAAAGAAATATTAAAATAGAAGAAGAAGAAGAACCAACACAGAGTCTCACATCGCAGCGGAACAAAATATAATACAGAAATAATCTTTATTGAGAGCTTTTGAAAATACTTACAATATCCGAGTACAACACCCATCTGGACAGTTTTGATAATCTGTCCTCACATACACAGCGGAATAGTAATCATATCATACACCGGAACCCCTTCAGCTTGTCACTAGACTTCATGGTACCTGATAACCTGAACCTGTACACTCCGGGCTAACCCGAGCATTTACAAAACACCAGGTCAGTCTGGTGGACCAGAGTGAGAAAAACTCGCACAGCATTATGGTATCACACAACTTGATTTTAAAGTTAAAATCCTTTCGAAAGAAAAGGATAATCGTAAGACCGATCCACACATAAATACGGACGGTTTTTACCTTACGGTAACCCAAAACAGTTTCTGAAATCAATATCTTTTCTGATATTATAATAGTGTCTAAATACAAGTAAATATCAATCTAGTGGAACACTTATATCTCACGCTCCACGTATATATATACAAACAAAACCGTAGGCACTTATTGGAGACTGGATTCCGACCTTGACAAGGTATGGGACCACCTGCCGCTCGTGTATCTCTAGAGGCGAATACACTGGGTTCAACAAGAATGTCTTGCACCCCGTCCCTCACATGACCGACCACTCATTTCGCTTGAGTGTATCGAATGTATACACCAACGGTTAGACTCAAACCACCGTTCCCGAATGGGCAGAATCGATAGAATAAGAAACAAAAGGAATTTCTCTAGATAGGTGATTATACACCCTAATGGGAGCGACCCATATAGCCATGCTGCCTGCCCGATTTTTGTGATTTCCCGGTTGATAAGGCTTGAGGTCAGAATTTTCTTTGAACATCTGGTCATCATTACTTTGAATGCCACATCGTCAGATCCGCCAGATCACACTAATTGACGGCTACAAAAATACTCTAGTTATTTGGCTAGAGAAAAACCATTTCTCCGCCATCGACTATGGTACGTTTGCAGAAATCAACGTATGTAATTCCTTTGGAAATACTCTGTCAGACATCCGTCCATACAAGTCATCCAGGAACAGGATGAACCGAAGGCACTCTCCTACTGCATCCAATATAGGAATCACCCCATGGATCAGTAGCGAGAAGTCCTTGCAACCCATAGATTCCAGCCACGACAGAACCACAGTTTATCTCTGGGAGCTAACCAGAGATTATTAGTAGTTCTTCCGTTTAATGAAGATCCACGGTCTTCAATGCTCCATCTCGACCATCTTCTGATATCTTCACGTATTTGTTGGTCGAAATGGTTTTCGAATATAAATTTGATACCGGTCTTTCCTTACCAACAATCGTATGGGTCAAATTTGATAGTCGGTGATTTAACTATCAAAATAAACAGTCTTTCAATCATGACAACCCAGTGAGTTCACTGGTTCGGTATTCAGCACCACTTGGCCTTTTTAATTAAAAACAACTGTGAAATCAAAACTCTTAAATATTTCGATATTAAAATATAGCTTTTCACGCTTCTTATTTAACATAAGATTCATCTTTAAACCAATTCATTTTCTTAGGAAAATCCAATATCATATTCAGTTGTCTATTTTCACTTTCAAACCATTTATCACATTATCATATAATATCGGGAAATCAATTCGACTTATCACTCGTCAACCAACCTTTCGAAATATCTTTTATTTCATTACATGAAACACTACTCCACGCTTACTCTTATAGAATAAAGCTCGTCTTTTACATTTCCCTTTTTAACTTGAAAATATTGTTATAATTTCAAGCAACGCCTTTTATATTTCCACTCTTACTTTGGAATCTCATTATATATATATCTATTCCAAATCTTTATCAAAAATATTACTTTATTATCTCTCTAATGAAATAATAAATCCTTACTATCCTCTTTTACCATTACAACTAATATCACCTTCAGATATTCCCGCTGTCGATCAAGTTGGGGTATTTTAATTACCTCTCAGACCTTGATCAACAACGTTCATATCTTAAGGTAGATACGAGTTGTAATCTGAAAACCAATATTCCATTCTAATATCAACCCAAATTCTATTTAATTATTTTATTCAAAATACGACTTCATAAGACCCTTTTTGAAAATCTCTTCCTCGGTGATAACCATTATTCCTTAATTAAGTCATCTATTATAAAACACCACCTTTAACCTTTTCCCTATTTTAATCAATTCCATTTAATTGTTTCTTAATAAAACAATTTCCCAATTTAGTCGTTAGGTAATTTTTCTTACTTCTCACATTTACGAATCTGATTAATATCAGAATTGACTTATAAAATAAATTTGTAGTTAATTATGAAAATAAGTATTTATTTCGTTTGAATAAACCATTATTCAAATAAAATATTTCAAAATCTATCTTTGGTTATAAAATAAATTTTATAACTTCAGTTCGATCGATTTATCTGACGGTAAGTCGATATAAACAAAATAATTTACTTTTAGGCTATTTACTGCCGATTACCCAACCAATACTGCCCATTGGTTAAAGCACAACACAGGTTGACTTTCAATCAATGGTCACTACCAAAATCAATCACCCAATCACGACAATTCATGTATGATAATATGAAAATAAATAATATATTTGAGGAATCCGGTTGGATCCCTCCAACATGTTCCTCCCTGTATTCAAATGGTTATCTCAAACAGATCGTTTAATTCAAACAGATCAAACAATTCAAACCATTAAACACGCTTATTTTTATAAACGTGACCAACTAGGTAAGTTACGTTTATTGGAACTCATCGTTAAAATAACGATTTGGTATTTCACTAAAATTAAACAACGGTTTAATTTCATCAGTTCAATCAACAAATAAATATATAACTAGCAAACAGTCAATCATTGGCAAGCAGAGCATACAAAATAAAAACCCAATTTATATAAAATATAAATGGGAAAAAACTGAGTGAGTTTAACTCACCTTGATCTGACTCTGCTGTTAAAACGGTTCATTTCAGTTGATTCTATCTGCGTCCAATTTCCGTCCATTTCAATCCAAGGAGTTACGTTCGTTGGTACGGATCCGACGCCACTTATCTCATTTGATCTCGTCGCTGTATGACATAGTCATAAATTTAATATGGTACTGCTTTATAAATTAATATTATTAAAACTTAATAATAATTATTCAATCTATTTATTTATTTAAATTAACCTTATTCATGTATACACTTTTGATTATTAGCTCCTATGCATATTCTAATGAAAATAGTTGTGCACTTGCGTACACTCGGCGTTTAGTTTCCCAAGGTCTTCTAGCTTAGTTGATCAAATCAAAAGAACCGAGTAAAGATTTGTTTGTCGACATAATTGAAATCCCATATTTATCCTACTTGATATTGACTAATAGTTGCGACCGACTACATGAGATATGACCATCTACAAAATAAACTTTCAAAAAGAATAACAATAACCGTTCATGGAGTAGTGTGAAATCCTTTTGGATAGTATAGACTTGTCTCAATCCCGTCATATACATTAGGCATTCTAAATTTCCAGACCATGCACACCACGCACCATCTTACGTTATGTTATTTACTAAGACAATACCCTCAATTTCATTTAAACAACGATTAGGCACAAATACAAATGGGGTTGGCACAACGTATGGTTTCGGTGGCCATATTTGCTTTACTGGTAACATACATTATTATAAGTAATTAGACACCCTTAATCCCTTTGTTATACCCTAAACTAACTTACGCTAATATAATAACAAGAAGCCCGCGTTATATAAGGGGCTAGGCAATTTAAAATGGGTCAGGTGCTTTATGTAACATGGTCACGATGGATGCTAATATATTATGTAGTTAGGTAATAGTAATTCAGGTGTATTACATACATATATTACTGTATATCTTCATTCTTACCTTTCTTGTTTACTGCTATTCCCTAGGCAAGCACTTTCACCATCTTCTATAGCAACCGGTGAGCTTTCCCTTTCCACCGTACACTTCAACTCCTCCTCACCGTACACCCTCACGCACACTTCCCCGAAAGCACGCCCCACCTTACTCCTTCGCTTACTGCTGCGCAGCAGCGCACCCACACCACCGAACTACCCTGCCTTGCCACTAAACCCGCCTGTAGCTTCATTACCCTGTTTCGTTCAGACCCTCAAACTCTAACTCATTTATGTTTTTGCCCTCCCACTTCAAAGAACCACTTCTGCCTACTTCATGAACTCGATCCCCATGGTAAGAGAAACAACAGCTATACGCTGCATTTTTCTTCTTTCCTTCCCTTTCACAATTTCTGGAACCAAACCCGTCCTTCTTATTCACTCCTCGGCCTCAACACTCTCAACCCCAACTCCTTGCACTCGCACCCCTCCTGTAACCCGTATGCACACACCTCCTAACGCGCTGCCTCTTCCACCCGACGCCGAACCGCCTCAGACCAGTACTGTAACAACCCATATTTTTACAACATGTTATAACATAAATCAAGGCAGAATTAAATGATAAAATCTGAATCAAGGGAAACGGGCTATGCCATTGCGTTCGTCTCGGAAAAATACGCAAAATAGAGTCCGAAATTTCGTAAATCGGAGCCCGTATGACCCAGTTATGGCCCGATGAAGTTTTCAAAAAATTCCAAGTTCAAAACAGATTTCGAATTCGAGTTCAAAATTCGAAAAACAGGTCAGATTGGGCTAGGCGGGAAAATTCCCGCCAACACCCCAGGTCGACTGGGGAGTCGACCTGGTTGGACCCAAGTCGACTGCCCAGTCGACTTGGCAGTCGACACAGGGTGGCCGGGCAGTTTTGCCTGGTGCACCCATTTTGAGTTTGGGTTGAGTTTTAGGGCCAGATTCGGTTTTGAAGGCTGAGACTAGAGCTAGGGTTTAATCCTAAGGTTTAAACTAATCCTAATCTCTATAAATAGACCCCTAACCCTATCCTAAATCATCATTATTCAACCCTACAACTAAACTATGCCAAATTTGTTCCTCTCATGGCCTCCACCCTCATGCTAAAATTTCTAAGTTTATTTATATGAGAGATTTTGAGTTCATACAAGTGTTTTCAAGCTTGTATGAGTGTTCTTATTTTGCATTCAAGTCTAGTTGCAACATTTCCATTACAAAGCAAGGGTTTTAATTGATTTGGCTCAAGGGTTTTCCATTTGGAGCTTTCATATTGGGTTTTTGGTGATTGCATAAGGGCTTCGTCTCAATCTTATATTTATTTATACTCGTTTGAGTCTTCATAGCATTGTAAGCCCTTTTCTACTTTCTTTTTGAACTATAAAGTTAAATGAATGATGCAAGTTTGGTTTGATCATTAGGATATGCAAGTTTGGTTGATCATTATGTTATGCAAGTTTGGTTTAATCATTATGTATGACACATGTTGCTATGTTATGCAAGTTTGGGTTGATCATTATACACATGTTATCATGTTATGCAAGTTAATCTTGAGTTTGTGACCTTAAAGCTTCAAGCTTTATGTTAAAGGTTGCATTTTGGCAACATGGAAGTTATCATATCCCTTATGATAACTTGCATGTGAGGCTAAATGCGAACTTCTTGCAACTTCTACATGTCATTTATCACCATGTATCACTTATATGCTAAGTTTGGTTTTATGCATACTTTTGAGGCCTAATAATGCAATATGCAAGTATATGAACATATGTACATTTCATATGCCACCATGTTAAACTTGTGGCTTCAACACCTTTTTGTCATGATTATGCCAAGTTCCCTATTTTCTCCTTTACGCGTTGTTGCGATTATGTAAATGATGGGATTACGTTGGGGTTGGGTAACATTATGACATGAACATGGTTTTTATAACATGACATGATAAGTTAGCTTGTAATTATGTTTTGGAAACATAATGGACATGACACTTAGAAAATATAAGTGTGGCCAACTCGAGGTTGGGTTGAGTTTGTAGCGTAATACTACCCGGAACCGACCGGCTTAACTAGTGGCTACAAACGATAGGACCCAATGTGAGAAGTTGGTCATGTTGTGCTCGAACCCGAGGTTAGACCAAGTTGTGGTGTAAAGCTTCCCGGACCCGCCCGGCTTAACTAGTAACCACAACAAGGTCTAATGTGAGAGGTTAAGGCACATTAAGTTAATTAATGCCTCATGATTAGGGTTAAGTCATGATCCACTTAATACTTAACCAATTTGGGCTTGATGGGTTAATCGGGGTTAAGTCGTGAACCGATCGTTACACTTAACCAACTTAATCCATGATTAGAAAATGGGTTAAACCGCACTTAACCCTATTAGAAAACCCTAGTAACGGGGCCCGTTCCAGCAGTAACCCCGCATGTTTGTATCACCGACACCCTAGGGACTAGGCTAGGGTGGGGGCACGATTACTGGGCTGATGTAAGCGACCAAAACGACGGCCGAGTGGTACGCCGGTGTAGTTCCGGACAGACTAGGGTCGTGCACGTAGTCCGTATTTGGAGAATTAGGCACGGGTACCAGTAGATCGAGACTGTGCACTCTTGTTTATGGTGTCCGTGGTTGACACCCTAGGGCTTGATACACCCGAAGGTGGACCCAACACAGTCTGACTACAATCATGTTATTGGGCCGTATTGACACCAACACTTGACGAGTTAGGCTTAGGAAGCCAATCAACTAGACCGTTTGGTGGACCTTGTATTAGGGTCATTTCATGTTTTTGGGCCAAGGCTTGGGCCAAGGGAATAATATTTGTTTATACAAGTCAGATTACTAGTACACCCGTGGTGCAAAACTTAACCTTGATTATGCGATGACATCTTTATTTATCTTGTTAGTTAATCATCATGCCAGTTTGTTGTTATCCTTATGTTCATCTCAGCTTCTCATGCCAGTTAACTTTATTAGTTCATGGACTGGTAGTAGTTAGGGCTTACCAGTCTTTTTGACTGACCTGTTTTCTTTCGCTCCTTTTCTTCCGTCCCCCCCCTCCCCCCAGGTTCTCAGGGTGGGAACATTGGAGCTTAGCTTGGACCTTTATAGCTTACTTGCTGGATTTGCTCATGTACGGTTTTGGACATTGAGCTAGTATGGTTTATCACTTCACTTTGGGGATAGTACTTTATGTATTTCAGTTTTTCAGTTTATGCTTTTCTCTAGACTTTGTTTGTTGGAAAATAATGACCAAGTACTTTGTTGTAACTTGACTATGGTTTTGAAATGCTAGTTTTATCCGCTGCTTTATTTACTCTGTTTTTACTTTATGTTCTGTCTTGTGATATAGTCATGCATGTTTACCTTGTTTAACGCCCCTCCAAAGTTAGTGCCCTTGCAAGAGTGACACTGGTGGAGGTGGGGTGTTACATTTGGTATCAGAGCATAAGGTTTTACGAGATTGGACAAAATAAAACTTATCTTTTGAAAACTATTTTCAAAACCCGAATTTTAAAGAAGTATTTTTCCAAGAAAAGTCTAGTTTATTTTAAAAAGGCTATTCCCCAAAAACCATTAGCACAATCCTTAGTTTCCTCGTTCTGAATCTATCTTTTCCTTCGTTTCAGTATGGCCGATAACTTTGCCATTCCGGACGGCATACCAGTACCTGTTTGGTTTAGGAGACTCATGGAGGCTAGGGCAAGGGCGACTGAAGCCGGCCCCGCAGATATCCCTCCTCCTCCTCCTGTAGTTGAGGTTCCTCCTCCTCCTCAGCATCCACCAGTGGACTTCGCGAAGATTTGCAAGGACTTTAAGTCGATGGGTGGCAAGAACTTTGTTGGGACAGAGACTTTTGTAGATGCCAGAAATTGGTTGAAGGAGACTGAAGACCTTTTCGCTATCTTTGGTATTGAGGATCATAGGAAGATCTTGTTGGCGGTGTGGCTATTGAAAGAAGAAGCCGCTTATTGGTGGGAAGTTACTACCGCTACTAGGCCCGTTGAGACTTGGGATGACTTTAGGACGAGGTTTGGGCTTAAGTTTCTATCATCAGCAGAAGAGGATCTTCAGATGGAGAAGTTTATATCTTTGAAGCAAGGGGACATGACTGTCAAGGAGTATGTGAATAAGTTTAACCAGCTTGCTCGTTTTGGTTTAGACATGGTTAACACAGCCGAGAAGAAGGCTCTACGTTTTGCTAGAGGATTGAATAAGCCATTGCAAGGATTGGCTATGTCTCATATACCCATGGGGGCCAGTTTTGAGAGCTTAGTAGATATGGCATTACTTCAAGGAGATGGCAAGAAGGAAGTTAAGCCCCAAGAGAACCAAGGAAAGAAGACTGACTCCAAGTGGGGAGGCAATCAGAGTAATCAGAGCAACCAGAACAACAAGAACAAGAACAAGAGTCAAGGCAACAAGGGGAACAACAACAAGGGCAATAACAACAAAGCTAAGTGCAATTACTGCGGGTCAGTTGGGCATCTTGTTAAGGATTGTAAGAAGAGGAAAAGGAAGAATGGTGAGTGCTTTCTCTGTGGTGGGACCGGACATTGGAGCAAAGAATGCCCGAAGAATCAAGGGCAAGGTCAGGGTCAGACTCAGCATGCTGGACCTTCGGGAGGGCAAGTTCATGATCTCAATACCGCTCCAGTTTCCGATCGAGGTAGTATTTCTGTTGAGAGCTTTGTATATATTTCTGATTTTCCAATTCATACATTGTTTGATTCTGGTGCATCGCATAGTTTTATTTCATCTGATTTAGTTGATAGTTTGCACCTTAGTACTAGCCTAGTTGATGATCCCGTCAGTGTTTCAAATCCAATTGGGGTTCCGCCCAATTATCTATGATTTGTGTGGATTTGAAGATTTCTATCTTGACCGTAGAATTCACGTGTAATGCTTATGTTCTCGGGTTTTTGGTATACGGGTTGATTTTGGGCATGGATTGGTTGTCCAGATATGGAGCCATTCTTGATTGTGAGCATAGGGTAGTGAGGCTCATGACTCGCCTCGGTAACACCCAAGAAATTTCTTGTAACCCTAAGGATCCCGTCATGTTATGTTATCTTGAATCTCTTAACTCGTCCATCGATGATCTGCAATCTGTAAAGGTGGTCCGAGAATATCCTGATGTCTTTGAAGAGGTTAGGGGGTTGCCCCCTAAGCGAGAGATTGATTTCCGCATTTATCTTGTTGATAATGCCAAGCCAGTTTCATTGCCCGTTAGGCACATGGCCCCGCGAGAAAGAAAAGAGCTTAGTAAGCAAATCAAGGAGTTGCTTGAGAAGAATTTCATTAGGCGAAGCATTTCTGAATGGGGTGCTCCTGTGGTATTCGCTACTAAGGCGGATGGTTCGCTTCGTCTATGTGTTGATTATCGAGAGTTGAACAAGATGACAAAGAAGAATAGGCACCTGTTACCGAGGATTGATGATCTTTTTGACCAGCTTGTTGGTGCTTCTGTTTTCTCTCAACTCGATCTAGCCACCGGATTCCATCAGCTTAGAGTGGCTGAGGATAGTATTGACAAGACTGCGTTTAGGACTCCAGATGGATTCTTTGAATGGCTTGTCATGCCATTCGGTTTGACTAATGCACCCGCCTACTTCGTAGATTTGATGAGTAGGGTGTTCAGGGAGTTCCTTAACAAGTTTGTGGTTGTCTTCGTGGATGATATTCTGATCTTCTCAAAGGACGAGGAAGAACATGCTAGACGTCTCAAGGAAGTGATGGATACGCTTAGAGCTCATCAGTTGAAAGCCAAGTTCTCCAAGTGCCATTTTTGGAGAAAGCAAGTGCGGTTTCTTGGACATATAGTTTCTAAGCAAGGAATAGTTGTGGATCCTGCGAAAGTGGTTGCAGTTCAAGATTGGAAGACTCCTAAGAATGCAACCGAAGTTAGAAGCTTTCTCGGTCTGGCAGGCTACTATAGGAAGTTCATTAAGGACTTCGCTAAGATATCAGCCCCTCTTACTAAGTTGACGAAGAAGAACTTAGTCTTTGCATGGGACTTAGAGTGTGAGCTTGCTTTTCAAAGGCTCAAGAGGACCCTCACCACAGCTCCAGTTTTGGCTTTACCCAATGGTGGTAAGATGTTTACCTTGTACACCGATGCGTGTGGCACGGGTTTAGGCATAGTTCTGATGCAAGAAGGAAGGGTGATATGTTATGGGGGTAGGCAACTTAAAGTTCATGAGAAGAACTATCCCACGAATGATTTGGAGTTGGCGGCGATTGTCTTTGCACTTAAGTCGTGGCGCCATTATCTTCTAGGCGAGAGGTTCGAGTTGTATACTGATCATAAGTCTCTGAAGTATCTCTTTTCGCAAAAGGATTTGAATCTAAGGCAACAGAGATGGATGGAATTCTTGGCATCTTATGACTTTGATATAGCTTATACCCCTGGCAAGGGTAATGTTGTGGCGGATGCGATAAGTAGGAAAAGGTTGACTTTGAGCCTTTTGTTTGTTGAGATGAAGAATCTAGAGTTCTTGGCAACCTTTGATTTCACGCTTGCTGTTGAGTCGATGACTGGCACGTTAGCATCTCTCGAGCTTAGACCTACACTTCTTGATCAAGTTGGGACTTCGCAGAAGGAAGACCCGCAGATAGTCGAGATCATGGACAAGTTGATTCGTGGCGAGACGTATAGTCACCTGACCAGATATGCTATTGATGACAAGGGGTAGCTAAGGCGTGATGGAAGATTATGTATTCCTCGAGTGGGAGATTTAGTCCATAGAGTTCTTGAAGAAGCGCATCATTCGAAGATGACTATACATCCTGGAGGGGACAAGATGTATAGGGATATGAAGCGCATTTTTTTTTGGGATGGAATGAAGAAGAATGTGGCAGAGTATGTTTCAAAGTGCATGGTGTGCCAACAAGTGAAAGCCGAGTCGAACAAACCCGGTGGGCTATTGCACCTATTGGAGGTCCCGCAATGGAAGTGGGAAAGTATTTCTATGGATTTCGTGGATGGATTGCCTAGATCAAGGAAAGGGAATACAAGCATATGGGTCATAGTTGATAGACTCACGAAGAGTGCTCATTTCATTCCAATGAAGAGCAAGAGGACCACATCATGGCTAGCATCTGTTTATCTTCGAGAGATAGTACGATTGCATGGAGTTCCTTCTAGCATAGTTAGCGACCGTGACCCGATCTTCACTAGCCAGTTCTGGAACAGTTTGCAAGAAGCGATGGGTACGAGTTTGAATCTAAGTACGGCCTATCACCCACAGACAGATGGTCAGACGGAAAGGGAGAATAGGGTACTAGAAGATCTGTTGAGGATGTGCATTCTTGATTTTGGTGGTACTTGGGAAGATCATATTCCTCTCGTGGAGTTTGCTTATAATAACAGCTATCAGGCAAGCATTGTGATGGCACCATTTGAAGCTTTGTATGGAAGGCCGTGCAGGTCACCAACAAGTTGGTGGGAGACGACAGATGAGCTTATACTTGGGCCCGGTATGATTAGGGATACATCCGAGAGGGTAGAGTTGATTCGAAGACGGATGAAGGCGGCCCAAGATAGACAGAAATCCTATGCAGACAAGCGAAGGACTGATTTGGAATTCGAAGTTGGAGATATGGTTTTCGTGAAGGTTTCTCCTTTGCGTAATGTGGTTCGTTTTGGAGCAGTTGGGAAGCTAGCACCAAGGTTCATAGGACCTTTCCCTATCATAGAGAGGATTGGGAAGATGGCTTATAAAGTGGAATTGCCCGAGAAACTGGCCGGAGTGCACAATGTCTTTCATGTCTCGCATCTTCGGAAGTGTCTACATAAGTCAGCCGAAGTGGTTGAGCCTAGCATTCTTGAAGACTTGGAGGTAGAGAATGAAGCAACCTTGAGGAAAGCTCCGATTTGTATCTTGGGAACGGAGATCAAGAAGCTAAGGAGTCGAGAAGTCAAGTTGGTGAAGGTTCAGTGGGGTGAAGCCGAAGAGGACGCAACTTGGGAAACCGAGGAGATGATGTGTGGGCTTTATCCATTTCTTTTTGAGGGTACATTCTCGATCTCTTTTCCTATCTTTCTTTTACCATCCATGTTTACCTTGTTTTTCTAGTTATCTTATTAATCTTGTCATGAGAACCTTAGGTAGAAACCCTTTGGACGAAACATGTGTTTGAAACATGTTATGCTTGATGTTTGAAAGTGGTTTCAAGTGTTTGCAAGTGGATACTCGTGGATGCATGATACACATTAGGCACTAAGATCGGCTCACACACTTTCATGTTGCATATGCATGAGTGCTTACACTTATTCATGGTTGAAACTTGTTGTGCTAACACAAGGATGTTGCATATGGATAAATGTTATGTGCACTCATATAGATATTATGAATTATGTTAGGAATTTGCATACATAAGGACTCATTTCACTAACATACATATGCATTAAGGAGGTTTACTGTATCAGTAACCGCCTGATTTTCGCATTAGATAAGTACATATACACACACCTTTGCATATGTTCATACAACATTTAGAATCTTTTAAGGACAATGATTGCTCGTGGATGATGATGTGAGTAGATGGATGATGGATGGTAGGATACGTTCTTCCTAACTTGGAGATTTCGGGGACGAAATCCTTTAAGGAGGGGAGAATGTAACAACCCATATTTTTACAACATGTTATAACATAAATCAAGGCAGAATTAAATGATAAAATCTGGATCAAGGGAAACGGGCTGTGCCATTGT
The DNA here is from genome assembly GCA_030737875.1 of Allium sativum. Classification (NCBI taxonomy): domain Eukaryota; kingdom Viridiplantae; phylum Streptophyta; class Magnoliopsida; order Asparagales; family Amaryllidaceae; genus Allium; species Allium sativum. The sequence continues at coordinate 735,021,740 of CM060924.1, read as the reverse complement.
GTTCGTCTCGGAAAAATACGCGAAATAGAGTCCGAAATTTCATAAATCGGAGCCCGTATGACCCAGTTATGGCCCGATGAAGTTTTCAGAAAATTCCAAGTTCAAAACAGATTTCGAATTCGAGTTCAAAATTCGAAAAACAGGTCAGATTGGGCTAGGCGGGAAAATTCCCGCCAACATCCCAGGTCGACTGGGGAGTCGACCTGGTTGTACCCAAGTCGACTGCCCAGTCGACTTGGCAGTCGACACAGGGTGGCCGAGCAGTTTTGCCTGGTGCACCCATTTTGAGTTTGGGTTGAGTTTTAGGGCCAGATTCGGTTTTGAAGGCTGAGATTAGAGCTAGGGTTTAATCCTATGGTTTAAACTAATCCTAATCTCTATAAATAGACCCCTAACCCTATCCTAAATCATCATTATTCAACCCTACAACTAAACTATACCAAATTTGTTCCTCTCATGGCCTCCACCCTCATGCTAAAATTTCTAAGTTTATTTATATGAGAGATTTTGAGTTCATACAAGTGTTTTCAAGCTTGTATGAGTGTTCTTAGTTTGCATTCAAGTCTAGTTGCAACATTTCCATTACAAAGCAAGGGTTTTTATTGATTTGGCTCAAGGGTTTTTCATTTGGAGCTTTCATATTGGGTTTTTGGTGATTGCATAAGGGCTTCGTCTCAATCTTATATTTATTTATACTCGTTTGAGTCTTCATAGCATTGTAAGCCCTTTTCTACTTTCTTTTTGAACTATAAAGTTAAATGAATGATGCAAGTTTGGTTTGATCATTAGGATATGCAAGTTTGGTTGATCATTATGTTATGAAAGTTTGGTTTAATCATTATGTATGACACATGTTGCTATGTTATGCAAGTTTGGGTTGATCATTATACACATGTTATCACGTTATGCAAGTTAATCTTGAGTTTGTGACCTTAAAGCTTCAAGCTTTATGTTAAAGGTTGCATTTTGGCAGCATGGAAGTTATCATATCCCTTATGATAACTTGCATGTGAGGCTAAATGCGAACTTCTAGCAACTTCTACATGTCATTTATCACATGTATCACTTATATGCTAAGTTTGGTTTTATGCATACTTTTGAGGCCTAATAATGCAATATGCAAGTATATGAACATATGTACATTTCATATGCCACCATGTTAAACTTGTGGCTTCAACACCTTTTTGTCATGATTATGCCAAGTTCCCTATTTTATCCTTTATGCGTTGTTGCGATTATGTAAACGATGGGATTACGTTGGGGTTGGGTAACATTATGACATGAACATGGTTTTTATAACATGACATGATAAGTTAGCTTGTAATTATGTTTTGGAAACATAATGGACATGACACTTAGAAAATATAAGTGCGGCCAACTCGAGGTTGGGTTGAGTTTGTAGCGTAATACTACCCGGAACCGACTGGCTTAACTAGTGGCTACAAACGATAGGACCCAATGTAAGAAGTTGGTCATGTTTTGCTCGAAGCCGAGGTTAGACCAAGTTGTGGTTTAAAGCTACCCGGACCCGCCCGGCTTAACTAGTAACCACAACAAGGTCTAATGTGAGAGGTTAAGGCACATTAAGTTAATTAATGCCTCATGATTAGGGTTAAGTCATGATCCACTTAATACTTAACCAATTTGGGCTTGATGGGTTAATCGGGGTTAAGTCGTGAACCGATCGTTACACTTAACCAACTTAATCCATGATTAGAAAAAAGGTTAAACCGCACTTAACCCTATTAGAAAACCCTAGTAACGGGGCCCGTTCCAGTAGTAACCCCGCATGTTTGTATCACCAACACCCTAGGGACTAGACTAAGGTGGGGGGCACGATTACTGGGCTGATGTAAGCGACCAAAACGACGGCCGAGTGGTACGCCGGTGTAGTTCCGGACGGACTAGGGTCGTGCACGTAGTCCGTATTTGGAGAATTAGGCACGGGTACCAGTAGATCGAGACTGTGCACTCTTGTTTATGGTGTCCGGGGTTGACACCCTAGGGCTTGATACACCCGAAGGTGGACCCAGCACATTCTGACTACAATCATGTTATTGGGCCGTATTGACACCAACACTTAACGAGTTAGGCTTAGGAAGCCGATCGACTAGACTGTTTGGTTGGACCTTGTATTAGGGTCATTTCATGTTTTTGGGCCAAGGCATGGGCCAAGGGATCAATACTTGTTTATACAAGTCAGATTACTAGTACACCCGTGGTGTAAAACTTAACCTTGATTATGCGATGACACCTTTATCTATCTTGTTAGTTAATCATCATGCCAGTTTGTTGTTATCCTTATGTTCATCTCAGCTTCTCATGCCAGTTAACTTTATTAGTTCATGGACTGATAGTAGTTAGGGCTTACCAGTCTTTTTGACTGACCTGTTTTCTTTCTCTTCTTTTCTTCCGTTCCCCCCCCCCCTCAGGTTCTCAGGGTGGGAACATTGGAGCTTAGCTTGGACCTTTATAGCTTACTTGCTGGATTTGCTCATGTACGGTTTTGGACATTGAGCTAGCTATGGTTTATCACTTCACTTTGGGGATAGTACTTTATGTATTTCAGTTTTTCAGTTTATGCTTTTCTCTAGACTTTGTTTGTTGGAAAATAATGACCAAGTACTTTGTTGTAACTTGACTATGGTTTTGAAATGCTAGTTTTATCCGCTGCTTTATTTACTCTGTTTTTACTTTATGTTCTATCTTGTGATATCGTCATGCATGTTTACCTTGTTTAACGCCCCTCCAAAGTTAGTGCCGTTGCAAGAGTGACACTGGCGGAGGTGGGGTGTTACAAGTACCGGCAGCTCCACCCCCTTCCACTCTACCATCGCCTAGCCCAAATCCTGATCCAAACTCCTCCACGCATGTTTTAGACTGTCGGAATACAGCTGCTCTGATCTTTTTACATTGCTTTTGCATGGACTGTTTCGAGCCTTCCATGTCACCACTTTTGTTCCTTAGTTTACGGTAATGGTCAAAGAATGAGGTGCTTCGGATCTAAATGGTAGTTGGGTTCACTTTTTTTTTTGTAAGATGTACCAGCTTCCTTCCAATGGAGAGACACAGCAAAAATGGAGAACAGAAGATGTATATTTATAGATGGGAGGAGTCGTGAGTAGCACGTATTTGGTTTGGCGGCCAAGTTTTAGGGGTTAGCACTGCATGGTATCACTTCATAGATTAGCTGTGCATTGTTATATCAAACGAAAGAAAGAAGTGAAAGAAAGAACAGAAATATCAAGCAGCTGTTTGAGCTGTTTGCATAGGTACTACTGTGCGTCCATGGTGTAGGCATAACACATGGAGAGAACAGCTAAAAAGGGCAAATTCATAGAGTACACATACATATATAATATTTTTGTTTGTCATGGTATAATATTTGTTTTTGTATGTTCAGTCAATTTGAAACAAAGTGATAGGGTATGGTACGTTTCCATCAGCTAAGCATGTGCCTATGGTTTGCTGGCCATGTATATAAGTATAGGGGAGGATATAACGATGTCCATCACTAGATTAGTAGAGGATTAGGGGAGCTGCATGGTTGCTTCTTTTCAATACTCATAAAATGTACTAATCTTCATGTGCGGATGAAAGAGGATGAGCACAGGTCTTTCACATGGTACACAATAGGTTACTAGGGACATCGGGGTATAGCTGAGTATGTTTAATACTGTATGAATTTTCATTTCAATACAATGTTGTAACGTGTGTTTTCATTTCAATGTACATTCCCATGTACAAACGATACAGTTGGTATAGTTTTAGGGAAGGTTACATCTTTTAAGTAAGCTATATCTTAGCCTTGCAGCGCACAGGTGGTACTTTTAGAATAGGCTGAAAAGTTTTGTTTTACTTAGAGTGAAAGTAATTTTATATATTATAATAGTATTCAATGGAACTTCATCGCGAAATAACACATTAAACCAACCCCAATCGATTTCTGGCTTCTGATAAAAAGGCTATTCTTGATATAAAAAAGTATTCCGGATCCAATGGTACAAATTTCGTCGAAATCTGAGGTCGTATGAAAAAAATTCCTTTATAAAACCAGAAATAAACACGCGTTTAATTTTTCCACGATCACCAGATAAATCAAATCAACTTGAAACTTTGATATCCTTAACTAATTCTTCAATACGAACCCAACGGCACCAGTTTCGTCGCATTCTGAGACTGTTTCCCCAGTAGGCTATTTTTACGCGCACCGCAATGCAATTTTGAACACCAAATTTGTCGGTCTCTAAAAATAACAAACCATATACCTATCCTGACTCTAATTGACGATACGAACTCAACGGGACTGGTTTCGAGGCCTCATTCGATCGCTTGCTCAAGTTACACTTGAATATCCCTTTATTAAATAAATTACGCGATATAGAAATTGAACGGACATTTGTGGCTGCCATGGTCACATACGACATCGGTTTGCCACGCCATTAAACACCGTGCAATAATTTAACGTTACGGTCCCAATGAAACTGATTTCGTCGAAATCCGAGTCCGTTTGCAAAATGGCCATTTTAAAGGCCGATATTTAAATAACGATTTTTCACAGCGACTATTTTAAAATTTGATTTGGCCATAAATAACAAACCGTAATACGAAATATGAATTTTTCTCTTTTATATGAAAATTATCATCAAAACGGTTTCAACGTTTCTTGTTTTACAGAAATCCGACTTATATCGGATCCTGTATATTCGATTGAAGTTCAAAACTCCATATTGCGAACTGCACGCCATTTTCAAGCTCTATTTATATTTTAAATAAATATATATATCGTTCAAACTTCGTTTTAAATACGAATTCCATATTAAAATTCATTAATATTCTAAATAAAATATTTAAAATAATAAATTAAATTAAATATTTGACTGCTAAAAACACGGGTCATTACACTCTGCCTCGTTCCCCCTTTCTCCATTGAAGAAAACCGAAACCCCCAAGCCCCCACAAGCCAAAACCCCCACGCCCTGCCTGAAACTAACGCCACCACCCCGCCTAACAACCCTGCCCTCTTTTTGATCCGAATTGTAAGTTTTCCTTTTTTACTTTTACTTTTTTTATTTTATTTATTCGTGAATATCTTTAAAATAATAATAATAATAATAATAATAGTATGATCTTTGTAACAACCCGGAAAATCTGAGCCAGTTTAAATTTTTTATTTTGGCGAATTTAATGAATTTTAAATATTTAAAATGAATTATTTTAAATAATAATGACGAAAAATTTATTTTCGATGAAGTTAAAACGAATAAATTTATTTAACTTTATAACGAGTCTGAAATGTCCCTGCAATTCGAAAATTCGATTTCGAATTTCAAATGAATATACAGAATTCGTTTTAAGTCGGAATTAAACGAAACAAGAAATATCTAAATCTGTTTAACGATATCTTCTAACGAGTGTGAGAAATTGAGATTTCGTTTTGAAAGTTGAAAGATATGTCCAATTTAAAATTCAGGAAAGTCGCTGTGGAATTTATATATTTTTTAATATATATATAAAGGCCCTTGAAAATGGAAATTTTGCAAACGACCTCGATTTTCAGTGAAACTGCTTTTGTTGGATCCTTGATGTCAAATTATTGCTAGGTTTCAAAATTCGTAATTTTCTGAATCAATATGTGAGTGTGGCGAAGTTAATCGTGTTTTGACAAGTTTCAGTTGAACTAGATTGACCAGAAAATGGCCATTTTTCAAACGGTCTCAGAATTTGATGAAATTAGTTTTGTTAGGACCGTGTCGTCAATACAAAGCTAGAAATAATTTTTCTGGAATTTTTAGGGTCCGTATGTGACCCCGGTAAATTGAAATGTGCGTTTAAATTTAAAATATAAAGATTTGAATTTTGATTTAAGTGAAAACTGATCGAAACGATAAAATTGGCTAATGAAACATATCCCATTGTGTACGGAATGGGGGTAATTAGCTAGGGACGGCATTCGGTGGATTCGATTTCGAGTTGAAAATAAAAAGTTGCTTTTAAATTTTAAAATAATTGAATATATATATATATATATATATTATAATATATAACCCCTATACCCTCATATTCCTAGTCAACGCCCCCCCTAATAATAATCGTTCAGACGAGAAAAAGGGCTGAAGCCCTCGTCGATTTCGCCCCGCCGAGACCTCCTCCACGTCGCGCTTGCCACCACCGCGCTCCCCAGCTCCGCCTCAGCCTCGCCAACCTCTCCCCGTCGCCCTCCTTCCATCTCGAACCCCAACCCCGCTGCTACCCCTAATTCAAAGTCGCCCATTTTGTCAGCGATCGCTGCCAGCTCCATGGCCTACCCCACCGCCGACGCTTAGGAGAGGCCCACATCCCGCCAGGCCGCACCGCCCAGACCACTCGCGATCCACCCTACGCCCTCTTCCCCCGCCCCCCGGTCTCTCGCTCCTCTTCTAAAGAAACGTGGCCCCGATCCCTGTCTTAGAAGATGGAAAAGAACGAGATGGAGACACGGTTTTTATATGCAGTAAAAGGTAATTTTATTTTATTTGTTTCTTTTTAATTTATATACATTGCGATTAGAAAAAAAAACCCTGATTTTTTTATATGTAAACTTGCATTGATTTTTATTATGGTTTTTAAAATATATAAAATAGGAAAAGGTCATGTTTTTAAACAAAGAAAGGTTAAATTTTTATATAGGAAAGATCAAAATTTTATATTATAGAAGTATTAAAAATATAATTTTTATAGTATGTAAAGAATAAAAATATAAATTTTATTAATGTTGAGTAAAAAAAATATGATTTTTGTTAATGTTAAAGGCGAAATCTTTATAATGTTAAAGGCGAAATCTTTATAATGTTAAAGGCGATATTTTTTTTATATAACGAAGTGAAGATAAAAATTCGATTTTTATATATGTAGCGAATTAAAAATATGATTTTTATACACTAAAGAATATAAAAATGTGATTTTTATATATGTAGTGAGTGTGGGCAACGAAAGTGACAAAAGGCAGAAACGACAAGATTTTCTACATATGAAGAGTCGCGGTGTTTGGTATAGCTTGGGTGAGAACTTATCACTTTAAATTTTATTTCCTAGTTAGAAACATATATTAGGATGCAGACGGTGTTTAGTAGCACCCGACACCATCGTCCACAAACCATGGACTTGTTTGTTTGGTTGTTTGGTGATTGAGTAGAATATTTGTTGGAATTTTGTTTGTGGTGTGAATAATTAATTTGATTGATATGTGTATGGCATGGGCCATTACTGGACCGGGGATAAGGCTAGGCCTTGTCCCGTTTCTAGTATCGTGCCGTTATGCCGCCGAAATTTTCTAAAATATGTTAGAAAAATAAAAATTTTATTTTATTGAATGAATGAACTGAATAGAAATTCACGTGTTGAAATAAATTAAATTCATGTGTTGAAGAATTTAAATACTCATGTGTTGACGGTACTCATTTGTTGAGATTAGTCATGTGTTGAAATAAAATTTACATATTCATGTGTTGAAGAAAATATTCATTTGTTGAATATAATAACGATGTTATTGAAATATAAAGCCGTGTTGGTTAGATTTGCGTCATTTTGACGTGAACGATATTTATATCGATTTTATTTGAATATTGAAAAAGAAGTGATCTCAAAATATAATGTTTTGAAAATAATATCATTTATATATATATCGATGATGTGGAATATTCAATTTTGATTTAAAATTGAATATGAAGTTGAAATCGTTTTAAAAACGAATTTAAAACGATTTATAAAATACGTTTAGAATTGAAATCGATGGAATATATATATAATATATATATTATATATATATGGCCTGAATAGAATGCGCCGCGCCGCGGCAGTTCGTGAATTTCGACCATTGCCTTCGAATTGACGTTACGGGAGATCCGACCGTCGGATTATCCTGAAACCGGAGCTGTTGGGTTCGTATCGAAAAGAGATTTCCAGTGAATACTAGCAATTTGAAATCTAACGGTTGGATTTGGAGATAGGTCCAAATCAAATTTAGAAAAGGTCGTTGTGTGACGGCCCGCCTCGCACCAGCCTGCATTTCCTCCAAAAGTGCGCTGTACACCTGCCCGACTAGCACAAGACGGTCGTCAGAAGAAAGGAAAGAAGGGAACGAACTAATCAAAGAACCTGTAGAATGTCTCACAGCGCATGGAATAAAATATAATAATAACATACTTGACATAAAACAGGCGAGACAGTGCATAAGCTGATAACTAAAACCAACACCAATCTCAAAGCAGCGGAAATCCAAATACAGCTTATTACAATTTTCCAAATTTACTGTCTCTAAACAAAAGAAAGCTGAAGTAGAAGATACACCAACAATGCCCAAGCAGTGATCTTCAACAATACAGGGAGAATACTATATATGTATATTACGTGGAAGCCTCCTGCTCGTCTCCGGATCATCTATCCGTACATCACCAGCTAACCTGTCTCTAGTCTGCTCGTGTGAGCACCCAGAGTAATAAGAAGAGACATAAAACTCTGGGTCAGACATAAAGCCTGGTATGAGCGATAAACATCTAAACAGAATAATAACAGGTATACTAAACCATACCTGAACCTGGACCTGCAACCAAAGAGTTAGTACCACATACCGTACAATACCCCAAGGTGCCAAAATAAATAGTGTAAGAATACGGGGGTGGGGTGTGCATGTCACAATGATAGCAACAAATCATCCATAGCAACCATCCTCACATCTCTCACTCAGTGCGTAAAGCGTACGACATCTACCACTTTGGAACACTAGACAAACTGAGGCAACGACGAATCCCGACTTGTAGAACCCTGCTGTGACCAAGCCAAACACTTGGAGTCATGACCAAACATTTCAATGACCCACTTCATTGGTCGTAGCCCTTGGTTCTACCGATGCCATAATGGCCCTGAATCCGCCTTCGTTCCTCCTACCATAGTGGTCCAAAGCTATAGACGTCGATAACTCCTTGGCACGCGTCCCGCAGTAGAGCCCAACCATGAAGCGAACTCATTGATTCCCATCTAAATCTTGAGCTCTAACTTCTCATCTGGACTTCCTTTGCATCTCGGGTTTGGTCGAATTGGAGTGGGTCTTCAGAAGAGTTGTCACGCAGTAACAGTCCTGGAATTCGGTTCGGTTCGGTAATCATTGCCCTCGTCTGTTCGGTTCGGGTTTCTTCACTCCGGGTCGGGTCGGTGTCCTCCTCCGGGTCGGGTCGGTGTCTTCCTCCGGGTCGGGTCGGGTTGCTATCCTCCTTCCAGCTCATGCTCCTTCTTCGATCAGCTCCCTCGTTTCTTCTACTCCGATCCGATCACTTTACTTCAGTCCGATCCGCTCCGCTCCCTAGCCTACTCCGATCCGATCCCCTGTCCACTCCAACTCCAAGCAATAGCCTTCCTTCCTGCCAAGCTCCTTCCAGTGACAAGTCCCAATCCAGTTCGGATTCCCTTGGTCAGTTCCCTAGTCTGATCCGACCCCTTTCTTCGATCCGAACCGGTTCGGAACCTGCACACTTCTGCAACTTTCCAGCGAGCTTTCTACGCCATTCGACGACGTTTTCGAGCAATTTAACTATTCTAATCAATCATGAAACATACCATAGAGTCATAGCAACATGTAATAGCAACCACAAACAGCAAACAACAATTCAAATGAACCAAAATGGATCAAAAGTGGCTAAAACCTCACATTTGCCTATAATCCCTCTTAATCATGTTTAAGCATACGATTAGCAAAACACATCGAAATTAACCCAAATTTCTAACAGAGCCTTAAAACATTATTTTAGAATTTTAAGAATTTTTCCAGAACTTATTTACGTATAAATTCGCTAATCTTCACTAATTACCCTTAATTAACTGTAATTAGTGTCAAAATGATGCTATCACTCACCTTTGCCACAGCTAGAATCCCAAAACTGAAATATTCTCTGATTTGGCGCTGTTCCCAATCTTATACAGCAGCTCCAACCTTGCTTTGGTGCTTTTCTTCTTAATTTAATGTTTGCTAAGCCTAATCTTCAATTAGAAGGTGATTTTTGGGTGTTTTAGAGAGATTTAGAGAGTGGAGGCCATGGCTAGGTTAAGAGGAATGAAAGTGGCGGCTGGGAAATGTCTAAAGAAATGTTTTCTAACCCTAATCAGCCTCCATATACCCCTAAACCCGAAATTCCCCTTGGGCCTAGCTGCTAATCACCCGGTTAAGCCCAATTAAGCTGTTTTTCACCATTTGAAACTTGTTTCAGCCATATCTCCCAAACGGTGAGTCCGTTTGGCTAATGTGACCACTCTACGGAAAGAGAAACCATCATCCGGAGCCAATGGAAGTGGTTTCAGGTCAAAATTCCTTTCCATTCAAAAGTTATGGCCAAAACAGTGCCAACTAGGGGTAAAATGGTCATTTAAAAATCGAGAAAAATCATGAACATGGGAAATGACCCCAATAGTCGTCTCCCAAAGTTACATGACCATACGACTTCGTATGTGAAAGAAATAAATATTCTACGATCCTATGATGTGTAGAATACGGGTCGTTACACTCTTCCCCCCTTAAGAAATTTCGCCCCCGAAATTCCTTAACCCAAAACATACAAAGAATCCCGCATGCCTACCAACCACATACAACAATCAAACATGCAAAACAAGTAAGCAAGCCTATCCTAGCATGCGGAAAACTAAATCGAAATCAAAATCTTACCAGGCAAAGAGTTATGGGTGTGCCTTCCTAATGTTCTCCTCTGTCTCCCAAGTACAATCATTCTCGTCCTCGCCCCACTGAACCTTGACTAACTTCACCGCCTTCCTTCGAAGTTGCTTCATGTCGTGCTCGACGATACGGGCCGGCTTGCGGTTCCCAACCGCCTCGGGTTCTACTTCGAAATCCTCTAACTGATCAGGTGAAATAGTCATATCTGAGTCGTGAACGAACTTCCTTAGTTGGGAAACATGAAATACGTTATGAACTCCCGCCATCTTCTCTGGTAAGTCAATTCTATATGCCAAATTCCCGACTAGTTCAAGGACAGGGAATGGGCCAACAAACCTTGGTGCCAACTTGCCTCTCCTACCAAATCGTATTACGCTCTTCAACGGAGAAATCTTGACAAACACCAAGTCGCCAACGGAGAATTTTAAGTCTCTTCTCCTCTTATCAGCATAACTCTTCTGCCTATCTTGTGCAGCCTTCATTCGTTGTTGAATGATCTTGATCTTATCCGACGTTTCTCTCACCACATCTGGTCCAAGCACAAACTTCTCGCCAGTCTCTATCCAACATGATGGTGAGTTGCATGGTCTTCCGTACAAAGCTTCAAACGGAGCCATACCGATACTGGATTGGTAGGTATTATTATATGCAAACTCTACTAGGTGCAGATGGTTGTCCCATGATCCACCAAAATCCAATATGCATGCTCTCAAGAGGTCTTCCAAAATACGATTCACCCTCTCTGTCTGACCGTCGGTCTGAGGATGATATGCGGTACTGAGATGTAGCTCTGACCCTAGAGCCTCTTGTAAGATCTTCCAAAACCCACTAGTGAACAATGGGTCTCGGTCGCTCACAATGCTTTTAGGTACTCCATGAAATCTCACTACCACTTCATATACAATTCTGCTAACTTAGCTGCCGTTCTGGTCGATTTGACTGGTATAAACCTTGCACTTTTAGTCAGTCGATCTACAATTACCCAAATGCTGTCATATCCCGATCTAGTCCTTGGTAAACCATCGATGAAATCCATCGAGACTTGCTCCCATTTCCATTCGGGAATTTCTAATGGCTGTAACAATCCACTAGGCTTCTTTTGCTCGGCTTTAACTAGCTGGCAATTCATACATTTGGATATAAACTTCCCAACGTCTCTTTTCATTCCTTCCCAGTAGTAAGTCTGTTTCATGTCTCTATACATCTTATTACCACCGGGGTGTATAGTTAGCTTTGAGTGATGACATTCTCTAAGCACTTCATCTCTCAATCCATTGACATTGGGTACATCAAGCTTTCCATTCTTTCTAAGCCATCTATCTCGATCAAGCCCATACTTGTTCATCTCCTCATCGATACCCATCTCTAACTTGGAGATGATTTCCAATAGGTTAGGGTCGTCTCTCTGACTAGAGCCGATCCGTTCAATCAAAGTGGGTCTGATCGTCAAACTAGCTAACATTTCTGGATCCAATTCGCACTTTGGTCTGAAATCAAACCCCGCGATAAACTCCAGTTGCTTCCATTCAAGGAACATAGCCCCTAAGCTGGCATGTCTTCTACTCAATGCATCAGCCACCGCATTGCCCTTTCCCGGTGTATATGCGATGTCAAAATCATAGGAAGCTAAGAACTCTAACCATCTCTGCTGACGGAGATTTAAATCCTTCTAGGAGAAGAGATATTTTAACGACTTATGGTCTGTAAACAGCTCAAATCTTTCTCCCAAGAGATAGTGTCTCCACATCTTTAACGCGAACACGATTGCTGCCAATTCTAAATCATGGGTAGGGTATCTTCTCTCGTGCGGTTTCAATTGCCGACTTGCGTAAGCTACAACCCTACCGCCTTGCATCAATACAGCACCCAGTCCGGTACCACAGGCATCCGTGTATACCGTCATCTCTTCATCCCCCTTAGGAATGACTAACACTGGTGCGCTTGTCAACTTGTCCTTTAGGCTTTTGAATGCATTCTCGCACCTTTCATCCCAGACAAAAGCTTGATTCTTCTTGGTCAACTGGGTCAATGGTGCTGCTATCTTGGAGAAACCTTGGATAAACTTACGATAATATCCCGCTAATCCCAAGAAACTTCTTACGTCTGTTGCATTCTTGGGCGTAGGCCAATCCTGTACCGTAGCCACCTTTGCCGGGTCCACGGCAATACCATTCTCTGATACAACATGGCCCAAGAACCTCACTTCCCTCTTCCAGAAGTGACACTTAGAAAACTTTGCTTTCAATTGGTGTTTTCTCAACACCTCCATCACTACTCTTAAATATTCCTTGTGTTCTTCCTCTGTCCTCGAATAGACCAAAATATCATCCACGAACACAAGAACAGACTTATTCAACTGATCTCTGAATACCCTATTCATAAGATCCACAAAATATGCCGGGGCATTAGTCAGCCCAAATGGCATAACCAACCATTCATAAAATCCAGACGGCGTTCGAAATGCCGTTTTAGCTATACTCTCAGCTTCCACTCTAAGCTGATGAAAACCTGTCGCGAGATCCAACTGAGAAAATACTCTCGCGCCACTCAACTGATCAAACAAATCATCTATCCGCGGTAGAGGATACTTGTTCTTCCTCGTCACTTTATTCAACTCGCGGTAGTCTACACACAAACGAAGGGAACCATCTGCCTTGGTAGCAAACACAACTGGTGCTCCCCATTCAGAAACACTCCTTCTGATAAATCCCTTCTTCAAAAGATCGCTGACTTGCACCTCGAGCTCTCGCTGCTCTCTTGGTGCCATACGACGAAGTGGCATCACTATAGGCCTGGCATCTTTTACCAAATCAATGCGAAACTCAATCTCTCGGTGTGGTGGAAGTCCGGTCACTTCTTCGAAAACATCCGGATACTGGCCAACCACGGGCAAACCTGACAACTCACTATGCGGAATGTCGAGGGAGTTTAGAAAACTAGCCAATACCCCCTTACTGGGTAAACCACCAAACATTATCCTCCGCCCATCATCCGCTCTAGCTGTCACCAACAAGCCCTCACAGTCTACCACCACCCCGTATCTTTGGAGCCAATCTACTCCCAAAATAATGCCAAACCCAGTAAAGCCCAAAACAAAGCAATCACAAACAAACATGCATCCATGACTCGATAAGACCACATTACGACAAATCATGCTAAGGCTAGTCGAACCACCAATCGGGTTCGTCACTACTAAAGGTCTATCGACAATCTCGGGCTCCAATCCCAACCTATCTACCAAGTCACTAGATTTGAAAGAACTGGAAGCTCCGGTATCAAACAAAACTCTAACAGGAACATCGTAAATAGAAAGCATACCTTGAATGACGACATTCTTTCCCTTCTCCGCCGCAGTTGGGGCATTCGACGAAGAAGGAATAGCATTAAGGGCATATGCTTTCACCATTTGCTTTTCTTTAGGGGGCTGTGGACACTTGTCCTTGTGATGTCCCAATTGGCCACAATTGAAGCACTTCCTATCTGCTGGCTTGGCCCGACAATTACTAGCATAATGGCCCTTCTTACCACAGCTGAAGCACTCAACATCTTGCTTATTCTTTTTCTTCTGGCCATCCTTAGCTTGGTTCTGCTTTCTCTTATTCTGGGAACCACCCTTGCCTCCACCACTTGCTTGTGGCTTTGGCTCATCTGCGGATGCAACCTCAGTCTTCGGCTTAGGGTAGAGACTTTCTGATCTTAATGCTTTCCCCACAATCGACTCAAACGTCTCATCGATGTGGTTAATAAGCTTTTCCCCTAAGTACTGATCCAAACCAGTTATGAATTTCTCATTCTTCTTCTCGGCAGTATCAATAAGAGATAATCCATACTTCGACAAAGTGTCGAATTCAGCAATGTACTCCGAGACAGCTCTTCCATTCTGCTTGAGCTCCAAGAATTTCTTAAACAGCATTGACTTCTGAGCAGCTGGAATGAACTTCTCACTAAAGCGAGCCTTAAACTGCTCCCAAGTAATCTGATCTTCGGGAGTAGCTGCCTTTATAGCATTCCACCAATTCATTGCCCGCCCTTGCAGCTGACGGGACGCTAGCCTTCTCTTCATTGCATCCTCGATACCCAAATCCTCGAAGATACGTTCGCAACTATCCAACCAATCCTGAACATCTGTGGCCGACTCCGTTCCGTGAAACGGCTTCCCACCAAGACTAGTATAATCCTTGTTTAGCTTGGCGAAGTCGACCCTCGGCGCCTGCACTATTGGACCACCACCATTTCCACCATTGGGAGCTGCCCTCTGTACATCTCTAAGCATCTCTCTCATGAGGTCAGTAAACATCGTCCTCATGTCAGCAGCATTCCCATTATTGGCTCCCCTACCAGCACCTCTAGTATCTCGGCTCATCGTCAATCTGAAAAAGGAAACGATTAACGATTCCATAGTGGTGTTAGTGCAGTACAACCTCATCCATATACTACTAATAGTATATATATATAGCTTTTAAAAACCAAAGTAATCACAAATACGCTCTCTCATATACGTGTATTATCTCTCCCTGATAGCTTCCCTAGGTTAACTACGCAACCTAGAGCTCTGATACCAAATGTGACGGCCCGCCTCGCACCAGCCTGCATTTCCTCCAAAAGTGCGCTGTACACCTGCCCGACTAGCACAAGACGGTCGTCAGAAGAAAGGAAAGAAGGGAACGAACTAATCAAAGAACCTGTAGAATGTCTCACAGCGCATGGAATAAAATATAATAATAACATACTTGACATAAAACAGGCGAGACAGTGCATAAGCTGATAACTAAAACCAACACCAATCTCAAAGCAGCGGAAATCCAAATACAGCTTATTACAATTTTCCAAATTTACTGTCTCTAAACAAAAGAAAGCTGAAGTAGAAGATACACCAACAATGCCCAAGCAGTGATCTTCAACAATACAGGGAGAATACTATATATGTATATTACGTGGAAGCCTCCTGCTCGTCTCCGGATCATCTATCCGTACATCACCAGCTAACCTGTCTCTAGTCTGCTCGTGTGAGCACCCAGAGTAATAAGAAGAGACATAAAACTCTGGGTCAGACATAAAGCCTGGTATGAGCGATAAACATCTAAACAGAATAATAACAGGTATACTAAACCATACCTGAACCTGGACCTGCAACCAAAGAGTTAGTACCACATACCGTACAATACCCCAAGGTGCCAAAATAAATAGTGTAAGAATACGGGGGTGGGGTGTGCATGTCACAATGATAGCAACAAATCATCCATAGCAACCATCCTCACATCTCTCACTCAGTGCGTAAAGCGTACGACATCTACCACTTTGGAACACTAGACAAACTGAGGCAACGACGAATCCCGACTTGTAGAACCCTGCTGTGACCAAGCCAAACACTTGGAGTCATGACCAAACATTTCAATGACCCACTTCATTGGTCGTAGCCCTTGGTTCTACCGATGCCATAATGGCCCTGAATCCGCCTTCGTACCTCCTACCATAGTGGTCCAAAGCTATAGACGTCGATAACTCCTTGGCACGCGTCCCGCAGTAGAGCCCAACCATGAAGCGAACTCATTGATTCCCATCTAAATCTTGAGCTCTAACTTCTCATCTGGACTTCCTTTGCATCTCGGGTTTGGTCGAATTGGAGTGGGTCTTCAGAAGAGTTGTCACGCAGTAACAGTCCTGGAATTCGGTTCGGTTCGGTAATCATTGCCCTCGTCTGTTCGGTTCGGGTTTCTTCACTCCGGGTCGGGTCGGTGTCCTCCTCCGGGTCGGGTCGGTGTCTTCCTCCGGGTCGGGTCGGGTTGCTATCCTCCTTCCAGCTCATGCTCCTTCTTCGATCAGCTCCCTCGTTTCTTCTACTCCGATCCGATCACTTTACTTCAGTCCGATCCGCTCCGCTCCCTAGCCTACTCCGATCCGATCCCCTGTCCACTCCAACTCCAAGCAATAGCCTTCCTTCCTGCCAAGCTCCTTCCAGTGACAAGTCCCAATCCAGTTCGGATTCCCTTGGTCAGTTCCCTAGTCCGATCCGACCCCTTTCTCCGATCCGAACCGGTTCGGAACCTGCACACTTCTGCAACTTTCCAGCGAGCTTTCTACGCCATTCGACGACGTTTTCGAGCAATTTAACTATTCTAATCAATCATGAAACATACCATAGAGTCATAGCAACATGTAATAGCAACCACAAACAGCAAACAACAATTCAAATGAACCAAAATGGATCAAAAGTGGCTAAAACCTCACATTTGCCTATAATCCCTCTTAATCATGTTTAAGCATACGATTAGCAAAACACATCGAAATTAACCCAAATTTCTAACAGAGCCTTAAAACATTATTTTAGAATTTTAAGAATTTTTCCAGAATTTATTTACGTATAAATTCGCTAATCTTCACTAATTACCCTTAATTAACTGTAATTAGTGTCAAAATGATGCTATCACTCACCTTTGCCACAACTAGAATCCCAAAACTGAAATATTCTCTGATTTGGCGCTGTTCCCAATCTTATACAGCAGCTCCAACCTTGCTTTGGTGCTTTTCTTCTTAATTTAATGTTTGCTAAGCCTAATCTTCAATTAGAAGGTGATTTTTGGGTGTTTTAGAGAGATTTAGAGAGTGGAGGCCATGGCTAGGTTAAGAGGAATGAAAGTGGCGGCTGGGAAATGTCTAAAGAAATGTTTTCTAACCCTAATCAGCCTCCATATACCCCTAAACCCGAAATTCCCCTTGGGCCTAGCTGCTAATCACCCGGTTAAGCCCAATTAAGCTGTTTTTCACCATTTGAAACTTGTTTCAGCCATATCTCCCAAACGGTGAGTCCGTTTGGCTAATGTGACCACTCTACGGAAAGAGAAACCATCATCCGGAGCCAATGGAAGTGGTTTCAGGTCAAAATTCCTTTCCATTCAAAAGTTATGGCCAAAACAGTGCCAACTAGGGGTAAAATGGTCATTTAAAAATCGAGAAAAATCATGAACATGGGAAATGACCCCAATAGTCGTCTCCCAAAGTTACATGACCATACGACTTCGTATGTGAAAGAAATAAATATTCTACGATCCTATGATGTGTAGAATACGGGTCGTTACACTCTTCCCCCCTTAAGAAATTTCGCCCCCGAAATTCCTTAACCCAAAACATACAAAGAATCCCGCATGCCTACCAACCACATACAACAATCAAACATGCAAAACAAGTAAGCAAGCCTATCCTAGCATGCGGAAAACTAAATCGAAATCAAAATCTTACCAGGCAAAGAGTTATGGGTGTGCCTTCCTAATGTTCTCCTCTGTCTCCCAAGTACAATCATTCTCGTCCTCGCCCCACTGAACCTTGACTAACTTCACCGCCTTCCTTCGAAGTTGCTTCATGTCGTGCTCGACGATACGGGCCGGCTTGCGGTTCCCAACCGCCTCGGGTTCTACTTCGAAATCCTCTAACTGATCAGGTGAAATAGTCATATCTGAGTCGTGAACGAACTTCCTTAGTTGGGAAACATGAAATACGTTATGAACTCCCGCCATCTTCTCTGGTAAGTCAATTCTATATGCCAAATTCCCGACTAGTTCAAGGACAGGGAATGGGCCAACAAACCTTGGTGCCAACTTGCCTCTCCTACCAAATCGTATTACGCTCTTCAACGGAGAAATCTTGACAAACACCAAGTCGCCAACGGAGAATTTTAAGTCTCTTCTCCTCTTATCAGCATAACTCTTCTGCCTATCTTGTGCAGCCTTCATTCGTTGTTGAATGATCTTGATCTTATCCGACGTTTCTCTCACCACATCTGGTCCAAGCACAAACTTCTCGCCAGTCTCTATCCAACATGATGGTGAGTTGCATGGTCTTCCGTACAAAGCTTCAAACGGAGCCATACCGATACTGGATTGGTAGGTATTATTATATGCAAACTCTACTAGGTGCAGATGGTTGTCCCATGATCCACCAAAATCCAATATGCATGCTCTCAAGAGGTCTTCCAAAATACGATTCACCCTCTCTGTCTGACCGTCGGTCTGAGGATGATATGCGGTACTGAGATGTAGCTCTGACCCTAGAGCCTCTTGTAAGATCTTCCAAAACCCACTAGTGAACAATGGGTCTCGGTCGCTCACAATGCTTTTAGGTACTCCATGAAATCTCACTACCCACTTCATATACAATTCTGCTAACTTAGCTGCCGTTCTGGTCGATTTGACTGGTATAAACCTTGCACTTTTAGTCAGTCGATCTACAATTACCCAAATGCTGTCATATCCCGATCTAGTCCTTGGTAAACCATCGATGAAATCCATCGAGACTTGCTCCCATTTCCATTCGGGAATTTCTAATGGCTGTAACAATCCACTAGGCTTCTTTTGCTCGGCTTTAACTAGCTGGCAATTCATACATTTGGATATAAACTTCCCAACGTCTCTTTTCATTCCTTCCCAGTAGTAAGTCTGTTTCATGTCTCTATACATCTTATTACCACCGGGGTGTATAGTTAGCTTTGAGTGATGACATTCTCTAAGCACTTCATCTCTCAATCCATTGACATTGGGTACATCAAGCTTTCCATTCTTTCTAAGCCATCTATCTCGATCAAGCCCATACTTGTTCATCTCCTCATCGATACCCATCTCTAACTTGGAGATGATTTCCAATAGGTTAGGGTCGTCTCTCTGACTAGAGCCGATCCGTTCAATCAAAGTGGGTCTGATCGTCAAACTAGCTAACATTTCTGGATCCAATTCGCACTTTGGTCTGAAATCAAACCCCGCGATAAACTCCAGTTGCTTCCATTCAAGGAACATAGCCCCTAAGCTGGCATGTCTTCTACTCAATGCATCAGCCACCGCATTGCCCTTTCCCGGTGTATATGCGATGTCAAAATCATAGGAAGCTAAGAACTCTAACCATCTCTGCTGACGGAGATTTAAATCCTTCTAGGAGAAGAGATATTTTAACGACTTATGGTCTGTAAACAGCTCAAATCTTTCTCCCAAGAGATAGTGTCTCCACATCTTTAACGCGAACACGATTGCTGCCAATTCTAAATCATGGGTAGGGTATCTTCTCTCGTGCGGTTTCAATTGCCGACTTGCGTAAGCTACAACCCTACCGCCTTGCATCAATACAGCACCCAGTCCGGTACCACAGGCATCCGTGTATACCGTCATCTCTTCATCCCCCTTAGGAATGACTAACACTGGTGCGCTTGTCAACTTGTCCTTTAGGCTTTTGAATGCATTCTCGCACCTTTCATCCCAGACAAAAGCTTGATTCTTCTTGGTCAACTGGGTCAATGGTGCTGCTATCTTGGAGAAACCTTGGATAAACTTACGATAATATCCCGCTAATCCCAAGAAACTTCTTACGTCTGTTGCATTCTTGGGCGTAGGCCAATCCTGTACCGTAGCCACCTTTGCCGGGTCCACGGCAATACCATTCTCTGATACAACATGGCCCAAGAACCTCACTTCCCTCTTCCAGAAGTGACACTTAGAAAACTTTGCTTTCAATTGGTGTTTTCTCAACACCTCCATCACTACTCTTAAATGTTCCTTGTGTTCTTCCTCTGTCCTCGAATAGACCAAAATATCATCCACGAACACAAGAACAGACTTATTCAACTGATCTCTGAATACCCTATTCATAAGATCCACAAAATATGCCGGGGCATTAGTCAGCCCAAATGGCATAACCAACCATTCATAAAATCCAGACGGCGTTCGAAATGCCGTTTTAGCTATACTCTCAGCTTCCACTCTAAGCTGATGAAAACCTGTCGCGAGATCCAACTGAGAAAATACTCTCGCGCCACTCAACTGATCAAACAAATCATCTATCCGCGGTAGAGGATACTTGTTCTTCCTCGTCACTTTATTCAACTCGCGGTAGTCTACACACAAACGAAGGGAACCATCTGCCTTGGTAGCAAACACAACTGGTGCTCCCCATTCAGAAACACTCCTTCTGATAAATCCCTTCTTCAAAAGATCGCTGACTTGCACCTCGAGCTCTCGCTGCTCTCTTGGTGCCATACGACGAAGTGGCATCACTATAGGCCTGGCATCTTTTACCAAATCAATGCGAAACTCAATCTCTCGGTGTGGTGGAAGTCCGGTCACTTCTTCGAAAACATCCGGATACTGGCCAACCACGGGCAAACCTGACAACTCACTATGCGGAATGTCGAGGGAGTTTAGAAAACTAGCCAATACCCCCTTACTGGGTAAACCACCAAACACTATCCTCCGCCCATCATCCGCTCTAGCTGTCACCAACAAGCCCTCACAGTCTACCACCACCCCGTATCTTTGGAGCCAATCTACTCCCAAAATAATGCCAAACCCAGTAAAGCCCAAAACAAAGCAATCACAAACAAACATGCATCCATGACTCGATAAGACCACATTACGACAAATCATGCTAAGGCTAGTCGAACCACCAATCGGGTTCGTCACTACTAAAGGTCTATCGACAATCTCGGGCTCCAATCCCAACCTATCTACCAAGTCACTAGATATGAAAGAACTGGAAGCTCCGGTATCAAACAAAACTCTAACAGGAACATCGTAAATAGAAAGCATACCTTGAATGACGACATTCTTTCCCTTCTCCGCCGCAGTTGGGGCATTCGACGAAGAAGGAATAGCATTAAGGGCATATGCTTTCACCATTTGCTTTTCTTTAGGGGGCTGTGGACACTTGTCCTTATGATGTCCCAATTGGCCACAATTGAAGCACTTCCTATCTGCTGGCTTGGCCCGACAATTACTAGCATAATGGCCCTTCTTACCACAGCTGAAGCACTCAACATCTTGCTTATTCTTTTTCTTCTGGCCATCCTTAGCTTGGTTCTGCTTTCTCTTATTCTGGGAACCACCCTTGCCTCCACCACTTGCTTGTGGCTTTGGCTCATCTGCGGATGCAACCTCAGTCTTCGGCTTAGGGTAGAGACTTTCTGATCTTAATGCTTTCCCCACAATCGACTCAAACGTCTCATCGATGTGGTTAATAAGCTTTTCCCCTAAGTACTGATCCAAACCAGTTATGAATTTCTCATTCTTCTTCTCGGCAGTATCAATAAGAGATAATCCATACTTCGACAAAGTGTCGAATTCAGCAATGTACTCCGAGACAGCTCTTCCATTCTGCTTGAGCTCCAAGAATTTCTTAAACAGCATTGACTTCTGAGCAGCTGGAATGAACTTCTCACTAAAGCGAGCCTTAAACTGCTCCCAAGTAATCTGATCTTCGGGAGTAGCTGCCTTTATAGCATTCCACCAATTCATTGCCCGCCCTTGCAGCTTACGGGACGCTAGCCTTCTCTTCATTGCATCCTCGATACCCAAATCCTCGAAGATACGTTCGCAACTATCCAACCAATCCTGAACATCTGTGGCCGACTCCGTTCCGTGAAACGGCTTCCCACCAAGACTAGTATAATCCTTGTTTAGCTTGGCGAAGTCGACCCTCGGCGCCTGCACTATTGGACCACCACCATTTCCACCATTGGGAGCTGCCCTCTGTACATCTCTAAGCATCTCTCTCATGAGGTCAGTAAACATCGTCCTCATGTCAGCAGCATTCCCATTATTGGCTCCCCTACCAGCACCTCTAGTATCTCGGCTCATCGTCAATCTGAAAAAGGAAACGATTAACGATTCCATAGTGGTGTTAGTGCAGTACAACCTCATCCATATACTACTAATAGTATATATATATAGCTTTTAAAAACCAAAGTAATCACAAATACGCTCTCTTATATACGTGTATTATCTCTCCCTGATAGCTTCCCTAGGTTAACTACGCAACCTAGAGCTCTGATACCAAATGTGACGGCCCGCCTCGCACCAGCCTGCATTTCCTCCAAAAGTGCGCTGTACACCTGCCCGACTAGCACAAGACGGTCGTCAGAAGAAAGGAAAGAAGGGAACGAACTAATCAAAGAACCTGTAGAATGTCTCACAGCGCATGGAATAAAATATAATAATAACATACTTGACATAAAACAGGCGAGACAGTGCATAAGCTGATAACTAAAACCAACACCAATCTCAAAGCAGCGGAAATCCAAATACAGCTTATTACAATTTTCCAAATTTACTGTCTCTAAACAAAAGAAAGCTGAAGTAGAAGATACACCAACAATGCCCAAGCAGTGATCTTCAACAATACAGGGAGAATACTATATATGTATATTACGTGGAAGCCTCCTGCTCGTCTCCGGATCATCTATCCGTACATCACCAGCTAACCTGTCTCTAGTCTGCTCGTGTGAGCACCCAGAGTAATAAGAAGAGACATAAAACTCTGGGTCAGACATAAAGCCTGGTATGAGCGATAAACATCTAAACAGAATAATAACAGGTATACTAAACCATACCTGAACCTGGACCTGCAACCAAAGAGTTAGTACCACATACCGTACAATACCCCAAGGTGCCAAAATAAATAGTGTAAGAATACGGGGGTGGGGTGTGCATGTCACAATGATAGCAACAAATCATCCATAGCAACCATCCTCACATCTCTCACTCAGTGCGTAAAGCGTACGACATCTACCACTTTGGAACACTAGACAAACTGAGGCAACGACGAATCCCGACTTGTAGAACCCTGCTGTGACCAAGCCAAACACTTGGAGTCATGACCAAACATTTCAATGACCCACTTCATTGGTCGTAGCCCTTGGTTCTACCGATGCCATAATGGCCCTGAATCCGCCTTCGTACCTCCTACCATAGTGGTCCAAAGCTATAGACGTCGATAACTCCTTGGCACGCGTCCCGCAGTAGAGCCCAACCATGAAGCGAACTCATTGATTCCCATCTAAATCTTGAGCTCTAACTTCTCATCTGGACTTCCTTTGCATCTCGGGTTTGGTCGAATTGGAGTGGGTCTTCAGAAGAGTTGTCACGCAGTAACAGTCCTGGAATTCGGTTCGGTTCGGTAATCATTGCCCTCGTCTGTTCGGTTCGGGTTTCTTCACTCCGGGTCGGGTCGGTGTCCTCCTCCGGGTCGGGTCGGTGTCTTCCTCCGGGTCGGGTCGGGTTGCTATCCTCCTTCCAGCTCATGCTCCTTCTTCGATCAGCTCCCTCGTTTCTTCTACTCCGATCCGATCACTTTACTTCAGTCCGATCCGCTCCGCTCCCTAGCCTACTCCGATCCGATCCCCTGTCCACTCCAACTCCAAGCAATAGCCTTCCTTCCTGCCAAGCTCCTTCCAGTGACAAGTCCCAATCCAGTTCGGATTCCCTTGGTCAGTTCCCTAGTCCGATCCGACCCCTTTCTCCGATCCGAACCGGTTCGGAACCTGCACACTTCTGCAACTTTCCAGCGAGCTTTCTACGCCATTCGACGACGTTTTCGAGCAATTTAACTATTCTAATCAATCATGAAACATACCATAGAGTCATAGCAACATGTAATAGCAACCACAAACAGCAAACAACAATTCAAATGAACCAAAATGGATCAAAAGTGGCTAAAACCTCACATTTGCCTATAATCCCTCTTAATCATGTTTAAGCATACGATTAGCAAAACACATCGAAATTAACCCAAATTTCTAACAGAGCCTTAAAACATTATTTTAGAATTTTAAGAATTTTTCCAGAATTTATTTACGTATAAATTCGCTAATCTTCACTAATTACCCTTAATTAACTGTAATTAGTGTCAAAATGATGCTATCACTCACCTTTGCCACAACTAGAATCCCAAAACTGAAATATTCTCTGATTTGGCGCTGTTCCCAATCTTATACAGCAGCTCCAACCTTGCTTTGGTGCTTTTCTTCTTAATTTAATGTTTGCTAAGCCTAATCTTCAATTAGAAGGTGATTTTTGGGTGTTTTAGAGAGATTTAGAGAGTGGAGGCCATGGCTAGGTTAAGAGGAATGAAAGTGGCGGCTGGGAAATGTCTAAAGAAATGTTTTCTAACCCTAATCAGCCTCCATATACCCCTAAACCCGAAATTCCCCTTGGGCCTAGCTGCTAATCACCCGGTTAAGCCCAATTAAGCTGTTTTTCACCATTTGAAACTTGTTTCAGCCATATCTCCCAAACGGTGAGTCCGTTTGGCTAATGTGACCACTCTACGGAAAGAGAAACCATCATCCGGAGCCAATGGAAGTGGTTTTAGGTCAAAATTCCTTTCCATTCAAAAGTTATGGCCAAAACAGTGCCAACTAGGGGTAAAATGGTCATTTAAAAATCGAGAAAAATCATGAACATGGGAAATGACCCCAATAGTCGTCTCCCAAAGTTACATGACCATACGACTTCGTATGTGAAAGAAATAAATATTCTACGATCCTATGATGTGTAGAATACGGGTCGTTACACTCTTCCCCCCTTAAGAAATTTCGCCCCCGAAATTCCTTAACCCAAAACATACAAAGAATCCCGCATGCCTACCAACCACATACAACAATCAAACATGCAAAACAAGTAAGCAAGCCTATCCTAGCATGCGGAAAACTAAATCGAAATCAAAATCTTACCAGGCAAAGAGTTATGGGTGTGCCTTCCTAATGTTCTCCTCTGTCTCCCAAGTACAATCATTCTCGTCCTCGCCCCACTGAACCTTGACTAACTTCACCGCCTTCCTTCGAAGTTGCTTCATGTCGTGCTCGACGATACGGGCCGGCTTGCGGTTCCCAACCGCCTCGGGTTCTACTTCGAAATCCTCTAACTGATCAGGTGAAATAGTCATATCTGAGTCGTGAACGAACTTCCTTAGTTGGGAAACATGAAATACGTTATGAACTCCCGCCATCTTCTCTGGTAAGTCAATTCTATATGCCAAATTCCCGACTAGTTCAAGGACAGGGAATGGGCCAACAAACCTTGGTGCCAACTTGCCTCTCCTACCAAATCGTATTACGCTCTTCAACGGAGAAATCTTGACAAACACCAAGTCGCCAACGGAGAATTTTAAGTCTCTTCTCCTCTTATCAGCATAACTCTTCTGCCTATCTTGTGCAGCCTTCATTCGTTGTTGAATGATCTTGATCTTATCCGACGTTTCTCTCACCACATCTGGTCCAAGCACAAACTTCTCGCCAGTCTCTATCCAACATGATGGTGAGTTGCATGGTCTTCCGTACAAAGCTTCAAACGGAGCCATACCGATACTGGATTGGTAGGTATTATTATATGCAAACTCTACTAGGTGCAGATGGTTGTCCCATGATCCACCAAAATCCAATATGCATGCTCTCAAGAGGTCTTCCAAAATACGATTCACCCTCTCTGTCTGACCATCGGTCTGAGGATGATATGCGGTACTGAGATGTAGCTCTGACCCTAGAGCCTCTTGTAAGATCTTCCAAAACCCACTAGTGAACAATGGGTCTCGGTCGCTCACAATGCTTTTAGGTACTCCATGAAATCTCACTACCCACTTCATATACAATTCTGCTAACTTAGCTGCCGTTCTGGTCGATTTGACTGGTATAAACCTTGCACTTTTAGTCAGTCGATCTACAATTACCCAAATGCTGTCATATCCCGATCTAGTCCTTGGTAAACCATCGATGAAATCCATCGAGACTTGCTCCCATTTCCATTCGGGAATTTCTAATGGTTGTAACAATCCACTAGGCTTCTTTTGCTCGGCTTTAACTAGCTGGCAATTCATACATTTGGATATAAACTTCCCAACGTCTCTTTTCATTCCTTCCCAGTAGTAAGTCTGTTTCATGTCTCTATACATCTTATTACCACCGGGGTGTATAGTTAGCTTTGAGTGATGACATTCTCTAAGCACTTCATCTCTCAATCCATTGACATTGGGTACATCAAGCTTTCCATTCTTTCTAAGCCATCTATCTCGATCAAGCCCATACTTGTTCATCTCCTCATCGATACCCATCTCTAACTTGGAGATGATTTCCAATAGGTTAGGGTCGTCTCTCTGACTAGAGCCGATCCGTTCAATCAAAGTGGGTCTGATCGTCAAACTTGCTAACATTTCTGGATCCAATTCGCACTTTGGTCTGAAATCAAACCCCGCGATAAACTCCAGTTGCTTCCATTCAAGGAACATAGCCCCTAAGCTGGCATGTCTTCTACTCAATGCATCGGCCACCGCATTGCCCTTTCCCGGTGTATATGCGATGTCAAAATCATAGGAAGCTAAGAACTCTAACCATCGCTGCTGACGGAGATTTAAATCCTTCTAGGAGAAGAGATATTTTAACGACTTATGGTCTGTAAACAGCTCAAATCTTTCTCCCAAGAGATAGTGTCTCCACATCTTTAACGCGAACACGATTGCTGCCAATTCTAAATCATGGGTAGGGTATCTTCTCTCGTGCGGTTTCAATTGCCGACTTGCGTAAGCTACAACCCTACCGCCTTGCATCAATACAGCACCCAGTCCGGTACCACAGGCATCCGTGTATACCGTCATCTCTTCATCCCCCTTAGGAATGACTAACACTGGTGCGCTTGTCAACTTGTCCTTTAGGCTTTTGAATGCATTCTCGCACCTTTCATCCCAGACAAAAGCTTGATTCTTCTTGGTCAACTGGGTCAATGGTGCTGCTATCTTGGAGAAACCTTGGATAAACTTACGATAATATCCCGCTAATCCCAAGAAACTTCTTACGTCTGTTGCATTCTTGGGCGTAGGCCAATCCTGTACCGTAGCCACCTTTGCCGGGTCCACGGCAATACCATTCTCTGATACAACATGGCCCAAGAACCTCACTTCCCTCTTCCAGAAGTGACACTTAGAAAACTTTGCTTTCAATTGGTGTTTTCTCAACACCTCCATCACTACTCTTAAATGTTCCTTGTGTTCTTCCTCTGTCCTCGAATAGACCAAAATATCATCCACGAACACAAGAACAGACTTATTCAACTGATCTCTGAATACCCTATTCATAAGATCCACAAAATATGCCGGGGCATTAGTCAGCCCAAATGGCATAACCAACCATTCATAAAATCCAGACGGCGTTCGAAATGCCGTTTTAGCTATACTCTCAGCTTCCACTCTAAGCTGATGAAAACCTGTCGCGAGATCCAACTGAGAAAATACTCTCGCGCCACTCAACTGATCAAACAAATCATCTATCCGCGGTAGAGGATACTTGTTCTTCCTCGTCACTTTATTCAACTCGCGGTAGTCTACACACAAACGAAGGGAACCATCTGCCTTGGTAGCAAACACAACTGGTGCTCCCCATTCAGAAACACTCCTTCTGATAAATCCCTTCTTCAAAAGATCGCTGACTTGCACCTCGAGCTCTCGCTGCTCTCTTGGTGCCATACGACGAAGTGGCATCACTATAGGCCTGGCATCTTTTACCAAATCAATGCGAAACTCAATCTCTCGGTGTGGTGGAAGTCCGGTCACTTCTTCGAAAACATCCGGATACTGGCCAACCACGGGCAAACCTGACAACTCACTATGCGGAATGTCGAGGGAGTTTAGAAAACTAGCCAATACCCCCTTACTGGGTAAACCACCAAACACTATCCTCCGCCCATCATCCGCTCTAGCTGTCACCAACAAGCCCTCACAGTCTACCACCACCCCGTATCTTTGGAGCCAATCTACTCCCAAAATAATGCCAAACCCAGTAAAGCCCAAAACAAAGCAATCACAAACAAACATGCATCCATGACTCGATAAGACCACATTACGACAAATCATGCTAAGGCTAGTCGAACCACCAATCGGGTTCGTCACTACTAAAGGTCTATCGACAATCTCGGGCTCCAATCCCAACCTATCTACCAAGTCACTAGATATGAAAGAACTGGAAGCTCCGGTATCAAACAAAACTCTAACAGGAACATCGTAAATAGAAAGCATACCTTGAATGACGACATTCTTTCCCTTCTCCGCCGCAGTTGGGGCATTCGACGAAGAAGGAATAGCATTAAGAGCATATGCTTTCACCATTTGCTTTTCTTTAGGGGGCTGTGGACACTTGTCCTTGTGATGTCCCAATTGGCCACAATTGAAGCACTTCCTATCTGCTGGCTTGGCCCGACAATTACTAGCATAATGGCCCTTCTTACCACAGCTGAAGCACTCAACATCTTGCTTATTCTTTTTCTTCTGGCCATCCTTAGCTTGGTTCTGCTTTCTCTTATTCTGGGAACCACCCTTGCCTCCACCACTTGCTTGTGGCTTTGGCTCATCTGCGGATGCAACCTCAGTCTTCGGCTTAGGGTAGAGACTTTCTGATCTTAATGCTTTCCCCACAATCGACTCAAACGTCTCATCGATGTGGTTAATAAGCTTTTCCCCTAAGTACTGATCCAAACCAGTTATGAATTTCTCATTCTTCTTCTCGGCAGTATCAATAAGAGATAATCCATACTTCGACAAAGTGTCGAATTCAGCAATGTACTCCGAGACAGCTCTTCCATTCTGCTTGAGCTCCAAGAATTTCTTAAACAGCATTGACTTCTGAGCAGCTGGAATGAACTTCTCACTAAAGCGAGCCTTAAACTGCTCCCAAGTAATCTGATCTTCGGGAGTAGCTGCCTTTATAGCATTCCACCAATTCATTGCCCGCCCTTGCAGCTGACGGGACGCTAGCCTTCTCTTCATTGCATCCTCGATACCCAAATCCTCGAAGATACGTTTGCAACTATCCAACCAATCCTGAACATCTGTGGCCGACTCCGTTCCGTGAAACGGCTTCCCACCAAGACTAGTATAATCCTTGTTTAGCTTGGCGAAGTCGACCCTCGGCGCCTGCACTATTGGACCACCACCATTTCCACCATTGGGAGCCGCCCTCTGTACATCTCTAAGCATCTCTCTCATGAGGTCAGTAAACATCGTCCTCATGTCAGCAGCATTCCCATTATTGGCTCCCCTACCAGCACCTCTAGTATCTCGGCTCATCGTCAATCTGAAAAAGGAAACGATTAACGATTCCATAGTGGTGTTAGTGCAGTACAACCTCATCCATATACTACTAATAGTATATATATATATAGCTTTTAAAAACCAAAGTAATCACAAATACGCTCTCTCATATACGTGTATTATCTCTCCCTGATAGCTTCCCTAGGTTAACTACGCAACCTAGAGCTCTGATACCAAATGTGACGGCCCGCCTCGCACCAGCCTGCATTTCCTCCAAAAGTGCGCTGTACACCTGCCCGACTAGCACAAGACGGTCGTCAGAAGAAAGGAAAGAAGGGAACGAACTAATCAAAGAACCTGTAGAATGTCTCACAGCGCATGGAATAAAATATAATAATAACATACTTGACATAAAACAGGCGAGACAGTGCATAAGCTGATAACTAAAACCAACACCAATCTCAAAGCAGCGGAAATCCAAATACAGCTTATTACAATTTTCCAAATTTACTGTCTCTAAACAAAAGAAAGCTGAAGTAGAAGATACACCAACAATGCCCAAGCAGTGATCTTCAACAATACAGGGAGAATACTATATATGTATATTACGTGGAAGCCTCCTGCTCGTCTCCGGATCATCTATCCGTACATCACCAGCTAACCTGTCTCTAGTCTGCTCGTGTGAGCACCCAGAGTAATAAGAAGAGACATAAAACTCTGGGTCAGACATAAAGCCTGGTATGAGCGATAAACATCTAAACAGAATAATAACAGGTATACTAAACCATACCTGAACCTGGACCTGCAACCAAAGAGTTAGTACCACATACCGTACAATACCCCAAGGTGCCAAAATAAATAGTGTAAGAATACGGGGGTGGGGTGTGCATGTCACAATGATAGCAACAAATCATCCATAGCAACCATCCTCACATCTCTCACTCAGTGCGTAAAGCGTACGACATCTACCACTTTGGAACACTAGACAAACTGAGGCAACGACGAATCCCGACTTGTAGAACCCTGCTGTGACCAAGCCAAACACTTGGAGTCATGACCAAACATTTCAATGACCCACTTCATTGGTCGTAGCCCTTGGTTCTACCGATGCCATAATGGCCCTGAATCCGCCTTCGTACCTCCTACCATAGTGGTCCAAAGCTATAGACGTCGATAACTCCTTGGCACGCGTCCCGCAGCAGAGCCCAACCATGAAGCGAACTCATTGATTCCCATCTAAATCTTGAGCTCTAACTTCTCATCTGGACTTCCTTTGCATCTCTGGTTTGGTCGAATTGGAGTGGGTCTTCAGAAGAGTTGTCACGCAGTAACAGTCCTGGAATTCGGTTCGGTTCGGTAATCATTGCCCTCGTCTGTTCGGTTCGGGTTTCTTCACTCCGGGTCGGGTCGGTGTCCTCCTCCGGGTCGGGTCGGTGTCTTCCTCCGGGTCGGGTCGGGTTGCTATCCTCCTTCCAGCTCATGCTCCTTCTTCGATCAGCTCCCTCGTTTCTTCTACTCCGATCCGATCACTTTACTTCAGTCCGATCCGCTCCGCTCCCTAGCCTACTCCGATCCGATCCCCTGTCCACTCCAACTCCAAGCAATAGCCTTCCTTCCTGCCAAGCTCCTTCCAGTGACAAGTCCCAATCCAGTTCGGATTCCCTTGGTCAGTTCCCTAGTCCGATCCGACCCCTTTCTCCGATCCGAACCGGTTCGGAACCTGCACACTTCTGCAACTTTCCAGCGAGCTTTCTACGCCATTCGACGACGTTTTCGAGCAATTTAACTATTCTAATCAATCATGAAACATACCATATAGTCATAGCAACATGTAATAGCAACCACAAACAACAAACAACAATTCAAATGAACCAAAATGGATCAAAAGTGGCTAAAACCTCACATTTGCCTATAATCCCTCTTAATCAAGTTTAAGCATACGATTAGCAAAACACATCGAAATTAACCCAAATTTCTAACAGAGCCTTAAAACATTATTTTAGAATTTTAAGAATTTTTCCAGAATTTATTTACGTATAAATTCGCTAATCTTCACTAATTACCCTTAATTAACTGTAATTAGTGTCAAAATGATGCTATCACTCACCTTTGCCACAACTAGAATCCCAAAACTGAAATATTCTCTGATTTGGCGTTGTTCCCAATCTTATACAGCAGCTCCAACCTTGCTTTGGTGCTTTTTCTTCTTAATTTAATGTTTGCTAAGCCTAATCTTCAATTAGAAGGTGATTTTTGGGTGTTTTAGAGAGATTTAGAGAGTGGAGGCCATGGCTAGGTTAAGAGGAATGAAAGTGGCGGCTGGGAAATGTTTAAAGAAATGTTTTCTAACCCTAATCAGCCTCCATATACCCCTAAACCCGAAATTCCCCTTGGGCCTAGCTGCTAATCACCCGGTTAAGCCCAATTAAGCTGTTTTTCACCATCTGAAACTTGTTTCAGCCATATCTCCCAAACGGTGAGTCCGTTTGGCTAATGTGACCACTCTACGGAAAGAGAAACCATCATCCGGAGCCAATGGAAGTGGTTTCAGGTCAAAATTCCTTTCCATTCAAAAGTTATGGCCAAAACAGTGCCAACTAGGGGTAAAATGGTCATTTAAAAATCGAGAAAAATCATGAACATGGGAAATGACCCCAATAGTCGTCTCCCAAAGTTACATGACCATACGACTTCGTATGTGAAAGAAATAAATATTCTACGATCCTATGATGTGTAGAATACGGGTCGTTACACGTTGTAAGTGCAGTTCGATGACCGTTATTGGAAATCGACTGTACGGGCCTTGATAAAATTATTAAAAATATCTATAATTTGTGAAAAATAAAAACATATGAATTGGAAAGAACTAGGATGAAAAATTCCCTATTTGAAAGGATAAAAATAATTTTTTTTTACAGAAATGAACTAGTTTTGAACTAGAATTAAAATCCAATATTTTTAAATAAATAAATTGGATTTGAAGTGGCTTTAAAAATGATCAGAATTTGATATTGAATATAAGCCGATATATTTTCTATTCAGTTCCTTGTATTTATTATCAAATAAGATTTTGGGTTTGTCGTGAACCGTGTTTTAAATGACGTTGGTTCTTTAACCCAGTTAAAGATTAAAACTAAGTGGAGTTTTAATGAATCTTTAATTAGATTGAAATGATCAAGAATGGAGTATCACCAGTTTTGCTCCAAAGCGATAGTTAAATCTTTAATTAGATTTGAACGTGAAATGGTAATTAGTTTTACCGATAACACCGTGGTGTTAGATATGGGGTATTACCAGTTTTGCTCCATGGGATAAATAGGTTGGGATGGGGAAATAAAATAAATAATTACTTCGGTGTGGTTCGCTAATCCCGACTAGTTTGAAATGATGTTCAAAGGAAGATTAAAGAATAAATTTCAAATGATTTATCTTTGATAAAATTAATGGGAACCTTTCCCTAAGAATGTGAAATTTAGCAACTAACTGGAGATTAGCTGAGATGAATGGTTACCTGGGTATTGATCTGATGTTGGTTTCGGCCTTCGGGGTTAATATTTGGGGAATTGTTCTCTTACTAATTTACATTAGTGATTGATGAATTGGAATGAGGCGTATGTTGTGTTTGTGTAACATTTGTTTATTATATACGTGGGTTATTTGGAAAGACCGGCTTTATACCCATTCTGAATAACCGATTCGACAATAAGTCGAAGATGAATACAGTGATATGCGAGGAAAGTGCCTCCGGTTTCGCTTAGACACAGAACGAACTTGTATGGACTGTGTGTCTGACATTGGATTTTTCTCTGTGTTGATTGATCCCTATTAAATATACATCTGCCTGGTGAAGGGGAATTCATTCCCTTACTTCACTCTTCTCTGAGACGTACGGGATCAGAGGTTGTATATCGATAGGAATCAGTCGCATGGAGTGAATTGCCTATGTGGCATGCCTAAGTGGCAATTGATCAAGGCTTCTGTTGCAAAGCAAAGTCTTGTGGTTGATGATCAAAGCACAGCCTACGTGGCCCAGCTTTGTGTATAGCGTGATTCACGAGCCTCACACCCCGGTATGAACCAAAAACGGGAGAAGGACTAAGGGGGAACATGCGTCTCTTTCTAGTTAGAGGTGGTGTCGTTGCTTAAACTGGCCGACATTTATATTCTTTTCACCTATGTGGTTGTTGCTGTTGCGAGGCGCCTCGGATATATCGGTCGTTCTCGAACCAATGGAGTCAGTGGACTCATTTACGCCCCACAGGGCGGGGAGACGCATTGTTCAGGCATTTTAATTCACTCCGTGTGGACCAGCCCTGATGATCCTAGGTGCAGTTGCAGCTGTTGTCTGAGGGGCGGACTAGAGCGTCTCGAATTCGGTGAGGATCTTGCCCCTTGCCTCGGTTCATAGATGGAAATCCAATTTCCAATACGTGACATTCGGTTTTGATTGTATACCTATATATAGCGACATAGTAGTATGAGGCACTTATGTCGTCTATGATTGATATTTATGATTGTATATAAAATTAGAAACTAACTGTAAACGAGCTAAGATGGATGGTTTCGTGAGTATTGGTCTGATGTTGGTTTCGGCCTTCGAGGTTAATACTTAGGGAATCGTTCTCTTACTAATTTGCAGTTGGAGTCTGATTAAGAATAAAATATGAAATTTCACGTATGAAGCATTCTTTGGCTGTTATAAGGGAAAACCCTATCCTCCAGCTTGCGTTGCATTATGTGATGGGACCTGGGTCTTATAATAGCTTCATTGTTCTTTATTTAGCATTGCGCTGTTTGTTTAAACACTAGTATTCTTGGGGTAAAAACCCGTCCCGTGTTATACGGCGTGGTCTACCGAACTTTAAAAATAAATATTAATAACTGTTTTAGTTCTCACACCAGTCACATGACTGA
Organism: Allium sativum; assembly: GCA_030737875.1. Lineage (NCBI taxonomy): Eukaryota > Viridiplantae > Streptophyta > Magnoliopsida > Asparagales > Amaryllidaceae > Allium > Allium sativum. The sequence goes on along the minus strand of CM060924.1, from coordinate 734,987,308 downwards.
CCTGGAGTTTATTGTTTTAACCTGAACTCTAGGTGCCCTTATTTTCCGCTCGGGCAGCTAGTAGTTGGGTTTTGCAGATTTATATTCACAGGACCTGGTTTATAGCTGAAGTGATATTCGGAAAGCTCTGTATCCGTGTATTTCTTTCAGTTATACTTTGTATTATTTTTCCGCTGCAGTATTGTATTTAAATCTCTGATATTGTGTAATGTGTAATATTTATTCATACTATGTAATATTCTTGTATTCTGATGGAATTGTTGTAATAAACAATGAAATGTTCTTACGTTTGCATTCCGATGTGTGTTGTTCTCAGAGAATCCGTACTTTCCTTACCGGGGAAGTTGCGGGTCCTTACAGTTGGTATCAGAGCTTTGGTTTACAGAGCTCGAGAACAAGACGCATTAGAACCAAACGAAAGAATTCATCAGAAATTGGATTAGTAATATCCAATGAGAATGATTCGTTAGAGATAGGATTAGCAGTATCCTAGAACGAGTCGAAAGAGTAATGATTTTAAAATAAAAGTGAAAACAAAGTTTTGTTTTGAAAATTTAAACCAATTTATACGTATTTGAATATTTATTTTATATTGAATTTGGACAATCCAATATATAAAGATTTTGCATACACGCCTTGCAAACGTGTATACGAAATTTTAATATATTGGATAGATATAGAATCACACTCTAGTCGCCCGGAGACGATTCTGATGATCGGTGCACCATCATCAGGGTTTGTGTTCGAGTTTCGAAAGTGAGATATCTATATATTCCATTAGACTGGTGTGAGAACCAAAACTAGATAGGGCTTATTTGCTGTGATTTGACATCAAAAACATGATTTTCTATACATATATATATATCAAAATTATGAAATTGAAACGTTAATCCACTAATTGATTGCTGATTGTGTTGTTTGATTTTTGGTTGATTAATTTAAATTTTTTTTTGAACCAATTAGCCAAATTGAACCAAATATTGAACTGTATTGAAAATTGTTTGAAATTGCATGCATATACATGTATATACATTGAACAGGTCATAGCAAGGAGGCTAAAGAAGAGGAATAAAATTGTTGCCCAACAAATAGGTACATGTTTATTGTATTTCTTTGGGTGATGATGATTTTATGAGCCGATTGGCTAACCGCTTGGCTTTTTCTTTTTCTTTTTATACCACCATTGGATTGGTGAGGGCCATGGGAGGCTATTTGAAATATCCCGAAGCTCCCGCTGCAGGGGAGGTTATGGCGAAATTTTTCGAAAATTTAGGGTGTTAGCCAAATTTTTGAAAAATTTGAAAGTTCTTAGAAACTGAAAAGTTGAAGAACTTAAGCCATAATTAAAATAATGGAAGTTGAGTTGATTTGTAAACAACTTTCAGCTTCGTTCCTTTTCGAGGACGAAAAGATTTTAAGTGGGGGAGATTGTAACAACCCGAAAAATCTGAGCCAGTTTTAAATTTTTATTTTGGCGAATTTAATGAATTTTGAACATTTAAAATGAATTATTTTAAATAATAACGACAGAAAATTTATTTTCGACGAAGTTAAAACGAATAAATTTATTTAATTTTATAACGAGCCTGAAATGGCCCTGCAGTTCAAAAATTCAATTTCGAATTTCAAATGGATATACAGAATTCGTTTTAAGTCGGAATTGAACGAAACAAGAAATATCTAAATCTGTTTAACGATATCTTTCTAACGAGTGTAAGAAACTGAGATTTCGTTTTGAAGGTTGAAAGATATGTCCAATTTAAAATTCATGAAAGTCGCTGTGGAATTTATATATATTTTAATATATATATAAAGGCCCTTAAAAATGGAAATTTTGCAAACGACCTCGGTTTTCGGTGAAACCACTTTTATTGGATTCGTGATGTCAAATTATTGCTAGGTTTCAAAATTCGTAATTTTCTGAATTAATATGTGAGCATGGCGAAGTTAATCGTGTTTTGACCAGTTTCAGTTAAACTGGATCGACCAGAAAATGGCCATTTTTCAAACGGTCTTAGAATTTGACGAAATTAGTTTTGTTAGGACCTGTCGTCAATACGAAGCTAGAAATAATTTTTCTGGAATTTTTAGGGTCTGTATGTGACCCCGGTAAATTGAAATGTGCGTTTAAATTTAAAATATAAAGATTTAAATTTTGATTTAAGTGAAAACTGATCAAAACGATAAAATTGGCTAACAAAACATATCACATTGTGTTCAAAATGGGGGTAATTAGCTAGGGATGACAGTCGGTGGGTTCGATTTCGAGTTGAAAATAAAAAGTTGCTTTTAGATTTTAAAATAATTGAATATATATATTATAATATATAACCCCTATACCCTCCTATTCCTAGTCAACGCCCCCCCTAATTATAACCGTTCAGATGAGAAAAAGGGCTGAAGCCCTCGTCGATTTCGCCCCGCTGAGACCTCCTCCACGTCGCGCTTGCCACCACCGCCCTCCCCAGCTCCGCCTCAGCCTCGCCAACCTCTCCCCGTCGCCCTCCTTCCATCTCGAACCCCAACCCCGCTGCTACCCCCAATTCAAAGCCCCCCTTTTTGTCAGCGATCGCCGCCAGCTCCATGGGCTACCCCACCTCCGACGCTCAGGCGAGGCCCACATCCTGCTAGGCCGCACCGCCCAGACCACTCGCGATCCACCCTACGCCCTCTTCCACCCTCCCCCGGTCTCTCGCTCCTCTTCTAAAGAAACGTGGCCCCGATCCCTGGGTTGGAAGATGGAAAAGAACGAGATGGAGACATGGTTTTTATATACAGTAATAGGTAATTTTATTTTTTTGTTTCTTTTTAATTTATATACGTTGCGATTAGAAAAAAAACCCTGATTTTTTTATATATAAACTTGCATTGATTTTTATTTTGGTTTTTAAAATATATAAAATAGGAAAAGGTCATATTTTTAAACAAAGAAAGGTTAAATTTTTATATAGGAAAGATCAAAATTTTATATTATAAAAGTATTCAAAATATAATTATTATAGTATGTAAAGAATAAAAATATAAATTTTATTAATGTAGAGTAATAAAAACATGATTTTTATTAATGTTAAAGGCGAAATCTTTATAATGTTAAAGGCGAAATCTTTATAATGTTAAAGGCGAGATTTTTTTTATATATAACTAAGTGAAGATAAAAATTCAATTTTTATATATGTAGCGAATTAAAAACATGATTTTTATACACTAGAGAATATAAAAATGTGATTTTTATATATGTAGTGAGTGCGGGCAACCAAAGTGACAAAAGGCGGGAACGACAAGATTTTCTACATACGAAGAGTCGCGGTGTTAGGTATAGCTTGGGTGAGAACTTCTCACTTTAAATTTTATTTCCTAGTTAGAAATATATACTAGGATGTAGACGGTGTTTAGTAGCACCCGACACCATCGTCCACAGACCATGGACTTGTTTGTTTGGTTGTTTGGTGATTGAGTAGAATATTTGTTGGAATTTTGTTTGTGGTGTGAATAATTAATTTGATTGATATGTGTATGGCGTGGGCCATTACTGGACCGGGGATAAGGCTAGGCCTTGTCCCGTTTCTAGTATCATGCCGTTATGCCGCCGAAATTTTCTAAAATATGTTAGAAAAATAAAAATGTTATTTTATTGAATGGATGAACTGAATAGAAATTCACGTGTTGAAATAAATTAAATTCGTGTGTTGAAGAATTTAAATACTCATGTGTTGACGGTACTCATTTGTTGAGATTAGTCATGTGTTGAAATAAAATTTACATATTCATGTGTTGAAGAAAATATTCATTTGTTGAATATAATAACGATGTTATTGAAATATAAAGCCATGTCGGTTAGATTTGCGTCATTTTGACGTGAACGATATTTATATCGATTTCATTCGAATATTGAAAAAGAAGTGATTTCAAAATATAACGTTTTGAAAATAATATCATTTATATATATATATATATATATATATATCGATGATGTAGAATATTAAATTTTGATTTAAAATTGAATATGAAGTTGAAATCGTTTTGAAAACGAATTTAAAACGATTTATAAAATACGTTTAGAATTGAAATCGGTGGAATATATATAATATATATATATATTATATATAAATGGCCTGAATAGAACGCGCCGCGGCAGTACGTGAATTTCGACCATTGCCTTCGAATTGACGTTACGGGAGATCCGACCGTCGGATTATCCTAAAACCAGAGCCGTTGGGTTCGTATCGAAAGGAGCTTTCCAATGAATATTAGAAATTTGAAATCTAACAGTTGGATTTGGAGATACGTCCAAATCAAATTTAGAAAAGGTCGCTGTAAGTGCAGTTCGATGACCGTTATTGGAAATCGACTGTACGGGCCTTGATAAAATTATTAAAAATATCTATAATTTGTGAAAAATAAAAATATATGAATTGGAAAGAACTGGGATGAAAAATTCCCTATTTGAAAGGATAAATATTTTTTTTTATCGAAATGAACTAGTTTTGAACTAGAATTAAAATCCAATATTTTTAAATAAATAAATTGGATTTGAAGTGGTTTTAAAAATAATCAGAATTTGATATTGAATATAAGCCGATATATTTTCTATTCAGAGCCTTGTATTTAATATCAAATAAGATTTTGGGTTTGTCGTGAACCGTGTTTTAAATGACGTTGGTTCTTTAACCCAGTTAAAGATTAAAACTAAGTGGAGTTTTAATGAATCTTTAATTAGATTGAAATGATCAAGAATGGAGTATCACCAGTTTTGCTCCAAAGCGATAGTTAAATCTTTAATTAGATTTGAACGTGAAATGGTAATTAGTTTTACCGATAACACCGTGGTGTTAGATATGGGGTTTTACCAGTTTTTCTCCATGGGATAAATAGGTTGGGATGGGGAAATAAAATAAATAATTACTTCGGTGTGGTTCGCTAATCCCGACTAGTTTGAAATGATGTTCAAAGGAAGATTAAAGAATAAATTTCAAATGATTTATCTTTGATAAAATTAATGGGAACCTTTCCCTAAGAATGTGAAATTTAGCAAGTAACTGGACATTAGCTGAGATGAATGGTTTCCTGGGTATTGATCTGATATTGGTTTCGGCCTTCGGGGTTAATATTTGGGGAATTGTTCTCTTACTAATTTACGGTTAGTGACTGATGAATTGGAATGAGGCGTATGTTGTGTTTGTGTAACATTTGTTTATTATATACGTGGGTTATTTGGAAAGACCTGGTTTACACCCATTCTGAATAACCGATTCGACAATAAGTCGAAGATGAAGACAGTGATATGCGAGGAAAGTGCCTCCGGTTACGTTCAGACCCAGAACGAACTTGTATGGACTGTGTGTCTGACATTGGATTTTGCTCTTTGTTGATTGATCCCTATTAAATATACATCTGCCTGGTGAAGGGGAATTCATTCCCTTCCTTCACTCTTCTCTGAGACGTACGGGATCAGAGGTTGTATATCGATAGGAATCAGTCGCATGGAGTGAATTACCTATGTGGCATGCCTAAGTGGCAATTGATCAAGGCTTCTGTTGCAAAGCAAAGTCTTGTGGTTGATGATCAAAGCACGGCCTACGTGGCCCAGCTTTGTGTATAGCGTGGATTCGCGAGCCTCACACCCCGGTATGAACCAAAAACGGGAGAAGGACTCAGGGGGAACATGCGTCTCTTTCTAGTTAGAGGTGGTGTCGGTGCTTAAACTGGCCGACATTTATATTCTTTTCACCTATGTGGTTGTTGCTGTTGCGAGGCGCCTCGGATATATCGGTCGTTCTCGAACCGATGGAGTCAGTGGACTCATTTACGCCCCATAGGGCGGGGAGATGCATTGTTCAGGCATTTTAATTCACTCCGTGTGGACCGGCCCTGATGATCCTAGGTGCAGTTGCGGCTGTAGCTTGAGGGGCGGACTAGAGCGTCTCGAATTTGGTGAGGATCTTGCCCCTTGCCTCGGTTCATAGTTGGAAATCCAATTTCCAATACGTGACATTTCGGTTCTGATTGTATACCTATATATGGCGACATAGTGGTATGGGGCACTTATGCCGTCTATGATTGATATTTATGATTGTATATAAAATTAGAAACTAACTGTAAACAAGCTAAAATGGATGGTTTCGTGAGTATTGGTCTGATGTTGGTTTCGACCTTCGAGGTTAATACTTAGGGAATCGTTCTCTTACTAATTTGCAGTTGGAGTCTGATTAAGAATAAAATATGAAATTTCACGTATCAAGCATTCTTTGGCTGTTATAAGGGAAAACCCTATCCTCCGGCTTGCGTTGCATTGTGTGATGGGACCTGGGGTCTTATAACAGCTTCATTGTTCTTTATTTAGCATTGCGCTGTTTGTTTAAACACTGGTATTCTTGGGGTAAAAACCCGTTCCGTGTTATACGACGTGGTCCCTTGATTTACCAAACTTTAAAAATAAATATTTATAACTGTTTTAGTTCTCACACCAGTCACATGACTGACCTGGAGTTTATTGTTTTAACCTGAACTCTAGGTGCCCTTATTTTCCGCTCGGGCAGCTAGTAGTTGGGTTTTGCAGATTTATATTCACAGGACCTGGTTTATAGCTGAAGTGATATTCGAAAAGCTCTGTATCCGTGTATTTCTTTCAGTTATGCTTTGTATTATTTTTCCGCTGCAGTATTGTATTTAAATCTCTGATATTGTGCAATGTGTAATATTTATTCATACTATGTAATATTATTGTATTCTGATGGAATTGTTGTAATAAACAATGAAATGTTCTTCTGTTTACGTTCCGATGTGTGTTGTTCTCAGAGAATCCGTACTTTCCTTACCGGGGAAGTTGCGGGTCCTTACAATCTTTATATGTTTATCGTTAAGAGTAAAGACATGATTTTTAAAAGAGCAAAACATGATTTTTGAAAGATTAAAGACATGATTTTTGAAAGAGTGAAGATCGGATTTTTCTTTATATGAAAGTTATGATTTTTATAATTGAAGTAAGGATATAAAAATTAGATTTTTATATATGGACTAGCAACATAAAAATATGATTTTTATACGAGTAACGATTATAAAAATTTGATTTTTATATAATAGAGAATATAAAAATGTGATTTTTATCCATATAGCGTTGGCATAAGAATGTGATTTTTAATGTGAACAGCATGACAAAGATTATGTTGGGAGTACAGGCAAATCTAGATGTTCAGAAATTCAGAAATAAAACTGGAGGAGTGGAACCCTCGGTGAGAACTTCTCACTTTAAATCTTCTTTTCTAGTTAAAAATATATACTAGGATGCAGACGGTGCTTAGCAGCACCCGACACCCGTCGTCCACAGACCATGGACGACTTGTTTGTTTGGTTGTGTAGTTGATAGGATTATTGGTTTAAATTTGATTGTTTGGGTGAAATGGAATTGATTAGATTGGTACGTGTATGGCGTAGGCCATTATTAGACTGGGGATAAGGCTAAGCCTTGTCCCGTTTCTAGTATCGTGCCGTTATGCCGCCGAAATTTTCTAAAATAAGTTAGAAAAATAAAAAGATCATTTTATTGAATAAATGAACTGAATAGAATATTCATAGGTTGAAAAAATATTTTATCGTTGAAAATATAATTTTTAACGTGTATGTGAATAAAAAGAAATATTCATTTACAAATCAGACGATTTGTTTATGTATACTGATTTGACTGATATTGATTGGGACGATAAATTTTACACGTCGCCCAACTGCACAAATAAAATCTGTGTTTGTTGATTTGAAACCCCACACGGGCGTTGGGATGATATTTGACGTACACTAATCCCACTTGTATAGTTGTTTGTCGATCGACAGGTTGACAGACAGTTGTGTAGTGCACTTTGGATGATGGTTGATTATTTATCATTGCTGTTATATACATGTGTTTTATGAAATCCATATAAATAACATTATATGGTAATTGATTGGGTCTCATTCCATTTAGAAAATAAAGAATATTAGAAAATAAATATTCATGTGTTGAATAAAAGAAGATTCATGTGTCGAAAAATAAATATTCATGTGTTGAATAAAAGAAAATTCATGTGTTGAGTATAATCTCTAAACGGTAAAAATCATAATTTTATCAAATATATTAATTAAACAAAATAGTCATGTGTTGAAAATACTCATGTGTTGAGAATATTCATGTGTTGAAACTATTTATGTGTTGAACGAGATATTTTTACAATAAAATTTACATTTTTATTGTAAGTAAGAATTAATAAAAGCCTTCATGTATTGAATAATATTCATGTATTGAATAAAAGCCGTGTTGATTAGATTTGCGCCATTTTGACGCGAACGATATATATATCTATTTTATTCGAAAATCAAAAAAGGAAGTGATTTCAAAATCTAATATTTCGAAAATATTATCATTTACATATTAATGATATGGAATATTCAATTTTGATTTAAAATTGAATATGAAGTTGAAATCGTTTTTAAAACGAATTTAAAATGATTTATAAAATACGTTTAGAATTGAAATCGATGAAATATATATATTATATATATATTAAATGGCCAGAATAGAACGCGCCACGCCGCGGCAGTTCGCGAATTTCGAGCATTGTCTTTGAATTGACGTTACGGGAGATCCGACCGTCGGATTCTCCTGAAACCAGAACCGTTGGATTCGTATCGAAAAGAGCTTTCCAACAAATAAGAAAAATTTGAAATCTAATGGTTGGATTTGGAGTTATGTCCAAATCAAATTTGGAAAAGGTCGTTGTAAGTGCAGTTCGACGACCGTTATTGGAAATCGACTGTACGGACCTTGATAAAATTATTAAAAATATCTATAATTTGTGTAAAATCATAATATATGAATTGGAAAGAACTAGGATGAAAAATTCCCTATTTGAAAGAATAAAAATATATTTTTATCGAAATGAACTAGTTAGGAACTAGAATTAAAATCCAATATTTTTAAATAAATAAATTGGATTTGAAGTGGTTTTAAAATTAATCAGAATTTCCAATCTACGTATTGGAATGGATTTGAATCAAAATTAGCTTTGGAATATTTCAGTGTTGGATTTCGTGATTATACAGATATGGTTGTGGAAATTTGAAAGATATATTTATATCATTATTTCCATACGATATTTGTTGGTTTCAGCATTTGATATTGAAAATAAGCCGATATATTTTCTATTCATAGCCTTGTATTTAATATCAAATGGGATTATGGGTTCGTCGTGAATGGTGTCTTTAATAACACTGTTCTTGAACCCAGTTTAGAAAAGAATAAATATTTTAATTAAGATTTAGTGAAATTGTCCAGTTAATTAGAATTTAATTGGAATTGAATTTAAATTGGTTTTTGGGTTTATCGTGAGCGGTGTTTTGAATAACACCTGTTCTTTAACCCAGTTAAAGATTAAAACTAAGTGGAGTTTTAATGAATCTTTAATTAGATTGAAATGATCGAGAATGGAGTATCACCAGTTTTGCTCCAAGCGATAGTTAAATCTTTAATTAGATTTGAACGTGAAATGGTAATTGATTTTACCGATAGCACTGTGGTGTTAGATATGGGGTGTTACCAGTTTTGCTCCATGGGATGAATAGGTTGGGATTGGGAAATAAAATAAATAATTACTTCGGTGTGGTTCGCTAATCCCGACTAGTTTGGAAAACCATAATATGGTTTGAAATGATATCCAAAGGAAGATTAAAGAATAAATTTAGAAGAATTTATCTTTGATAAAATTAATGGGAACCTTTCCCTAAGATTGTGAATATTTGAATAAAAGAATATTCTGAGTTGGAATGAGGCGTACGTTGATTTTGTGTAACATTTGTTTATTATATACGTGGGTTATTCGAAAAGACCGGGTTTATACCCATTCTGAATAACCGATTCGACGATATGTCGAAGGTGAAGACGGTGGTTGAAGACCGGGGGTCGTCAAGTCGTTTGGATGATTCCTAACCATCTTGATTGGGATGTACACCCAAGATGAGGGAATATGTTGGAGATCGTCCAGACGTACTTGGAGATCGACGGATATGCGAGGATAGTGCCTCCGGTTTCGTTTAAACCCAGAACGAACTTGTAAATGGACTATGTGTCTGACATTGGATTTTATTCTGTGTGATTGATTTCTATTAAATATATATATGTTCTGCGGCGGAGAATTTATTCTCTTGCTTAACGCCCTTCTCTGAGACGTACGAGCTCAGAGGTTATATATTGATGGATATCAATCGCATGGCATGAATTGCCTGTGTGGCATGCCTAAGTGGCAATTGATCAAGGCTTTTGTTGAAAAGCAGAGTCTTGTGGTTGATGATCAAAGCACGGCCTATGTGGCATAGCTTTGTGTATAGCGTTAATTCGCGAGCCTCACACCTCGGTATAAGTCAAAAACGGGATACGGACCATTGGGAGAACACGACGTTTCTTTCTAGCTATGGGTGGTGTCAGTGCTTAAACTGGCTGACATTTATATACTTTTCACCTGTGTGGTTGTTGGAATGCGAGGCGCCTCGAATATATGGTCGATAACTGGCACTATGTGAGCCGACGTACAGACCATTTTATAGGTCCGATAGGACCGGGAAACGTGTGTTCAGGAATTGCCAATCCTCAAAAGTAAGAGAGGACCGACCCAACCGATTCCAAGAATCGCTGTGTGTGGTCCTGAGACATTTGCTAGAGTGTCTCGAATGGAGAGGAGCTTGCCTCTTGCCTCGGCTCATGATGGAATCCAATTTCCAATACGTGACATTTCGGTTTTATTTGTAGAGCCTAGTATGGCGACATGATATATGGTACCCATGCCGTCTATGATTTATACATTATGATTGAAGTTGTTTTCTTCCCTTATAGTAATAGTAAAAGATGAAATTTCACGTATCAAGCATTATTTGGCTGTTATAAGGGAAAATCCTATCCTCCGGCTTGCGTTGCATTGTGTGATGGGACCTGGGTCTTATAACAGCTTCATTGTTCTTTATTTAGCTTTGCGCTGTTTGTTTATGCACTGGTATTCTTGGGGTAAAAACCTGTTTCGTGTTATACGGCGTGGTCCCTTGATTTACCTAACCTTTAAAATAAAGATTAATAAATATTTTAGAATTCTCACACCAGTCACATGACTGACCTGGAGTTTATTGTTTTAACCTAAATTCTGGGTGCCCTTATTTTCTTCTCGGGCATCTAGTAGTTGGGTTTTGCAGATTTATATTCACAGGACCTGGTTTATAGCTGAAGTGATATTCGGAAAGCTCTGTATCCGTGTATTTCTTTCAGTTATGCTTTGTATTATTTTTCCGCTACAGTAATGTATTTAAATCTCTGATAATTATCAAATGTGTAATATTTGTTCATACTCTGTATATTCTTGTATTCTGATGGAATTGTTGTAATAAGCAATGAAATGTTCTTCTGTTTGCGTTCCGATGTGGCTTGTCCTCACAGAATCCATTCTTTCCTTACCGGGGAAGTTACGGGTCTTCACAGGTTCATTTATTTTTTTTACCATTAAAACCCTCTGCCTATAAATTATCATAAATTGTGACCTAACTCATACCTCCATATATACATTGCCGTGAAAAAAAAACAATGGCTACCTGGTTAAATAAACATGGCGGTTTAAAATCAAATTAGGGTTAAAATTTTAATTTCTTCAAACCCTATCAAATTATATACCGTTGGGAAGATCTCGATGATACAAATCTACTGGAAGTGTTCGTTCGTCAAAATAATGAACGGTTCAACAGGGATTTGTGGTCAAGGTTCTGAATTTGTGAAACCCTAAGCGGTGATTTGGGGATTTTTGATTTGTGAGTTAATCGCGGAATTGGGGATCTGGGTATTGTAGAGGAGATTGATACGAGTTTATTACACGTGGTTGGAGCTTCTATCGTGGAGTAGATCGCCAGAATTTGGTCGTCGAAGGCTGGAAATCCCTTGCGTTCATCTCATCGCCGAAGGAGGAAACAGCCACCGTAGGTCACGTCGTCGACAGGGTAGGTGCGCCTGGAGGAGAGCTTCCAAACGTCGGTGGTCCCAAGGCTTTTCGTGGCTGGAATATGCCACAATCGGTGGTCAAAGTTGCGGCCTTGGTTGGGTATTACGTTCAGGTACTGTAAGAGCACAATTGGGGGAGTGGGAAGAAGGAATTTAGGGAGCTGACGTGGCATCTAATTAGCATTGAGGAATGTTTTGCTTTTATTTTTATAAATTCGAATTTCCAAATGTTTAAATGTATATAACTTTCTGCTACGAGGTCGGTTTTGGACGAAATAAATTGCGTTGAAATCGTATCGACGAGCTCTTCGTGATGGCTCTGGTTTGGACTGATTCTGAAATGTCAAATTTTGGGATAAAAATTGGATTTCAATCGCGTACAGAACCAAGGTGAGTGATTAAACTCACTCACACGTAACTAAAGCATTCTAATATTAGTTAAATTCATATCATCTCATTATATGACTGTATGGATTGATGTTTGACAGTTTAAATTGCATGTTTATATTTATTTGTATCTATAGTGTAGTTAAATTTGACTGTTAAATATAATTTTATAGATAAGTAAAAATTCGACATTTAATTATTGTTTAAAACCTGACATCTGAAAATTTGTAAGTTTATATGATATTGGACTGTTTTGTATGTATTGATGTGAGGGATGGCTTGAATTTGATATGTTTGATATATTGATGTTAATTGTGTGAACTTACCTGTTATTCACATTTATTCATATATGACCATTATTTGTGCTGATTAATCCCAACCATTACCCTAGATGTTACGGGCATCAAATAAACCTGGGATTAATCATTAAAATGAATAAAGAACGTAGGTTGAAATGATAAATACCTATGACCCTGATATGGATTGAAATGATATATATCCTTTCCCAAAATACTAAAATTAAATTTTAAGTATTACTTGGCCATAGGATAGAAAATTATATACGGACACCGGTTGGTTAAAAAAATTTGTTTTTAACCTTGAATTTGAAATTTTGTCTTAAAGACAAATAAATGATATTATTAATCTATTTTCTTTAAATTTGAACTTTAGGCCTTGAAATTAAAATTTTAAATTTTAAGGAACTCGTAGATGTGAATAACTGAAGTTGAAACTGAATTGAGTATAAAATATAAATTTACCGAAATATATTTGTTTATGCATCTTTGAAATTTTACTTTAAATTTATTTGTTTTATATTAATAATTGAATTATGAGATCGAGAATTTTATAAACAAAAAATGTAAAGTGAGAATTATAATTGAAATTCAATTATGTGAATCGTATTATTAAATCGAATTGTTTGAAATCGATTTGTTGAATCGAATTGAAATAAAATTGTGAAGTTGAATCGATTTGAATTAAGATATCAAAATTTAGTCGAATTGATTTGAAACAAAAATATGATTTCCTGTTTGGTTAAATATTTGATGATATGATTCTAATTCCAACTATAGTATTTTTAAACCATTTTATAAACTATTTTATTTTTATAATAATAATTTTCTTTATAAACTATTTACCTTATAATTATTTTATTATCTATTTTAAATTAATTATTTTAATATTTAACCATTTATTTTATAAACAATTATATTATTCTACCTATAGATTTTACTAAATCTAAAATTCTATTTTAAACACAAATTATTTATCTTCAAAAAATTTGTATTATATATTTAAACTATTTTAAAAAAAAATTAACTATTTTAAATTATTTTAAAGTTGGAATTGTTTCAAGATATTAAATTAGTTAAAATGTTAATTTTTGATGAATAATATTCTCTCTTGAATATTAAAATGATTTTTATGAAAAGTTGATATTTTGATATGAAGTACGAACCCCTTTGAAATGTAAAAGAACCGATCGGTGTGAAAAATGTAAACAATTGGTTGTTAAAGAGACCGTGTAACGACCCATATTTTCTGCCTATTTATTTGGATTATTTTAAATATTTTAATTATTTTATTTATTTAAAATATTGGTTTAAATTTGAATAATCGAATTTAACGATTTATTTGGAATATATTATTTAAATAAATAATAAAATATTATTTTAATTTCCAGAATTTGGGAAAATGTCGAATTTGAGGTATAACGTGAACGGGCGATCTTAAAAGGGTTAAGTATGGTTCGTATTGAAATATAGTGACGATTTCGTTTATAAAAACGACGTTATAACGTCTATTTTATAATTTAATTAAATAACGAGCTGCAGCGGTGCGGCAGTTCGCGATATTGCGTTTTGAACTTCAATTGATCATACCGGGTTCGAAATAAGTCGGATTTCCTCGAAACAAGAAACGTCGGAACCGGTTTGACGATATCTTTCCAATGGCAGAGAAAAATCCAGTTTTTGTGTTGTATATTTTGTTTTACGTCCAAATCAATTTTTGACAAAGTCGCTGTTGAATTTCCTTATATATTTTATCGTTATTTATATTAAATAAAGGGGTTTTTAAATTTTTATAATATCGATTTGGCTTCAAATTCAACCCGGGATATTTTATCTTGATAGTATACGATATTTTGGTCGTGTATGGCCAATTTCAATATTTTAATAATATTATATTGAGGTATTTTGAAATTGGTTTATTTTATCTGAATTGGCCAGTTATAAAAGGGACTTTCTTCAAACGACCTCTGTTTTCGACGAAACAAATTTTATTGGGACCGTAACAGTAAATTATTGCTAGATTCTCAAACTGCACGCAAAACGGTGTTATTCTATGAACGTGGAAAAATAAAATACAAATAAAAACGATCAATATGAGCGTGAACAAGCGCCATTCGAGCAAACGGACTCAGAATTCGATGAAACAAGTTTCGTTAGGACCGTATCGTCAAATTATACTATGCCGTCCATTTGCGTCTCGAACGGGGTTCGTATGTGAGCGCATCAGCGAAATAACAACGTTTAAAATAGCGATAGACACGAAATAAGAATCGTTAGTCAACATCACGCGTCACGTCGACTTAAAATATATTTTCCCACTCTATATAAACCCCTCTCCATCATCATTTCCAGCCAAGCATTTACCTCCCTTCACGAAATTTGCAAATAAGTCCAGTTTTACAAAATCATTTAATTCTCTCAATCTGTGAAGAATTCGTGGGGGGTTCCAAAGCAAAAGATGTAGATCTGGTCGACGCGGACCTGCTGTGAAAAATTGGAGAGGTATCGACGCTTGTGGTGGCCGGAATTCGCGATGAACAACGAAAATCACTTTTCATTTTTAGCCGAAATTCACGGGCTGTGATCGATTTCAGGTGTCGGGACCTTAGCGGTTTTGTAGAGGGGAGATAGGCTTCGATTTGGTGGTGGTCTCAGGTTCTCTAGTGGTCTGTGGAGAGAGAAATCAAGAGATGAACTGAGGTGGTCATTTTGGGTTCGGTTTTGGGAGTGGCGAACGGTTTTGGCCATTTTCCGGTGAGTGAGATCATCAGGGAAAAGGTCGAGGGATGAACGGCGGACAGATCTGAGGTGGTACGATCGTCAACGTCGGTCGGCTTTGGCCGGATTCTGGTGAAATAGGGATTCGGTTTGGAGCAGTTTTCATGGTGGCTGGAGCATCGTTGGGCGTCACCGCTTCTGGTGAGGAGACCTGACGTGGAGGCGGTGTCGGAGGAAGGTCGTAGGTGGGCCCAGCTTGGTCGGAGGCACCACGATGGTCGATGGGAGGGGTTGAAGTTTTCCGATGGGGGAAAGATTGGGAACGAACGGGTTTGAGAAGGGGAGTAGGAAGAAAACACATTTTGGGTTCTCCTAGGATGACATGGCACTAAAGAAAGTTAATTAAGGGTAAGCTAAAGTTATTTAATTATTTAATTTAAATATTAATTAGTTAATTATAAATCGTATATTTATTCAAACTTAAAACGAGTGTAACTTCTTCATACATTAACGGATTTCAGCGAAACTGGATCCATTGGGATCGCAGGGACGAGACCTAGGCGATGGCGATGACTAGGCACTGATCTGACACAGTTGAAAATTTAGCTATTTTTGAATGTCTGTTCAAGATTAAAAGCGACAAACACATCAACCGTCGATAAAATAACCTGGTGAGTTAATTCTCACATCTTCTGGAATTCTGTGATGTGATAAATTCATATAAAAATAAAATTTACCATTTAAAAATATAATTTGGTTGATATTGGCTGATTATCGTTGATTGGTTGCTGTTATTTAGATTTAATCGATTTTCTGAAATTTATTTCATATATTATTATGAAATGTATAACGAGCTGCGGTGCAGGGAAGAACAGGTTGGAGGGATCCGACCGGATTCCTCAAATATTATATATGTTGTTTGTTTGTCTTATATGGTTGATATTTGAACTGACTGAAACCCATATGGTTGAAAAACCTGTTTGAGTGTGATGGTTGAATAGATATTCACCCGTGTGGTGTTTAAAATCAACCGACAGTGTTGATTGGGTAATTGGCAGTGAATGACCATAAACGTGTTGTTTTAGACGTCGTTCGACCGTTCGGTGAAAACGACGCCGTTTTAAAGTTATAAATTATTTTATGACTGAAATGAGCATTTTTAAGTTATTTATATAAGGAATTAAATTAGAATTTATAAATAAATATTTTAATCAAGTTTATCAAAGAATTATTTAAATGATTTGTGTAGAAAAATCGTACGATGTAAACAGGTTATAAAGCAGAAAATCCAAGGAATTTACCTATGAGTTGGTAAAGTGAAATAATTGTTTTTAAAACAATTGAATGGTATTTTAAATTAATTAAGTCATCTAATTGATTTAAAAAGGGAATTGTATGAGTGATAAGGGGGAAGTCCAAACAATGTTTTAAAACAGTTTTTAAATGATGACCTTCAAGGCAAAGGGAATGACTTGAGCGAAAGGGCGTAATCGAAACAAGGATTTTGAATGAAAAGGGAAATACATACAAATGAGATTGTGTTAATGGTAAATGAATTTTTGAAATAACAATCCCAGTTAAAAGGCCTTACCGTAAGGAAGATGGAAGCAGATTCTAGTTATAAAATTTAAGATAAGTTTTACTTTGGTAATGCCGAATAAAAGAAAACAAATTATGTGACATAGGATTTTTATATAAACGCAAAGTTATGAGTGAAATGAT